>OY757010.1:64167711-64767711 GCA_963580285.1 Lucinisca nassula
CACATTAAGAGGAATGGGAACACCTGGTAGATTTTTTCCGCCATTTTTCAAAGGGAGACATCTTTCAGGACGTCCTGTTCGCTTTTCTATAAGCCCTGTCCAACTGAAAAAGGGGTCTTCTCTTAAAGGAAAGAATTTGCTACTCAGGAGCAAATTCTTTCCTTTAAGAGTTGACCCCTATTGACTTGGGAGACAAAAATGTTTTTGGTGATGTTGCCTCCCCTGAAGGTGTTCCCATTCCCCTTAAATAAGTTATTGATATTCATTATGATGTGTTTTACGCTGTAAGGCGAAACTGGAGGGCAAAGAATGTAAATATAAAAATAAACATAAGTGCAATACAATATACATTAACATCAGGCGATACAATAAAGTGCCAGCTTGGATGATTATTATAACATTAAATAGAGGATCTTACTCGAGTTTTCATGGACAGTCGACGCTCGTTATCTCGAACCTCACGGGACCGGATAGAAAAGTTCGAGTTATTCGTAGTACGAGATAACCAAAGTGTGACGTCACATGCATGTCGGAGCCCATTATGTGCCGTGATATGCTTGGTATTATTGAATTTATTAAACGAGTTAAGGAAAGGGGATCAAATTCTCGGCAGAACCTCGCATTTATCCCCATTCCTCAACTCGTTAATAAATCCGATAAGACATGAGCACGAATGCAAGATTCTATTTATCATGTGACATTTAAAACGCACTTTATTCACGACTTTTTAACAAAAATGTCAACATTCCGCCATTTGTCAACGCCACGTCGTGTGTAACATTACGGGGCGTATCTAACTTATTTGCATATTTAATCCACTAGTGGAGTATTGAATTTATTACATGGCGTTATAACATTCTCAGACGCGACGTCATATTATAAATGATTGTTAATGAACGTGTACTACTTTTTTCCTGGTCTGAGATAATAAATAAGTAAAGAAATTGAAACAAGAAAACGAAAATAACCTTGATAAAACAACAAAATCTGTAAGAACTGTTCAAATAAACGATCACATCTAAACAATAATGTACCGTGTAAATACGGTGACATTCCGCTATTAAGACCACCTAAAATTAAGACTAATTCTGCTTAAAACAAGATATGTTTGTGAAACACTGATGCCCCCGGACAGCGCCAATGTTAATGTTTTTAAAAATTTTGAAAAAAATAGGTCAAAGGTCAAGTTCAAGGTCACGAGATCAAAAATTATGGTACCACTGGAAAGGTCTTGTGATAAGGTATACACATGTGAAATATGAAAGCTCTATCTACTACCATTCAAAAGTTATGCCCAATGTTAAAGTTTTTGCAGACGGACAAACAGACAAACAGACGGACAGACCAAAAACTATATGCCCCCGAATCTCTTAGATTCCGGGGGCATAAAAACTTATTTAGTAGGCTAATGTTATTCTTTCTTTGTATTTTCTGCATACGGTGTTACTGTTGAACAGCTAAACGTAGTCTTAATATAGGAATTTTACTGTATTACGTTGATTCACATTGTACTTTTTAGCTCACCTGAGCAAAGCTCAAGGTGAGCTTTTGTGATCACCTTTTGTCCGTCGTACGTGCGTCGTGCGTCGTCAACATTTACATTGTTAAGACTCCAGAAACCACAAGTTTGCTTCAGTCTTCATGAAACTTTACTAGAATGTTTGTCTTAATGATATCTTGGTCAAGTTCGAATATTGGTTATGTCAGGTCAAAATGTAGGTCAGTAGGTAAAATCATAGAAAAACCTTGTTAAGACTCTAGAGGCCACAGTTATGGTCCAGTCATCCTGAAACTTGCTCAGAATGATCATCCTGACAATATATCGGTCAAGTTAGAATATGGGTCATGTCGGATCAAAAAGAAGGTCAGCAGCTGAAATCATAGAAAAATCTTGTTAAGGCTCTACAGGCCACAGTTTTGGTCCAATCATCCTCAAATTTGCTCAGAATAATCGTCCTGACAATATCTCGGTCAAGTTCGAAAACGGTTCATTTCGGGTTAAAAAGTAGGTCAGTAGGTCATATCATAGAAAAACCTTGTTAAGACTCTAGAGGCCACAGTTTTTGTACAATCATCCTCAAACTTGCTCAGAATGATTGTACTGTCAATATCTTGGTCATGTACGAATATGGGTCATGTAGGGTCAAAAAGTAGGTCAGTAGGCCAAATCATAGGAAAACCTTGTTAAGACTCTAGAGGCCACAGTTTTGGTCCAATCAGTCTGAAACTTAATCAAAATCATCATCCTGACAATATCTCGGCCAAGTTCTAATATTGGTCATGTCGGGTCAAAAAGTGGGTCAGCAGGTCAAATCATAAAAAAACCTTGTTAATGCTCCAGAGGCCACAGTTTTGGTCCAATCATCCTCAAATTTGCTCAGAATGATCATCATGTCAATATCTTGGTCATGTACGAATATGGGTCATGTCGGGTCAAGAAATAGGAAAGTAGGTCAAATCATAGAAAAACCTTGTTAAGACTCTAGAGGCCACAGTTTTGGTCCAATCATCCTCAAATTTGCTCAGAATGATCATCCTGACAATATCTCGGTGAAGTTCGAATAAGGGTCATAGGGGATCAAACAGGTGGTCAGAGGGTCATTTCATAAAAAAAAGCATTGTTAAGACTCTAGAGGCCACAGTTTTGGTCCAATCATCCTGAAACTTGCTCAGAATGATCATCCTGACAATATCTCGGTCAAGTTCGAATACGGGTCATATAGGATCAAAAAGTAGGTCAGTAGGTCAAATCATAGAAAAAACACTGTTAAGACTCTAGAGGCCACAGTTTTGGTCAAATCATCCTCAAATTTGCTCAGAATTATCATCCTGACAATATCTCAATCAAGTTCGAATACGTGTTATTTCGGGTCAAAAAGGAAGGTCAGTAGGTCAAATCATTGAAAAGCCTTGTTAAGACTCTAGAGGCCACAGTTATGGTCAAATCATCCTTAAACTTGCTCAGAATGATCATCCTGACAATATATCGGTCAAGTTAGAATATGGGTCATGTCGGGTCAAAAAGAAGGTCAGCAGCTAAAATCATAAAAAAAAATCTTGTTAAGGCTCTACAGGCCACAGTTTTGGTCCAATCATCCTCATATTTGCTCAGAATAATCGTCCTGACAATATCTCGGTCAAGTTGGAAAACGGGTCATTTCGGGTCAAAAAGTAGGTCAGTAGGTCATATCATAGAAAAACCTTGTTAAGACTCTAGAGGCCACAGTTTTTGTCCAATCATCCTCAAACTTGCTCAGAATGATTATACTGTCAATATCTTGGTCATGTACGAATATGGGTCATGTAGGGTCAAAAAGTAGGTCAGTAGGCCAAATCATAGGAAAACCTTGTTAAGACTCTAGAGGCCACAGTTTTGGTCCAATCATTCTGAAACTTAATCAAAATCATCATCCTGACAATATCTCGGTCAAGTTTTAATATTGGTCATGTCGGGTCAAAAAGTAGGTCAGCAGGTCAAATCATAGAAAAACCTTGTTAATGCTCCAGAGGCCACAGTTTTGGTCCAATCATCCTCAAATTTGCTCAGAATGATCATCCTGACAATATCTCGGTCAAGTTCGAATACGGGTCATATGGGATCAAAAAGTAGGTCAGTAGGTCAAATCATAGAAAAACACTGTTAAGACTCTAGAGGCCACAATTTTGGTCAAATCATCCTCAAATTTGCTCAGAATGATCATCCTGAAAATATCTCGATCAAGTTCGAATACGTGTTATTTCGGGTCAAAAAGAAGGTCAGTAGGTCAAATCATAGAAAAACTTTGTTAAGACTCTAGAGGCCACAGATTTGGTCAAATCTTCCTCAAACTTACTCAGAATGATCATCCTGACAATATCTCGGAGAAGTTCGAATAAGGGTCATAGGGGATCAAAAAGGAGGTCAAGTGGTCAAATCATAGAAAAACTTTGTTTAGACTCTAGAGGCCACAGTTTTGGTCCAATCTTCCTCAAACTTACTCAGAATGATCATCCTGACAATATCTCGGTCAAGTTCGAATACGGGTCATATGGGATCAAAAAGTAGGTCAGTAGGTCAAATCATAGAAAATACACTGTTAAGACTCTAGAGGCCACAGTTTTGGTCAAATCATCCTCAAATTTGCTCAGAATGATTATACTGTCAATATCTTGGTCATGTACGAATATGGGTCATGTAGGGTCAAAACGTAGGTCAGTAGGTCAAATCATAGAAAAACCTTGTTAAGACTCTAGAGGCCACAGTTTTGGTCCAATCATTCTGAAACTAAATCAAAATCATCATCCTGACAATATCTCGGTCAAGTTCGAATATTGGTCATGTCGGGTCAAAAAGTAGGTCAGCAGGTCAAATCATATAAAAACCTTGTTAATGCTCCAGAGGCCACAGTTTTGGTCCAATCATCCTCAAATTTGCTCAGAATGATCATCATGTCAATATCGTGGTCATACCGGCCCAGATAGCTCAGTTGGTAGAGTGTCCGCTCCGGGGAACGGGAGGTCTCGAGTTCGATCCCGGGCCGCGACATACCAAAGTCGTTAAAAATGGTACTAGCTGCTCCTCGCTTGGCATTCAGATTTACGGGGTAGAGCTAGGACTGGTCGATCCAGTGTCAGGATAATGTGACTGGGTGTGGTATCATGTAATGTGTCTGGGACATGATACTTCAGTGAGGCAGCACTATAAACGTGAGCATTGAGCTCCCTGTCGCAACCAGACACCGTCGTGATATGACTGAAAAATTGTTGAAAGCGACGTTAAACCCGAATTCACACACACACACACACACATATCTTGGTCATGTACGAATATGGGTCATGTCGGGTCAAGAAATAGGACAGTAGGTCAAATCATAGAAAAACCTTGTTCAGACTCTAGAGGCCACAGTTTTGGTCCAATCATCCTCAAATTTGCTCAGAATGATCATCCTGACAATATCTCGGTGAAGTTCGAATAAGGGTCATAGGGGATCAAACAGGTGGTCAGAGGGTCATATCATAAAAAAAACATTGTTAAGACTCTAGAGGCCACAGTTTTGGTCCAATCATCCTGAAACTTGCTCAGAATGATCATCCTGACAATATCTCGGTCAAGTTCGAATCGGTCATGTCGGTCAGAAAGTAGGTCAGCAGGTCAAATCATAGACAAACCTTGTAAACGCTCTAGAGGCCACAGTTTTGGTCCAGTCATCCTCAAAACTGCTTAGAATGATCATCCTGACAATATCTCGGTCAAGTTCAAATACGGGTCATATGGGATCAAAAAAAAGGTTAGTAGGTCAAATCATAGAAAAACTTTGTTAAGGCGCTAGAGGCCACAGTTTTAGTCCAATCATCCTGAAACTTGCTCAGAATGATCACTCTGACAATATCTTGGTCAAGGATGAATCGGTCATGTTTGGCCAGAAAGTAGGTCAGCAGGTCAAATCATAGAAAAACCTTGTTAACGCTCTAGAGGCCACAGTTTTGGTCCAATCATCCTCAAATCTGCTCAGAATGATAATCCTGACAATATCTCGGTCAAGTTCAACTACGGGTCATATGGGATCAAAAAGTAGATCAGTAGGTCAAATCATAGAAACACTTTGTTAAGACTCTAGAGGTCACAGTTTTGGTCCGATCGTCCTGAAACTTGATCAGAATGATTATCCTGTCAATACCCTGGTCATGTACGAATATGGGTCATGTCGGGTCAAAAAATAGGTCAGTAGGTAAAATCATAGAAAAACCTTGTTAAGACCCTAGAGGCCAGTTTTGGTCCAATCATGCACAAATCTCCTCAGAATGATCATCCTGACAATATCTCGGTCAAGTTCAAATACGGGTCATATGGGATCAAAAAGTAGGTCAGTAGGTCAAATCTTAACATTGTTAAGACTCTAGAGGCCACAGTTTTTGTCCAATCATTCTCAAATTTGCTCAGAATGATCATCCTGACAATATCTCAGTGAAGTTCGAACAAGGGTCATATGGGATCAAAAAGGTGGTCAGTAGGTCATATTATCGAAAAACATTGTTAAGACTCTAGAGGCCACAGTTTTGGTCCAATCATCCTGAAACTTGCTCAGAATGATCATCCTGACAATATCTTGGTCAAGTTCGAATCGGTCATGTCGGGTCAGAAAGTAGGTCAGTAGGTCAAATCATAGAAAAACCTTGTTAACGCTCTAGAGGCCAGTTTTGGTCCAATCATGCACAAATCTCCTCAGAATGATCATCCTGACAATATCTCGGTCAAGTTCAAATACGGGTCATATGGGATCAAAAAGTAGGTCAGTAGGTCAAATCTTAACATTGTTAAGACTCTAGAGGCCACAGTTTTTGTCCAATCATTCTCAAATTTGCTCAGAATGATCATCCTGAAAATATCTCGATCAAGGTCGAATACGTGTTTTTTCGGGTCATAAAGAAGGTCAGTAGGTCAAATCATAGAAAAACTTTGTTAAGACTCTAGAGGCCACAGTTTTGGTCCAATCTTCCTCAAACTTACTCAGAATGATCATCCTGACAATATCTCGGTGAAGTTCGAATAAGGGTCATAGGGGATCAAAAAGTAGGTCAAGTGGTCAAATCATAGAAAAACTTTGTTAATACTCTAGAGGCCACAGTTTTGGTCCAATCTTCCTCAAACTTACTCAGAATGATCATCCTGACAATATCTCGGTCAAGTTCGAATACGGGTCATATGGGATCAAAGAGTAGGTCAGTAGGTCAAATCATAGAAAAAAACACTGTTAAGACTCTAGAGGCCACAGTTTTGGTCAAATCATCCTCAAATTTGCTCAGAATGATCATCCTGACAATATCTCGATCAAGTTCGAATACGTGTTATTTCGGGTTAAAAAGAAGGTCAGTAGGTCAAATCATAGACAAACCTTGTTAAGACTCTAGAGGCCACAGTTATGGTCCAATCATCCTGAAACTTGCTCAGAATGATCATCGTGACAATATATCGGTCAAGTTAGAATATGGGTCATGTCGGGTCAAAAAGAAGGTCAGCAGCTAAAATCATAGAAAAATCTTGTTAGGGCTCCAGAGGCCACAGTTTTGGTCCAATCATCCTCAAATTTGCTCAGAATAATCGCCCTGACAATATCTCGGTCAAGTTCAAAAACGGGTCATTTCGGGTCAAAAAGTAGGTCAGTAGGTCATATCATAGAAAAACCTTGTTAAGACTCTAGAGGCAACAATTTTTGTCCAATCATCCTCAAACTTGCTCAGAATAATTATACTGTCAATATCTTGGTCATGTACGAATATGGGTCAAAAAGTAGGTCAGTAGGTCAAATCTTAACATTGTTAAGACTCTAGAGGCCACAGTTTTGGTCCAATCATCCTCAAATTTGCTCAGAATGATCATCCTGACAATATCTCGGGTCAAGTTCGAATACGGGTCATTGGGGTCAAAAAGTAGGTCAGTAGGTCAAATCATAGAAAAAAAATTGTTAAGACTCTAGAGGCCACAGGTTTGGTCCAATCATCCTCAATCTTGTTCAGAATGATTGTCAATATCTTGGTCATGTACGAATATGGGTCATGTTGGGTCAAAATGTAGGCCAGTAGGTTAAATCATAGAAAAACCTTGATAAGAAACTAGAGGCCACAGTTTTCGCCCAATCATCCTGAAACTTGCTCAAAATGATCATCCTGACAATATCTCGGAGAAGTTCGAATATGGGTCATGTGGGATCAAAAAGTAGGTCAGTAGTTCAAACCATTGATAAACTTTGTTAACATTTTAGTGGCTATAGTTTTGGTCCAATCATCCTGAAAATTGCTAAGAATGATCATCCTGACAGTATCACGGTCAAGTTCAAATATGGGTCATTCGGAATTTTCAAATATGGGTCATATGAGATCAAAAAGTAGGTCAGTATGTCAAATCATAGAAAAACCTTGTTAAAACTTGCTCAGAATGATCATCTTTACAATATCTAGGTCAAGTTCGAATACGGGTCATGTGGGTTGAAAAAGTAGGTCAGAAGGTCAAATCATAGAAAATCCTTGTTAACATACTAGAGGCCACAGTTTTGGTCCAATCATCATCAAACTTGCTCAGAATGATCACCTCTACAATATCTAGGTCAAGTTCGAATATGGGTCATGTGGGTTCAAAAAGTAAGTCAGTAGGTCAAGTCATAGAAAAACCTTGTTTAGAACACTCTAGAGACCTCAATTTTTAGCTCACCTGAGCAAAGCTCAATGTGAGCTTTTGTGATCACCTTTTGTCCGTCGTAAGTGCATCTTGCATCATTCATCATGTGACGTGCGTTGTCAACATTTACCTTGTTCATCCTCTAGAGACAACAATTTTGCTTCAATCTTCATGAACACTACCAGGATGTTTGTCTTGATGATATCTGGGTCAAGATCGAATATGGGTCATATCAGGTAAAAACAAGGTCACTAGGTCAAATTCCTTGAAATCCTTGTTCACCCTCTAGAGACAGTACTTTTGCTTCAAACTTCATGAAACTTTACCAGAATGTTTGACTTGATGATATCTGAGTCAGGTTTGAATATGGGTCATGTTAGGTCAAAGACTAGGTCACTAGGTCAAATTCCTTGAAAACCTTGTTCATCCTCTAGAGACTTCAATTTCACTTCAATCTTCATGAAACTTTACCGGATGTTTGTCTTGATGATATCTGGGTCAAGTTTGAATATTGATCATGTCAGGTCAGAAACTAGGTCACTAGGTCCAATTCCTTGAAAACCTTGTACAGCCTCTAGAGGCCACGATTTTTGCTTCAATCTCTACGAAGATTGTTCGGATAACTAAGTGTCAAAAAACTCGTAGCAACTACCTTGTCAAACATAAATATTAAGGATGAAAATCTCTTACCTCTGGTGAGCGATTAAGGACCATCATGGTCGTCTTTTTTCTGATCTGATGTGTATTTTTTCTTTGAACGAAAATACTCTGTGTCCGACCGCACCCTTATTGCGCGTGGCAAATACTCAGATCAGACTACATGGATGCATGATCCGTGTCTTTGTTGAGCTTATGTTCAAATACAAATATTTACAATACTAGTGTAATGCAAATCTATAGAAAACAGTGTAGTTCATACTTCCATGAACGCGTCGTCATATGATTTTCAATGACGTCAGTCTAAACCATGGTTCTCTACGGACGTTGGTGACGTCAACGCTGTTCCGCTCTTTGTAGAAAAACAGCGTGTAAATGTTTTTCAGTTTTAGAAGTTGCCCTATAAGCATTTTGCTTCCTGTACTGGAGGGCAAAGAATGTAAATATAAATATAAACTTAATTTTTCTGCTTTTTATGAAAGTTAGTACGACAACGGGTCGCTAGCAAATTTACATGAACCCATTTCATACTTTCATGAACATTCATTTCTTAAATGTTTGCTTGTCGCGGTGCATATATTGAATTATCATATGACGTCGCATCTGAGAATGTAATGATGCCATGTAATAAATTCGATAATCCGCTAGTGGAATACTTTTGCAAAGTAGTTAGATGCGTCCAATAACGTTACATGTTTGACATCATTACCGACGCGAGTTTACTTATGGCGGAATATTGACGTTTTTGTGAAGCAATCGTGAATAAAATGTTTTTACATGTCATATGATAAATAGAATCTGGCATTCGTGCTCATGTATTATTGAATTTATTAAACTCGTTGAGGAAATGGGGGAAATGCTCGGCGAAGCCTCGCATTTTAACCCTTTTCCTCAACTCGTTTAATAATTCAATAAAACATGAACACTCATGTAAGATTCACCATGTATGTTTAGATATTGCGCACCCGCCCATTGGGGCTTAGAGATATAGACTGGGCTGCATGGTGCTTCCACAAACCGAACATGAGTGCTACTTGGTAGAATATCTAAGCCTGTCGAGGCAAAATTATGGCATTCGGACCGTCCCTAGTTATAAACCCTAATGGTTACTTTAGGTGGCAGGGCTTGAGATGTCATTAGATCTCAAAATCGCACAAAATTTGAAATGACATAGATATTGTTGACGGGACGTAAAACTTCGACTTAAACAAACAAACAAACAAACAAAACGTTTAGATATTACAGGATGCTCCTTTCTAATAAAGGCACGCAGGGTGGCGTCAAAGGATTACGAATGTGTGTGCAAGGATATATTTGAATGCACATATGAAATTTACTTTTAAACCTTAGATCAATTTTGACACACCCTTTTCTGATTATCAGCCAATCAAATTACGTCTATTCCATTTATTTGAATTTGATAAAAATGACAAACCATATCGATTCAGAAGCCATCTGATCTGGATCTACACTGTTTGCAAGGATAGGGGATGTTTTGTTCAGTTTGATAAGGGTTAAGGCCAGTTAACATCAAGTAAAAAATCTCCTCTACAAAACACATGTTTGAAAGTTCTTTGTCGATATCCAGTGTCGCCAAGCAGCACAATATCACCTTTGAAATTGCTTTAAAGTGGAGTAAAGACCGTTTTGAACAGTGCAAAAAGTGGTCGGGATATAGGACTTTTATTCATATTCCACTGACTTTCTGTTAACATTACTGTAAATTGAACGACACGTGATAAGGGTTACTCTTTTCCTCAAGGTAACCCCCTATTAACTAGAGTGCATCGTAAAAGATCTGTCCGCGGTTAAAGACACCTGGAAGATTTAGCCATTTTCAAAGAGACAACTTTCGGTTTTCTATAAATTCTGTTTCACGGAAAAAGGATCTACACTTAGAGAAAAGAATTTCTTCCCACGGAGCAAATTCTTTTCTTTGAGAGTTGACATCGGAGAAAAAGTATTTTTGTAGGAGATGCTATCCCTGGAGGTATATCCATTTCCTTAAACACCCAGTGAAGAAAGAGTTTGAGAAAGGAATTAACGTGGATCAGTATTGATAATATCAATTATGGTAGTTTTAAATGACTGTAGAAATGGTACCTCTTGTTCTGATTGCAATGGTAACATCCGAGATAATGGTATGTGTTCGACAAAGGAGAGAACCAGTGTAAACTGGGAATGTTGTTATAAGACTGAAGATACGGAACCTTCAGCTCTTGATGGCTCAGTGGAAAATTTCGACGAATGTGAGGCAGTCATTGAGGAAACTAAGGCACCTGACGGGGAATGGGGCTGGTTCATTATCTTGGGAACTATAATTGTTCGCATGATATGTGGTAAGAATTCTTGAATTTTCAGTCTGTTGCCTAGTAGTCCAGAACGCCGACGCCTTTATCTGTCGGCTTAAGCCTCGATCGGGTTGCTCACCAAGCACTGCAACGAATTCTCTGGGCATGCCAATTTTTTCCCATCTCTAATAAAAGATCGCCTCGAAATAAATGAAATAATACTGGAATGGACACAAACCTCCACAAGAACCACTTTTAAGCCCTTTTGACACCAGCATTCTATCGTCCCATATTCCAGTGTCTGATAAACTGTGTACCTTTATATTCATGTCATGTGTTCACATCTGTGTTTCGTCTGCTCAGGCGGTGATTTCTTTTTTATAAAATCTGTTTCTTGGTATGCTAACATTACAGTAATAAACCCTGTGTTAAGGTAAGACTGGCACGATCAATCGGATAATCGATTATTTAATCGATAAATTCCACAAAAGTGATTATCATTACTGATTTGCTTGCAATCGATTATTTGATAAGTAAAATTTATTACCGCTAGTTGTGCCTAAAATAGCTGTATGAGTGGCAAACAGTGCAGACCCTGACGACACGCCGCAATCTGCGGCGTCTCATCTGGGTCTACACTGTTTGCTCAGGCTCGTCTGTTCAAAAACATATGGCCAAGTACAGCATATGGTAGGAGTCGTGCTCAGACAGAAATCCAGAAAGGTAAAATTACGACCAAAACTTCAGTGATTACTAATCGATTATCGATCGCAATGACAGGAATGATAATCGATTATCATTTCAGTTCCGATTAGCCAGCCCTAGTTATAGGGCAGTCATTCGGATTTCAAAATACATTGTTCGCTAAATTTTATTTATGTTGTTACTAATTACAAATATGTATGTTTTAAGCACGAATGATAAACATGCAATAAACATAATACCAACCCCCGCCAATCGCCTCTTAACCCTTATCTTGCTGATATTCATTTAAGCCACACCCATTTCTGTCTATTAACCAATCAAATTACTTGATGTAATTTATTGCTACAAATTCATAAACTAAATACCAAACAGTGTAGATCCTGATCAGAAGGCTTCTGCAGAAGCCATCTGATCTGGATCTACACTGTTTGCAAAGATAGAGGTTGTCGTGAACAGCAAGATAAGGATTAATATATTTATATTCTCGTTGCATTCACAACACGTCTATTATTAACTATTTGAACGCAGTTTCGTTGATATTGCAATGAATTCATTAATTCACACAACTTTTCATGATCATTAAGTATCGTACGAATATATAATGGTTACGTCCAATTTCATTGGGCGATGACGACGTTATTGCGCCAACAACTCCCCAGCAGGCACACGTCGCTATGGCAACGTCAAATCAACGTCGGTGCAACGTCATGACGTTGCACCGACGTTGATTTGACGTTGCATACACGTCATGACGTCGCATCGACGTTGACGTGACGTCATAATTACGTCATGTGCCTGCTGGGTCTCTTCCGCTGATAAAAATGTTCACATATTTTCTTTTTGTTTCAGTTTTAGCACACAAAGCTAACTTTTTTCATCTCATATAGGATGAAAAATAATGTAAATAGTCACTGAAATATACTACCAACTTTGCTTGTGAGTTTATCTGGTTTAGACACTAATGGGCATTAAATCTTTAAGATTCATTTGTTTAATGAAGTAGCTTTGACAAGGTTAGTGGCGATAACGATTGTTCGCGTGATGGCAAATTAAATATTCTAATGCTGCTTCAGCACTGTAGATGAAATATTTTATCGTTTAAACGAGAGTATGTTGAGCATAAAGCCCTTAAAAATGGAAACTTAGCATTCTGAAACTAGTGAACAAACGCATTTCTTTCTACTCTCAAAATACGAACTTATTACCTCCTTAACCTAATAAACCATAAACTAGGTATCCAAGAATTTCATAAGACTCTTCTGAAGTTTATTTTGGCTCCAGCGCATAAGGCCGTTAACAATGTCGTCGTTGTTTGACGGCTCCACTATGTTAACACTCTTCAGCACGAGCTTGGTGGCACTAAGGCATATGAACTGCAGCCTTTGGCTGTAGACGGGGGCTGTAGTTCATGACCACTTTTGTCATTCAGCCACCAGGTTTGATGTATGTGTTACCGAAGGCTAAGACAAGCTTCCTACGTTATATTGGTTACCTTAGCCTCATAAAAGACCAACGAAGCACGGTTTAATGCAAATTCAAGCTCTTGACCACCACTGAACTTTCCAAATTAATAACTTCATGTTTTACTGCCATCAAAAACATGTGAATAAATATTGCGACAGTCTTCGAAAGATCAGGAAGAAATATGTTTTGGCTTATAGAAACTCTAATGCAGTTTTTCGGAAATCAACCACAAACGTCATTACATCAAAATATCCTTCATTAATAAGGGTTCTGATTTAATAGATTTACCTAGTATCTTCCGGGACAGTTCGGTTATTCCATCCATTCCTGCTTATTTTCAAAATACTGAAACACCCATAATTTGCCATAAGTACAATAAACCTGTTACATCTATCATTTTTAATTTCAATAAACTTGTTTCTGATCTTGATACTAACACTCCTGATACATGTGATTGTAAAAATTCAGTGTATTGCTATCTTCCTGCTGGTCATATTACTGGCAATTTAAAAATTATTCCTGATTCTAGGATACGTAATATAATTTCTAAAGGACCTAAATATCGATTTCCTTCTAAAATTGATTTCAATACATGTAGAGATGAAATCGCTGCTGCCTTGAATGAATTTGGTAGTCGATGGTGTAAACGAGAGTATGTTGAGCATAAAGGTCTGAAAGAATGGAAAGCTAGCATTCTGAAATTAGTGAACAAACGCATTTCTTTTTATTCGCAAAATACGAACTTATTACCTCCTAAATCAAAGACGTCTTTACGTCACCTTAAACTAGGTATTCATGAATTTCATAGGAAGTTCGTTTTGGCTCCAGCTGATAAGGCCGCTAACAATGTGGTCGTTGTTTGACGGCTTCACTAAGTTAACACTCTTCAGCAAGAACTTGGTGGTACTAAGGCCTATGAACTTCAGCCTTTAGCTGTAGAGAAGGCTTTATTTGATAACCATATTTGTCATTCAGCCACCAAGTCTGCTGTCTGTGTTACAGAAGGCCAACCCAAGCCTCCTACCTTATATTGGCGCAAGCAGCCACCGTCGTGATATGACTGAAAAATTGTTGAAAGCGACGTTAAACCCGAATTCACACCCACACAAACACACACATACGTTATATTGGTTACCTAAACTTCATTAAAGACCATACAAAGCACGGTTTATTGCAAATTCAAGCTCTTGTACCACCACTGAACTCTCCAAATTATTAACTTAATGTTTTACTGCCATCAAAAAACATGTGATAAAATATTGCGACAAAGTATTCGAAAGATCAGGTAGAAATCTGTTTTGGTCTATAAAAAAATTCTAATGAAGTTTTAAATAAATTGAAATTCAGGCGTTTTCGTGCTTCAAGTCTGTCTACTTACGACTTTTCCACCATTTACACTACACTTCCTCATAATCTTATAAAAGAAAAACATAATGATTTAATTGAATGGACAGTTAACCGACAGACCCTGTTGCAGAAGATACTTAAGTCCAGTATTGAATTTTGAAATTAAATCAGAATGACGTCTATAAAATTTTGAAAAGGCTTTGCGTAGTTTATGGTACCGATAACCCTGACTAAGAAGTTTAGCCGTTAACAATTTATTACGAGTGTTGAAGTCAGTTACATGACTACACACTCTGGCAATTCGAATTGAGACGCAATTGTATCGATCTTTGTCATGGCATATTTAGTCGGTTGCGTAACAGAGTCAAAGAAAAAAGTATCCCTTAATAACAGGACGAATATAGAACTTTACAACGTTTCTTTTACTCACTGCCGATAGGTTTGGGACTGTTATTAACGGTTTGGGTGTTAAGGTCATTTTCATTCTCTCAAAGTTTCAACAATTTCGATAACACATCCGTGCAAAATTGTACATTCCTTCATATCTCCAAATGGTGAATTTTCTCAAGAAAAATTGTGATATTTTTCTGATTTGTACTGTAAAAAGAGGTTGTGGGTGCTCGTTAAGACCGCCTTATTGAGGCGGTTTTAACGAGGACCCAAAACCTATGTCTTAGAGCAGAAATAAGAAGAAATAATGTTTACCCAACTAAACTCCAGTTTTCTCTATATAAAGAGGATTTAGGGAGGGTTTATTTCACGGACTTGTTCCCGTGATAATTGGCGGATAACATGATTTGTGGAGTTCATTGCTAGTTCTTGTCCACACGATGTTCACATTTCACGCAATGCAGACTGAAGACAAGCTCTAGACAAAAAAGATCCATTTCACGCGATATAGAGACATGCTTCAAATGAAATTCAGGCATTTCGCGCAATAGACCGGATACACGCTTTATGGTGACTTGGTATATTAATTCTGAAAAATATATACTTGCAATGACTTTAGTACCCAAGTTCGTAAATATATAGATATAAAAAGATTGGGTACAACACCAATGTTATACGACAGACTGCACGCATCGTAGTAAACCCAAACACGGTTGATATAGAAGCCTTCATGCTGACTGAACAAATTATTTGTCGCAACGGAAGTAAGGGCGAGGATTGCGGCCGTGTAAAATCGCCCCCCTCCCCCGCACACACAACCCAGTGAAACACTTTCCACTGATCGTTCCAAAGTTGTTCTTCTATCGTGTTTTATTTTTGTTATATTTCGTCTCGCTTATATCTTTTTGTGTTAGATACTAACTGGCCATTTTGTGTAAAGTAATTGTCTTTGGGCCCTCCGCTATTGATGTTTCCATTAGGATCTATGTTGTTTTTTTTCTCCATTTGGTGTCTCTGATGGAAGGTGTGGGTTCATTGTATCGATTCCTCTCATTGGTTTCACTTCTAATTTAGATTAAATTACCCATTTGACTGAATGTAATGCTGTGGTTAACATACGTATTTTCTTAAATCCTCTTGCAAGCTCTCACCAGTGCAACATCGCGGAGAACTTAGAAATGAAATGAATGCAGATATGGATCAATGGTGAGGATATGACAGCATGAAATGAATGAAAGGCTGTAGCAAACGGAAACAAACAGTTGGAATCCGTTTGGCCCGAAAAGAGACAGAACATCAGTCTTGAACCGACTTACTAAAAAGTCATTAGGCTTGAACTGTCATAAAGTGTGAGGCCCAGTCCGCCGGCGTATAGTTAATAGGTGACCAAAGTTATCAACTGTTGCTGGGTTAACCAGTATGCATTCAGTCTGTTGTATCACATTTATGTTGTACCTAATATCTTGATATCGAAGAATGATTTTTCCAAATTTCGGGGTACTGAAATCATAGCAGCACAAGTATTTCTGATTGTATATGCAGAGTTACCATCAGATTCAGGTTCTGATGATGCCTTATTGCAGAGGAAATTCTAGTCCAACAATATATTTTGAAACTAAATCGAAAAGGTGTCTGTAAAATGAAGACAATGCCTTATATTCGCATTGTAACATCACTAGGGAGAGTGGGACAGGGATTTGGTTTTATACTGCATTTTTAAGAACGCTGACTCCAAATAATTGACCAATTTGGAATGTTAGTAGGCGTTGTTATTGGTTTTTAATCAGACTTACGTGATTACATCTATGAAAGGGCGATTTCGGATGATCTTGACCTCATCTTTAAGATCAGATGCTCAAAAATGCCAGTTGGGAGGTAAAACAATAGTAAAGCTGCACCATATATTCTGAGGGAATATATAAATTGTGGTCAGTCTCTGCACAATGTGCATTAATGCAACCTGTCAATTTGGAAGACATAATAGATTTTGGTAATCGTTTTTAATATCAAGATACGACTAGTGCCAAAATGGACGATATTCTGTCGTGCCTGCACTATATGTTGTGAAACGATCGATGTTCTTTTCAAAATATAAGCGAAATCGATACAGTTAACCCACACCTCCCATCAGAGACACTACAGGGAAAGAAACACAAACATGGAATAACTAGAAAGAAACATCAATAGCAGAAAGCCAAATGGACAGCTGCTTTCCCACAATGCACAATTGGCTATCCATCACGAAAACACGTCTATATAATTTTGACCCCCCCCCCTTGAACCCCACTTTTATATAGTAAAATTGGGGTTTCCGGTGGTATACCTTATTTTTCTTATTTCTGCTCAAAAATAAAGATTGTGGGTACTCGTTAGAACCGCCTCGATGAGGTGGTTCTAACGAGTGCCCAAGTTTAGCCACACCCATCTCTGACTTTGAACCAATCAGATTACTTGATGTAATTAATTCCTATAAATTCATAAACTGAATGTCAAACAGTGTAGATCCTGATCAGATGGCTTCTTCAGAAGCCATTTGATCTGGATCTACACTGTTTCCAAAGATAGGGGTTGTCGTGAACAGCATGATAAGAGTTAAGACCAACATTGAATTTTGAAATTAAATCGGAATGACGTCTATAAAATTTAAAAAGCTTTGCGTGGTTTATGATACCGATATCCCTGATTAAAAAAAAAATATTACGAGTGTTGAAGTCAAGTTGTTTAATCAACCAGTTGACAACAATTTACTTGTCCTCGCCTACTCTTCAAGGTCGCACGGGACCAATGATTGTTCATTATCTGTCTTTTGTCATATGACGTCGCCTCTGAGAGTGTAATAAAGCCATGTAATATTTTCGATAATCCACTAGTGGGTTAAATATGCAAATTAGGTGGATACGTCCCGTAACGTTACTTGTACGACGTCCTTAACTACGTCGTGTTTACTAATGGCTGAATATTGATACTTTGTAAACAAACGTGAATAAAATGCGTTATAAATGTCATATGATAAATAGAATCTTGCATTCGTGCTCATGTATTATTGAATTTATTAAACTCGTTCAGGAAAAGGGATAAAATGCTCGGCAAAGCCTCGCATTTTATCCCTTTTCCTCAACTCGTTAACTAAATTCAATAATACATAGTCACTCATAGTCCTCTATATAACATCTTTCTTTCTTTATACCTTAACGCCAGGCGGAGACACAGACAGTAAACATTATATACATTCCAGATTTGTAGGATGAAATCCTGCTACACAGTAATCATGAAAATACGATAGGTGTCTTTAACCCGACCGGGGGATGCCTCTGCCTCTGCCCCGATAAAAAAACGGCGTACTTAATGGCATGTATCCCTGTAAATAATGTCATTGACGCCACAAAATTACCGCAAAAATGTACTAGCTGCTGAGCTATAGCGATTGCAGATTCTTGACAGATTTTATGCAGTACAATGACACGATGACGCTAACATAATTGTACTTTTGTGGCCGGACCGTGACATTCCATGTTTAACTCTTATCATGCTGTTCACGACAACACATATCTTTGGAAACTGTGTAGATCCAGATCAGATGGCTTCTGAAGAAGCCATCTGATCAGGATTTACACTGTTTGACATTCAGTTTATGAATTTGTAGGAAATAATTACATCAAGTAATCTGATTGGTTCAAAGTCAGAGATGGGTGTGGCTAAACTGAATATTCAGCAAGAAAATGGTTAATGGTAGATACAATTATAATTGCAGACAACGTTTTTCATTTTGTGTGTCTTATATTTACACCGCGCCACTAAGAATAGCTCGTATCGAAATACGAGAATACTCACAAGTATTAATTATTTTGTATTAATTTATTTTTCTGTTTATTAATAGGTGGTATTGGAAGATCGCATGGACTGTTTTATAAACGATTTTTAGAACGATTTCATCAAAGTGCCACTGCTACAGCATGGGTGACGTCACTTGCGTGCACAGTCAGGCTTGCCACAGGTAAGTCACTATAGACAAAGCAACAACAGCAATAATCAAAGTGCTGAACGAACTTTCGTTTGTTTGATTTGAGGTTTAACGTCCCCATCAACACTGTATAGGTCATTTTGGAGACGTTGCTTCCAATTTTGTGGGACTTTTACCATACATTTGAGATTAAATGACTTCTCAAGCCCTGCCGCCGAATAAAACCAATAGGGTGTATATGCATGGACGGTCCGACTCGCATCATATGCGCGGTCGGTTTCAGCTCTGCGTGGAAGCATCGTGCAGCCCATCTATTTCTTTAAGCCACGATGGGGGCCGATTGGTGGGTCGATTGTCTCTGAGTGTAGGTAGGAGAAATAGTACTGAACTGTGATCTAAGCTGTTTCATTTAACTCTGTTACCCGGATTTTTAAGCAAATAGTGTAGATCTTGATCGGACACCGCGTTCTGTGGCGTCTGCTATGGGTCTACACAGTTTGCCAAGCCCAACCTATGATTTCAAGATAACCCTCTTACGCTATACTCTGATCTCAGTGCGGCTTTTTTTGTATAAAAAGTTATACCGAGAAGTCAGTGATAGTCACGTGGTCTTTAGCACTGAAGAGCCCTTCTGCTTAGTAACTTTTGGTCGACTGACAAATAATCGACCAAAAACAGCCTTGTTATTTGTTCCACTTTCAGGTCATGTGAGCACATGTGAGTTATCTGCAACCATGTGTTGATTTGGAAAACAGTGTAGACCCAGCTCAGTCGGCACAAAACGCGGCGTCTGATCAGGGTCTACACTATTTGCATTAGGTACAAGAAATTAAGGGTATACCGAAACAGTCCAAGTCCCCGTTCATGACCATTTTCCCAGCCTGCACTAAGAAACAATTAGCCAATCAGTGCTGCCAGTGCTTTGATTTTTAAACCCTCTTGAGTTTGTTGGGCACGTCCATTTTACTAAATAGGGCTCCAGCAGAATGGTAAGCAATATATAGTCCGATATAATGGCTCAGATCCATCACATCAGGATCTTCACTGTTGGCATTAGTATCTGTACCGGGCTTAAGGGTTGTAAGCGATAACAATTGTAGTTCCGAGAGCCGGGCTTGATTAACATACATTGGAATCAAAAGGGATAATTTGAAACCGTAGAATGTACATTCTATGTAGGAAACGATCAGGGACTGATACAATCAGATCCCGAATTCTTCTCACAATATCACTATTGAAATACGTGATGCCGGTGTAACGTAAAAAAGTGTCCCTGAGAAAAGTAGACACTTCGGCCACTGCGCATACGCAACGCATTTGCACCGCCTACCTAGATACGTCTAACTGCGCATGCCTTATCGGATTGCTATTTGCTTAATTATCGTGTATTCTGGCAGTTACCTCCCCTCGTTCGCTCTGTTGGCGAGCTTTGAGGTTAGTTCTCCTTGTAACAGCACTTGTAGATGTTTTTTTTTTTTTTGTGACGACCTTTGTTCTTTCACGGATTGGTACCTTGTCAACTCTTTTCACGGACAGAATATTTTTCGTGTAACGCCACAGGAAAGGAATTAAGCGTTCTCCACATCTTCATTTACTACTGTCCACGTTTTCCACGGACTGGTACCTCGTCTACGTTTCTCACGGTCACTATAGCGTGTTCGGTAAAACATATGGATGCTTTCTTCATGTTTCTTTTTTTACGCCCGGCTACATCTTTCACATACTTGTACCTTGTCTACATTTTTCACAGTCTGACTATTTCGATCTGTTACATCATAGGCAGGATAATGAGGGTTTTACATGTCCGTTTGTTTCAAGACTGTCTACATTATTTTCCGTGTTGGTACCTTGTCTACCTTTTATCACGGTCAGAATGTTTCGTTCTGTCACACCAAAGGCAGGCTACTAAACATTTTTCATGTCTACCTCTTTCACGCCTGTCTACTTTTTTCACGCATTGGTAACGTGTTTACCTTTTTCACGGCATAAACATTCATTCTGTTACAACATCGGCAGGGAGTTTTGGGTTCTTCATTTCTGCTTTCACATCCATTATTTTTCAAGGATTTCACATTGTCTAATTGTTTTGGCAGTCAGAATATTTCGTGCTGTTACACCATAAGCAGGAACGTGAGGGGTTTCGCATGCCTAGTTTCTCACCCGTCCACTTTTTCGACGCAAGAAAATTGGTTCTGCTACACCACAGGCAAGAAATTTAGGATTCCTCATGCCTACTACTCTCATTCCTGCCTAACTTTTTTCACACTGAGAAAGTTTGATTATTTAACAGCGTATACAGGATTTTTGTATTTCTTCATATCTACTTTTTACACGGATGTCTACTTTTTTCACGGATTGGTGCCTTGTCTGTCTTATACCATGGTTAGACTACATTATTCTTTTACACTATTGGCTGGACATTTAGGGTTCTCATGTCTACTCTCACGCCTGGCCTGTAACACCAAAGGCGGGCATTGCTGATTTTTCATGTCGACTTCTTTCACTCTTGTCTACTATTTTCACGGATTGGTAATTTTTCTACATCTTTCACGGCCAAAAAAATCATTCTGTTACAACATTGGCAGGCAGGTTCGGGTACTTCATGTCTTTCACATCTGCCCTTTTTTACGGATTGGTACCTTGTCTACCCTTTTCGCGACCGGTTTCCGCTCTGCGTGGAAACATCATGCAACCCATCTATTTCTTCAATCCCAGATGGGCGGGGACCCTGGTCTTGAGACATAATGGTGATGAGAGGAGGATATCTTTGCAGTCTTCTCTAAGTTAACGGAAACCCCAAAACTGGTATTCTGGCAAACAGTGCAGGTCCAGATCAGAACGCGGCGTCTGGTCAGGGCCTACACTGTTTGCAAAACGCTCAGCCATCTTCCAAATAAATGATGAAGAAAACACAACCTGTCACCCCTAAATATGGAATGGACTCCTGCTATATGTAAGGAGGAATATTCTATTTGTTACAATAAGGATTAAAGGAATGCTGTGACTACTCATTTAGGCGAATCTGGTGATTACACGCAACATACATTTTTAGACAAAATGAACTTTTCGTTATATATGGACAACCTAACGGAAGCTGTAGGATTAATTCTCTAGGGTCTAAGAACGAGTTCGAATTATCCGTGGTAAACCAGCCATCCCTGTTCGAGACATTTCAGATTCACTGTATATAGCCTAAAATCAGCCTGTTGCCAAGGTTTCTTCGCATATTGTTTGTACGAGCCACATATCTTTTACTGCGCTGCTATGTTCAATTCGTCTAAGGCCTTTAAGTAAAACCAGGCATTTTTCTGGTTTTAAGACCCATTGGTTTTCGAGCAGACCGTTAATTAAAGGTGGGCGACAACTGGAGTACCTGAAAAATATATGACCTTAACTTTGCGTCACACATGCAAGGTGATTAAGAGTCAAAGCTTTTACCAACTAGACAATGAAGGCCCCAAAAAGACAGTAGGCACTGTTTTATTATTGACAAAATGCAACGAGAATGCAGAATAATAAAATACCTGCTAGTAGTTTTATTCGTTCGTTTGTTTGTTTGTTTGATGTTTACGTCCCCACCAACACTATATAGGTCATATTTGGGTCGTTGCTACTTTTACCCGACATAGAGATATAATATAATCTCAAGCCCTGTTCCTAATGAGACCAATAGGGTTAATATGCATGGATGGTTTGACTCGCATCACCTCAGACCCTCTAAGCGGCTTACCAGTACTCGTTTGCGCTTGGTTTCAGCCTTGCATGGAAGGACCATGCAGCCCAATCTTTTCTCCCACCTGATGGGCGGGGGCCACGTTTTTGTTCGGTAATTTGTGTGAAGTTTAACGGCCTTGTCAACACCATTAAGGCAACACCGAGCCGGCCATCTTACCTTGGGCAGACATGCACATCAGTGGATAACCAGTACAGTGCACATTCATTCGACAGAAACAGAGGAGAATAGCCGCAGACAAAAACAACACGAAACTAAAAAAACAAGAGGATCATGAGGTTCTTGTCGCTCCCCTGAGCCCTGTGCAAATTTGGTAGTACTCAATCATCTGATGCTACATACCAAGTTTCAAGACAATCAGTCAAGTGATTCCGCAAATGAAAATTTTTAAAGATTTTCACCATAATAGGGCATGATGGCCACCTTGATGTAAAATAGGTCACGGTCAACCTAGTGTCATCATTGTTACAAACTAGTTGGTACTCAGTCACTCAATGCTACATACCAACTTTAAGGACAATCGGCCAATTAGTTCTGGAGGAGAAGCTTTTTAAGGTTTTTACCATATTCAGGCATAGGGGCCATCTTGGGCATGTGAACCGAACATTTGAATACTTTTTTGTTCCCTTACAGCTTTTTGGTTGCATGTAAAATTTAAATGAAAATGACCAAGTTGTTTTAGAGAAAATGTATTCTAATATGTCAATGGACCTGCACTACAAGTGACCTTGTGCCAATGTCACCAAATGACCTTTACCTTAAGCATTCATAGACATTCAATTTTGACCTATTCTCATATCATAGATCACGATACTTTTCGAAAAATGCATTGATTTACCTATTTCCCATTGAAAAGCATATGGAGCCAAATTTGACCATGGTGTAATATAGGTCAAGGTCAATCTCAGGTCATCATTTTTGCAAACGTGGTAGAACTCAGTAACCCGATGCTACATACAAAGTTTCAAAACAATTGGCCCAGTGGTTCTGGAGAAGACGGTTTTTAATGTTTTTACCATATTTAGGCATGGCAAACATCTTGATCATGTGACCTGGACCAACCGAATAAATTTTTGTTATCTAAGTGCCCTAAGGATGCTTATATAAATCAAATAAAATTGGCAAAGTGGTGTTAGAGAGAAAATGTATTCTACTATGTAAATGCACCTGCAATAGAAGTGACTTTGGGCCAAGGTCATCAAATGAGCTTGACCTTAAGCATTCATAGACATACATTTAACATATTCTCATATCACAGACCAAAATATTTTTCGAAAAATGCATCAATTTACCCATTTCTCATTGAAAAGTCTAAGGAGCCAAATTTGACCTTGGCATAAAACAGGTCAAGGTTAACATATGGTCATCATTTTTGCAAACTTGGGAGTACTCGGTCACCCAATGCTACATACCTAGTTTCAAGACAATCGGCCCAGTGGTTCTGGAGAAGAAGATTTCTTAAAGTTTTCAACATATTTGGGCATGGCGACCATCTTAGTCATGTGACCTGGACCAGCCGAATAAATTTTTGTTCACTAAGTGTCTAAGGCTGCATATATAATTTAAACGAAATTGGCCAAGTAGACCTGCAATACAAGTGACATAGGGTTTTACCCTTCTCCCATTGAAAAGCCTTAGGAACCAAATTTGACCTTGGCAGGAAATAGGTCAATGTTGACCTTTGATCATCATATTTGCCAATTTGGTAGTACTCAGTCGGGCAGACGACGGAGGCCTACAATCCTATAAGCTCCATCGAAGCCTTCGGCTCAGGGGGTCTAAAATGGATCAGTTTATACAAGGTTGATGAACACCGTCCAGGTATTGAGCCAGCGTCCTTCTGATCGCCATTTTTGTATGTCTAGTTCAACGCCTAGACATATGTCTAGTTCCACGCCTTGTACTGGTAAACCGCTTAGAGGATCTAAGCCTTCCAGGAACCGCGGTGCGAGGCGGACTGTCCATGCTAATAAACCCAATTGGTTTCATTGGGCGACAGGGCATGAGATGTCATTTTATCTCAATGTCGGGTAAAAGTCCCACAAAATTGGAAGCAACGTCTCCAAAATGACCTTTACAGTGTTGACGGGGACGTTAAACCTCAAATCAAACAAACAAACATAGTTCCACGCCTATCCACTTTTTTAAAGCAAGAAAATTCGTTCTCTTACACCAAAGGCAGCAAGTCTAGGATTCTTCATGTCTACCTCTCTCATTTCTGTCTAACGTTTTCGCTCTGAGAATGCCTGATTATGTAACAGTATATACAGGAATTTCGTGTTTCTTAATGCCTACTTTTTTCATGCCTATCTACTTTTTTCACGAATTGGTGTCTTGTCTATCTTTAATCATGGTTAGACTAATAGTTTATCATTTAGTTACACCTATGGCTGGGCATTTAGGGTTCTCATGTCTACTTCTCACACCTGTCTTCTTTAACGGATTGGTACCTTGTGACCCCTTTTCGCCGACAAAATAGTTTCCTTCTGTTACACCACTGGAAAGGAATTAAGGGTTCTCAACATTTTCATTTACTATGGTCTACGTTTTCCACAGTCTGATACCTTGTCTATGTTTTTCATAGTCAATATAGTGTGTCGGGTAAAATATATGCATGCTTTCTAAATGTCTCGTTTTTAACCACTGACTCCAACTTTCACACATCTGTATTGTCTACATTTTTCACAGTTTGAAAATTTCAGTCTGTTTCATCATAGGCAGGAAATTGACGGTTTTACATATCTATTTGTTTCACACCTGTCTAAATTATTTTCCGTGTTGGTATCTTAGTTTACCTTATATCACGGTCAGAATGTTTCATACTATCACATCGAAGGATATTTCATGTCTACATCTTTCACGCCTGTCTACTTTTTCACGGATTGGTAACTTGTTTACCTTTTTCAGGGCATAAACATTCATTCTGTTACAACATGGGCAGGTCGGTTCCGCCCATCGGGGCTTGAAACCGATCGCGCAACGGTACTGGTAAACCGCTTAGAGGATCTAAGCCTGCCCAGGCAAAGCGGTGCGAGTCGGACCGTCTATGCTTATTAACCCAATTGTTGTTATTGGGCGACAGAGCTTGTGATGTAATTTCATCTCAATGTAGGGTAAAAGTCTCACAAAATTGGAAATAGGAGTTTCAAGTTCTTTATGTCTACATTCAGATGTATCCTTTTTCAAGGATTGGTATCTGTTCTCGCGCTCAGAATAGTTCGTGCTGTTACAACATCAGCAGGAAAGTGAGGGTATTTGCATGTCTAGTTGCACGCCTGTCCACTTTTTCAAAGCAAGAAAATGCGTTCTGCTACACCAAATGCAGAGAAAATAGGATTTCTAATGCCTACTTCTCTCACTCCTCTCTAACTGTTTCACACTGAGAATGTTTGATTATGTGACAGTCTTTGTTTGTTTGTACTGGAGTTTAACGGCCAAGTCAACACTATTTTAGGTCATTTTTAGCATGTCAGTTTACCTGTCCACACTTTTCCTGGACAGGCTTATACGTAAGCGATTAACCAGTACAATGCACATTCTTTCACCAGAACCTGACAACTGTCCTTCTTGAATCAGCAGAAGGGAGAGAATGACGGTAGAAAAGATTTCATAAAGAATGTTGCCGACCCCGGCAGGTATCACACCCGCGTCATCCGACTGAGCTACCGAGGCCGGCTATGTAACAGTGTATACGGAAAATTTGTATTTCTTTATGTCTACGTTTTTCACGCCTGCCTGCTTTTTTTTCTTGGATTGGGGCCTTGTCTCTCCTGTCCAACGTTTTTCACACTGAGAGTGTTTGATTATTTAACAGGGTATACAGGTATATTGTATTTCTTCATGTCTACTTTTTCACGACTGTCTATGTTTTTCACGGATTGGCGCCTTGCCTATCTTATATATCAGTTTGTTACACTAGTGGCTGAACATTTAGGGTTCTCATGTCAACTTCTCTCACGTCAGGCCTGTATCACCAAAGGCGGGTCATTGAGGATTTTTCATATCTACTTCTTTCACGACTGTCTACTGTTTTCACGGACTGTACTTCTACATCATAGGCAGAAAAATTAGGATTCCCCATGTCTACTTCTCTCATCCTGTCTAACAATTTCACACTGATAATGTTTGATTATGTAATAGTGAATATATAAATTTTGTATTTCTTTATGTCTACTTTGTTCGCGCCTGTCTATGTTTTTCACGTATTGGTGACTTATCTATTTTTCTTTCACGTCAGTCTACTTTTTTCTTCGTGATTATCTTTTTCACGCACATCTTCTTTCACAGGCTGGTACCTTTTTAACCCTTTTCACGCACATCTTCATTTTACATTCCTTTTCTTTGTATTCCCTTATGTCTACTTGTTTCATGCCTGTCTACTATTTCCACGGATTGGTGCCTTATCGATTTTTCTTTCACGCCAGTGTACATTTTTCTTCGTGATCATCCTTTTCACGTACATCGTCTTTCACGGACTGGTACCTTTTCAACTCTTTTCACGCACATCTTTTTTCATTCCTTTTCTTTGTATTTCTTTATGTCTACTTTTTTCA
Organism: Lucinisca nassula; assembly: GCA_963580285.1. Lineage (NCBI taxonomy): Eukaryota > Metazoa > Mollusca > Bivalvia > Lucinida > Lucinidae > Lucinisca > Lucinisca nassula. The sequence goes on from OY757010.1 coordinate 64,194,965, forward strand.
CGCCTGTCCACTTTTTTCACGAATTGGTGCCTTATCTACTTTTCTTTCACGTCAGTGTACATTTTTCTTCGTGATCATCCTTTTCACGCACGTCTTCATTCACGGACTGGTACCTTTTCAACCCTTTTCACGCACATCTTCTTTTTTCATTCCTTTTCTTTGTATTTCGTCATGTCTACTTTTTTCACGGCTGTCTACTTTTTGCACGTATTGGCGCTTTGTATATTTTATACCTTTGTAAGACTACAACATTCTGCTACACTATTGGCTGGACATTTAGGGTCCTCGTGTCTACCTCTTTCACACCTGGCCTGTAACACCAAAGACTGGCCATTGAGTATGTTTCATGCCTACATGTTTCACGACGGTCTACGTTTTTCAAGTTTGGTACTTTCTCTACATTTTTCAAGGCATAAAAATACATTCTGGTAACAGTGGGTTGGAAGTTTAGGGTTATTCATCTCTTCTACCAAATCTGTCCGTTTTCACGTATTGGTACCTGATCTGCCTTTTTTCGCAGTCAAACTAAATCGCGCTGTTACATCATAAGCAGGTACTTGAGGGTTTTTGCATGCCTTTTTCAAGGGAAGGACATTCATTCTGCTGGGCATAGGAATTAGGATTCCTCATAATCAATTCTCTAACTCCTGTCTAACTTTTGCACAATGAGGATGTTTGATATTGTAACAGTGTATACAGAATTTTTTTGTGTTCCTTTATGTCTAATTTTTTCACGCCTGTCTACTTTTTCACGGATTGGTACCTTGGCTACCCTTTTCATGCTCAGAAAATTTCGTCGTTTTGTTACACTTTAGGGCTCATCATATCAACATTTTACGCCTGTTTACTTCTTGCATGGATTGGTACCTTCACCTTTCTATACATTTATGCGGAAATGTTATGTTTTGTTTAGGTCTACGTTTTCCACACTTTTTCTTGAAGCATTTAACCAGCGCAGTGCACATTCTTACGCCAGAAATTGACAACTGCTGTTCAAGGGCAAAAAGTCAGTAACAGTCACAGAGGTGAAACTGCCATTGCATGGTATATCATATACTTCCCAGCTATTACGCAACAGCCGGTCAATATGGGGCTGAGAGCGTTGTTACGTCGTATCGCTGTCGGTCCGACGTTGGTCCGAATATTTTGGCTGGCTGGGCTATAGTTCATCCCAGGATGATTGAAAATGTGACTTTTGATTTGTTTATCGTGTAAGCCCCGCCTTAAACAATCGGTTAACGCCCACTTAGCTTCGCGCATGCGCAGTGGCGGAAGTGTCTACTTTTTCTCACGGTCCACCTTTTTACGTTACACCGTACTGTGACCCTCAGTACTGTCATACATGAGCCGGTGCACTGCATTTCCTACATATTACATGTATGCCAAGCGAAGAATTAGATCAGCCTGCGCATCTATATAGTCTTGCTGCATGAAGGAGCATTGTGCCCTTAGCTATCACTAGAGCGCACAACGAAGACTCTGATCAGTCTGCCCGGATGCGCAAGCTGATCTGAGTCTTCGCTTGGCGCATATGTCTTATTGTAGGTTTTGTCGTGCGCTGGCTCATAATTCAAACATACATAGACATGCCGTCATCTATTTCAAACACTGATTTTGGCCCCCGCCCATAGGGGCTTGAAAAAATATGTGCTGCATGATGCTTCCACGCAGAGCTGAATCCAGCCCGCACACTAGTACTGGTAAACTGCTTAGAGGATCTAAGCCTGTCCAGGAACCGCAGTGCGAGGCGGACCGTCCATGCTAATAAACCCTATTGGTTTCATTGGGCGACAGGGCTTGAGATGTCATTTCATCTCAATGTCGGGTAAAAGTCCCGCAAAATTGGAAGCAATGTCTCCAAAATGACCTTTACAGTGTTGACGGGGACGTTAAACCTCAAATCAACCAACCAACCAAACACTGATTTTTAATTTTGAGACAATTCCTTGGTGAAATATCAGGACTGTACAAACTGAGATCAAAACCGTACACTCTTTCCATTATAGAAAAGAAATTTATCATTAAATTGATAGCATTGATTTGAACTGAGACTATTATCTTATATACCAGTATTTTAAGCAAACGGTGTCAAACCTGAGCAGACGCCGCAAACCTACTTGTAACATCGACAGAAATAGCGCGACTATTTTAAACCTGGTTTTCCCAAATCAGTGATAGTCAGCAACAGCACTAATTCAATGTCTGTCTTTTATCACTTTGGGTCGATTGAAAGACAATCGACCCAAAACGTGACCGCAGTAAGGAAAGCAATGGATGCGAAACGAATGGGGATTTCACATCACAAAAACAAGGCTATATAATGTTGACCCGCTGACCCCAATTTTATGTAGTAAAAGTTCGGTTTACAGCGGTAAGCATTTTTATATATATTTCACCTGTAAAATATAGATTGTGGGTACGCGTTAGAACCGCCTCGATGAGACGGTTCTAACGAGTACCCACAATCTATATTTTGAGACGGTTCTAACGAGCACCCAAAACCTATGTTTGGTGTATTAATAAGAAAAATATCACAAATTTTCATTAGAAAAAAAATACTTTTTATTAGGTTTGAAACACGGATCTATCACACGGGTGTGTTATCTTAATGTCTGCTTTTCAGAATCATAGCCAATCAATGGCTGCCTTTTTATACAATGCGATTTAGACGACAGTCGAACGAATTACATTTTTATTCTTTAATTTTCAGGCCCCGCCGTAAGCATATTATGCAACCGATTCTCTGAAAGACGGCTTGTTCTCATTGGAGCGTGTATACTGTCTGTTTCTGTTTTTATAACAGGGTTTGCTCCAAACCTACCTTACCTTTACTTCAGCTATGGTGTTCTAGCAGGTAAGAATCTTCCCAATGTCTTGTTTGTTTGTTTGTTTGTTTGTTTAAGAGTTCAACGGCCCAGTCAACACTATTTTAGGTCATTTTTGAGCCGGTCAGTTTACCTATCCACACTTTTCCTGTGCAGGCTTATACGTAAGCGGTTAACCAGAACAGTGCACATTCTTTCGCCAGAAACTGACAACTGCCCTTCTTGAATCAGCGGAATGGAGAGAATGACCGTAGAAAAGATTTCATGATCAATCTCCACGAAAGAATGTTGCCGACCCCGGCGGGAATCGAACCCGCGTCCTCCTGATCACCAGTCAGGCGCGCATCCGACTAAGCCACCGAGGCCGGCCTTCCCAATGTCGAGAAGTTGATCGCGATGAGAAGTCCATTACGAAAACATGCTTATACAAATACATTGTAACCTTTATCGCCGAAAAATTGAAAATTTTAAGAAGAAAAAGTGTGATATCTTTCTTATTTCTGCTCTAAATATAGAGTGTGGGTACTCATTAGAACCGCCTGATCGAGGCGGTTCTAACAAGTACCCACAGTCTATATTTCGGAGCAGAAATTAGAAAGATAAGGTTTACCCCTGTAAAATCCAAGTTTTACTATATAAAAGTGGGGTTCAAGGGGGTCAAAATTATATAGGCGTGTTTTCATGATGCAGATCAGGCATTTGTTGGTGTTGTGCAAGACAAAGAATCTGTTATGGTGTTCTGTTGTTGATAGGCGTTTGTAACCCCCCCCCCCCCCCCCCCCACCTAGGCGACCGTATTGAGCCGAACCTCGGCATAACCTCGGTTCCGCTCAACACGAACATACATCGAGTTGGAAAGACCCGTCTACAACAAAAGCCCTGTTTAGTATTATCACCACACAACCTGTAAGTATAGTCAACCAGTGCTTCAGCTGAAGTGCACGACCCGCCGGATGCTTTTAGCTTTATAAGTGTTACAATATATGGGTATGGGGGCCATTTTGGTCATGTGACCTGGACCTAAAACGGTCCCCCCAATAAATGCGCCTTATCGTAAGGAGCAAAAATATATCTTATACTTTAGTACTATATTCTGAATCGTTTGCAGGATAAAATGCATTCTTACTTTTCCAATACAAAAGCATATGTGTCAAAGTAGAAGTAAAACAAAGATCAGGAATTGATACAATTAACTTACTCCACCCATAAAAGACACCAAAGGGAAAGAAATACAAACATTAAGCGACCAGACCATAATGGAAACCTAAACAAAGGAAGGCCATAAGGACAGTTACTTTCCCACAAAATGGCCATATGGCCATCCAAAACCAAAAGACACAAGTGATACACACAGTAAGTAACAAACAACAACATAAATAAATCGCCACAGAAGAGCCGCCTTGGAACGGTCAGTGGAAGATTTCCACTGGGGGGCTTAAATCGATTTTACGTGGCCACAATCCTCGCCCTTACTTCCATCGCGATTTAGACAAATAATTTGTTCAGTCCGCATGAAGGCCTCCTAACTCATCAGTGCAACATCTCCGTGAACACAAAAATCAAAGAACCACAGAGGTGAGACAACGGTGAGGACTCGACAGCAAGAAACCACTGAAATGCTGGAGCAAAAGAAAACCAACAGTTAGACTCCGATGAGCCCGACCAGAGACAGAGCATCAGGCACCAACCAACATTATCTCTCTAATTTTCAATAAGCCTTTACGTTGGAGCCGTCATAGAATCTGAGGCCTGACCCACCGGCGTGCAATTAAAGAGGGAAGCAAAGTTGCCAACCGTGATTAGGTTAACTACCATGCATGCAGTCTGTCGTATAATATCCATGTTGTACCCAATCTTTTTATATCGAAGAATGATTTTACGAAATTGGGTGCTGAAGTCATTGCGGTTATATATTTTTCTGAATTTATATACTAAGTCACCATAAAATTCGGGTTCCGATAGACCTTGTTGCAGAAGAGATTTAAGTCCAATATTGAATTTTGAAATTAAATCAGAATGGCGTCTATAAAATTTTGAAAAGGCTTTGCGTAGTTTATGGTACCGATAACCCTGATTAAGGAGTTTAGCCGTTAATAATTTATTACGAGTGTTGAAGTCAGTTACATGACTACACACTCTAGCAAATCGAATTAATTGCGAAATATAAACGCCATAGGATGGCGCACGAGGAATATCACCATGCAAAAAAGGAAAATTTACAATCTCAAAATCAAAGTCATCGCGTTTATCATAAATTTTGCACGAAACAAATCCATCTACAATAGATAGATGTAAATCCAAAAAGGGAGCCTCGGTATCAGAAGAATTTGCTTTATTTAACTGAAGTTCTAGGGGGTAAATCTGACTGATCAAACCATCAAAATAGGTATTATCAATATTTAATAAATCATCTAAATATCTAGAAGTAGAGCTAAAAGCTTCAATAATTTCAGATTGGTTATCAATGGAAAGCGAAAAAATGAAGTCTCTTTCATAACAATACAAGAACAGATCAGCCACAAGAGGTGCGCAATTAGTACCCATCGGAATACCCACAATTTGTCTAAATAACTTAGTACCGAATCTAATATAAATATTGTCAAGTAGAAAGGTGAGGGCATCACACACTTAGTTTGACCTAGGCACAAAGAATGTCAAGGTCAACCCAGGGTCACCATTTTAGCACTTTATGATGCACCTACGTCCCAGATGCTATTTATCAAGTTTCGTGGAAATCTGCCCAGTGGTTCTGGAGAAGACTATTTTTGAAGGGTTTTACCATATATGGCTTGGCGGCCATTTTGGTCATGTGACCTGGACCCCATGAGCAAATTTTGGTTTTACTAATCCCATAGAGGCTCCATATGAAATTTGACTTCAATCGGCCCAACGGTTTCCGAGGAGAAGCAGTTTGAAAATGTTCACATTTTCCGCCTTGGCGAGGCTATACTAAATGGAATGTAATATTTGGCAAGTTCATTGGTTAGATCTCATTAATATCTATCAGTATGCCAAAAATCATTAAAATATTCCAATCGGTTAAGTCACTATCACCAATTTTCACAAACGGGTTACGGACGGACAGACAGACTGACAGAATGACACGGTGATTTTAGGGCACTCTTAGAAAATCAACAGACTTCAGTCGGTCGCTTTTTCTGCGGGTCGTGCAATTTACAATGCACATATTATGAAGAAAAAGACCATTTTTAGCCATTCGTAGTTCTGTATAATCCATAGATTTTGTCAATAATTTTCTAATTGGGCCCCGTCAAGCGATTTTAGTACTTATCGCCTATGCCAGCAGCGAAGGTTTAGGCGAGCCTGCGCATCCGCGCAGTCTCGCCAGAAGCTTCGCTGCTCGCTCATACAAGCAGTGAATCAAGAGGAACCTTCAGACAGAAAGCCATATCCCTGGCCCCTCTGAATGGCTGGGCATGCGCAGTTAAAATTTGTCATGACGGAATGCTCGAAGACACAAATTCGCTTGGCGGGGCTCAATTGTTTTCTATTCAAGATTATTTCACTTATTTCGAGTCGATCATTAATCAAGAGGTGGGCGCGAAAACCGCTGTACCTGGAAAAATATAAACAGTTAAGGCCCTGGTCTAACAAGGCGCTATGTATTGTATGATCTGGACCTGCAGTGTAAATGTGTTGTTGTATAAAATGAGTTATTGGTGTTTTGATAGTAAGTTACCTACTTACGCGTGCGATGGACCGCAGTCAAAGAGTGCAAAGGCCTATCCAACGCCGTAGAATGTGTCGTCTATTCTGGACTATATAGGGATGTTTGTTTGTTTGTTTTGATGTATAACGTCCCCGTCAACACTATATAGGTCATTTTGGAGACGTTGCTTCCAATTTTGTGGGATAACCCGGCATTAAGACGAAATGACATCTCAAATGAAACCAATAGGGTTTATAAGCATGGACTGTCCGACTCGAACCGCTTTGCCCGGGGAGGCTTAGATCCACTAAACGGTTTACCTGTAGATTCAGCTCTGCGTGGGTTATATAGGGATGAAAATGTTATTGGTAAAGGCAGACTTCTGAAGTAAAAGCTGAAACTCATTCCTGTATCGATGGCTTATCAGAATAAAATACAGCAAAGATTTTTGCGAATAAAGCGAGTGGAAAGTCGGGCACCCTATATAACGGTACAGATACGCTTGCGATTATGTTGTCAGCGCACACTCACTCGTCTCGCGTTTGTTTCGCGTAAGATACGCACTCGCAGTGATAAGTTTCAACTGCGAAGTGCATTTAAGCCAATGAATTTCCTTTATGAAAAACGCGATACTGCGCATAAATCGCGATTTTCCATCAGCCAATCAAGCCTGCGTGTCGATAATGCAGATACAACCTCCCCTGCGTTTCAAAAGCAACCAATCAATACCGCGTAACTGTTTCACGTTTATCGTCATTTTTATTTTTTTTTTTTTTTTCTTCCAGTTTTGGTTGTTTAAGTTTTTTTATCTGAATTCTTCCAAAAACAGAAACAGAATAAATGGAAACAGAGAAAATAAAAGTAAATAGACAATGGATTTGCCTGGAGGTAAATGGTAAAGTATAGATGATTGAAGTTGCTGGTGTTGACTGCCAAAATGCAGGATGTTTATTGATCAAAGTTTAATGACACCCAGGTGCACCTGGGAGCTATACAGCTAGTTATTTAACCCATTGTATGCCAGTGGACTCTTCCATTGCTATATTTTGGACAATTCCATTTTTCATATAAGGGGTGTTAGGCCTATTTTTAGCTCACCTGTCACGTAGTGACAAGGTGAACTTTTGTGATCACATTTCGTCCGTGCGTGCGTAAACAATTTTTTGTCCGCACGATAGCATCTTCAGTTATGATTTGATTTTAGCCAGACTTGCACGCAACTTGTACTACCATGAGATCTGGGTTCCTTTTTGAACCAGCCATATCACATCATGTGTTACGGAGTTACGGCCCCTAAAAGGGCAAAAATTGCCTATTTTGGTCTTGTCTGCATGATAGCTGTTTCATATATGATTTGATTTTAACTAAACTTTCACACAAGTTGTACCCCCACAAAATCTTGGTTCCTTTCTTGAACGAGCCATATCGCATCATGGGTACCAGAGTTATGGCTCCTGAAAAGGCAAAAAGATCTTGGTTCCTTTCTTGAATCAAACATATCACATCAAGGGTACCAGAGTTATGGCCCCTAATAGGACAAAAACTGGCTGCTTTGGTCTTGTCTGCATGATAGCTGTTTTTTTTTTATGATATAATTTTAACCAAATTTACACACAACCTGAAGCACCATAGGATCTTGGTTCCTTTGTTGAATCGTCCATATCCCATCATCTGTTCCAGAGTTATGGCCCCTGAAAGGGCACAAATTGCCTACTTTGGTCTTATCTGCATAAAGGCCGATTCATTTATAATTTGATTATAACCAAACTTTCACACAACTTAAACCACCATAGGATCTTGGTTCCTTTGTTCAAGTTTGAATATGGGTCATGTCCGGTCAAAAATGAGGTCAGTAGGCCAGGTCATAAAAAACCCTTGTGAACACTCTAGCGGCCACATTTTAAGTCCAATCATCATGAAACTTAATCAGAATGATTGCCTTGATAAAATCTTGGCCAAGTGTGAATATGGGTCATGTCAGGTCCAAAAGTAGGTCAGTAGGTCAAATCATGGAAAAACCTTGTGTACACTCTAGAGGCAAAAGTCTTGGTCCGGTCGCCATCAGACTTGCTCAGAATGATCATCTCGACAATATCTTGGTCAAGTTCGAATATGGATTATGTCGTGTCAAAAAGTAGGTCACCAGCTCAAATCATAGAAAAACCTTGTGAACAGTCTAGAGGTCACAGCTTTGGTCCGATCGTCAACAAACTTGCTCAGAATGATCGTCTTAACAATATCTGTCATGTCGAATATGGGTCATGACGGGTCTCGACGTAGGTCAGTAGGTCAAATCATAGAAAAACCTTGTGAATACACTAGAGGACACAGTTTTGATCCTATCATCATCAAACTTGCTCAGAATGATTATCTTGACAGTATGTCGGTCAAGTTCGAATATAGGTCATGTCGGGTCAAAAAGAAGGTCAGTAGGTCAAATCAGTGTAAAACCTTGTGAACACACTAGAGGCCACAGTTTTGGTCCGATCATCATTAATCTTGTCCATCCAGAATGATCATCTTGACAATGTCTCAGTGAAGTTCAAATATGGTTGTTGTATGGTCAAAAAGTAGGTCAGTAGGTCAAATCGTAGAAAAACGTGCTGAACATACTAGAGGCCACATGTTTGGTCCAATCATCATCAAACTTGCTCAGAATGATCATCTTGATAATATCTTGGTCACGTTTGAATATGGGTCATGTCGGGTCACAAAGTAGGTCAGTAGGTCAAATCATAGAAAAACCTTGTGAATACACAAAAGGCCACAGTTTTGGTCCAATCATCATCAAACATGCCCAGAATGATCATCTTGATAATATCTTGGCCACGTTTGAATATAGGTCATGTCGGGTCACAAAGTAGGTCAGTAGGTCAAATCATAGAAAAACATGTGAATACACTAGAGGTCACAGTTTTGGTCCAATCATCATCAAACTTGCCCAGAATGATCATCTTGACAATGTCTTGGTCAAGTTCGAATATGGGTTATGTTGGGTCAGAAAATAGGTCAGTAGGTTCAATTAGAGAAAAACCTTGTGAACACACTAGAGGCTACCGTTATGGTCCGATCATCATCAAACTCGCTCAGAATTATAGTCTTGACAATGTTTGGGTCAAGTTTGAATACGGGTCATGTCGGGTCAAAACGTGGGTCAGTAGGTCAAATCATAGAAAAACCTTGTGAACACACTAGAGGCCACAGTTTTGGTCCGATCATCATCAAACTTGCCCAGAATGATTATCTTGACAATATCTCAGTCAATTTTAAATATGGGTCATGTTGGATAAAAAAGCAGATCAGTAGGTCTAATCATAGAAAAACCCTCTGAACACACTAGAGGCTACAGCTTTGGTCCTATCATCATCAAACTTGCTCGAAATGATCATTTGACAATATCTCGGTTAATTTCGAATATGGGTCATGTCTGGTCAATATGTAGGTCAGTAGGTCAGATTGTTGAAAAGCCTTGTGAACACAATAGAGGTCCCAGTTTTTGTCCGATCATCATCAAACTTGCTCAGAATGATCATCTTGACAATATCTGGGTCAGTTTTGAATATGGGTCATGTCGGGTCAAAAAGTAGGTCAGCAGGTCAAATCATAGAAAAACGTTTTGAACACTCTAAGAGGCCACTTTTTAGTCAAATCATCATAAAACTTGCACAGAATGATCATCTGGACAATATCTCAATCAAGTTTGAATATGGGTCGTGTCAAATCAAACAGTAGATCAGTAGGTTATTTTGTTATAACTTTTGAACCGTTTGAGATAGAGCCTTCATGTATGGCATGTTGGTTTCTTGTGACAAGGGCTTCCCACTCATATGAAGATTTGACATGTGACCCTGACCTGTGACCTACTTTATCATACCGTTTGTACTATATGAGATAGAGCCTTCATATTTGGCATATATGTTCCTTGTAACAAGGTTTTCTCTGCCATTCAAACCTTTTGACCCCTGACCTTGACCTTTGACCTACTTTGTCTTAAATTTTGAAGCATTTGAGATACAGCCTTCATATTTAGCATGTAGGTTCCTTGCGACGATGTTGCTTAGATGACCCTCTACCAAAAAGGCTAAAACGATCCCACTCTTATGAACAAAATGGCCACCGGAGCTAAAAAATAGAAAAAAATATTGTAAATTTGATTCAAACGGAAACTCCACCTAAACCCTAAGACCAATTTGATGCAAAAGTCACAGGAATGATGCCTAGGTTACTCCCTACCAAATAAGCTAAAAATAGAAAAAAAAATTGTAAATTTGATTCAAACGGAAACTCCACCTAAACCCTAAGGCCAATTTGATTCAAAGTTCAAAGGAATGTTGCCTAGGTTGCTCCCTACCAAATACGCTAAAATCACTCTGCTGATGAACAAGATGGCCACCAGAGCTTAAAATAGAAAGTACTCGAGACAGTGACACACAGGTCAGCGAACCAGGGCCCTCTGGGCCCTCTTGGTTTTGATTCATTTTTTGATGATGCAGGCCCTGATCAGACGTCGCGTTCTTGGGGGGGAGGGGGGGGGGCCAAAGTACACCTTTAGAGGTTTCCGCATACAATGGGTTAAAAAAACACCTCATTATCTTCACTTATTCCAGATGTCAAGATCAGAAATAAACCCTTTCACTCATTCACTCACTCATACAAGCGGCTAATTTATTTATTTATTATTTTTTTTTTTATGTATTGAAATTTTAATTTATTAATTGCTTTTTTTTTCTTATTTTATTTTCCACCAGGTTATCAAGCCTATTAATGAACACCCTCTAAACCCCACTTGTTTAAAGAAAAGTGGGGTTTACGGGATATTCAACACGGAATCACGCGAATATACGAAAACACGTATGTACAAATACATTGTAAACTTTACCGCCGAAAACACGAAAATTTTAAGATGAAAAATTGTGATATTTTTCTTATTTCTGCTCAAAATATAGATTATGGGAACTCGTAAGAACCGCCTCATCGACGCGGCTCTAACGAGTACCCACAATCTACATTTAGAGAAGAAATAAGAACAATAAGATATACCTCTGTAAACCCCAGTTTTTCTATATAAAAGTGGGGTTCAAGGAGGTCAAAATTATATAGGCATGTTTTTGTGATGTTAACCCCACTGTTATATCGAAAAACTAGGGCTTACAAGGGTATGTATAATTTTTCTTATTGCTGCTCAAAAACATAGATTCTGGATACTGGTTAGAACCGAATCGCCTCATCGAGGCGGCTCTAACGAGTACCCTCAATCTTTGTTTTGAGCACAGATATGAAAAATATAAGATTCTTGATCTGGAACTTTTCAGTTTGTGGTGATAAAAAATCAATATATTTGAATAGGCGTGCTTCTGTGATGCTCGTCTACGCGCATGACCTAAATGACACTTTTCCAGACGAGCTATGCAGTCTGATGGAACAGTCTGATGACAGCCCTTGATGTGATGCCAGCATATGCGGGTTAATTTCTAATTTATTCAGGTTCAATATCCCAGATTTATAATGCCTCGCAAAGCAGGGATCGTTGGATCGATTCCCTGCTTCTCCAGACTTTCAAATGAGTCTTTACACCAAGATCCTGTCTCCATATGGCCTTAGTTGCTGGTGGTACGTAAAACTCTAACTCTCACACACGCAGTTTTATAGAAACTGAACAAACAAAATCATTCGGGCCACATGTGAGACGCCAAGTTCTGCAAGAACGAGTCGGGTGTTTTTTTATAATCCTGAATGGTTATTTCCATCAAAACCAAAGAAACAAACAACTTACATGTGTTTTGTTAAGAATTTTCGAGTACTGGCCAATGGTTATTAAGGAATTTTGTTGCAAAACTTTGAGTGTGACCTTATTATTGACCCCCATGCACACACACACGCACACGCACACACCTAAGGGATTGGCCCATGTGGCTGGTGCTATGGATAAAATTGTGTAATAAATAAGTATGACCAGTGTGCGTCGAGATATTAACTTTCACCCATGTATTCCTAGCGGCCCTTTTTGGGACATTGGCAAACAGTGTAGTCCCAGATAAGAGGTCTCGAACGTGGCGCCACGTCTGATCTGTGTCTACACTGTTTGCTCAAAGAACATACATTTTGGTACAACTTACATCAAACAAAACATACCTGACACCCCTATAATTGAAATTGAACCATTCCAAACGTGTACGGTTGAAGATTACATTGTCATAGTTAGTTAAAAAAGGGTTGTTTTTTTTAGGCGTCTACCGTATTTTGCCTGTTTCTGCTTCAGATATAGATTATGGGTACTAGATAGAAACAACATGCACACCGTAACAAGGCGGTTCTGATGAGCCTCTATTAACCAGTAATTAGCCGTGACTTGTAAATTACATACCCCAGGGTAAATAATTACCCTCTCCTGGTCCCCTACCTATATGACATTCTTCGGAATACCCCCAAGTGAGTTTAATCTCTAAAAGTTGTTATGCAATCCGAAATATAGGTGTGTTTGTTTATCAGAAGGAATCAATACTGATAAGAAAGACCAATATATATACTGCCGTTAATGCACGAACGAATTAAAAAAAATAATAAAAAAACATAAGGGTCAAACATACAAGCAACGAGGATTCTGATTGGCCCGTGTTCTCTCCCACTCACGCGTTTCATCGTCACTTACCTGTCTTATTCTTTATTGGTTGAAATTCTCTCGCACAGAAACGCGTGTTGAGTTTACCTAACGCGTTTCGAATAGTCACTTTAATTGGCTGATTTTTAACGCGTTGAAATCGAGTGTGAACGCGATGAATCGCGCAATCAAACGCGATAATTTCACACTCACGCAATGTGCGTGTGTCACGCGGACAACACGCGTAAATAGACAAGTTTATCGCAAGCTTATCTGTATCTTATGGATCGGTCCGTATGACGTAGTGCTCAGTAAATAGACGAATCCAATGTTTCGACACGTGACTTTGTTTACATATATTATTGCGCATGCGCCAATTACCTCCCCTGTAGGGTACCTCTTTTATCTGGTTGGCAAAACATGACTGTTGCCGTATACTGTCAATGAGAATATCGTGTAATTAAACTCTTTCTTCCCCACAAAATTAACAAATCTTTGTCGTTTTGTGTTTTTTAAGTATTAAAAGATATAGAACCAGTCTCTTCTGACATTTTATCGCACGTTTTGTTGCTAAAAGCGTTATAAAACTACCCACCTACATACAAAAATGTAGTCGTTGCCCTTTATTTAACGAACGGAGATAATATTAACGCATGTTTATTTTCCATTAATTTTTTCGAAAAAGAAGCAGTTTAATGTTCAAAATGGTTTGTTGCAAACAGTTTGGATAGAACGACGATCTAACAATAGTAACTACAGAAAACAATTCGTGCTACATCAACGGTAGAGTATGGAACAGGAAGTTTTTGCCAGCCAGGTAAAAACAAGGCTAATGACCTTTGACCTTATGTGAGGTAGACTTTACTGTTGGTTTTCTTTTGCTCCAGCATTTCAGTGGTTTCTTGCTGTCGAGTCCTCACCGTTGTCTCACCTCTGTGGTTCTTTGATTTTTTGTGGTCACGGAGATGTTGCACTGATGAGTTAGGAGGCCTTCATGCGGACTGAACAAATTATTTGTCTAAATCGCGACGGAAGTAAGGGCGAGGATTGTGGCCACGTAAAATCGATTTAACCCCCCCCCCCCCCCCCAGTGGAAATCTTTCCACTGACCGTTCCAAGGCGGTTCTTCTGTGGCGATTTATTTATGTTGTTGTTTGTTACTTACTGTGTGTATCACTTGTGTCTTTTAATTTTGGATGGCCATATGGCCATTTTGTGGGAAAGTAACTGTCCTTATGGCCTTCCTTTGTTTAGGTTTCCATTATGGTCTGGTCACTTAATGTTTGTATTTCTTTCCCTTTGGTGTCTTTGGTGGGTGGAGTAAGTTAATTGTATCGATTCCTGATCTTTGTTTTACTTCTACTTTGGATGTGTCTATAGGCATCGATCTTGTACTGTCTACCCACTTTTCTAAAAAGCCAAAAGCAATACCACAACTCTTATTGCACATTGCTGAAATATATTTTGTCCAAAGAGCCTTCAAATAACTGTAGAATATTGAATGATTAGGGCCTAGAAACAGTCTTGCTGACATCACTCGATATCACATCAGGTGAAAAAGTCCGTGAAATGAACACCCATAACCCCATATTTTACATAGAGTATTTACGGGAATATGTATTATTTTTCTTATTGCTGCACCAAGACATAGGCTGTGGATACTCGTTAGAACCGCCATTGAGGCGTCTAACCGCCTCATTCTAACGAGCATACACAATCTATGTTGAAAGCAGGTGTTAGAAATGCGTTACAATTTTTACGTAATCTATTAATTTTGTAATTCCTACGGAACACGGAAGGGACATTTCTGTTCCAGTACCTAGCAGAACAGAAATTTAAACAATAAAACTAGAGTGGAAAAGAAAACGAGAAATATGTCGTTTAACTAATATAATATGACACATTTCTTGTTTTCTAGTCCACTCTGAAAAAGTAGCCTGGAATTTAAAACAATAAAATAAGAATGACACAGAAAACAACAAAACGACATGTTTCTTTTTTTCCTTTCCACTCTGAAAACGTGGCGTGGAATTTAAGACAATAAAATAACAATGGAACAGAAAACAAAAATATGACATATTTCTTCTTTTCTGTCTCACTCTGAAAAAGGAGGGTGGAATTTAAAACAATAAAATGAGAATGGAACTGAAAACAAAAATATGTCGTTTAAACGACATATTTAGCTTAAGCCGTTGCCTGTTGTCCGTTGTCCGTCGTTAACTTTACACATTTTCGACATCGTCTCCAGAACCGGAAGTCAGATTAAGCTGATACCTTGTTGGAGGCATCCTGGTGACATGGATATTCAGATTTGTTAAAATGGTTCCGTTTGGATTTCCCAGGTGGCCGCCATGGCGGCCATCTTTAAATTCTTCAAAAGACATCTCCACCCGAACCAAATTTCGAATTGAACTGACACCTAATGGGAGACATCGGGGTGACATGGAGATTAAGATTTGCTAAAATCGTTCCGTTCCTGTATCCAAGATGGCCGCCATGGCAGCCATCTTGAAATTGTTCAAAAGAAATCTCCCGAACCAAAGATCGAATGGAGCTGAAACTTGATAATAGGCATCGGGGTGACAATGTGATTTAGATTTGCTAAAATTGTTCCGTTCCAATATCCAAGCTGACCGCCATGGCATCCATCTTGAAATTCTTCAAACGACATCTCTTCCCAAACAAAGGTCCAATTGAGCTGAAACGTGATGGACGGCATCAGGGTAATATGGATAGTTAGATTTGCTAACATTGTTCCATTCCGATATCCATCTTGAAATTTTTCAAACGACACATCAAGCTGAAACTTGCAAATTTGTGGGAGGCATTGGGGCGAGATAGAAATTCAGATTTGCTGAACTCATTCCTTTCCGATATCCTTGATGGCCGCCATGGTAGCTATCTTGAAATTCTTCAAACGACATCTCCTCCCAAACTAGAGATTTGATCAAGTTAAAACTTCATGGAAGGCATCGGGGCTTCAAACGACATCTCCCAAACTAGAGATTTGATCAAGTTAAAACTTCATGGAAGGCATCGGGGCTTCAAACGACATCTCCCAAACTAGAGATTTGATCAAGTTAAAATTTCATGGAAGGCATCGGGGCTTCAAACGACATCTCCCAAACTAGAGATTTGATCAAGTTAAAACTTCATGGCAGGCATCGGGGCTTCAAACGACATCTCCCAAACTAGAGATTTGATCAAGTTAAAACTTCATGGAAGGCATCGGGGCTTCAAACGACATCTCCCAAACTAGAGATTTGATCAAGTTAAAACTTCATCGAAGGCATCGGGGCTTCAAACGACATCTCCCAAACTAGAGATTTGATCAAGTTAAAACTTCATGGAAGGCATCGGGGCTTCAAACGACATCTCCCAAGCTAGAGATTTGATCAAGTTAAAACTTCATGGAAGGCATCGGGGCGAACTGGCGATTCAAATTTGCTAAAACTGTTCCATAACGGTATCCAAGATAGCCACTATGGCGGTCATCCTGAAATTCTTCAAATGACATTTCTTTCCGAGCCGAGGGTTGGATTGAGCTTAAACTTAATTGGAGGCATTGGGTGACATAGCGATTCAGATTTATCTAAATTGTTCTATTCCGATACCCAAGATGGCTGCGCACAGAGGCCGTCTTGAAATTCTTCAAAATACATTTTCTCCCGAACAGAGGACAGAGCAAGCTGACACCTCATGGCAGACATTGGGGCGACATGGAAATCCGGATTTGCTAGAATCGTTCCATTCCGATATAAAATCCTACAACCTACGTCTCCTCCTGAACCAAAGGTCGAATGGAGCTGAAACTTAATTGGAGGAATCGAGACAACATGGAGATTCAGAAGTGCAGAAATTATTCTGTTCTGTTATCTAAGATGGCTTCCATGTTGTCCAGCTTGAAAATCTTCAAACCACATTAATTGAATTGAGCCGAAACTTGATGGGAAGCATTGGGGTGACATGGAGATTCAGACTTTTTAGAACCATTCTGTTCTGATATCTCCGATGGCTACCATGTCGGCCAGCTTGAAAATCTTTAAACAACATCTGTTACCGAATGGTCTGTTGCATTGAGTTGAAATTGGTGGTTGGCATTTAGGTGACATGGAGGTTCAGAAATGCTTTAATTGTTGTATTCTCATATCGCAGATGACTGCCATCTTTAAATTCTTCAAAGCACCCTATAGTAATTGAATATAAGATTTACAGAAAGGGACAGCTCGGGTGTTGTCAGTATATGTCAAACTCGCTTAGTTCACAAGAAGATTCGCTAGTATGGCTTTTTGTTGCAAGAGGCCATAGCTTTGTGTTGCAGTTGTATTTGCTTGACTGATTGCCTTTGTTTACTTTTTTGATAACAAAATATGCCAAAGACAGTTGCAAACGATAGCTCAGACCTGCCAAACTATACACTTCCACTCTGCATCAACTCTTCCTGAATCCTAAATCAGACAAAGCTGTTCAGAAACTTAATCAGAAGCATCAAGATTATTTAAACATGCAGATTCAGAATTGCGAAAGGGCAATGTGATCTGATAGACAAACTGGCCACCAGGATGCAATAAGCCTCATCCAGGTGAGCGATTCTGGCCCACTTGAGCCTCTAGTGTTTGTTTTCTGTTCCGCTCTCAAAAACGTAGGGTGAAAAGGAAAACAAGAAATATTTCGTTTAAAAGACATATTTTGTTTTCTGTTCCATTCTAATTTTATTGTTTTAAATTCCACCCGTCTTTTTCAGCGTGCAAAGGAAAACAAGAAGTATGTCGTTTATACGACCTATTTTTGTTTTCTGTTCCATTCTATTTTTTTTTAATTCCACGCTACTGTTTCAGAGTGGAACAGGAAAAAAGAAATATTTCGTTTAAAGGACATATTTTTGTTTTCTGTTCCATTCGGATTTTATGTTTTTAATTTCACCCAGACTGGAACAGAAAACAAGAAACATGTTTGAACGACGTAATATATCGTTTAAACGACATATTTATTGTTTTCTTTTCCATTCTAATACTATTGTTTTAATTTCTGTTCTGCTAGATACTGGAGAAGCCTTCGCGGTGCAGTGGTTACGCTACTCGCCTTGTAAACCAGGGATCGCAGGATCGATCCCGGGCTTTTCCAGACTTTTGGATGAGTCTTTAAACCGAGGTCCCGTCTCCGTATGACCTTAGCTGTTGGTGGGACGTAAAACTAAAACTCACTCACTCACTCACTCTGCTAGATACTGGAACAGAAATGTCCCTTCCCAGGTCCCGCACATTCCTGACTCCATGACTGATGCCATCATCACGTGAACAAGTCCGTGAAATAAAGACCCCCTAAACCCCACTTTATATAGAGAAAACTGGGGTTTAAGGGGGGGGGGGGGGGGTAAACATTATTTTCCTTATTTCTGCTCCAAGATATAAGTTGTGGGTACTCGTTAAAACCGCCTCGATGAGGCGGTTCTAACGAGCACCCAAAACCTATGTTTGGAGTATAAATAAGAAAAATATCACAAATTTTCATCAGAAAAATTGCATTTTTTGAGGTTTGAAAAATGTACTATATCACACGGATGTGTTATCGTAATGTTATTTCAAACGGGAGTGTTTTCCTAATGTCAGCACGCATACTTACTAATGCGCCTTATAGGCTGCGTGACATGTAGTAAGAGCTACATTGCTGCAAAAGGCCAAACGTAGGGATGGGATCGGAGTAAAAACTAGTACGTGACCTTACTTCCCTGTATCATTACAACAAATAAGAGCTAAAAATGCATCACTTTATTCTGGAGGTATATCACTAGAAAAAGTAACTTCTTAGGATTACATTAATTAAAGCTTCATAACTGATTACTACGAGCGTACAATTCCGGTCCTGTGCAAAGTAGGAATTCTTACTTTGTTGCGCAAAGTGAGCAAGAATCTTCCCAAAGTAAAAAGCGAGACAAGTAACAATAAATGAACTTTTCTGTCTTTAATAGAGTATTTATTTCTATTACGAGTTGAGCGGACATATACTATGGTATTCATTTCACGGATTTGCCAATATAATGCCCTTTTTTCATAAAACTAAATGAATAAATGAATTTGCGGAGTTACTGTATTGTTGCATAAATTCCTGCATTATACACGGTCGACTTGAACGAAGTTACAGTTAGAGCTTATAGTTTAACGGTCTATGCAACAATTTTAGGTCACATCGAGCCGGTCAGTTTATTTAACCAAACTTTTCATCGGCATGTTTACACATAACGGATAACCAGTACAGCGCACATTCGCCACAACAGCTCCCTTTCTTGAATCTGCGAAACGGAGCGAATGACTGTTGAAGAGATTTCATGATCAAACTTCAAGAATGTTTCCAGACTGGAATCGAATCCCCGACCCCCTGCGCAACAGTCATACGCTCATCAAATTGAGGAGCTGAGGCGGGGGCTACAACAATTGTTTGTCATTACGACAATACATCAGTGTAAAATAGTGCATTCTTTCATACCTCCAAAACGAGTTTTTGTCTGATAAGAAATTGTGATTATTATTTTTTTATACAGTAGAACTTCGATGGCTCGAACACCGATGGCTCGTTTACCATGGATGTGTCGAACCCATTCTTGAGCCCCTAGCGAAATCCTTTACATAAGAAATAGTGGGGGATAATTAAGGAGATTTTAGTCTTTTACCTTGCAAATGTATGCTGTGTGTACTCATTAGAATCGCCTCGATGAGGCGATTCTCATGAGTACACACAGCATACATATTCATTATCGAACACCGAAAAGATGTCTAAAAGTATCTCGTTATGCCTCCTGACAGTAACCTCAGTTGCTCGAACTACCCCTGTCTCGAACATATTTTCGTGGTCCCAAAGGTGTTCGAGCCATTGAAGTTCGACTGTATACTTCAAACGTAGGTCGTGGTTATTTAGAACAGCTTCATTGAGGCTGTTCTAACACCTACAGCCTACGTAATACACAAGAAATAAGAAATTAACCTCAGTTGCTCGAACTACCCCTGTCTCGAACATATTTTCGTGGTCCCAAAGGTGTTCGAGCCATTGAAGTTCGACTGTATACTTCAAACGTAGGTCGTGGTTATTTAGAACAGCTTCATTGAGGCTGTTCTAACACCTACAGCCTACGTAATACACAAGAAATAAGAAAATTAATGTATACCCCTGGCAAACAACTTATTCTGAATATAAAGTTGGGTTTAGAGTGATATTCACTTTACAGACTAATTATTTCTCTTTCAGGCCTTGGAAGATCGTTTGCTTTGACGCCATGCCCACTTCTACTGGGCTACTATTTCGACAAACGGAGAAGCTTGGCCTTTGGCCTTGCTTCGGCTGGTTTTAGTCTCGGGGGTTTCGCCCTCACGCCCGTGGTAGAGCTCATGTTTCAGAGCTACGGATTAACTGGAACTTTCATCGTGCTAAGCGGTTTAGCAACGCATACATTTGTCAGCGCATGCCTATTTAGACCAATAGAGCTTCAGAGACGGCTTTCAAATAAACGGTTTGTAAGGTTTTTGTTTGTTTGATTTGAAGTTTAACGTCCCCGTCAACACTGTCATTTTGGAGACGTTGCTTCCAATTTTTTGAGACTCTTAGCTGACACGGAGATTAAAGTACATCTCAAGCCCTGTCGTCCAATGAAACCAATAGGGTTTATAAGCCTGGACGGTCCGACTCTCACCGCTTTGCCTGGGCAGGCATGTTTGTATGGTGGAATTTCGAGAAAGTGAGAATCAGCCTAAGACTAAATGCTCTACATCATCAGTGATTGGTCCTTTTTGCAGCCATATGAAAACACGCCTATACATTTAACGCTGAAAACTGAAAAATTTAAGATGAAAAATTATGACATTTTTTCTTATTTCTGCTCAAAATGTAGATTCTGGGTACACGTTAGAATCGCCTCATTGAGGCGGTTTTAACGAGTACCCACAATCTATATTTTAGAGCAGAAATACGAAAAATAAGGTTTCCCCTGTAAACCCGTTTTACTATATAAAAATGCGGTTCAAGGGGGTCAGAATTATATAGGCGTGATTTCGTGTTGATTCCGGTTTTTTAAATATATTTCTTATTTTTCCCAGAAAACAGGATTTGGCATCTCATATAAATTATCTCCTACCTATGGAGACAATTAGCAGGATATGTCAAACCATGTTTTCTGGGAAAAATAAGAAGGTAAGAGACAGTTTGCATGAGGATTCAAATCCTGTTTTCTGGGGAAAATAAGAAATTATCAAAAAAATTTTCGCCTGCTGAATTAGCCCCGAGAATGGGAAAGGTTAATGATGTTGACTATTCCAGCTTTGACAAGTCCCTTCTATTCAAAAGCATTTACCAGATTATAAACAGTGTGGCGTTGATGAGATTGATCTACTCTGTATATGAATATCTGAATGCCCCTCCATCATGAAAAATGCCCATATATTTGACTCCCTTAAACCCTACATTTATCACTAAAGCTGGGCATTATAGGAGTATACAATATTTTTCTTATTTCCGCTTAAAAAAAAACATAGATCGTGCCCCGATCCACAATCTATGTTTTGAACAGAAATATAAAACATATTAGATTTTTTTATCTGAAAAGTTTCCTTTTTTGTTGGGTAACATTCTCATAGGCAGATTTTCGTAATGCATAGCTTCTGAATCATCGAGTGTTTTAGCACACCTGTCACGTAGTGACGAGGTGAGCTTTTGGGATCACTTTTTGTCCGTCGTGCGTGCGTCCGTAAACTTTTGCTTCAAATGACATCTCCTCCTAAGCTACTGATCAGATTTTGACAAAACTTCACAGAAATGATCCTTAGGTGGTCCCCTTTTAAAGTGGTTCAAATGGTTCCAGTCCGTTACACATCTGGGTCACATGATCCAAAAATAGAGTTTTTACTGAAAACTTCTGCTCTGAAACCGCATGGCCCAGGTCTTTGATATTTGGTATGAAGCTTCATCTAGTGGACCTCTACCAAAATTTGTCAAATTATAGCCCTTGGGCCAATATGCCTACGCCCAGGGCCCCTTAGGTTTTAAATTGACGTATATAGGGAAAATCTTAAAAAAGCTTCCTCTGAAACCACAAGGCCCAGGTCTTTGATGTTTTGGTGTGAAGCTTCATCTAGTGGACTTCTATCAGGATTGTTCAAACTATAGCCGTGGGGTAAAAAGTGCCCCGCCCCGGGCCCTTTGGTTGTATCTAGGGTTATATAGAGAAAATCTTTTAAAATCTTCTTCTCTGGACCCGCAAAGCCCAGGTCTTTGATATTTGGTGGGAAGCTCCATCTAGTGGACCTCTATCAAGATTGTGACTTACATAGGGAAACTCTTTATAAATCTTCTGCTCTGAAACAGCAAGGCCCAGGTCTTTGATATTTGGTGTGATGCTTCATCCAGTGGCTAAAATGTGTATTAACATCAAGAATAGAAACAGACGACGATTCAGAATATATCAACGCAGTTAATAATACAGGTCTGTAAGATTATTCGTTGCCTCTGAAGAAAATATGACAAATCATTTCGCCAATAACTTGACAACTAATAACTACGAAAATAACAAGGTATTCAATCATAATTATGACATCAATCATAATTATGACATTGAAATTACTTGTACATTTATCAAAACACTTGGAAAATACACACGCCTGATCTCATGAAAACACCCCTATACATTTTTACCCCCTTGAACCCCACTTTTATATTGTAAAAACTGGGGTTTACAGGGGTTAACCTTATTTTTCTAAGTTCTGCTCTAAAATAAAGATTGTGGGTACTCGTTAGAACCGCCTCATTGAGTACACACAATCAATATTTTGAGCAGAAATAAGAAAAATATCACAATTTTTCTTCTGAAAATTTTCGTTTTTACGGTGGTAAAATTTACAATGTATTTGAATAGGCGTGTTTCCGTAATGCAAAAGCGTATTTGTCAATATCTCAAACAATCACAAGTTTCAAAGCCCCTTGCAAATCCCTTTAATACGCAGAAACGTGAAGCAGTAAGAAATTGAGGAACAGTATGAAAAATAATACAATTTTTAACTCAAAAATGTTTGTGCTGAAGCGACTAAATGCACCATTATAACTGCGCATGTGTTGTTACGATAATGAATAAAGTTGTATTGCAATACATGCCTTTTCTTTCAGACGAAAAAACGACGTTGAAATTCCATTGAATTCAGCAAACACACGATCTTTTACAGCAAAAACAAGGACTATAGAATCAGTAGAATCAGTTGAACAATCCGAAACAACGTTAAACATGGATCAAAATGGATACCACATAAAAGACTTACATGACAAACATAGCATGAACAAATACACGTCCAATAACAAAGGTCGTCAAGACGAGCTTACAGATATTGCAGAAAATGATAAAGAAACACGTTCCAACACAAACAACAAACTCAGGACTGACAGAAAACCCAGCAGAGACCTAAACAAACATGACAAAAAGAAAAAGAAGAAACTTATTTCCCTATCCATAGTGAAAGACATACGATTTTTAACTTTTCTGCTTGCCTTGTTTTTTAATTCATTGCCATCTACAAATCTCTTTCTACCTTCCCTTGCTGTATCACGTGGTCTGACTGAATTTGAAGCAGCCTACCTGTTGTCAATTACTGCTGGTTCTGACACAGTGTTTCGTGTTATCGCTGGACTGGTTCTTGACATGAAAGTATTCAGGGACAAACGACCAGTCATTTACAACGCCATGACATTTTTACAAGCACTGACAGTCTTTCTTATTCCGTCCCTGTGGTCGTTTGGCAGTCTAGCACTGATTGTATGTATTGAGGGCGCAGCACAAGGAGTAAAGAATGCACAGGTAAGCATCTAAGACCATGTTCATACTGTACGATTGGCGCCTATGTCTAAAGATGTAACGGATGATATCTTAACCCATTGCATGCGGAAAACCCCCCAACGGGGTACCTTGGCAAACAGTGCAGACTCAAACGCGACGTCTGATAAGGGTCTGCACTGTTTACTAGCAGAATTTTTCCGTCAAAAACAGAATAAAAACAAAAAATAGGCCTGTGACCACTTATATAACATATTGACTTGCCCAACATATAGCAATCGAAGAGTCGACCAGTATACAATGGGTTAAAAGTGTCATGTCCGGTTTTACCATACATGAAGACGGCTTTACTTTGAGAAAAATCAGCCAAAGCTGACGCCGCAACTACACGTCAAGTATATAATATTTATCCCCTAAAACTACACGTTTATATTGTTAGTAAAACTAAACGGGCCTCCGTGGCTTAGTTGTTAAGAGCGCTGTTTCTTAATCATTAGGTCTCTCACCGCTGTAGTTTCGACTCTGGTTCGATGTCTCATGTGAGCTGCTATGTTCTGCGAAAGGGTAGTAAAACAAAAACCAAAGAAAAATAGGGTTGTCAGGGGTATATATTATGCTTCATATTTCTGCTTAAAACAGTTTGTGGGTACTCTTTAGGGCCGCCCTACCGAGGCGGTTCTAACAAATACATACACACTATTTTTGAGCAGAAATTTGAAGAAGAAAAAAATATCAGAAGTTTTGTCAGATTTTTTTTATTATTATTTTTGGTGGAAAATTCTCAGTATGTTTTAAAAAACGCTGTTTAGAAATGAGCAGGGTAGCCTTTTCCAACACTAGGTGTGTCCAACTTGCAAATTGCATTCACCGACAGAGACGACTAAATCCAGTAAAACGCAGCCTGATTACGCAAACACACCTATACAAATACATTACCCCCTTTATCGCCGAAAAAAAAAATGAAAATCTTTTGAAGAAAAATTGTGATATTTTTCTTATTTCTGCTCAAAATATAGATTGTTGGCACTCGTTAGAACCGCCTCATCGAGGCGGTTCTAACGAGTACCAACAAGCTATATTTTAGAGCAGAAATAAGAAAAATAAGCTATACCCCCGGAAACCCCAGTTTTACTGTATAAAAGTGGGGTTCAAGGGGGGTCAAAATTATATAGGCGTGTTTTCGTGATCTGTCGATGGTACTTACCGCAAAGGCGATTAGCAACGACTCAGATGACAATCTCCCTATTGGCTTCTTTTTCGACGAAAATTTGTAACATTTTTATTATTAATAAACCGAACATAGGTTGTGGGTGCTCATTAAAACCGCTTAATTGTGTCGGTTCTAACGACTCCCCATAGCCTGTGCCTTACAGCAGATATAAGGAAAATAATATATAGCGCCGTAAACCCACTTGTTTCTATATAAAGTAGGGTTTAGAGGGAGGTCCATTTAATGTGATGCGGGGAACGCTAGAACCCGTTTCGATTTGACCTCTTGTGTCAATTTTAGCCTCTTTCAACTCGGTCGATTGCCCATACGGTTAGCAACACGTGAACAAGTCCGTGAAATGAACACCCCTAAACCCCACTTTCTATAGAGAAAACTGGAGTTTACGGGGGTATACATTAGTTTGCTTATTTCTGCTCTAAGATATAGGCTGTGGCTACTCGTTACAACCGCCTCATTGAGACGGTTCTAACGAGCAGCCACAACCTATAGATAACCTATAAATAAAACAAAATATATCACATATTTTCATCGGAAAAGCAGCTATATTGGAGATATGCACTATGTCACAAGGATGCGTTAAAGTAAAGAGCATTACTTTTCCCTTGCCACCTGATTTGTACTGAAGCCCATACTTGACTAATAAATAGGTAATGATACTAACCAATGAGCTACAACTTTATACTGAACCTTTTATGCCAAACAAGGAACATACTTTGTCTTAAATGACAGTTCAAGAGAATAAACATAAATGAGTGTTGCATTAAATTGGTATCTTACCCCATTGCTATAATCGTTATTGTATTATATCAGAGGTCCGTTGTTATGGTTGATCTTCTCGGACTGGACAAACTGGCAAGTTCTATGGCATTGTCAATGACTGTACAAGCAGCTGGTATACTTCTGGGTCCAACGATTTCAGGTTTGTATCGATTCACATTTTTGATATGCAAAGTTCGTATGCCGAAGCTAACAAAGAAGTGAAGGAAAGATGTGAAATAGACACAATTGCCCCACACATTCAGTCAGAGGCACCAAAGGCAACGAAACACGAATATGAAATAACACCTTAAAACTGATGCAAACACTACCGGCGGAAAGCCAAAAGGACAGTTACTTTCCCTCGAAATGGTTATCCAAAATAAAAATATATAACATTACGCAAACACGCCTATACAAATACATTGCCACCTTTATCGCCGAAACAATGAAAAATTTATGATGAAAAATTGTGATATTTTTCTTATTTCTGCTCCAAATATAGATTGTGGGCACTCGTTAGAACCGCCCCATTGAGGCGGTTCTAACGAGTACCCACAATCTATATTTAAGAGCAGAAAAAAGAAAAATAAGTTATACTCCCGGAAACCCCAGTTTTACTATATAAAAGTGGGATTCAAGGGGGTCAAAATTATATAGGCCTGTTTTCGTGATGAGCTGTACACACATGCGAAGACGAACTATAGCATAAACAAACCGCGACAGCAGCACTGCCTTGGAACGGTCAGTAAAGTGTATTTAACCGGGGCGTGGTGGGGGTGGGGGGTGGGGCTTACATCGATTTACTGGCCACAATGCTCGCTCCTGATTCTGTCGTGGTTTAGACAAATACTGTGTTCAATCCTCACGATCATCAGTGCTACATCTCCGAGAACATAAAAATCAAACGATTAATATGGCCACAGTCCTCTTCACACTTAGCTCTGTTGTGGTTTAGATAAACAATCTTTAACAAGTTTCAAACGCTTGAAGCAAGAATGCATGACATTTTATCCAAAATGAATATGTCTAATGAGCACCCGTTTCTGCATTTTGCGTTTCAAAATTGTCTTTAACCACCGGTATAAAACTGTGTCTCAGAGAATGCTTACTTGTTGTGCAGGAAAACGATCTTACAGCTTCGGAGTTTGGATAGAATTGAGTACTATACACCCACACTTAGTGGACCTCGCCAGCGACTTATTATTGTACGCGACCATTAAGGCTACCACGATTAATCGTATAATCGATCGATGAATTCCACAAAAATAATTATCACTTCTGATTTGCTTTTAATCGATTACTTGATAGGTACAATTTACTACCCAAAGTTATGCCTAAAATAGCTGGGTGAGTGGCAAACAGTGCAGATCCTGATGAGACGCCGCATTCTCATCTCGGTCTACACTGTTTGCTCAGGCCTGTCTGTTCAAATATACATATGGTAAAGTGCAACATATGGTAATAGTCATGCTCAGACAGAAAGTCAGACAGGTAAAATGATGACAAAAATCTTAGCGATTACTAATCGATTATCGATCGCAATGAAGGACTGATAATCGATTATCTTTTCAGCTCCGATTAGCCAGCCTTAGGCTGACCATATAGGCCGTATCCTATATTTTATTCCAGGATAATGCCAACGCTTTTGCATAATTTGTGTATTCTATATTTTCTGAAAGTTAAGAGGAAGGGTAGCACTACCTGATATATTTTTCGCTTCTTGTACCGCTTGTTGGCTTTTACTTAGAACCTGTTGTTTTTTTTTTTGTTTGTTTTTTCCGTCCGTGACGTGATGGTGTACTTTTGCTCAGGTGTTTATTTCTCCTCTGTCAGTTAAGAACGGACCCCTATTGATAAGGATTACAAAATATTTTGCCAATGTTTCTTTTTTTTTTTATTTATTGTCTTGGGTGCAACAAAAGGGTAGGTGTTACTAAATACGCCTCAAATGAGCAGCGATAAAAGCCAACATTACACTCATTACGTAAACTCGCCCATACAACTACGTTGTAAATTTAACAGCAAAAAAGGAGAAAATTTCAAGATGGAAAATTGTGATAGTTTTTCTATTTCCGTTCAAAATATAGTATGTGTGTACATATTAGAACCGCCTCATCGAGGCAATTCTTACAAATACCCACAATCTATATTTAAGACCAGAAATAAGGGGAATAAGGTATTTACCCTTGTTAACCCTAGTTTCACCTTATAAAAGCTGGGGTCAAAATTATATTTCCGTTATGTTCACTTCCTGTTGGTCAAATGGCATCCGTGCAGCGAGCAGCGTATAGAGATCAGACTGGCTTAAGTCTTTCTTATCGTTCACAACCGATAATATGTCTTCTGTGTTGGGATGAAAGTATGCCTAATGATTGCATTTATATAACAATAAAATGCAGCATTATCCCGATAATGTTACTTTGGTTCATGTGCTTCAGGTTTACTGAAGGATATATATGGTTCGTATGATGGTGCGTTTTATTTTGGAGGATCAGCTATACTGGCAGGCGCTTGCATAATGGCTGGCGGAAATATACGAAAAATGTACCTTGACAGACAAGAGAAAATCAAAAAGATAACTTGTAAAGAAGACAGTAGTTTATGAACTAAAAACAGCTTTTAGAGATCATAATGGATATTTTCATACATGCCGTTTTCTATATACTAGATCAAAAAGGTAACTGTGCCAACTTCCGGGTAAATTTCAGTAGCTATCTGGTAGCTATTCAGCTAAAAACGGTTGGTGACATGCGCATCGGACGTTTAGCTACATAATGCACAACTTTGCCCACACTATTCTGCTCAAGAGTTGTCTTGCGATATGAACCTAGAAAGGTTTTGCAAGGAATTGGCATTGCGCATGCACTATTATTTTTGTATCTGAGATGCTAGATCATGTCCACTGAACATCGAAACTCACTTGACCTTTACAACATCTCATGATCTAGCACTACAATCAAGGCTTTAATTTGTGAAATTCTCAGATTATTTCCCTTTCAATTAGAAATATAGCAATATTCATACTCTTGTTATTTCTATACCTGTCATTCAATTTTTGAAATTTCTATAAAAACCGCTGTGTTGCCACCATTGGTGTTGACCATGATGGAAAATATGGTAGAAAATTCATGTAGCATGTACGCCCCCCACCCATACGGGCTTGAAGAAATATATGGGATGCATGGTGCTTCCACGCAGAGCTGATACCGACCCGCACATGAGAACTGGTAAACCGCTTAGAGGATCTAAGCCTGCCCAGGCAAAGCGGTGCGAGTCGGCCCGTCCATCTGGTTTCATTGGTCGACAAGGCTTTAGATGTCATTTCATCTCAGTGTCGGGTAAAAGTCCCACAAAATTGGAAGCAATGTCCCCAAAATGACCTTTACAGTGTTGACGGGACGTTAAACCCCAAACCAAACAAACAAATCATGTAGCATGTAGCACTCCCAATTGCAATTTTGCATGGAGTTCAATTGAAAGCAGCATTTTGCCTACAACTTCAAAGAATCGGAGGCGGCCTATACGAAATCGTCTGTTTTTCTAAGCAAATAGAACTAAAGTTCCTAATCTTTTGTGAATAGACACAAAGGAAATCTAATCAAAGGTTACAAGTATCAAATTTTAGAAATCTTGTCCTAATTGGGTTTTATGGTGTTAAATCTTGGCTTTTTTTTAATGATTTATTCTGCGAAATTGTCACAGTGAGACATTGGGTGTTTAAAACAATAACCTACGCCGGCGAGATTACATAAACAAAAACAGTTCGAATTTTTGCATGACAAAAATGAGTCCTCTAATCAAAACAAAACAAATTTCAGTACTCCACGGCAGCCCTATTGTTTTTTTTTTATACAGAACGGTCTTTTTATTTTAAATTGGCCCCGTCAAGCGATTTTAGTACTTATCGCCTATGCGAGCAGCGAAGGTTCAGGCAAGCCTGCGCATCCGCGCAGTCTCGCCAGAGGCTTTGCTGCTCGCTCATACAAGCAGTGAATCAAGAGGAACCTTGACAGAAAGCCACATCCCTGGCCCCTCTGAATAGCTGGGCATGCGCAGTTAAAGTTTGTCATGACGGAATGCACGAAGACACAAATTTGCTTGGCGGGGCTCAAATGATGGATGGCCTTACAAATTAATAGTCTCCTAGGTACGATTTGATGGAATAGTCAAACATATATATTACCAAGTATTTTATTTCGTAAAAGGTTCAATGATTTGGGGATTTAATTTCTTGTTAATGAATAGAATAGAATAAAGTTTATTTTCAATCATGGGCCACCATGTGGCAGCATATTAATAACAATTTATAATTATAATAAAGCAACAACTCAAAATAAACTCTGTAAATACTGTAAAACAACTAAAGCTTGATTCTGATTAGTCAAAAAACAATAAAATAAAGCACAAGTTAAGTACAGCATCCCACCATCGGGATGCGGTCAGGCAAACAATGAGAACCACGACCAGTAATAACACAATGTGGCAACTAATCAGGGCCATCACTGCTCGCCTGACACGCAAATCTACTGCCACAGGTGTCAGTCACGCCCCCTAGACCCCACATACATTCCTACAGTCTCCACCATACATCTTCCCTCGATTCCAGTTGTTGGAAGGGAAGGAAAGAGGAATAAAAAAAAAACACCTCCACTTCTACACCAACAATCCCCGGACAAATTCCACCCCAACACCAGCAAGGCACCACACACACAAAAAAGCAGGCCGACCGAGCCCCACAGTGAGGCATAATTGCATCTCCACGCCCCCCAATTAAGGCACCGAACTAACGTTCATCGCCGAAACTAGACCAGTGCAGGGGGCCAAACAACATCCCCAAGAAAAAAAAGCAGGCCGACCGAGCCCCACAGTGAGGCATAATTGCATCTCCACGCCCAACCCAATTAAGGCACTGAACTAACGTTCATCGCCGAAACTAGACCAGTGTAGGGGGCCAATTAACACCCCACCCCAGGGCTCAACCAGCCCTCCCATGACGGAGGTCCGCCCAAGCAGCACCCATGCCCGTGTACAAACAGAACCCATCTAAACAAGGTTGGGAAGTCATTTTTATCGGAACAAACCACCCCACCCGAAGCCCATTACCAGAATATATCTGTCCCCAAGCCTCATATATGTCCCAAATGAAACATATAATGGTATATGTATATGTAGGACCCAAGGCACGTAACTAACACCTGTACCTACCTCCAAACCGCTTTCTAACTAGAGTATTCAGATTGGAGTAGAAAGCTGTCCTCCAGGAATATATGAAAAGTTGGAGGAAATTACTCCAAATTTTGAGTTAACGAGAACTCTACTATACTAAGCGGTAAATTGATAAAATGCAGCATTTGATACATATTTGTCTTCATATGGACAGTATGAGAATTCACTTCCTTGACAATGCCAGAGTAAAACGCTTACAGTAACAATTATATACGAACTGAGAGAACCTTCTTATCACATCCGCACTTTCATTACTGAAAAGCCATACAAATTTCTGGTGACTTGTTAACCCTTGAAAGTTTTTGAACATTTTACTTATATTGCTGAAAAGAACATTTCTTTTATATGAAAAACCCGTGCACACAGTAATGAAATGCATTTCATCTTCAACCTTTCCAGCATTACACATTTGACAGAATCTTAATTCTGCTGGAACTTTCTTGTATCGTCCAATCTCAATTTCTAACTTATGACAACTTATCCGTAATTTTGTAAAACATTTTCTTACTCCCTGATCTCGTATGTATTTAAAGTAGGGTTCTCTACAAAGTCTATGTTTGAATAATGAATATGTACGTAGCTTGCCAATGTTACCATTCCTACTTTCTGACAAAGATTCTGACCAATCTGCTTTATATTTTGATATTAACTTTGACCTGACAATATTTACAACATTAACACTGAAAAAATGTTTTGGCTGCACATTTAGATATCTTAATATGAAATATATACCAGATATCCAGCTCTTTTTCTTATTTTCATATAAATGACAACTTTCTTTTAGAGCTCTATTAAGCAGATTACTTGAATTTCCTGAATACAGACGTTGAAAATATTTAATAGTATTGCAAATTACCTCAACAGCAATAGAAAATCTGCCTAATTGACCCATAACAGCAGCATTGGTGGCTTTCTTATTAACGCCTAATACATACTGTTAATGTCTCTATCAAGTGTAAATCAGCATCTATAGTAATGCACCTGTAATTCCAAGTCGGTGTGACCGCAGTCTGTCTACTTATAGACACATCCAAACACTACGTCATCACTCAATAATACTATTTGCCGGAACGTACCGGTGGTGGGCAAAAACGCCTTTGGTCGTTTATCGCCATTGTAAATGCGATGTTATTTTCTGTAAACTTGTATTTTGTTTGGACTCGAAACGACAAAATTGACCTTTAAACTTTTATAATAGACATTTCTTAGCTACGATTTGAGGATGTTTTGATGATAATTACCTGTTAACTAATTACCCCCCCCCCCTCGGGGCTTGAAGAAATAGATGGGCTGCATGATGCTTCCAAG
Source organism: Lucinisca nassula (assembly GCA_963580285.1). Lineage (NCBI taxonomy): Eukaryota > Metazoa > Mollusca > Bivalvia > Lucinida > Lucinidae > Lucinisca > Lucinisca nassula. Next base: position 64,227,383 of record OY757010.1, read on the forward strand.
AAGAGCTGAAACCGTCCTCACACTAGTACAGGTAAATCGCTTAGATGATCTAAGCCTGTCCAGGAACCGCGGTGCGAGTCGGCCTATTGGTTTCATTGGGCGACAGGGCTTGAGATGTTATTTCATCTCAATGTCGAGTAAAAGTCCCCCAAAATTGGAAGCAACATCTACAAAATGACCTTTACAGTGTTGACGGGGACGTTAAACCTCAAATCAAACAAACAAAACAAAGCACGTAAGTAAGCGGGACGGTCTTAACCCAGTGTATTTGTAATTGAAAAAAAACAACACCCGGTGTATCTACTAACTTTACACTAGATCTATACTCTAGCCATATTTGCAGCTAAACTTTACCAGTGCAGGGCAAATAGTCGACGCTGCTTTAATATGGCGTCATTCTCACACTGGTAAAGGCAAACGCGCAGGGTAAGGTACAAACCCACAAGATAAGGAAATTTTTCCGCTCAGGATAAGGAAGAAAATGGCGGAACCGGCATCACATGTGCAGGTTTGTTGTTGTTCTAGATCTTGTGTTATGGTTACTAAGCAATACGGCTGCTCCCGTTAGCTTCACGGAGGCACATATTATTCATAAATTTATCTTCGATGGTCCGAATTCGAAAAGTGCAGCCAGTCAAGCGGAGAACCGGACACAGTGGAGCTACTCAACCACGAAATCTCATTATTTTATATGAAACTCTCTTCTGGGAAGATGGCATGTACTTTTTTGTAGGTTGTAGACATACACATGATAAATCGAACTGTTGCAAATACGGTTTAAGGAAAATTGGAAATTGGAAGGCCCAAAGTGAGAGATCCTAGTTCAATTTTCAATACAACGCCCACGGGCAAGGAAATGGGTACAACGCATATGATAAGACACACAAATTTCCGGGGAAAATGGTAGTTGTATTGTCGTAGCACTAGTAGATTACCATCTCAGATAAGGTTTTTCGATACTAATAATTAGTCCTACATACTTTAAAGCACCAGTTGTGACCTTTGGGAAAAGTTCCAAGTTTGTGTGCCTTGTCTTGGCATGTGCATTGCTCTGATTCTAGCAAAATAATATCCACCCCCCCCCCCCCCACCCCAAACTATGAATCCAGGACGATGTGGCCAGGACGATTTGACCTAGGACAATTCGGCCTAGGACAATTTGGCCAGCAATAAATATTGAGTAGAACAATTTGGCCATGTTAATATATTGTCCAGTTCAAATTGACAATTTATTGTTTTGGGTGTGTTTTAAGTAATGCTTCTGGGAGGAACATTTTAAGAAGATTTTAATCAAAATCAATTAGAAATTTATTTGTTTTTAAAGCCTGTGATATTAAAACTGGCCAAAATCGTTAGTAGCAAAGACATAATAATTGATAACTACAAAAAAAATAGATAAATTTAATGATTTTGTTTAACATCACGTGAACAAGTCCATGAAATGTAGACCCCCATACCCCACTTTATATAGAGAAAACTGGGGTCTACGGGGAGTTTACATTTTTTCTTACTTTTGCTCCAAGACATAGGTTGTGGGTACTCGTTAGAACCGTCTCAATGAGGGGGTTTTAACGAGCACCCAAAACCTATGTTTGCAGTATTTATAAGATAAATATCAGGAAAATGGCCATTTTGGAGATGCCAAAAAATGCACTATGTCGCACGGGTGTGTTATCGTAAAGAACTTATTGGAAGACAAGATCAATAAACACTTGGTTAACTGGCTGACTCATTTGTTGACTGGTCATGTTTCCTTGCTTTCTTAATTACCTTTTTCACACTAAAATTGTTGGTTTTGTTTGTTTGTGTATACATTGTGATATTTTTCATTAACTCTTAACATAGACCCACAACATATTTTAGGATTTTGTAAAACAAACCCTTGTTAGGATGTGTTCCAGAGATAATTTGGGATAAACTTCCTTATTTCTTGTCAGTAGTATATGTTGTAATCGCTTCGGATGAGACAACAGTTTACTCTGTACCCACAACAATGTTTTGAATAATGTTTGCAAAAAGTGTGGATCAAGATCACTCTGCACATACAAGTTTGAATGAAATAGACACAATTAAGTTTAACTGTATATAAAATGAATTGAAAGTATCTGAGTATTTTCTGTTTTATTTTATTTTTGTCTCCCCTATCTCTCTAGTCCGGCCTCGGTAGTTCAGTCGGATGCTCCTAAGACTGGACGTGGGTTCGATACCTACCGGGGTCGGCGACATTCTTTCGTGGAGATTGATCAAGAATGTGCACCATTCTGGTTAACCGCTTACGTTTAGGTAATCTGACCTGCTCATTTTTGAGTCGGTCAGTTTACCTATCCACATTTTTCCTGGGCAAGCGTATAAGTAAGCGGTTAGCAAGTACAGTGCCCATTCTTTCGCGAGAAATTGACAACTCTCCTTGTTGAATCAGCAGAAGGTAGATAATGGCCGTAGAAAAGGTTTGATGATCAATCTCATCGAAAGAATGTTGCCGTCCCCGGCAGGTATCGAACCCGCGTCCTCCTGATCACCTGGCAGACGCGCATCCGAATGAGCTACAGAGGCCGGCATAAAAATTCAGTTACCAATACATGTAGATACTTTAATATTTGCCTTATGTCCGACGACAAAGTGCATACAAAGGTTATGTTTTTTACCATGACTTTACCCCTACCCCTAGCTATTTTTGACCACAATTGAAAATTTTGCCATCTTTGTGGCTCACAAAATATACCAGCCTAGCCATCCTTGTGCACATTTTGTATACAGATAAAGTTTTGATATGTTAACGTGTGGTGAAAACAAAAAAAAAATGAAAGGTGGACTCTGAGTTTATTTTTTTAATTTTTCACAACTTAATTTTTGGTAATTCTCAGAAACTTCAACACAAAAATTGCCATAACTCCGTTCATAGTAAAGATAAATATATGTTGTTATTACTTATTTTCTTAGAACCCAATGAATAATTTGGTACCTGTTTCATTTTGAGTCTGAAATGTTTCATTTTTCGTATGTCTCCATGATAAAGCAAGCGGGTGGGGTAACTAGATACAACTCACTTAGTGTACGAATGGTTAGTAGTGCTACCTGATATATTAATGCACTAGTTGAAACCTATATAATCAGGTGCTTCCAAAGACACTTTCTATTGTCCTTTTCTTTCGAAGGGATATACTTTAATCACACTTCTCTTACTATTTTCTTCATAATTTATTAACTCAATACAGACACCTCAAAGGTCAAGTTATTCTGAAAATATATGAAGTCGAAACAACTTGTTTCTGTATGTTTCCATTAACTAAGCCTGTTGGCAAGTGAAACGATGCACACTGAAAAGGATTTGAATTGGGGCCAAAAAGGAGCCAAATCATATCAGGCCCTTTAATGATCATGCAATAGGTATGTCTCACGAATTTGGCGAGGTTATCTACCTTATTTTCAGCCAAAAGAACAAACATACAATTTTCTACCAGTGTTTTGTTTGATTTGAAGTTTAACGACCCCTTCAACACTGTAAATGACATTTTGGAGACGTTGCTTCCAATTTTGTGGGACTTTTACCGACATCGAGATGAAATGACATCTCAAGCCCCGCCGCCCAATGAAACCAATAGGGTTTATTAACATAGACGGGCCACCTCGCACCGCTTTGCTTGGGCAGGCTTAGATCCTCTAAGCGGTTTACCAGTACTCGTGTGCGGGTCGGTTTCAGCTCTACGTGGAAGCATCATGCAGCCCATCTATTTCTTCAAGCCCCGATGGGCGGGGGCGAACAATTTTCTACCAGAAATACTACATGGACATAGATATCATTTCTGTAATTCATGATCGCGATGAACCCAATCCATCTGTCCCACATTGGGGATGATTATATTGCTAGAACCAGAGCAATGCGCATGCCAAGACAAGGCACACAAACTTTCAACGTTTCCTAAAGTTCCCAAATGGTGCTTTAAACTATGTAGGACTAATTATTAATATCGGAAAACCTAATCTGAGATGGAAATTTACTAGAGCTACGACCATGCAACTTCCATTTTCCCCGGAAAATTTTGGGTCTTATCATATGCGTTGTACCCATTTCCTTGCCCGTGGGCGTTGTATTGAAAATGGAACAAGGATTTTTTACCGTGGGCCTTCTAATTTCCAATTTTCCTAAAATCGTATTTGCAACAGTCCGATTTATCATGTGTATGTCTACAACCAACAAACAAGTGCATGCCAACTTCCCAAAAGAGCGTTTCATGTAAAATAATGAGATTTCGTGGTTGAGTAGCTCCACTGTGTGCCGTTCTCCAATTGACTGGCTTTTACTGTCGAATTCGAACCATCGAAGATAGATTTGTGAACAATATGTGTCTTCCGTGAAGCTAATGTGAGCAGCCGTATTGATTAGTAACCATAACACGAGATCTAGAACAACAACAAACCTGGACATGTGATGCCGATTCCACCATTTTCTTCCTTATCCTGAGCGGAAAAATTTCCTTATCCTGTGGATTTGTACCTTACCCTGCGCGCTTGCCTTTACCAGTGTGCTTATGGCCTTCCTTTGTTTAGGCTTCCATTATGATCTGGTCGCTTCATGTTTGTGTTTCTTTCCCTTTGGTGTCTTTGATGGGTGGAGTATGTTAATTGTATCGATTCCTGATCTTTGTTTTACTTCTACTTTATAGAGCTTGGCCCTTTGTAGCATATTTGAACACTTGGTCTTGTACTCCTTGCAAAGCCGAGCTAGTTTACAGCACTCTGTGTATCTTCCCACAACCTTACCCTTCAATCGTTTCTTTACTTTATTTGTTAACTTTTTATCTACAATATATTTGTCTTTTATGGCTACATGTAGGTCTATCAGCACATCCTTTTCTTCCTTACCAAATTTAGGTCTCCCTTATGCGTAGCTTTTTTTTTTCTTCTGATATGATTTTATTTGATGAAGTAAGATAGATAGATTTCCAGGTTATTTGTTAATAAACAGACGACGAGATCACGTGGATTATTTGTTAACCAAAAGGCATCCTGGGTGTCATTTAACTAATTCTAAATTATAATTCGCTTCGTCCAACCGGCGCTAATGTCGTCATTAACTAATTGTCAATAGGACTTTTATGATGAATTAGCAGCTTGTTTTAAATTAATTATAATTGCGTTTCGTACCCGGATCCAGATATTTTCAGCATTAAGGTAGGCCTACTGTAAATAGTTTATTCTTTGTAGGTATTGACATTTACATTGCCACTTGTAATATTGCCCGAAAATATGCTGAATGAGCTTGATTTTGAGTTACTTTGATAATTGAATTGACTCAAATTACTGTTTTCGGGCCGGGTGGGTACCCAAGGAAGTTGGATTGTTGACAGGGATACTGATATTGATTTTGGGGACATGAAATCGAAATTTCAGGGTGGGATGAATGAAACAGGATGCCACGGATGGTGCATCTCTCATTGTCCGTGTTTCCCTTTGGTGTCTCTGATCGACGCTGTGGGTTAATTGTATCGATTCCTGACCATTGCCTTCACTTCTGTTTTGATGTAGGAATTACACGACTGAACATTCCTGACAAAATACCCAAGTGGCTGACCCAAGCATCAGAAAGGGTGGATGCTACCTTAGCTCTAATACAATGATTTGTTTGTCTTTTGCTCAAACCAGCTTCAGCAGAAAGTCAAGGCATAAAGTTGTGCAGCTGATTAATTCCTACTGGTATTTTGCTGTACCATGTCTTTGCATCTTTGTGGAAATTCACAAGGGGCTTGTTGAAAAATGTATTTTTTCTGGGTTCAGTCTAGAAAGGTACTTTTCAAATGCCTTTACAGGACATGGTTCATATTTTGTTTCATACATTCGTGGAGCTTTTGTTTTTTTTCCTCTACTGTCAACACCGTGATGCGTTTTGTCTGTTTCGTTATATGCCATAGGAACATAGCGATGCCCATCAGCATCATTAACACACTTGAAAGAAGATGGCTTAAGAGAGCGCAAGCCTTTTCCCTGCCTTCCTTCTTCCGAAGTGGGTCATAACATAAAAAATTTCTGAAGTGTTTCGGGAGTTTTATTGGAGGTTAAGCTAGAAGTTTTCAGCTTTTGTAGATCACACTGTGATATCGGCTGTTTCTTTTCAGTTGAATCTTTGCCAGCACGTTTCAGTTCTTTGATTGTTCCACTAATTACATTGTAAGACTTTAAAAATGATCGGACCTTCATTATGTTAAACTTTCTGTTATGAGGCGGCTGTGTAAAGAAACGGTTTATTCCTATCCTCAGGCCAGTAAGAGCTGATTTTGAGTACTCGGTTCATTTCCTTGTCTTTAGAAATTTTCCAATGTCTCGGGATTAAGTTCATCCAGCTCTTTAATATGAAGGGGTTCATTTTCAGTCATCAATTCTGGAACATAAAATATTACACACAGTAGTGAGGATGTAAGAGTTGAAACAATTAAGAATTCTATCAGTCGCCTCTATAGCCAATAATAAAATTTAGTGATATATATATTGAGTATTAAATCACTAGCCGTCAAGTTGAATGACGTCCGTCGTTGTTACCTTGACGTTAGAGTCCATGTTTCAGATATGCTATGGAAACGGGTGAACTCATTTGACTCAGTCAGTTATATTTGCGGGATTTCTTTTAACAATGGCGGGATGCAGGGAGATTTTATCTACGTTACAACTGCCCTCCAAACAGTGAACTATCACTCAATAAATCACTGTTGTAGCTGATCTATTTGTTAAATTTATTTATCATATGACGTCGCGTCTGAGAGTGTAATAACGCCATGTAATATTTTCGATAATCCACTAGTGGATTAAATATGCAAATTAGGTAGATACGTCCCGTAACGTTACATGTACGACGTCCTTAACGACGTCGCGTATACTAATATCGGAATATTGAATTTTTTGTAACCAATCGTGAATAAAATGCGTTTTAAATGTCATATGATAAATAGAATCTTGCATTCGTGCTCATGTATTATTGAATTTATTAAACTCGTTGAGGAAAAAGGATAAAATGCTCGGCGAAGCCTCGCATTTTATCCATTTTCCTCAACTCGTTTAATAAATTCAATAATACATGAGCACTCATGTAAGATCCTCTATATATTTTTTAGGAAATAGATCCGCTCTAGCAGTGCATCTAACGTCAAGGTAATAATGAATGACGTCATAAAAAAAATAAAAAGGTAAACGATCAGGAACTGATACAATCAGATCTCAAATTCTTCCCGCAACATCACTATGGAAAGAAGTCGAAACAGGGAATGACGACAGTAAACAAAAAACGGGCAACAGGTAGACCGAGTTTGCAGCTGTTTCCCAAAACAGGTGGTGACTCAGAATATCCAAACCTAACTAAAAAGGGCAATATACATAATGGAGGAAAGAATCAGAATCACCAACATGACAAACATTAAACTGGAAGGACAATCGTAACTAAAAATCAAAGCGCCAAAGGCACTGAAATGACAGATTCAATGAGAAAATCATAACGCTGTGAAAACTTACAGAAAATCTTTCTAAAAAGATCTTAGACCTTCTAAAAAGATCTTAGAATTTAGAAAAGTAGTTCTGTTCTCCAAATTCCATTATATGATATGTTTGCAGATGTCTATACACCGGTGGTATTATGAAATGCCATGTTTAAAATTTTTAAAAGAAACAATTTACGTTTTCAGAACCAAACATTTAAATTCAAGTTTTAACAATGCAACTGTCCATAAGTAACAGTTTTTGTCTGGTCGGTTGTGGATACCTCTCCAAAAAGATACTCTATGGGAAAGAGATCGGAGGAGAAAGGCTGGCTAGTCCAGTACATGAATTCCATTGGCTTGAAGAATGTTTTAGTAAGAACGGCACTATGAGCCCGCGCTTAATCCTGCTGGATGAGATATCCCGGATTCTGAGCGTAAACAAATAAATGGAACCATGTGAGGCCGAAGCACTTGATCGATGTAACGTCTCGCTGTTCAGTTCACGTCTCATCCATGATCTTGAATGTTCTTAATGACACTAAGCTGCGTTCGCTTACTGCATGCAATACCACGCCACACAATTTCGCTTGTTCCACCCGATATGTCACGCTCTATTATGCACGCGTCGCCTCGGCATACCTTACACTCATACGTCGAAACACCCGGAAACGACAATCGGCGTAATTCACGCTCAAGTGCGATTTGGCACTGAAACGCATATCACGTCTGTCGCTTAGACGCCAATTTACGTATTTCATGCACCAGCGTAAGTGTTCCGTACTGTGTTGACGCGTTAACTTTGGTCACGACAGAGACGTCTAGCTCTAAAACGTGCATCGTATAAGGGCGACGAACAGTATCAGTGCTTATTAGTCGGTAGTTGAGACCCCTTGTTTATCTACAGGCACAGTGCAGCAGCTGCCGCCGGAAATCTGTTTCGCATATGCGTCTGACGGATGAATCGATCTTGACGTACTGACGTCGATCTTCCGCTACGTCGACGTTTACTAGCGCCTTCTGTATATAGTAAGATGTCGCTCCAATAGACGATAGATCACACACATGTGGCATTATCCGCTCACCGACCAAGGGGCACGCTTACTATCTATCTATCTACTAATACTGCGTCGGTCACATTTGGCCATTACCGCAGGTGTACATTACATACACTCCAGGTTTGCAGGATGAAAACCTACACAGTAATCATGTAATTACGGTAGGGATCTTTAACCTGCACAGGGGATGGTTCCCCCTGCACAAGGGGCCTCCAGTTAACGTCCCGATCCGAAGGACGGTGCACTATATGACATTCACCCGGTCCTTTAATGAAAAATGTTGCAATACGCTCTCACTTAATGCGTTTTGAGAACAAATTTCGGTTTCTTCTTTTCTATGCACGACCTTACATTACACATCAAAAGTTTGATCCTGAATATGTATTTTCTATCCGTACTGGTGTGAAGGTGGTGCACAGGATCGACGTGGCCGGACTGGTAAGCAGACGTCACGGTTGATTGTTTTCACCTTTTTAGCTTAAGGGCATGGTGCCTAAGCGTGTTGTAATCATGCAATTGTTTGGTTTCAGAATCAAAGCACTGAGAGTGTTGGTGGGGTGTTGGTTGGGGTAATAGGCCTGGGCTGAGATTTAAACTGTTTCATTTAACTCTGAAATTCCAAACACATAGTGAATATTTTGATAAGAAGCCGCGTTCTGCAGCGTTCGATCTTGTCCTACACTGTTTGCCAAGCTCTATGATTCCAGGATAACCCTCTTTTGTCTTATGGAATACCCTGATCTCACTACGGCTATTTTCTACAAGAAAAAAGGTTACTCTGACAAGTCAGTGATTGTCACGTAGACGTTAGCACTGAAGCGCTTTTAATATTAGCAACGGATCGAATGCAAAACAATCAACTCAAACATAGCCGCGTCGTTTGTCAGTGTTGGGTACATGTAAGTATTAACTGTAAAATCTGCACTTGAATAAAATGTTGGATCCGGCAAACAATGTAGACTCCGACAAACGCCACAGAACACTGTGCTGATCTTGTTCTACACTTTTTTGCATTAGTTCCTAGCATCTTAAGTTTCAACGAATCAGTCCAAGTCCCCGTTCATGACCAGCCTGAATTCAGAGACAGTCGGCATGCGTGTTGTCAGTGCTTTGATTTATTCACTGCCTTGAGTTTCTGGAGTGCACTCGTCCATCACTGAAGTTGGGCTCGTCCATACTGCTAAATATGGCACCTAGAATTATATCACAGGACATACACTGTTTGCATAAGTATCTGTACCATATTCCAGGGTTGAAAAGGACAGCCTTTCTTTTCAATTTCTCCACGCAAAGTCTAATGTAACTGACCTAGACTTGACATCGAAAGTCAGAAAATCCATAAATATTCTTGTCTGCAGCTGACCTGGTCCAACAGCAGGCTGGTCTTTACGGATTGAATATTGACAGCACTGTAAGAAAACAGTGTAAAACCTGAGCAGACGGCTGAGCAGACGCCGCATTGATCTGGGTATACAGTCTTTGCCAAACCCGTCGCATGATGCAGCTGATTCATATGAAATGCTGAATCGAATCTCTGAAAGGTTTGATAAAATCCTCAAGTCGTCTGCTTCAAAAGTTTGTATTGCGAATATAGGATAACTAATTTTGATTACTGCGCCAAACCGGACTCCATTTTGTGCTGGCTCATATTTCTATGGCGGTCAAAGCCGGAAGAAAGCCGGTCTTACTTTAAAACATGCAGGATAGCTAGAAATGACAGATATGACAGATTGAATCTGTCATTAATGAACAACCAAACAGGGGGAAGAAACAGACTCATCAACGTAACAACATATATGAAGAGGGAAAGAATCAGAACCACCAACACAAAACACGAAGGAACCACAGCAAAAGCATCGACTTGGAACGGTCAGTAAAAATTACTGGTGGGTTTAAGTTAACTTTACGGGATCCCAACCCTCACTTTCACTGTGGTGGGGGAAATAGTTTGAATCACCATTATAACAAACATTAAACTGGAAGGACAAATGTAACTAAAACTGAACAACCAAAAAGGGAGGTGGATTAGAATCATTAACGTAACATATATAATTAGGGAAAGAATGAGAACCACAAACACAATACATGAAGGAGCCACAGCAAAAAACACCGATTTGGAACGGTCAGTAAAATTACTGATGGGTTTATATTAACTTCACGGGATCCCAACCCTCACCCCCACTATCACTGTGGTTCAACCAACTATTTGTTTGGTCCGCGTGAAGGTTTTCTACCTCACCAGTGAAGCAACTCGGTAAACAAAGGTATCACAATTAAAGCGAAGTTGACACGAGGAAGAGGACTCGACAGTAAAACGCGCTGAGCCACCCGGTGAAACGCCACAGGAACACTGGAGCAAAAGAAGACATTAGCTGAACCCCGTTGGACCAAGCAACAGGCGTAAAAGTTCCGGAACCCCGATCCACCGGTGTGCAATTAAAGAGGTTGACCGTAATTGGGTAAGAAACCTGAAAAAAAGGACGGCTCTTCATGGGAAAAAAGGACGGCCCGCTTCCGCCCCGGGATTTATCACTCAGTATATCACTAGATTTCACTACTACATGCTATATTAGAATAACATTTTTTTATAATATATCACTGGTGGGAGGTCAGTCTAAGTCTTAAATGGTCATATCACTTTTTCTTTTTACTGAATGATTTACACCCAGATTTATGTTTTGGGGATTTTTAGATCAATAACTGACTAGCATGATGCATTTTCGTTGTTTATGTCGACTAGCTATCGCTGATTTGTAGAAAATTAAAGTATTATTATATATGAACAGTTATTTGTTGAAAATAGCTACATGTATATGTACATGCTATTCTTGTGACATTAGAGAGCTGTTTGAATGAAACGTTCTCTCAAGTATTGACAACCTTTTAGCTTTTTTTATTTTGCTTCAGCGTGATGAAAAATATTGACTTGGCTCAATGAGCCTCATGGCATGCGTTATTGGCAAACAGTGTACACCCAAATCAGGTACCACAAAAAGCACAGTGTCTGATCAGGGTTTACCCTGTTTGCTTATAATACCAGATTTTTAGGATAAAACGAAACACCCTGTCCATATTCAGGTCAATTTCCCAGTCTACACTCTGAAAAAAACACAACCAGTGCTGTAGATATTTTTATTCAGTCCTTGAAGTCTTTCCGCCTGTGAAGTAGCACAAAAGATGGTTTGCATCCATACAAATTCTGGTGGAAATGTTCTGTTTGTTGGGATAGGCCTTAAAACATCCGAAAAAGGCACAAAAATATTAAAAGAGATCAGTACAATAAAAGTGATATTCCAACGGGCCTCATTAGAGCGCTGACTCTTTATCATTAGGTCTCGCACCGCTGTGGGTTTAGCCGGCCTCGGGTCACATGTGAGACGATAAGTTCTGCAAGGTGTTTTTTTTCTCTGGGGACTCTGGTTTTGCCCACCTGGTAAACGACCGGCTAAATATGAATGAAATAAACTTGAAAGGCCTTAAAACAAAAAAGGATAGTCCGTTTGGACCATTGATTCCATTGTGGATTTTTTAAAACGTTTTATGGTCACTGATGAGGCCCAATTGACCAAAACTAGCTTGTCTGGCAAATAACAAAAAAAAAACAAAAAAAAAAAAAAACATAAGTGCTGTTGTGTATTCCATGTTTCCAAGTGAGTACCATTTTAAACAATGTCATGTGTATTTTCCATTAATAAAACTGACGCGTTCCTTTCTTTTTCTTGAATGTAGGTTATTTTTGTGATACCAGTAGAAAGTAAAAGCCATTTGAAACATGACTGAGTGGTTTCATGCACAAGAAAATAAAATTAAAATTTTCTCACCAACTCGGAAAAGTCATCATGTTCAAAAGTCCGTAATATGAACACCCCTCTAAACCCTACTTTATAAAGAGAAAAATGAGGTTTATAGGTGTACACATTATTTTATTTATTTCTGCCCCAAGACATAGGTTGTGGGAACTCGTTAGAATCGTCTCAATGAGGCGATTCTAACGAGCACCCACAATCTATGTTCGGAGTATAAATAAGAAAAATATCACAAATTTTATATGAAAAGAAGCCAGATTGGATTGGGAAAATGAAAAAAATGCACTATGTCACACATGTGTATTATCGTAATGAGGAAGAAAATCTAGGCAAAATAGAAGTGAAGGCAATGATCAGGGGCCATTTGTTCAAAACTAACGACATCGTTAGTTAACGTAACGTTAAAAGTTTGATCATTCAATGTGGCAAATATGCTAAAATGTTTGCTGAAAAAATGTGAGCAGCTTTTCCAGCAAAAATACCTAAATTTTAGATATTGTACTTGCTAGGACAGTTAACAAAATGACCACTAACGAGCTCGTTAAGCTAACGATGCTTTGAACAACTGGCCCCAGGAATCGATACAATTAACACACAGCTCCCATCAGAGACACCAAAGAGCAAGAAACACAAGTATGAAACAACAGACCCTAATGGAAACATCAACAGCGGAAAGCCAAAAAGGACAGTTACTTTCCCACAAAATGGCCGACTGGCTATCCAAATCAAAATAATATAACCGATACAAACTTTCAAGATACTCAAAGACAAACCATAAACCGCGACAGAAGAACCGTCTTGGAACGGTCAGTAAAACGAATTCCACTTGGGCAGGGGTAGGGAGGGGGGGTGGGCAGTCCGCATGAAGGCCTCCTTACTCATCAGTGCAACCTCTCCGTGAACACAAAAAGTCAAACAACCACATAGATGAAACAACGGTGAGGACTCAACAGCAAGAAACCACTGAAATGCTGGTGCAAAAGAAAAACCAACAGTTAGACTCCGATGGGCCCGACCAGAGACAGAGCATCAGACACCAACCAACATTACATAGAATAAGATTCTCTCTAATTCTCAGAAAGCCTTTACGCTGGAACCGTCATAGAATCTGAGGCCTGACCCACCGTTGTGCAAGTAAAGGGGGCAGCAAGGTTGTCAACCGTGATTGGGTGAATTACCATGCATGAAGTCTGTCGTATAACATTTATGTTGTACCCAATCTTTTTATATCGAAACGAAATCATTGCGGTTATATATTTTTCTGAATTTATATACTAAATCACCAGCCGAAACTTTATATACTAAAGCTAATACAATATAGGTGTACAAGATAACAAAATTTGTGAGCCAGCACATGACAAATTCTGCAATAAGACTGCAAAGAGTAACATCAGCCAGCGCTTCTACGCTGTCTGATTAGAGTCTAAGCTACCACTTGAGCCTTCTATCGACGGACAGTTTTGTTAAAGCTTTGGCCTTCCTATGTGTACGTATATGCTGATCGTATCGTAGGTCACACATTGTGAGTTTTGTCAAATGTCCTAATACGTACCTGACCTCACAGTATCTTTGGCTTATCACATTAAATGAATTATTGACATTCATTATGATGTAAGTAATTTGTATAGACATTAACATGTGGCGATACAATAATGTATCAGCTTGGATGACATTAAATGATTGTTAATGAACGTGTAATACTTTTTCTTGTGTCTGATAAAAAAGTAAAGAAATTGAACCAAGAAAACGGAAATGACCTTGATAAAACAACAAAATATGTAAGAACTAATCAAATAAACGATCACATCTATACAATATAATGTATTGTGTAAATACAGTGAAATTCCGCAATTAAGACCACCTAAAATTAAGACTACTTCTGCTTTAAAAAGCTTATTTAGTAGCTGCTTTAAAAAGCTTATTTAGTAGCCTAAGGTTATTCTTTCGTTGTATTTTCTGCATACAGTGTCCTCTGGTCAGAGACCACCTTTGGGACTGTTCAAAAGTGGTCTTAAAGACCACTTTTGAGCAGTCCTTTAAGACCACTTTTGAACAGTCCTAAAGGTGGTCTTAATATAGGAATTTTACTGTATCACGTTGATTCACATTGTACTTTTTCTGATCTAATGTGTATTTTTTTCTCTGTCTGAACGAAAAGATTTCGTATCCGACCGCACCGTTACTGCGCGTGGCAAATACTCAGATCCGACTACACGGATGCGCAAGCTGATCTGTGTCTTTGTTGAGCGCACGTTCAAATACAAATGTTTGCTTGTCGCGGTGCATATATTGATTTATCATATGACGTCGCGTCTGAGAATGTAATAACGCCATGCAATAAATTCGATACCCCGCTAGTGGAATAAAATTTTGCAAATTAGTTAGATGCGCCCAGTAACGTTACATGTTTGACGTCATTAAAGACATCACGTTTACTAATAGTGGAATATTGAAGTTTTTGTGAAACATTTGTGAATAAAATACGTTTTAAAAGTCATATGATAAATAGAATCTTGCATTCGTGCTCATGTATTATTGAATTTATTAAACTCGTTGAGGAAAGGGGATAAAATGCTCGGCGAAGCATCGAATGTTAACCGTTTTCCTCAACTCGTTTGATAAATTTAATAATGCATGAACACTCATGTAAGATTCTCTATGTACGTTTTTAGATATTGCGCACCCGCCTATCGGAGATTGGGCTGCGTGATGCTTCCACCAACAGAACATGAGTACTGGTAAACAGCTTAGAAGAGCTAAGCCTGTCGAGGCAAAATGATGCCATTCGGTCCGTCCCTAGTGGCTACTTTGGGTGGCAGGGCTTGAGATGTCATTACATCTCAAAATCCCACCAAAAATGACCTAAATAGTGTTGACGGGACGTAAAACTTCAACTTAAACAAACAAACAAACAAAACGTTTAGATATTGCACGATGCTCCTTTCTGATAAAGGCACGCAGGATGGCGACAAAAGATTACGACTGTGTTTTACAAAGCCAATGTGCAAGGATATATTTGAATGGACAAATGAAATATAATGATTTACTTTTAAACCTTGGATCTATTTTGACACACCCATTTCTGATTATCAGTTAATCAAATTACTTTTATTTATCTATTCTATTCATTTGAATTTGATAAAAATGACAAACAATATAGATTCAGAAGCCATCTGATCTGGATCTAAACTGTTTGCAAAGATAGGGATTGTTGAGTACAGCTGGTTAAGGGTTTAGGCCAGTTAACAGCAATGAAAAATCTTCTCTACAAAACACATGTTTGAAAGTTCTTTCTCGATATCCAGTGTCGCCAAGCAGCAAAATATCACCTTTGAAAACGCTTTAAAACGGCGTAAAGACCGTTTTGAACAGTGCAAAAAGTGGTCGGGATATAGGACTTTTATTCATATTCCACTGACTTTCTGTTAACATTACTGTAAATTGAACGACACGTGATAAGGGTTACTCTTTTCCTCAAGGTAACCCCCTATTAACTAGAGTGCATCGTAAAAGATCTGTCCGCGGTTAAAGACACCTGGCAGATTTAGTCATTTTCAAAGAGACAACTTTCGGTTTTCTATAAACTCTGTTTCACGGAAAAAAAGATTTACACTTAAAGAAAAGAATTTCTTCCCACGGAGCAAGTCCTTTTCTTTAGGAGTTGACATCGGAGACAAAGTATTTTTGAAGGAGATGCCAAACCTGGAGGTATATCCATTTCCTTAAACACCCAATGAAGAAAGAGTTTGAGAAAGCAATTAACGTGGATCAGTATTGATAATATCAATTATGGTAGTTTTAAATGACTGTAGAAATGGTACCTCTTGCTCTTGTTCTGATGGCAATGGTAACATCCGAGATAATGGCATGTGTTCGACAAAGGAGAGTATAGACTGGGAATGTTGTTATAAGACTGAAGATACGGAACCTTCAGCTCATGATGGCTCAGGGGAAAATTTCGACGAATGTGAGGCAGTAATTGAGGAAACAAAGGCACCTGACGGGGGATGGGGCTGGTTCATAATCTTGGGAACTATAATTGTTCGCATGATATGTGGTAAGAATTCTTGAATTTTCAGTCTGTTGCCTAGTGGTCCAGAACGCCGACGCTTTTATCTGTCGGCTTAAGCCTCGCTCGGGTTGCACACCAAGCACTGCAACGAATTCTCTGGGCATGCCAGTTTTTGCCCATCTCCGATAAAAGATCGCCTCGAAATAAATGAAATAATACTGGAATGGACGCAAACCTCCACAAGAACCACTTTAAAGCCCTTTTGACACCAGCATTCTATCGTCTTATACTTCAGTGTCTGATAAACTGTGTACCTTTATATTCATGTTATGTGTTCACATTTGTGTTTCGTCTGCTCGGCCTGTGATTTCTTTTTTTATAAAATTTATGTTTCTTTGTATGCTAACTTTACAGTAATAAACCCTGTGTTATAGGGCAGTCATTCGGATTTCAAAACACAATGTCGCTGAATTTATTTCTGCTGCAAAGAGATTGTTGTTACTAATTACAAATATGTATGTTTTAAGCACGAATGATAAACATGCAATAAACATAATACCAACCTCCGCCAATCGCTTCTTAATGTATTTATATTCTCGTTGCATTCACAACAACATCTATTATTAATTACTTGAACGCATTATCGTTGATATTGCAATGAATTCATTTATTCACACAACTTTTCATGATCATTAAGTATCGTACGAATATATAATGGTTATCTCCAATTTCATTGGACGATGACGACGTTATTGCGCCAACAAACTCTCTTCCGCTGATAAAAATGTTCACATATTTTCTTTTTGTTTCAGTTTTAGCACACAAAGCTAACTTTTTTCATCTCATAAAGGATGAAAACTAATGTAAATAGTCATTGAAATATAATACCTACTTTGCTTGTGAGTTTATCTGGTTTAGACACTAATGGGCATTAAATCTTTAAGATACATTTGTTTAATGAAGTAGCTGTGACAAGGTTAGTCGCGATAACGATTGTTCGCGTGATGGCAAATTAAATATTCTAATGCTGCTTAACGAGAGTATGTTGAGCATAAAGCCCTTAAAGAATGGAAACTTAGCATTCTGAAACTAGTGTACAAACGCATTCCTTTCTACTCTCAAAATACGAACTTATTACCTCCTTAACCTAATAAGCCATAAACTAGGTATCCAAGAATTTCATAAGAAGTTTATTTTGGCTCCACCACATAAGGCCGTTAACAATGTCGTCGTTGTTTGACGGCACCACTATGTTAACACTCTTCAGCAAGAGCTTGGTGGCCTTTGGCTGTAGACGGGGGCTGTAGTTGATGACCACTTTTGTCATTCAGCCACCAGGTTTGATGTATGTGTTACAGAAGGCTAGGACAAGCTTCCTACGTTATATCGGTTACCTAAACTTCATAAAAGACCATACGAAGCACGGTTTAATGCAAATTCAAGCTCTTGTTCCACCACTGAACTTTCCAAATTAATAACTTCATGTTTTACTACCATCAAAAAACATGTGAATAAATATTGCGACAGTCTTTGAAAGATCAGGGAGAAATATGTTTTGGCTTATAGAAAGTAGAAGTAAAACAAAGATCAGGAATCGATACAATTAACTTACTCAACCCATCAAAGACACCAAAGGGAACGAAACACAAACACGAAGCGACCAGGCCATAATGGAAACCTAAACAAAGGAAGACCATAAGGACAGTTACTTTCCCACAAAATGGCCATATGGCCATCCAAAATAAAAAGATACAAGTGATACACACAGTAAGTAACAAACAACAAGTTAACATAATAAACCGCCACAGAAGAACCGCCTTGGAACCGTCAGTGGAAATATTTCCACTGGGGGGCTTAAATCGATTTTCGTGGCCACAATCCTCGCCCTTACTTCCGTCGCGATTTTGACAAATAATTTGTTCAGTCCGCATGAAGGCCTCCTAACTCATCAGTGCAACATCTCCGTGAACACAAAAAATCAAACAACCACAGACTCTAATGCAGTTCTTCGGAAATCAATCACAAACGTCATTATATAAAAATATCCTTCATTAATAAGGCTTTTGATTTTATAGATTTACCTAGTATCTTCCGGGACAGTTCGGTTATTTCATCCACTCCTGCTTATTTTCAAAATACTGAAACACCCATAATTTGCCATAAGTACAATAAACCCGTTAGATTTATCATTTTTAATTTCAATAAACTTGTTTCTGATCTTGATATTGACACTAACACTCCTGATGCATGTGATTGTAAAAATTCAGTGTATTGATATCCTCCTGCTGGTCATATTATTACTGGCAATTTAACAATTTATCCTGTGTCTAGGATAGGTTTATTACGTAATATAATTTCTAAAGGACCTAAATATCGATTTCCTTCTAAAATTGATTTTAATAAATGTAGAGATGAAATCGCTGCTGCCTTGAATGAATTTGGTAATCGATGGTGTAAACGAGTGCATGTTGAGCATAAAGCTCTGAAAGAATGGAAACCTAGCATTCTGAAATTAGTGAACAAACGCATTTCTGTTTATTCGCAAAATACGAACTTATTACCTCCTAAATCAAAGACGTCTTTACGTCACCTTAAACTAGGTATTCAAGAATTTCATAGGAAAAGTAGAAGTAAAACAAAGATCAGGAATTGATACAATTAACTTACTCCATCCATAAAAGACACCAAAGGGAAAGAAATACAAACATTAAGCGACCAGACCATAATGGAAACCTAAACAAAGGAAGGCCATATGGACAGTTACTTTCCCACAAAATGGCCATATGGCCATCCAAAATTAAAAGACACAAGTGATACATACAGTAAGTAACAAACAACAACATAAATAAATCGCCACAGAAGAGCCGCCTTGGAACGGTCAGTGGAAGATTTCCACTGGGGGGGCTTAAATCGATTTTACGTGAAGTTTGTTTTGGCTCCAGCTGATAAGGCCGCTAACAATGTGGTCGTTGTTTGACGGCTTCACTATGTTAACACTCTTCAGCAAGAACTTGGTGGTACTAAGGCCTATGAACTTCAGCCTGTAGCTGTAGAGGGGGCTTTAGTTGATGACCACAGTTGTAATTCATTACAAAAGACCAAGACAAGCCTGCTACGTTATATGGGTTACCTAAACTTCATAAAAGACCATACAAAGCACGGTTTATTGCAAATTCAAGCTCTTGTACCACCACTGAACTCTCCAAATTATTAACTTCATGTTTTACTGCCATCAAAAAACATGTGATAAAATATTGCGACAAAGCATTCGAAAGATCAGGTAGAAATCTGTTTTGGTCTATAAAAAATTCTAATGAAGTTTTAAATAAATTGAAATCCAGGCGTTTTCGTGCTTCAAGCATGTCTACTTAGGATTTTTCCACCCTTTACATTACACTTCCTCATAATCTTATAAAAGAAAAACATAATGATTTAATTGAAAGGACAATTAACCGACAGACCCTGTTGCAGAAGAGACTTAAGTCTAGTATTGAATTTTGAAATTAAATCAGAATGACGTCTATAAAATTTTGAAAAGGCTTTGCGTAGTTTATGGTACCGATAACCCTGATTAAGAAGTTTAGCCGTTAACAATTTATTACGAGTGTTGACATCAATAACATGACTACACATACTTGCAAATCGAATTAATTGTGAAATATAAACGCCATAGGATGGCGCACGTGGAACATCACCATCAAAAAAAGGAAAGTTTACAATCTCAAAATCAAAATCATCGCGTTTATCATAAATTTTGCAAGAAACAAACTCATCCACAATAGATAGATGTAAATCTAAAAACAGGGCCTTGGTATCAGAAGAATTTGCTTTATTTAACTGAAATTCTGGGGGGGGAGGTAAATTTGACTGATCAAACCATCGAAATAGGTGTTATCAATATTTAATAAATCATCCAAATATCTAGAAGGGGAGCTAAAAGCTTCAATGATTTCAGACTGGTTATCAGCAGAAAGGGACATCATGAAGTCTCTCTCATAACAAAACAAAAACAGACCAGCCACAAGTGGTGCGCAATTAGTACCATCGGATCTAAATAACTTAGTACCAAATCTTACGTAAATATTGTCAAGTCGAAAGGTAAGAGTTTCACACACCTGCTGACATGACCATAAAGTATAGTTTAATGCTCTTCAGAAGTGAAAAACGCATTTCTTACATTACTTGCAAGATACAGGGAGTCTTCCCTATGATATGTCCCTTCAATTAAATGATTATGTTTTTCTTTTATAAGATTAGGAGGAAGTGTAGTATAAAGGGTGGAAAAATCATAAGTAGACAGACTTGAAGCACGAAAACGTCTGGATTTCAATTTATTTAAAACTTCTGGAGTCTGAACTCCGATCAACCGGCGTGCAATTAAAGATGAAAGAATAATGCCTGACCGTGATTGGGTCAAACACAATGCATGCAGACTGCTGAATAGAAGTTGTATTAATATATCCAATGCGTTTGTTTAATAATCTTCTGAACATGTTCCGAAAAGATAGGTTTGCCTTTAATTTTTATTAATTTATATATAATGTCGCAAAAATGCTGTGACATCCCCTGCAGCAAAAGTCTATTTAATCGAACCTTAAATTCAGAAATTAATTGATAGTATCGGCGATAAAACTTAGAAAATGCTTTCCGAAGTTTATGATATCAATGTCCCTGATGTAGCAGTTTAGCAGTTAAACTTTTATTACGCGTGTTAAAATCAGCGATAAGACTTGACACACTTGCGAAGCACATAAGCTGCGAAATATAAACACCGTAAGATGGCGAACGAGTAATATCACTATCTAAACCTGGGAAGTTAATTATATTAAAATCAAAATCATCGCGCTTATCATAAATTTAGTTGAAACAAAACCATTTGAAATGTTCAAATGGAAATCAAAAATCGGGGCTTCGATATCAGAATTGTTGGCGTTGTTTAACTGTAGCTAAAATGGATAAATGTGTTTGACCATTCCGTCAAAGTAAGGGTTGTCAATATTTAACAGATCATCTGGATATCTTGAGGTAGAGTTGAAGGCTTCACTAATGTCAGTTTGACTTTGACAAGAAAGTGACATCATAAAATCTCGTTCATAACAAAACAAAAATAAATTAGCTACAAGGGGAGCACATTTTGTACCCATTGCAATACCTACGGTTTGTCTTTCTCTAAATCTAGTGTAAATAAAATGCCTTTTCTAAAATTTATAGACGTCATTCCGATTTCATTTCGAAATTCAATGTTAGACTTAAATTCTGCAACAAGGTCTATCGGAGCCCGAATTGTATGGTGAGTTTGTATATAAATTCAGTAGAATATATACTTGCAATGATTTCACTGTTGAAAACTTTGCTTCCCTCTTTAATTGCATGCCGGTCGGTCAGACCTCAAGATTCTATGACGGTTGCAGCTTAAAGGCTTACTTATCGGCCCATCGGAGTCTAACTGTTGGTTTTCTTTTGCTCCAGCATTTCAGTGGTTTCTTGCTGTCGAGTCCTCACCGTTGTTTCATCTCCGTGGTTGTTTGATTATTTGTGTTCACGAAGATGTTGCACTGATGAGTTAGAAAGCCTTCATGCGGACTGAACAAATTATTTGTCAAAATCGCGACGGAAGTAAGAGCGAGGATTGTAGCCACGTAAAATCGATTTAAGCCCAGCAGTCGATTTCGTTTCCGCTGACCGTTTCAAGGCGGTTCTTCTGTCGCGGTTTATTTTTGTTATGGTTTGTCTTTGTGTGTTTGTGTCGGTTATATTATTTTATTTTGGATAGCCTATTAGCCATTTTGTGGGAAAGAAACTGTTCTTTTGGCTTTCCGCTATTGATGTTTCCATTAGGGTATGTTGTTGCATGTTTGTGTTTCGATCCCTTTGGTGTCTCTGATGGGAGCTGTGGGTTAATTGTATCGATTCCTGATCATTGCCTCCACTCCTATATTACTCATGAAATGTTGGCTGGTACCTGATGCTCTGTCTCTGGTTGGGCCCATCGGACTCTAACTGTTGGTTTTCTTTTGTTCAGAATTTCAGTGATTTCTTGCTGTCGAGTCCTCTCCGTTGTTTATCTCCGTGGTTTGTTTTTAGCTCACCGTCACGTAGTTACGAGGTGAGCTTTTGGGATCACTTTTGTCCGTCGTGCGTCCGTGCGTGCGTGCGTAAATAATTTCTTCAAACGACATCTCCGCCTAAACTACTAATCGGATTTTGACCAAACTTCACAGGAATGATCCTTAGGTGGCCCCCTTTCAAAGTTGTTCAAATGGTTCCGGTCCGTTGCACATCTAGGACACAGGAGCCAAAAATAGATTTTTTTCACCGAAATCTTAAAAAATGCCCCCGCCCCGGGGCCCTTTGGTTTCACATAGTCTTATATAGGGAAAATATTTAAAAAATCTTCTTCTCTGAACCCACTAGGCCCAGGACTTTGATATTTGGTATGAAGCTTCATCTAGTGGACCCCTACCAAGATTGTTCAAATTATAGTGTTGGCGCAAAAAATACCCCCTCCCCCCCAATACGCCCAACCCCCCCCCCCCCCGGGGGGGCCCTTTGGTTTTACATAAGCTTATATAGGGCAAATCTTTAAAAATCTTCTTCTCTGAAACCGCAAGTCCCAGGACTTTGATATTTAGAATGAATCTTCATCTAATGGACCTCTACCAAGATTGTTCAAATTATAACCCTTGGGCCAAAAATGCTCCCGCCCCGGGCCCTTTGGTTTTACATAGAATTATATGGGGAAAATCTTTAAAAATCTTCTTCTCTGAAACCACAAGGCCTAGGTCTTTTATATTTGGTATGAAGCTTCATCTAAAGGACCCCTAACAAGATTATTAAAATTATAGTGCTGAGGCAAAAAATGTCCCCGCCCCGGAGCCCTTTTGGTCTTACATAGGCTTATATACGGAAAATCTTAAAAAATCTTCTTCTCTGAAACCACAAGGCCCAGGACTTTGATATTTGGTATGAAGCTTCATCTAGTGGACCCCTACCAAGATTGTTCAAATTATAGTGCTTGGGCAAATAATGCCCCGCCCCGGGGCCCTTTGGTTTTACATAGGCTTATATGGGGAAAATCTTTAAAAAATCTTCTTCTCTGAAACCACAAGGCCTAGGTCTTTTATATTTGGTATGAAGCTTCATCTAAAGGACCCCTAACGAGATTATTCAAATTATAGTGCTGAGGCAAAAAATGTCCCCGCCCCGGGGCCCTTTGGTCTTACATAGGCTTATATATGGAAAATCTTAAAAAATCTTCTTCTCTGAAACCACAAGGCCCAGGACTTTGATATTTGGTATGAAGCTTCATCTAGTGGACCCCTACCAAGATTGTTCAAATTATAGTGCTTGGGCAAAAAATGCCCCGCCCCGGGGCCCTTTGGTTTTACATAGGCTTATATAGGGAAAATCTTTAAAAATCTTCTTCTCTGAAACCGCAAGGCCCAGGACTTTGATATTTGGTATGAAGCTTCATCTAATGGACCTCTACCAAGATTGTTCAAATTATAGCCCTTGGGCGAAAAATCCCCCCGCTTCGGGGCCCTTTGTTTTACATAAACATATAGGGAAAATCTTTAAAAATCTTCTTCTCTGAAACCACAAGGCCTAGGTCTTTTATATTTGGTATGAAGCTTCTTCTAAAGAACCCCTACCAAGATTATTCACAGTAAAGGGCCCCGCCTCGGGGCCCTTTGTTGTTACAAAGACTTATATAGGGATAATCTTTAAAAATCTTCTTCTCTTAAACCGCAAGGCCCAGGACTTTGATATTTGGTATGAAGCTTCATCTAATGAACTTCTACCAAGATTGTTCCAATTATAGCCCTGGGGCCAAAAATGCCCCCGCCCCGGGGCCCTTCGGTTTTACATAGACTTATATAGGGAAAATCTTTAAAAATCTTCTTCTCTGAAACCACAAGGCCTGGGTCTTTGATATTTCGTATGGAGCTGCATCTTGTGGACCTCTATCAAGATATTCAAATTATAGCACTGAGACAAAAAATGTCCCAGCTCTGGGGCCCTTTGGTTTAACATAGACTTATATAGGGAAATTTTTAAAAATCTTCTTCTGAAACTGCAAGGCCCAGGCCTTTGATATTTGGTATGGAGCTTTATCTAGTGGACCTCTACCAAGATTGTTTAAATTATAGCCCTGGGGCAACAAATGCCCCTAACCCGGGGCTCTTTGGTTTTACATAGATTTATATAGCCCCGGGGCCATTTGGTTTTGTATAGGCTTATCTAGGGAATATCTTTAAAAAATCTTCTTCTCTGAAACCACAAGGCCCCGGTCTTTGATATTTGATGTGTAGCTCCATCTAGTGGACCTTTGCCAAGATTGTTCAAATTATAGCCTTTGTTGATGTTTGGTATTCAGCTTCACCTTTAAGACCTCCCTCAACAGTATGCACATTAAAGCCCTGGGGCCAATAATGGCCCTCTCCTGGGCCCACTTGTTACACTATGGATCAGGTGAGCGATCCAGGGCCATCATGGCCCTCTTGTATTTTTTATTAGGATCACTTTTTGTCCGTCATCCGTGCTTAAACAATTTCTTCAAACGACATCTCCTCCTAAACCACTGATCGGATTTTGACCAAACTTCACGGGAATGATCCTTAGGTGGACCCCTTTCAAAGTTGTTCAAATGGTTCCGGTCTGCTGCACATCAAGGTCACAGGGTCCAAAAATAGATTTTTTTAATGAAAACTTAAAAAAAAATCTTCTTCTCTCAACCATAAGGCTCAGGTCTTTGATATTTGGTACGAAGTTTCATCTAGTACATCCCTACCAATTTTGTTCATATTATAGTGCTTGGGCCAAAAATGCCCCCGCCCCGGGTCCGTTTGATTTTACATAGGATTATACAGGGAAAATCTTTACATATCTTCTCTGAAACAGCAAGGCCCAGGTCTTTGATATTTGGTATGAAGCTTCATCTAGTGGACCCCTACCAAGATTGTTCAAATTATAATGCTGGGGCCAAAAAAAAAAACCGCCCCTGGAGCCCTTTGGTTTTAGATGGGCCTATATACATGTAGGAAAAATCTTTAAAAATCTTCTTCTCTGAAACCGCAAGGCTCAGGTCTTTGATATTTGATATGAAGCTTCAAATAGTGGACCCCTACCAAGATTGTTCAAATTATAGTACTGGGGCCAAAAATGCCCCCGCCCCGGGGCCCTTTGTTTCACATGGGCTTATATAGGGAAAATCTTTAAAAATCTTCTTCTCTGAAACTGCAAGGCCCAGGTTTTTGCTATTTTATATGAAGCTACATCTAGTGGACCCCTACCAAGAGTGTTCAAATTATAGTGCTGGAGCCAAAAATACCCCAGGCCCAGGTCCCTTTGGTTTACATAGCCTTATATGGGGGAAATCTTCTTCCCTGAAGCTGCAAGGCCCAGTTCTTTGATATTTGGTATGAAGCTTCATCTTGTGGACCGCTACCAAGACTGTTCAAATTATAGCCCTGGGGCCAAAAATGCCCCCACCTCCGGGCCCTTTTGTTTAACATAGACTTAGGGAAAATCTTTAACAATCTTCTGTCAAACCACAAGGCCTAGGTCTTTGATATTTGGTGTGAAATTTCATCTGGTGGATCTCCATCAGGATTTTCAAATTATAGTCCTGGGGCCAAAAATGTCGCCACCCCAAGGCATTTTGGTTTTATATAGACTTATATAGGGAAATCTTTAAAAATCTTCTTCTCTGAAACTGCAAGGCGCATGTCTTTGCTATTTGGTATGAAGCTTCATCTAGTGGACCTCTACCAAGATTGTTCATATTATAGCCCTGTGACCATAAATGTCACCGCTTTCGGGCCCTTTTGTTTTACATAGACTTATATAGGGAAAATCTTTAAAAATCTTTTTCTGTGAACCCGCAAGGCCTAGGACTTTGATATTTGGTGTGAAATTCCATCTAGTGGACCTCTATCAAGATTGTTCAAATTATAGCCCTGGGGCCAAAAATGCCCCTGCCCCGAGACCCTTTGGTTTTACATAGACTTATATGGGGACATCTTTAAAAAAAACTACTTCTCTGAAATTGCAAGGCCCATGTCTTTGAAATTTGGTATGGAGCTTCATCTAGTGTACCTCTACCAAGATTGTTCAAATTATAGCCTTCAGGTTACAAATGTCCCCGCCCCGGGGCCCTTTGGTTTTACATAGACTTATATGGAGATAATCTTTGAAAATCTTCTTCGCTGAAAACAGCAAGGCCCAGGTCTTTGATATTTGGTGTGAAGCTTCATCTAGTGGACCTCTATAACGGTTGTTTAAATCATAGCCCTGAGGCCAAAAATACCCCGCCCCGGCCGGGGCAATTTGGTTTTACATAGGCTTATGTAGGGAATATCTTTAAAAAAAACCTTTTTCTCTGAAACCGCAAGGCCCAGGTCTTTAATATTTGGTGTGTAGCTTCATCTAGTGGACCTTTGCCAAGATTGTTCATATTATAGCCTTAAGTGATATTTATTATGAAGCTTCACCTTTTTAGACCTCCCTCAACATTATGCACATTGTAGCCCTGGGGTCAGTAATGGCCCTCCCCGGGGCCCAATTGTTACTCTATGGATCAGGTGAGCGATCCTGGGCCATCATGGCCCTCTTGTGTTTTATATTAGGATCACTTTTTGTCTTTTATCCGTGCGTATACAACGACATCTCCTCCTAAACCAACGATCGGATTTTAACCAAACTTCACAGGAATAATCCTTAGGTTGTCCCCTTGCAAAGTTGTTTAAATGGTTCCGGTATGTTGCACATATAGGTCACAGGAGCCAAAAATAGATTTTTTTTCACCGAAAACTTAAAAAATCTTCTCCTCTGAAACCGCAAGGCCCAGGACTTTGATATTTGGTATGAAGCTTCATCTAGTGGACCCCTACCACAATTGTTCAAATTATAGGGCTGGGGCCAAAAATGCCCCCGCCCTGGATCCCTTTGGTTTTACATGGGCTTATATAGTGAAAATCTTTTCAAACTTCTTCTCTGAAACCGCATGGCTAAGGTCTTTAATATTTGGTATGAAGCTTCATCTAGTGGACCCATACCAAGATTGTTCAAATTATAGTGCTTGGCCAAAAATGCCCCTGCCCCAGGGCCCTTTGGTTTTACATGGGCTTATATAGGGAAAATCTTTAAAAATCTTCTTCTCTGAAACCGCAAGGCCCAGGTATTTAATATTTGGTATGAAGCTTCATCTAGTGGACACCTACCAAGAGTGTTCAAATTATAGTGCTGGGGCCAAAAATACCCCCGCCCCGGGGCCCTTTGTTTCACATGGGCTTATATAGGGAAAATCTTTAAAAATCTTCTTCTCTGAAACTGAAAGGCCCAGGTTTTTGCTATTTGGTATGAAGCTACATCTAGTGGACCGCTACCAAGAGTGTTCAAATTATAGTGCTGGAGCCATTTGGTTTTACAAAAAAAACCTTCTTCTCTGAAACCGCAAGGCTCAGGTCTTTGATATTTGGTGTGTAGCTTCATCTAGTAGACCTTTGCCTAAATTGTTCAAATTATAGCCTTTGTTGATTTTTGGTATGAAGCTTCACCTTTTTAGACCTCCCTCAACATTATGCACATTATAACCCTGGGGTCAATAATGGCCCTCCCCGGGACCCACTTGTTACTCTATGGATCAGGTGAGCGATCCAGGGCCATCATGGCCCTCTTGTTTATGTTCTCGGAGATGTTGCCTTGATGAGTCAGGAAGCCTTCATGCGGACTGAACAAATTATTTGTCTAAATCGCGACGGAATTAAGGGCAAGGATAGCGGCCACGTAAAATCGATTTAAGCTCGCCCCCCTTGCAGTGAAATTCTTTTCACTGAGCGTTCCAAGGCGGTTCTTCTGTTGCGGTTTAATTTGTTTATGGTTTGTCTTTGAGTATGTGTACGGCTTATATCTTTTTGTATTTGATAGCCAATTGGCCATTTTGTGGAAAAGTAACTGTCCTTCTGGCTTTTTGCTATTGATGCTTCCATTAGGGTCTAGTTATTTCATGTTTGTGTTTCTTTCCCTTTGGTTTCTCTGATGAGAGGTGTGGCTTAATTGTTTCGATTCCTGATCATTGCCTTTACTTCTATTTATTAAATGAAATTCTCCGGATACTCAGATGTAGGCCCCCGCCAATCGGGCTTGAAGAAATATATGGGTTGCATGATGCTTCTACGCCAAGCTGAAACCGACCCGCACACGAGTACTGGTAAACCGCTTAGAGGATCTAAGCCTGCCCAGGCAAAGCGGTGCGAGTCGGCCCGCCTATGCTTATAAACCCTATTGGTTTCATTGGGCGGCGGGGCTTGAGATGTCATTTCATCTCAATGTCGGGTAAAAGTCCCACAAAATTGGAAACAACGTCTCCAAAATGATCTTTACAGTATTGACGGGGACGTTAAACCTCAAATCAAACAAACAAAAGATGTAATCGACTCTTCCTACCTGATTGAAAAAAGAGGAACAACGGCTTGAATCAAGTATTTCTTCTCAAAATTCTAAAGAAAACCTTTGCCAAGTTCACGATTGCGGACACCACCTTAAGCCTGCTTACCTGATTTTCAGATCTGCGGTAAATAGAAAAAAGTATATATGGTTTTCGACATGGGCAAGGATATATGGTTTCAGAATTGTATGCCATTTACTTATTTCGGTTTTGTTCAAAATTCTATGTTCGACTTAAGCCTCTTCTGTAACAAGGCATATCAAAACCCATATTTTATGGCGAGTCATTAAATGAATTCAGAAAAATATATGCTTTCAATAATTTCAATGACCGATATCGTAATATTTTTGGCGAGTCATTAAATGAATTCAGAAAAATATATGCTTTCAAATAATTTCAATGACCGATTTCGTAATATTTTTTTTTTCAATATAAAACGTTTGAGTACAATATAAATGTCATACGACTGACTGCATACGGTAATTACTTTCTTTCTCTCTTTAATTACACGCCGGCGGGTCGGGCTCCAGATTCTATGACGGCTCCAGCGTAAAGGCTTACTTAGATTCTAGGTAATGTCTGTTGGTTGCTGATGTTCTGTCTCTGGTTTGGCCTAAATGTTGGTTTTCGTTTACTCCAGCATTTCAATTCTTTCATGCTTCTGAGTCCTCATTGCTGTTTCATTTCTGTAGTCGTTTGGTTCTAATGTTCTCGGAGTTGTAACACAAAGTAAGAAACCATACTTGTCTAAACTACGAAAGAACCAAGGGCGAGAATTATGCCACACCACGTAAAATCGATTAAAGCCACCTTCCCCCCCCCCCCCCCCCCCCCCCGCATACACACACAGAGTGAAATACTTAGTGCTGACCGTCCCAAGGCAGGTCTTCTGTCGTGGTTTATTTTTGTTATAGTTCATCTGAGCATGTATGTAGTATATACAAGGGAAGAAAATAATGTCTTTTTTCACTTCTGAAGAGCATAAAAATTATACTTTATGGTCATGTCAGAAAGTGTGTGAAGCTCTCACCTTTCTACTTGACAATATTTACATGAGATTTGGTACTAAGTTATTTAGACAAGCTATGGGTATTCCGATAGGTACTAATTGCGCACCACTTATGGCTGATCTGTTTTTGTTTTGTTATGAGAGAGACTTCATGATGTCCCTTTCTGCTGAAAACCAGTCTGAAATCATTGAAGCTTTTAGCTCCACTTTCTAGATATTTTGATGATTTATTAAATATTGATAATACCTATTTCGATGGGTTGATCAGTCAGATTTACCCCCCCCCCCCCCAACAGAACTTCAATTGAATAAAGCAAATTCTTCCGAGACCGAATCCCGTTTTTGGATTTACAGCTATCCATTGTAGATGGGTTTGTTTCTTGCAAAATTTACGATTAACGCGATGATTTTGCTTTTCAGATTGTAAATTTTCCTTTTTGGATGTGATGTTCCTCGGGCGCCTGCCTATGGCGTTTATATTTCGCAATTAATTCGATATGCTAGAGTGTGTAGTCATGTAACTGACTTCAACACTCGCAATAAATTGTTAACGGCTAAACTTCTTTATCAGGGTTATCGGTATCATAAACTACGAAAAACTTTTTTAAATTTTATAGACGTCATTCTGATTTAATTTCAAAATTCAATAATGGACTTAAATTTCTTCTGCAACAAGGTCTATCGGAACCCGAATTTTATAGTGACTTAGTATATAAATTCAGAAAAATATTTAGCCGCAATGACTACAGCACCCAATTTCGTAAAATCATTCTTCGATATAAAAAGATTGGGTACAACATAAATGTTATACGACAGACTGCATGCATGGTAGTTAACCCAATCATGGTTGACAACTTGCTTCTCTCTTTAATTGCACGCCGGTGGGTCAGGCCTCACATTCTATGACGCTTCCAACGTAAAGGCTTATGTTGGTTGGTACCTGATGCTCTGTCTCAGGTCGGACCATCGGAGTCTAACTGTTGGTTTTCTTTTGCTCCAGCATTTCAGTAGTTTCGTGCTGTCGAGTCCTCACCGTTGTTTCATCTCTGTGGTTGTTTGGTTTTGTGTTCATGGAGATGTTGCACTGATGATGTAGGAGGCTTTCATGCGGACTGAACAAATTATTTGCCTTAATCGCGGCGGAAGTCAGGGCGAGGATAGTGGCCACGTAAAATCGATTTAAGCACCCCCCCCCCTCACCCAGTGGAATTCGTTTCCGCTGTCCGTTCCAAGGCGGTTTTTCTGTCGCGGTTTATTTTTGTTATGGTTTGTCTTTGGGTGTTTGTGTCGCTTATATTATTTTATTTTGGCCATTTTGTGGGGAAGTAACTGTCCTTTTGGCTTTCCTCTGTTGATGTTTCCATTAGTGTCTGTTGTTTCATGTTTGTGTTTCTTTCCCTTTGGTGTCTCTGATGGGAGCTGTGGGTTAATTGTATCGATTCCTGATCATTTCCACCACTTCTACTATGGTTAGTGTACTTAATAATAAAATATAATCGGTGAGCCTTAGACAGTTTTATAGGGGCGAGCTTTAGCGAGCCCCTATAAAATTGTCGCGGCGAACCGATTATATTTTATTATTAAAGATACTAATCATGTATTTAGTTTATACCGCAATTCAAAACAATCAAGGGGTTTTACAATAATTTAGCAAATGTAAGCAAAAAAGACAGCAGACAGTGTTAAACGACATTCAGTGCCATGGCGCGCACACGTAGTATAACATGACGTCAACGAGTGCAAAGTTTCTGACGTCACCGCACCACAAAGACGTTGGAAACAACATGGACGCTCGAATGAAAGTTTCCCAGCGCTTCACATTCTGTATGAAAATCTGCAAATAAATAGTTTATTTTAGCTTTAAAATTATTTTCGAGGTTGAGACACAACTGCAGTAGCATATTTTAGCTTTAAAATTATTTTCGAGGTTGAGACACAACTGCAGTAGCGTTGCGCAGTTATTCCAACGGGCCATTCAAACCAGGAAAGGCCTAGAAGTTAAGAATTTAGCTGAAATTTCTGAAAATCTGTTTAAATAAATATTGCAAAGATTTTAACTTGCTTCGTTGTTTTCCCATGTATAAACGGTTGCTTGTTATTGTTTACACTTGAAAATAAGTGACCTGAAAAATAGGCCCGGTCTATAAACGGTCACTAGACGTATTATAGGTCACTACCGATTATAGCGTGCAGTTATTCGACCCCCTTTATTGGGTTACTAGAATGCCTGATTGCGGTATAAATATTGCTTACATCTTTTTATTTTGAATAGCCGTTTTGCGATTTTATGCGAAAGTAACTGTTCTTTTGGTTTTTCGCTTGTGATTTTTCATTAGGGTTTAGTCATATCAACTTCGTGTTTCTTTCCCTTTGGTGTCTCTCATGGGAGATGTGGGTTAGTTGTATCGATTCCTGATCATTGCCGTCACTAGTATTTTGTTTGCCAGTTTCGCTATGCAGCATTTTTCTCAGGAAATCTGATGCTGTTTTCACGATATGATCCCTGTGTATTTGCGCATTCTAAACTTATGTTGAGCTAGGAAGCCTCATTGCGGAACGCCCTAACCTTCCATTGCAGAACTTGGCGTCTCACATGTGACCCGAGCCAGGCCCAAACCACAGCGGTGACAGACCTAATGATATAGAGTCAGCGCTCTTATCAACTAGGCCTCGGAGGCCCATTTATTGTTATGTGTTTGATACCGCACTGGAACTGAGGGCGATGGTTGAAATTCAATATGTTCATATATGAGCCCCGCCAAGCGAATTTGTGTCTTCGAGCATTCCGTCATGACAAATTTTAACTGCGCATGCCCAGCCATTCAGAGAGGCCAGGGATATGGCTTTCTGTCTGAAGGTTCCTCTTGCTTCACTGCTTGTATGAGCGAGCAGCGAAGGTTCTGGCGAGACTGCGCGGATGCGCAGGCTCGCCTGAACCTTCGCTGCTCGCATAGGCGATAAGTACCAAAATCGCTTGACGGGGCCCATATCGCAATTAATTCGGTTCACCTACATTTCTAGTCATGTTTTAGATTCCACTGCAGAATTTTTAAAATATATGAGGGTCACTAATGATGCCTATTGTTTCCGAAACTGGCTAGTAGGGGCTGTATAGTAAACAGTTTTCAGTTCTGTTCTGTAGTCCTTGCTTCCAAACGAGTAGTCTTTTACAGGGCATATTCAACACTCATATTAAATTTTTAACATCAACTTATTAATCAGTGTTATCGACGTCATAAAATTCGCAGCAAACCGTCATAAACTTCGCAAGTCTTTTATAAGTTTCGATGTTTATTATTATTATTATTTTGTTGTTGTTTTAATATCAATGTTGGACTTAATTTCTGAAACAAAACCTATAGCTGCCTGTATTGTTTGTATGTTTGTTTGGGATTTTAACGGCCAAGTCAACACTAGTTTAGGTCATTTTTTGAGCCGGTCAGTTTACCTATCCACACTTTTCCTGGGCAAGCTTATACGTAAGCGGTTAACAAATACAGTGCACATTCTTTCGCCGGAAACTGACAACTGCCCTTCTTGAATCAGTGGAAGGGAAAGAATGACCGTAGAAAAAATTTCATGACCAATCTTCACGAAAGAATGTTGCCGACCCCGGCAGGTATCGAACCCGCGCCCTCCTGGTCACCAGTCAGACGCGCATCCGACTGAGCTGCCGTGGCCGACCGATAGGTGCCTGAATGTTATGGTGATTTTTGTATACAGATTTATACAAATATTTTGTGGGATCTGGTTGTTGTGTTTTTTGTGATTCGTTTTTCTTTCTCTTTTTTTCTCATTGTTAGTTAATCTTCCTCTTGGTGCAATCTTTGATTGTGCCTTTTCCTTGGCATCTGTTTCTATATTTGTTTTAGGAAAAATATGTTTGCGATGGTTTCAGTATCAAATTTCGCAAAATCATTATTACGGTTAATAACTTTTATCATATGACGTCGCGTTTGAGAGTGTAATAACGCCGTGTAATATTTTCGATAATCCACTAGTTGATTAAATATGCAAATTAGTTAGATACGTCCTGTAACGTTACATGTACGACGTCCTAAACGACGTCGTTTTTACTAATGGCGGAATATTGATATTTTTGTAAACAAACGTGAATAAAATGCGTTACAAATGTCATATGATAAATAGAAACTTGCATTCGTGCCCCTGTATTATTGAATTTATTAAACTTGTTGAGGAAAAGGGATAAAATGCTCGGCAAAGCCTCGCATTTTATCCCTTTTCCTCAACTCGTTTAATTAATTCAATAATACATGAACACTCATGTAAGATCCTCAAAATCAACAATTTAATAAACTCGTTGTGGAAAAGGGATAAAATGCTCGGCACAGCCTCGCATTTTATCCCTTTTCCTCAACTCGTTTAATAAATTCAATAATACATGAGCACTCATGTAAGATACATGAGCACTCATGTAAGATCCTCTTTTTCTTCCCTCTTCAATTGCACGAACGTGGGTTGGACCTCAGACTCGTTGACAGCTCTGTTTTAAGGCATACTTAAACATTTTAAGCAATGTTGGTTAGTGCATGATGTTAGGCCCACCGGAGTCTAACTGTTGGTTTTCTGTTGCTCCAGCATTTCAGTAATTTCATACTGTCGAGGCTTAAACGTTGTTTCACTGTTGAGTTTGAAATCCTTCGCAAATCATTTGTCTAAACCACAGCAGAACCAATGAAGCGGACTGTGGCAACGTAACATCTGTTTAAACCCCAATCCCCAGTTAAAACAATACTGACTGTTCCAAGGCAGTTCTTCGTTGTTATAGTTTGTTTTTGCATGCAAATATGTTTTCATTATACCTTTTAATTTTCGATATCGGTTTTGCCATTTTTGGAAATTAATCATCGTTTTTGACTTTGACGTTTTCATTTTCGTCAATTTGTTTCATGTTTGTGATTCTTTCCCTTGGGTGTATTGGAGAAGGGGTGAGACGTAATTGTATCGAAGTTTGTCATGGCATATTTAGTCGGTTGCTTAACAGAATCAAAGAAAATAGTATCCCTTAATTACAGGACGAATATAGAACGTTACAACGTTTCTTTTACTCACTGTCGATAGGTGTTGGGACTGTTAAAAACGGTTTGGGTGTTAAGGTCATTTTCATTCTCTCAAAGTTTCAACAATTTCGATAACACATCCGTGCGAAATTGTACATTCTTTCATATCTCCAAATGATGAATTTTCACATGGGTGAATTTTCACATGAAAAATTGTGATATTTTTCTAATTTTTACTGTAAAAAGAGGTTGTTGGTGCTCGTTAAGACCGCCTTATTGAGGCGGTTGTAACGAGGACCCACAACCTATGTCTTAGAGCAGAAATAAGAAAAAATAATGTTTACCCAAATAAACTCCAGTTTTCTCTATATAAAGAGGCTTTAGGGAATGTTTATTTCACGGACATGTTCCCGTGATAATTGGCGGATAACATGATTTGTGGAGTTCATTGCTAGTTCTTGTGCACACGATGTCCACATTTCACACAATGCAGACTGGAGACAAGCTCTAGACAAAAAAGATCCATTTTACGCGATATAAAGACATGCTTCAAATGAAATTCAGCCATTTCGCGCAATAGACCGGATACACGCTTTATGGTGACTTGGTATATTAATTCTGAAAAAATATATACTTGCAATGACTTTAGTACCCAATTTCGTAAATATATAGATACAAAAAGATCGGGTACAACACCAATGTTATACGACAGACTGCATGCATCGTAGTAAACCCAAACACGGTTGATATAGAAGCCTTCATGCTGACTGAACAAAGTATTTGTCGCAACGGAAGCAAAGACGAGGATTGCAGCCGCGTAAAATCCCCCCCCCCCCCCCCACTCGCACACACACAACCCAGTGAAATACTTTCCACTGATCGTTCCAAAGTTGTTCTTCTGTCGCGTTTTATTTTTGTTATATTTCGTCTCGCTTATATCTTTTTGATTTAGATACTCAATTGGCCATTTTGTGGACAGTAACTGTCCTTTTGGCCCTCCGCTACTGATGTTTCCATTAGGGTCTAGGTTTTTTTTCCATTTGGTGTCTCGGATGGAAGGTGTGGGTTCATTGTATCGATTCCTCTCATTGGTTTCACTTCCAATTTAGATTAAATTACCCATTTGACTGAGTGTAATGCTTTGGTTAACATACGTATTTTCTTAAATCCTCGTGCAAGCTCTCATCAGTGCAACATGGCGGAGAACTTAGAAATGAACTGAATTCAGATGCGGATCAATGGTGAGGATATGGCAGCATGAAATGAATGAAAGGCTGTAGCAAATGGAAACAAACAGCTGGACTCCGTTTGGCCCGAAAAGAGACAGAACATCAGTCTTGAACCGACTTCCTAAAAAGTCACTAGGCCGGAACTGTCATAAAGTGTGAGGTCCAGTCCGCCGACGTATAGTTAATAGGTGACCAAAGTTATCAATTGTTGCTGGGTTAACCAGTAAACATTCAATCTGTTGTATCACATTTATGTTGTACCTAATATCTTGATATCGAAGAATGATTTTACCAAATTTCGGGGTACAGAAATCATATCACACGTATTTCTGATTGTATATGCAGAGTTACCATCAGATTCAGGTTCTGATGATGCCTTATTGCAGAGGAAATCCTAGTCCAACAATATATTTTGAAATTAAATCGAAAAGGTGTCTGTAAAAAGAAGACAATGCCTTATATTCGCCTTGTAACATCACTAGGAAGAGTGGAACAGTGATTTGGTTTTATGCTGCATTTTTAAGAACGCTGACTCCAAATAATTGACCAATTTGGAATGTTAGTAAGCGTTGTTGTTGTTTTTTAATCAGACTTACGTGATTACATCTATGAAAGGGCGATTTCGGATGATCTTGACCTCTTCTTTAAGGTCAGATGCTTAAAAAAAGGACAGCTGGGAGCTAAAACAATAGTTAGGCGGCACCATATATTCTGAGGGGATATATAAATTGTGGTCAGTCTCTGCACAATGTGCATTAATGCAACCTGTCAATTTGGAAGACATAATATAGTTTGGTAATCGTTTTTAATTTCAAGACACGACGAGTGCCAAAATGGACGGTATTCTGTCGTGCCTACAATATATGTTGTGAAGCGATCGATGTTCTTTTCAAAATATAAGTGGAATCGATACAATTGACCCACACCTCCCATCAGAGACATTACAGGGAAAGAAACACAAACATGGAATAACTAGATTGAAACAGAAAGCCAAATGGACAGTTGCTTTCCCACAATGCACAATTGGCTATCCAAAACGAAAAGATATAAGCGATACAGACATTCAAAGACGAGCTATAAAAAATAAACCGCGACAGATGTATTTCACTGGTGGCCGAGATTTAAGACCAACATTGAATTTTGAAATTATATCGGAATGACGTCTATAAATTTAAAAAGCTTTGCGTGGTTTATGATACCGATATCCCTGATTAAGAAAATTTTATACGAGTGTTGAAGTCAAGTTGGTTTAATCAACCAGTAGACAACAATTTACTTGATTAGAATTGGTGATCCTCACCTATTCTTCAAGGTCAGACGGGACCAATGATTGTTCATTATCTGTCTATAACATATCTTTCTTTCTTTAAACCTTAACACCAGGATGAGACACAGACAGTATACATTATATACATTCCAGATTTGCAGGATGAAGTGCTGCTACACAGTAATCATGAAAATAGGTGCCTTTAACTCGAACAGGGGATGCCTCTGCCTCTGTCCCAGCGTACTTAATGGCATGTATCCCTGTAAATAATGTCATTGGAGCGTAATCGGACACCACAAAATTACCGCAAAAGTGTACTAGCTGCTGAGCTATAGCGATTGCAGATTCTTGACAGATTTTTTGCAGTATAATGACACGATGACGCTAACATAATTGTACTTTTGTGACCGGACCGTGACATGATTAATGTTAGATACAATTATAATTGCAGACAACGTTTTTTCATTTATTGTGTCTTATATTTACACCGCACCATTAAGAATAGCTCGTATCGAAAGACGAGAATACAAGTATTTATTTATTTTGTATTAATTTATTCTTCTGTTTATTAATAGGCGGTATTGCAAGATCGCATGGACTGTTTTATAAACGATTTTTAGAACGATTTCATCAAAGTGCCACTGCTACAGCATGGGTGACGTCACTTGCGGGCACAGTCAGGCTTGGCACAGGTAAGTCACTATAGATAAAGCAACAACAACAATAATCAAAGTACTGAACGAACTTTTGTTCGTTTGGTTGGTTTGAGGTTTAACGTCCCCGTCAACAGTGTATAGGTCATTTTCGAGACGTTGCTTCCATTTTTGTGGGACTTTTACCCGACAGTTGAGATTAAATGACATCTCAAGCCCTGCCGCCCTAAGAAACCAATAGGGTTTATATGCATGGACGGTCCGACTCGCACCATATGCGCGGTCGGTTTCAGCTCTGCGTGGAAGCATCGTGCAGCCAATCTATTTCTTTAAGCCCCGATGGGGGCCGATTGGTGGGTCGATTGTCTCTGAGTGTAGGTAGGAGAAATATTACTGAACTGTGATCTAAGTTGTTTCATTTAACTCTGTTACCCGGCTTTTTAAGCAAATAGTGTAGATCTTGATCAGACGCCGCGTTCTGTGGTATCTGCTATGGGTCTACACTGTTTGCCAAGCCCAACCTATGATTTCAAGATAACCCTCTTACGCTATACTCTGATCTCAGTGCGGCTATTTTGTATAACAAGTTATACCGAGAAGTCAGTGATAGTCACGTGGTCTTTAGCACTGAAGAGCTCTTCTGCTTAGTAACGTTTGGTCGACTGACAAATAATCGACCAAAAACAGCCTTGTTATTTGTTCCACTTTGAGGTCAGAGTGTACATGTGAGTTATCTGCAAACATTTGTTGGTTTGGAAAACAGTGTAGACCCAGATCAGTCGCCGCAAAACGCGGCGCCTGATCAGGGTCTACACTATTTGCATTAGGTACAAGGAATTAAGGATATACCGAAACAGTCAAAGTCCCCGTTCATGGCCATATTCCCAGCCTGCAGTCAGAGCCAATCAGCCAGCAAGTGCTGCCAGTGCTTTGATTTATATACCCTCTTGAGATTCTGGAGTGCATTCTTCCATCACTGAAGTTGGGCACGTCCATTTTACTAAACAGGGCGTCCAGCAGAATGGTAAGCAATATATATTCCGATATAATGGCTCAGATTCATCACATCAGGATCTTCACTGTTTGCATTAGTATCTGCACCGGGCTTAAGGGTTGTAAGCGATAACAATTGTAGTTCCGAGAGGCGGGCTTAATTAATATACATTGGAAACAAAAGGGATAATTTGAAACCGTAGAATGTACATTCTATGTAGGAAACGACCAGGGACTGATACAACCAGATCCCAAATTCTTCTCACAATATCACTATTGAAATACGTGATGCCGGACTGTGACCCTCAGTACCGTCATTTACGAGCCGGAACACAGCATTTCCTACATCTTACATGTATGCCAAGCGAAGAATATGATCAGCCTGCGCATCTATATAGTCTAACCTGAGATTTCTCTTGCTGAATGAAGGAGCAATGGGCCCTTAGCTAACCTTAGAGCGCACAACGAAGACTCTGATCAGACTGCGCGAGTGCGCAAGCTGATCTGAGTCTTCGCTGGGCGCATATGTCTTATTGTAGGTTTTGTCGTGCGCTGGCTCATATGTCAAACCTACATAGACATGCCGTCATCTATTTCAAACACTGAATTTTAATTTTGAGACAATTCCGCAATGAAATATCAGGACTGTACAAACTGAGATTAAAACCGTACACTATTTCCATAATAGATAAGAAAGTTATCATTAAATTGACAGCATTGATTTGAACTGAGACTATTATCTTATATACCAGTATTTTAAGCAAACAGTGTAGAACCTGTGCAGACGCCGCAAACCTACTTGTACGAGAAAAGCGCGACTATTTTAAACCTGGTTTCCCCAAATCAGTGATAGTCAGCAAGAGCACTAATTCAATTTCTGTATATTATCACTTTGGGTCGATTGAAAAACAATCGACCCAAAACGTGACCTCAGTTAGGAAAGCAATGGAATGTGCGATACGAACGGGGATTTCACACCACGAAAACACGGCTATATAATGTTGATCCCTTGAAGCCCACCTTTATGTAGTAAAACTGGGGTTTACAGGTGTAACATTATTTTATTATTTCAGTGTTAAATAAAGATTGTGGGTACTCGTAAGAACCACATCGATGAGGCGGTTCTAACGAGTACCCACAATCTATATTTTGACCTGAAATAAGAAAATGAGCCAGCGCATGAAAAACTCTACAAGAAGACTTAAGCGACCAGTGAAGACTCAGATCAGCCTGCGGATTCGCGCCGTCTGATCAGAGTCATCGCTGATCGCATGTACCTACTACAGGCTAATATCTATGCAAAAAGACATAGGCAAAAGGTCTTGTCATAGTGGATGGGTGCGCAGGTTGATTTGAGTCTCTGCTGCTCGCACAGGTCTTATTGTAGGTTTTGTCATGCGCTGGCTAAAAAATAACAATTTTTCCTCTTTTCGGCGGTAAAGTTTACAATACATTTGTATAGGCGTGTTTTCGTAATGAGCAACTGTAAGGGGTGGAGGAGAAATTAATATATTAACTTGTATCATACTCATCAGTTCTGACGGTGGAGCATCAGCTTTAATGGTGGTACATTGTTTGTTTTGATTGCGACTCCAACCAGAATATACATGCAACGACATACAATGAGGACTGGCAACGGCCTTATGGTCCCTATACGAGTGTTGTTTCATTGAGTAAGAGACTTTATTCACATTGCTTAATACTGGTTTATACCCAGGAAGAGGAAGAAAAAGAGGGCCACATGGAAGATTAGTACTAGTACTAAATGTTTTATCCTCTATAAATAAAATCGATTATTATTATTATTATTACAAGTGATACCGCGTGTAATTTATGGCTATTTCCAATTTAACTCTTATCATGCTGTTCACGACAACCCCTATCTTTGGAAACAGTGTAGATCCAGATCAGATGGCTTCTGAAGAAGCCATCTGATCTGGATCTACACTGTTTGGCATTCAGTTTATGAATTTGTAGCAATACATTACATCAAGTAGTTTGATTGGATGGTAGAGGGAGATTGATGTGGCTTAAATGAATATGCAGCAAGATAAGGGTTAATAGATTCTCTTCGTGGAATGCGTTTTGAAAGCAGAGCAGAGTTTCGTAAGCTATGACCAAATTGCTTAGTAGGGCTGTACGTGGGAAACACCATTGTCCAAAGTGCATTAAATTTGGGGATCTCATTTTGAGAAATAGTAATGATGTCTGCGTCCAAATTCATCATCATAAAATGTTAAGTGCATATCACAAAGGAAATACGTTTGTTTTTCATTAGGCAGAAACGCATTACATGCAAGTCGCTAATCTGCGGTAGATGCACAGTGGAAACCATAACGTTTGAATCGGACCAGTCCAAGCCCAGTCTTATAGTGCCCGCTATGGAGATAACCGGAGTACTTTTACTGACAACAACAATTAATTAACTCAGCCCCCGCCCATAGGGGCTTGAAGAAATATACGGGTTGCATGATGCTTCCACGCAGAGCTGAATCCGGCCCGCACACTAGTACTGGTAAACCGCTTAGAGGATCTAAGCCTGTCCAGAAACCGCGGTGCGAGGCGGACCGTCCATACTAATAAACCCTATTGGTTTCATTGGGC
This sequence comes from Lucinisca nassula, assembly GCA_963580285.1. Lineage (NCBI taxonomy): Eukaryota > Metazoa > Mollusca > Bivalvia > Lucinida > Lucinidae > Lucinisca > Lucinisca nassula. The sequence goes on from OY757010.1 coordinate 64,268,943, forward strand.
GACAGGGCTTGAGATGTCATTTCATCTCAGTGTCGGGTAAAAGTCCCACAAAATTGGAAGCAACGTCTCCAAAATGACATTTACAGTGTTGACGGGGACGTTAAATCTCAAATCAAACAAACAAACAATTAATTTACTGTTTTCTATTTCTGTTGTCGTTCCGTTGAATTACAGGAAACCATCCTAACATCACTTTTCAATTGTCATTTGTTAGTGGTCTATCGTTTTGCAGTAGTTGTTCAAAGCACTAAACGCAAACGAAACCTAAGCTTTGGCCACCATCAAGGTTGATGTACTGCCCTCGGGGGCCAGGGCCTGGACCGACGGATTGATATGTCCTTCGCCTGTGGCTCGGGAAATATCCATCTGGCACTCCAGGCCCTGCCCTCGGGCAGTCCATAAACTGGTTAGTGCCTTCAGCTCCGGTTACTTACGCTCAAACAATCATCACGTGAACAAGTCCGTGAAATAAATACCCCCCCCCCCTTAACCTCACTTTATATAGAGAAAACTGGGGTTTACGGGGGTACACGTTATTTTCCTTATTTCTGCTCCAAGACATAGGTTGTGGGTACTCGTTAGAACCGCCTCAATGAGGCGGTTCTAACGAGCACCCAAAACCTATGTTTGGAGTATTAATGAGAAAAATATCACAAATTTTCATCAGAAAAATTACCTTTTTTTAGGTTTGAAACACGGTTAAGTGTTATCTTAATGTCTGCTTTTCAGAATCATAGCCGATCAATGTTTGCCTTATTATACAATGTGGTTTAGACGACAATCGAACGATTTACATTTTTTTTTTTTTAATTTTCAGGTCCCGTCGTAAGCATATTATGCAACCGATTCTCTGAAAGACGGCTTGTTCTCATTGGAGCGTGCGTATTGTCGGTTTCTGTTTTTATAACAGGGTTTGCTCCAAACCTACCTTACCTTTACTTCAGCTATGGTGTTCTAGTAGGTAAGAATCTTCCCAATGTCGAGAAGTTGATCGCGATGAGAAGTCCTTTACGAAAACATGCCTATACAAATACATCGTAACCTTTATCGCCGAAAAAATGAAAAATTTAAGTAGAAAAAAATGTGATATCTTTCTTATTTATGCTCTAAATATAGAGTGTGGGTACTCATTAGAACCGCCTCTTCGAGGCGGTTCTAACAAGTACCCACATTCTATATTTATGAGCAGAAATTAGAAAAATAAGGTTTTCCCCTGTTAACCCCAGTTTTACTATATAAAAGTGGGGTTCAAGGGGGTCAAAATTATATAGGCGTGTTTTCATGATGCAGTTCAGGCTTTAGATTGTGTTGTGCAAGAAAAAGAATCTGTTATGGTGTTCTGTTGTTGATAGGCGTTTTTAAACCCCCATGCGACCGTACTGAGCCGAACCTCGGCATAACCTCGGTTACGCTCAACACGAACATACATCGAGTTGGAAAGACCCGTCTACAACAAAAACCCATTTAGTATTCTCACCACACAACCTGTTAGTATAGTCAATTTACAATGCACATATTATGAAGAAAAAGACCATTTTTAGCCATTCGTAGTTCTGTATAATCCATAGATTTTGCCAATAATTTTCTAATTGGGCCCCGTCAAGCGATTTTGGTACTTATAGCCTACGCGAGCAGCGAAGGTTCAGGCGAGCCTGCGCATCCGCGCAGTCTCGCCAGAACCTTTGCTGTTCGCTCATACAAGCAGTGAATCAAGAGGAACCTTCAGACAGAAAGCCATATCCATGGCCCCTCTGAATGGCTGGGCATGCGCACTTAAAAGTCATGACAGAATGCTCGAAGACACAAATTCGCTTGGCGGGGCTCAATTGTTTTCTATTCAAGATTATTTCACTTATTTCGAGTCGATCATTAATCTAGAGGTGGGCGCGAAAGCCGGTGTACCTGGAAAAATATAAACAGTTAAGGCCCTGGTCTAACAAGGCGCTGTGTTGTATGATCTGGACCTGCATTGTAAATGTGTTGTCGTATAAAATGAGTAATTGGTGTTTTGATAGTAAGTTACCTACTTACGCGTGCGATGGACCATAGTCCAAGAGTGCAAAGGCCTATCCAACGCCATAGAATGTGCCGTCTATACTGGACAGTCTGCAATGTTTGCTTTAAATGTTTGCTGTTTTCGAAGCCGACAATGAAGGAACATTGCCAATATTGGCGCAACCTCACCGGTACGCTCGTAAATGTCCAAGTGTCTGTATCTGCCACTGAACGCTGTTATTATTCAAATAAAATGTTTTGAAAGGTCGGACGATCCATCTGTTAGCGTTATCTAGGGATGTTTGTTTGTTTGTTTGATTTGATGTATAACGTCCCCGTCAACACTATATAGGTCATTTTGGAGACGTTGCTTCCAATTTTGTGGGATTACTAGACATTAAGACGAAATGACATCTCAAGCCCTGCAGCCAAATGAAACCAATAGGGTTTATAAGCATGGACTGTCCGACTCGAACCGGTTTGCCTGGGCAGGCTTAGATCCACTAAGCGGTTTACAAGTAGATTCAGCTCTGCGTGGGTTATATATGGATGAAAATGTTATTGGTAAAGGCAAACTTCTTAAGTAAAAGCTGAAACTCATTCCTGTATCGATGGCATATCAGAATAAAATACAGCAAAGATTTTTGCGAATAAAGCGAGTGGAAAGTCGGGCACCCTATCTAACGGTACATGTATCTGATCGATCGGTTCGCATGACGTAGTGTTCAGTAAATAGACGGATCCAATCTTTTGACACGTGACTTTGTTTACATATCACTGCGCATGCGCCAATTACCTCCCCTGTAGAGTACCTCTTTTATCTGGTTGGCAAAACATGACTGCTGCCGTATAGTGTCAATGAGAATATCGTGTAATTAAACTCCTTTCTTTCCCACAAAATTAACAGACCTTTGTCGTTTTGTGTTTTTTTAGGATTAAAAGATATAGAACCAGTCTTTTCTGACATTTTATCGCACATTTTGTTGCTAAATAAGCGTTATAAAACTACCCACCAACATACCAAAATGTAGTCGATGCCCTTTATTTAACGAACGGAAATAAGATTACAGCATGTTTATTTTCCATCCATTTTTTTTTTTTCGAAAAAGAAGCAGTTTAATGTTCAAAATGGTTTGTTGCAAACAGTTTGGAAAGAACGACGATCTAACAATATTAATTACAGAAAACATTTCGTGCTACATCAACGGTAGAGTATGGAACGGGAAGTTTTTTTGCCCGCCAGGAAAAACGATGACCTTTGACCTTGTGTGTGGTAGACTTTGGATGTGTCTATAGGCATCGATTTTGTACTGTCTACCCACTTTTCTAAAAAGTCAGAAACAAAACCACAACTCTTTTTGCACATTGCTGAAACAGATTTTGTCCAAAGAGCCTTCAAATAACTGTATAATATTCAACGATTAGGACCTAGAAACAATCTTGCTGACATCACTCGATATTACATCAGGTGAAAAAGTCCGTGAAATGAACACCCATAACCCCATATTTTACATAGAGTATGTAATGGAATATGTATTATTTTTCTTATTGCTGCACCAAGACATAGGTTGTGGATACTCGTTAGAACCGCCATTGAGGCGTGTAGCCGCCTCATTCTAACGAGCATTCACAATCTATGTTGAAAGCAGATGTTAGAAATGCGTTACAATTTTACGTAATCTATTAATTTTGTCATCCTACGGAACCCGGGAAGGGACAATTCTGTTCCAGTACCTAGCAGAAAAGAAATTTAAACAATGAAATTAGAGTGGAAAAGAAAACGAGAAATATGTCGTTTAACTAATATAATATGACACATTTCTTGTTTCTAGTCCACTCTGAAAAAGTAGCCTGGAATTAAAAACAATAAAATTAGAATGGAACAGAAAACAAAAATACGACATGTTTCTTGTTTTCCTTTCCACTCTGAAAACGTGGCGTGGAATTTAAGACAATAATATTAGTATGGAACAGAAAACAAAAATATGACATATTTCTTCTTTTCTGTCCCACTCTGAAAAAGGAGGGTGGAATTTAAAACAATAAAATGAGAATGGAACTGAAAACAATAAAATGAGAATGGAACTGAAAACAATAAAATGAGAATGGAACTGAAAAGAAAAATATGACGTTTAAGCGACATATTTAGCTAAAGCCGTTGCCTGTTGTCCGTTGTCCGTCGTTAACTTTACACATTTTCGACATCGTCTCCAGAACTGGAAGTCAGATTAAGCTGATACCTTGTGGGAGGCATCCTGGTTACATGGATATTCAGATTTGCTAAAATGGTTCCGTTCGGATTTCCCAGGAGGCCGCCTCCAAAGACATCTCCACCCAAACTAAATTTCGAATTGAACTGACACTTAATGGGAGACATCGGGGTGACATGGAGATTAAGATTTGCTAAAATCTTTCCGTTCCTGTATCCAAGATGACCGCCATGGCAGCCATCTTGAAATTGTTCAAAAGAAATCTCCCGAACCAAAGATCAAATGGAGCTGAAACTTGACAATAGGCATCGGGGTGACAAGGTGATTCAGATTTGCTAAAATTGCCGTGGTTTCGTTCCAATATTCAAGCTGGCCGCCATGGCATTCATCTTGAAATTCTTCAAACGACATCTCTTCCCAAACAAAGGTCCAATTGAGCTGACATCAGGGTAATATGGATAGTTAGATGTGCTAACATTGTTCCATTCCGATATCCAAGTTTGTCGCCATAGCTGCCATCTTGAAACTTTTCAAACGACACATCAAGCTGAAACTTGGTGGGAAGCATTGGGGCGACATAGAGATTCAGCTTTGCTGAACTCATTCCATTCCGATATCCTTGATGGCCGCCATGGTGGCCATCTTGAAATTCTTCAAACGACATCTCCTCCAAAACTAGAGATTTGATCAAGTTAAAACTTCATGGAAGGCATCGGGGCTTCAAACGACATCTCCTCCCAAACTAGAGATCTGATCAAGTTGAAACTTCATGGAAGGCATCGGGGCTTCAAACGACATCTCCTCCCAAACTAGAGATTTGATCAAGTTGAAACTTCATGGAAGGCATCGGGGCGAACTGGCGATTCAAATTTTCTAAAACTGTTCCACTCCGGTATCCAAGATAGCCACTATGGCGGTCATCCTGAAATTCTTCAAATGACATTTCTTTCCGAGCCGAGGGTTGGATTGAACTTAAACTTAATGGGCGACATTGGGCGACATAGCGATTCAGATTTAACCAAATTGTTCTGTCCCGATACCCAAGATGGCTGCGGGCAGAGGCCGTCTTGAAATTCTTCAAAATACATTTCCTCCCGAACCAGAGGTCAGATCAAGCTGATAATTCATGGCAGACATTGGGGCGACATGGAAATTCGGATTTGCTAGAATCGTTCCATTCATATATAAAATCCTTCAACATACGTCTCCACCTGAACCAAAGGTAGAATGGAGCTGAAAAGTGATTGGAGGAATCGAGACAACATGGAGATTCAGAATTGCTGAAATCATTCTGTTTTTCTTTCTTTTTTTCTAAGATGGCTTTTATGTTGGCCGGCTTGAAAATCTTCAAACCACATCAAGTTGAATTGAGCCGAAACTTGATGGGAAGCATTTGGGTGACACGGAGATTCAGACTTCTAAGAACCATTCTGTTCTGATATCTCCGATGGTTACCATGTCGGCCAGCTTGAAAATCTTCAAACAACATCTGTTACAGAATGGTCTGTTGCATTGATTTGAAATTGGTGATTGGCATTTAGGTGACATGGAGGTTCAGAAATGCTTTAATTGTTGTATTCTCATATCGCAGATGACGACCATCTTAAAATTCTTCAAAGTACCCGTATAGTAATTGAATATAAGATTTACAGAAAGAGACAGCTCATGTGTTGTCAGTATATGTCAAACTCGCTGGGTCCACAAGAAGATTCGCTAGTATGGCTTTTTTGCAAGCGGCCATAGCTTTGTGTTGCAGTTGTATTTGCTTGACTGGTTGACTTTGTTTACATTTTTTGATAACAAAATATGCCAAAGACAGTTGCAAACGATAGCTCAGGCCTGCCAAACTATACACTTCCACTCTGCATCATCTATTCCTGAATCCTAAATCAGAAAAGCTGTTCAGAAGCTTAATCAGAAGCATCAATATTAATTAAACATGCAGATTCAGAATTGCGAAAGGGCAATGTAATCTGATAGACAAACTGTCCACCAGGATGCAATCAGCCTCATCCAGGTGAGCGATTCTGGCCCACTTGGGCCTCTAGTTCTTGTTTTCTGTTCCACTCTGAAAAACGTAGGGTGAAAAGGAAAGCAAGTAATATGTCGTTTAAAGGACATATTTTGTTTTCTGTTCCATTCTAATTTTATTGTTTTAAATTTCACCCTTCTTTTTCAGAGCGCAAAGGAAAACAAGAAGTATGTCGTTTATACGACATATTTTTGTTTTCTGTTCCATTCTAATTTATTTTGTTAAAATTCCACGCTACTGTTTCAGAGTGGAACAGGAAAAAAGAAATATATCGTTTAAACGGCATATTTTTGTTTTCTGTTCCATTCGGATTTTATGTTTTTAATTTCACCCTCCTTTTTCAGTATGGAACAGAAAACAAGAAACATGTTTGAACGACGTATTATATCGTTTGAACGACATATTTATTGTTTTCTTTTCCACTCTAATACTATTGCTAGATACTGGAACAGAAATGTCCCTTCCCAGGTCCCGCACATTCCTGACTTCATGACTGATGCCATCATCACGTGAACAAGTCCGTGAAATAAAGACCTCCTTAACCCCACTTTTTATAGAGAAAACTGGAGTTTAAGGGGGTAAACATTATTTTCCTTATTTCTGCTCCAACATATGGGTTGTGGGTACTCGTTAGAACCGCCTCGATGAGGCGGTTCTAAGGAGCACCCAAAACCTATGTTTGGAGTATAAAGAAGAAAAATATCACAAATTTTCATCAGAAAATTTGCATTTTTTGAGGTTTGAAAAATGTACTATATCACACGGATGTGTTATCGTAATGTTGTTTCAAACGGGAGTGTTTTCCTAATGTCAGCACGCATGCTTGCTATTGCGCCTTATAGACTGCGTGACAAGTAGTAAGAGCTACATTGCTGCAAAAGCCCAAACGTAGGGATGGGATCGGAGTAAAAACTAGCCCTCAGTACGTGACCTTACATCCGTGTATGATTACAACAAATAAGAGCTAAAATGCATCACTTTATTCTGGAGGTATATCACTAGAAAAAGTAACTTCTTAGGATTACATTAATTAAAGCTTCATAAGTGATTAATAATAGCAATAAATACTCCATTAAAGTAGAAGTAAAACAAAGATCAGGAATTGATACAATTAACTTACTCCACCCATAAAAGACACCAAAGGGAAAGAAATACAAACACTAAGCGACCAGACCATAATGGAAACCTAAACAAAGGAAGGCCATAAGGACAGTTACTTTCCCACAAAATGGCCATATGGCCATCCAAAACCAAAAGACACAAGTGATACCCACAGTAAGTAACAAACAACAACATAAATAAATCGCCACAGAAGAGCCGCCTTGGAACAGTCAGTGGAAGATTTCCACTGGGGGGCTTAAATCGATTTTACGTGGCCACAATCCTCGCCCTTACTTCCGTCGCGATTTAGACAAATAATTTGTTCAGTCCGCATGAAGGCCTCCTAACTCATCAGTGCAACATCTCCGTGAACACAAAAATCAAAGAACCACAGAGGTGAGACAACGGTGAGGACTCGACAGCAAGAAACCATTGAAATGCTGGAGCAAAAGAAAACCAACAGTTAGACTCCGATGAGCCCGACCAGAGACAGAGCATTAGGCACCAACCAACATTATCTCTCTAATTTTCAATAAGCCTTTACGTTGGAGCCGTCATAGAATCTGAGGCCTGACCCACCGGCGTGCAATTAAAGAGGGAAGCAAAGTTGCCAACCGTGATTGGGTTAACTACCATGCATGCAGTCTGTCGTATAATATCCATGTTGTACCCAATCTTTTTATATCGAAGAATGATTTTACGAAATTGGGTGCTGAAGTCATTGCGGTTATATATTTTTCTGAATTTATATACTAAGTCACCATAAAATTCGGGTTCCGATAGACCTTTTTGCAGAAGAGATTTAAGTCCAATATTGAATTTTGAAATTAAATCAGAATGGCGTCTATAAAATTTTGAAAAGGCTTTGCGTAGTTTATGGTACCGATAACCCTGATTAAGGAGTTTAGCCGTTAATAATTTATTACGAGTGTTGAAGTCAGTTACATGACTAAACACTCTAGCAAACCGAATTAATTGCGAAATATAAACGCCATAGGATGGCGCACGAGGTACATTACCATCCAAAAAAGGAAAATTTACAATCTCAAAATCAAAGTCATCGCGTTTATCATAAATTTTGCACGAAACAAATCCATCTACAATAGATAGATGTAAATCCAAAAACGGGGCCTCGGTATCAGAAGAATTGGCTTTATTTAACTGAAGTTCTAGGGGGTAAATCTGACTGATCAAATCATCAAAATAGGTATTATCAATATTTAATAAATCATCTAAATATCTAGAAGTAGAGCTAAAAGCTTCAATAATTTCAGATTGGTTATCAATGGAAAGCGACAAAATGAAGTCTCTTTCATAACAATACAAGAACAGATCAGCCACAAGAGGTGCGCAATTAGTACCCATCGGAATACCCACAATTTGTCTAAATAACTTAGTACCGAATCTAATATAAATATTGTCAAGTAGAAAGGTGAGGGCATCACACACTTTCTGACATGACCAAAGTGTATAACTCTTATGCTCTTTAGAAGTGAAAAATGCATTTCTGACATTACATGCAAGATAGAGAGAATCTTCTCTATGAAAAGCCCATTCAATTAAATCATTAAGCTTTTCTTTTATAAGATTATGAGGAAGTGTAGTGTAAAGAGTGGAAAAATCGTAGGTAGACAGACTAGAAGCACGAAAATGTCTAGATTTCAATTTATTTAAAACCTCATTCGAATTGTTTATAGACCAAAACAGATTTCTTCCTGATCTTTCAAAGACTTTATCACAATATTTAATTACATGCGTTTTAATAGCAGTAAGACAGTTAGTTAATAATTTAGAAAGTTCAGTGGTAGTGCAAGAGCTAGAATTTGCAATAAACCGTGCTTTGTAAGGTTTTTTATGAAGTTTTGGTAACCAGTATAGCGTAGGAAGCTTGTCTTGGCCTTCGTTAACACACACATCAAACTTGGTGGCTGAAAGACAAACATGTTTATCTACTATAGCTCTCTCTTCAGCTAAAGGCTGAAGTTCATAGGCCTTAGTACCACCAAGCTCCTGCTTAAGCGTGTTAACATAGTGGAGCTGTCACACAACGACGACGTTGTTAGCGGCCTTGTCTGCAGGGGCCAAAACAAACTTCTTATGAAATTCTTGAATACCTAGTTTAAGATGACGTAAAGACGTCTTGGGCTTAGTAGGTAATAAGTTAGTATTTTGAGAATAGAAAGAAATGCGTTTATTCACTAGTTTTAAAATGCTAAGTTTCCAGTCCTTAAGGGCTTTATGCTCAACATACTCTCGCTTACACCATCGATTACCGAATTCATTCAAGGAAGCAGCGATTTCATCTCTACATTTACTGAAATCAATTTTAGAAGGAAACCGATATTTCGGTCCTTTAGAAATTATATCCCTTATCCTAGAATCAGGAATAATTTTCAAATTGCCAGTAATTACATGACCAGCAGCAGGATAGCAATACTTTGAGTTTTTACAATCACATGAATTAGGAGTATTAGTATCAATATCAAGATCTGAAACAAGTTTATTGAAATTAAAAATGATAGATCTAACAGGTTTGTTATATTTATAGCAAATTATAGGTGTTTCAGTATTTTGAAAATAAGCAGGAATGGAAGAAAGCACCGATCTCTCACGGAAGATACTGGGCAAATCTATAAAATCCATACCCTTATTAATGAAGGATATTTTGAAGAAATGGCGTTTATGATTGATTTCAGAATCAATGTAAGGACGGAGAGTATGCTGAGTATAGCCTCTAGTTAAGAGAGCCGCATCATATAACTGATGAGAACTATCGTAGAATTTATTCGCCTCGGTGTCCAGAAGACGTAAAACAGAAACGGGTAATGAACTTAAAAATGAAAGCATAGAGTGGCGTCCATGATTTAATAATATAATTGACAGTCACTTCAGTCTAGTATTGTTTCGTTTAAACGCACGTGATTGCCGTTTTAAGTTCCCATTTTTCCTGGTGCCGTGAGATCTAGTTCTGCGTTTTGGACATTCCAGGAGTGAGAAAATATCAAAGTCCGGCTTTCTGGAAATATTACCCTCATGATAAATGTTGTCATTAAATCCCAGTGGAAAAGGGGTCTGTAAAAATTTAATCCATTTCAGTTCAGCTTCACATCACGCCAACAAGTCCGTGAAATGAACACCCCCTTACACCCCACTTTATATAGACAAAACAGGGGTTTACGGGGGTAAACATTATTTTCTTTATTTCTGCTCCTAGACAAAGGTTGTGGGTACTCGTTAGAACCACAACCTATGTTTTGAGCATAAATAAGGATAATATCACAGATTTTCATCAGAAAAGTAGCCTTTTTGGAGATGTGAAACATGCACTATGTCGCACGGGTGTGTTATCATAATGATGTCTTTTGATTATTTTGAATCTAGATGTAGAATTTGCATCGTAATAAAGTTTTTTTACTGGTTGTATAACAATGTTATTTACAGAATGACCTGTACGTCGAAAGTGACGGTATAAGAAAGTGTCAGTTTTCTTAGGCTTACTCATTCTACGATAATGCTCGTTCAATCTAGTTTTAAGCATGCGGTTAGTTTGACCGACGTACTGCATATTACAGTTTGCAGCACGTCAAGTAATTAGATAAATTAAATCTGTAGACTGTCATGTCAAATCAGACATGTTAACTACAGAGAAGCGTCTACCGTTTACAGATGAAGTAACGGTAGACGCAGTGCTTAAATGCGAACAACATCTGCACCTCTTGGCATTGCACTTAGAAATACTAGGATACATTCCACTTCTTTTCCACGGATTAGTATATTTTCGAAGGATGGGCGATTTGAGAGGAGATAGTCTTATACGAAGACTACTCCCAAAAACATTGGTATTGCCTGCTCCTTTGAGATTAACTGAAGTTACAGAAGACAAATTTAAGGGTCTAACCAATACCGAAGGCAACATAGTATTAAAGTTCTTAATAGAATGGGGAATCCGTACAGAAGAAGCAGAGTGTAACCTAAGGGGTGATATTGATATTTTAAATGTATTTGTAATACTCATTTTGGTTAATAAGGTTGTGATACCGTCAAAACTAAAACGATGTTCATACCGGTTATTAAATAAATAAATAAAACAGCATGTAAAATTACTGAAGAAGATTCCTTCGAATAGAAAGAAGGTACAACAAAAGCCCACAATACATCTTAGTCTACTTAAAGTACAGGGATGTCAAGCAAGCAGTTGTTATACAACGAGGAACGAACATCGGTTTAATAATGACCTTCAACAGGTATCTAAAGGATGTCAATTGATGGAACAGTGAAAAGCAATTGTATAAGCAATCCCTGAGGATTGGAAAAATAAGAGCATTAAATGCATGTACGGGGAGACCTTTTACAGCCGCCACTCGGCACAAACAAAACAGCCCTGATATGCAGAAAAGTCCATTTATTGCCACTTGTCCCGCTTCTTACTTTGGGAAGATTCTTGCTCACTTTGCGCAACAAAGTGAGAATTCCTACTTTGCACAGGACCGGAATTGTACCTATTCCTACTTTGAGCGGACATATACTATGGTATTCATTTCACGGATTTGTCAATATAATGCCCTTTTTCATGAAATTAAATATAAATGAATTTGCGTAGTTACTGTATTGTTGCATAAATTCCTGCATTATACACGGCCGACTTGAACGAAGTTGCAGGTAGTGCTTATAGTTTAACGGTCTATGCACTAATTTTAGGCACATGTAGCCGGTCAGTTTATTTAACCACACTTTTCATTGGCATGTTTACATATAACGGATAACCAGTACAGCGCACATTCGCCACAACAGCTCCCTTTCTTGAATCTGCCAAACGGAGCGAATGACTGTTGAAGAGATTTCATGATCAAACTTCAAGAATGTTTCCAAACCGGAATCGAATCCCCGACCCCCTGCGCAACAGTCATACGCTCATCAAATTGAGGAGCTGAGGCGGGGGCTACAACAATTGTTTATCATTACGCCAACACATCAGTGTAAAATAGTGCATTCTTTCATACCTCCAAAACGAGTTTTTGTCTGATAAGAAATTGTGATTATTATTTTTTTATACAGTAGAACTTCGATGGCTCGAACACCGATGGCTCGTTTACCATGGATGTGTCGAACCCATTCTTGAGCCCCTAGCGAAATCCTTTACATAAGAAATAGTGGGGGATAATTAAGGAGATTTTAGTCTTTTACCTTGCAAATGTATGCTGTGTGTACTCATTAGAATCGCCTCGATGAGGCGATTCTAATGAGTACACACAGCATACATATTCATTATCGAACACCGAAAAGATGTCTAAAAGTATCTCGTTATGCCTCCTGACAGTAACCTCAGTTGCTCGAACTACCCCTGTCTCGAACATATTTTCGTGGTCCCAAAGGTGTTCGAGCCATTGAAGTTCGACTGTATACTTCAAACGTAGGTCGTGGTTATTTAGAACAGCTTCATTTAGGCTGTTCTAACACCTACAGCCTACGTAATACACAAGAAATAAGAAATTAACCTCAGTTGCTCGAACTACCCCTGTCTCGAACATATTTTCGTGGTCCCAAAGGTGTTCGAGCCATTGAAGTTCGACTGTATACTTCAAACGTAGGTCGTGGTTATTCAGAACAGCTTCATTGAGGCTGTTCTAACACCTACAGCCTACGTAATACACAAGAAATAAGAAAATTAATGTATATATATACCCTGGCAAACAACTTATTCTGAATATAAAGTTGGGTTTAGAGTGATATTCACTTTACAGACTAATTATTTCTCTTTCAGGCCTTGGAAGATCGTTTGCTTTGACGCCATGCCCACTTCTACTGGGCTACTATTTCGACAAACGGAGAAGCTTGGCCTTTGGCCTTGCTTCGGCTGGTTTTAGTCTCGGGGGTTTCGCCCTCACGCCCGTGGTAGAGCTCATGTTTCAGAGCTACGGATTAACTGGAACTTTCATCGTGCTAAGCGGTTTAGCAACGCATACATTTGTCAGCGCATGCCTATTTAGACCAATAGAGCTTCAGAGACGGCTTTCAAATAAACGGTTTGTAAGGTTTTTGTTTGTTTGATTTGAAGTTTAACGTCCCCGTCAACACTGTCATTTTGGAGACGTTGCTTCCAATTTTTTGAGACTCTTAGCTGACACGGAGATTAAAGTACATCTCAAGCCCTGTCGTCCAATGAAACCAATAGGGTTTATAAGCCTGGACGGTCCGACTCTCACCGCTTTGCCTGGACAGGCATGTTTGTATGGTGGAATTTCGAGAAAGTGAGAATCAGCCTAAGACTAAATGCTCTACATCATCAGTGATTGGTCCTTTTTGCAGCCATATGAAAACACGCCTATACATTTAACGCTGAAAACTGAAAAATTTAAGATGAAAAATTATGACATTTTTTCTTATTTCTGCTCAAAATGTAGATTCTGGGTACACGTTAGAATCGCCTCATTGAGGCGGTTTTAACGAGTACCCACAATCTATATTTTAGAGCAGAAATACGAAAAATAAGGTTTCCCCTGTAAACCCGTTTTACTATATAAAAATGCGGTTCAAGGGGGTCAGAATTATATAGGCGTGATTTCGTGTTGATTCCGGTTTTTTAAATATATTTCTTATTTTTCCCAGAAAACAGGATTTGGCATCTCATATAAATTATCTCCTACCTATGGAGACAATTAGCAGGATATGTCAAACCATGTTTTCTGGGAAAAATAAGAAGGTAAGAGACAGTTTGCATGAGGATTCAAATCCTGTTTTCTGGGGAAAATAAGAAATTATCAAAAAAATTTTCGCCTGCTGAATTAGCCCCGAGAATGGGAAAGGTTAATGATGTTGACTATTCCAGCTTTGACAAGTCCCTTCTATTCAAAAGCATTTACCAGATTATAAACAGTGTGGCGTTGATGAGATTGATCTACTCTGTATATGAATATCTGAATGCCCCTCCATCATGAAAAATGCCCATATATTTGACTCCCTTAAACCCTACATTTATCACTAAAGCTGGGCATTATAGGGGTATACAATATTTTTCTTATTTCCGCTTAAAAAAAACATAGATCGTGCCCCGATCCACAATCTATGTTTTGAACAGAAATATAAAACATATTAGATTTTTTTATCTGAAAAGTTTCCTTTTTTGTTGGGTAACATTCTCATAGGCAGATTTTCGTAATGCATAGCTTCTGAATCATCGAGTGTTTTAGCACACCTGTCACGTAGTGACGAGGTGAGCTTTTGGGATCACTTTTTGTCCGTCGTGCGTGCGTCCGTAAACTTTTGCTTCAAATGACATCTCCTCCTAAGCTACTGATCAGATTTTGACAAAACTTCACAGATATGATCCTTAGGTGGTCCCCTTTTAAAGTGGTTCAAATGGTTCCAGTCCGTTACACATCTGGGTCACATGATCCAAAAATAGAGTTTTTACTGAAAACTTCTGCTCTGAAACCGCATGGCCCAGGTCTTTGATATTTGGTATGAAGCTTCATCTAGTGGACCTCTACCAAAATTTGTCAAATTATAGCCCTTGGGCCAATATGCCTACGCCCAGGGCCCCTTAGGTTTTAAATTGACGTATATAGGGAAAATCTTAAAAAAGCTTCCTCTGAAACCACAAGGCCCAGGTCTTTGATGTTTTGGTGTGAAGCTTCATCTAGTGGACTTCTATCAGGATTGTTCAAACTATAGCCGTGGGGTAAAAAGTGCCCCGCCCCGGGCCCTTTGGTTGTATCTAGGGTTATATAGAGAAAATCTTTTAAAATCTTCTTCTCTGGACCCGCAAAGCCCAGGTCTTTGATATTTGGTGGGAAGCTCCATCTAGTGGACCTCTATCAAGATTGTGACTTACATAGGGAAACTCTTTATAAATCTTCTGCTCTGAAACAGCAAGGCCCAGGTCTTTGATATTTGGTGTGATGCTTCATCCAGTGGCTAAAATGTGTATTAACATCAAGAATAGAAACAGACGACGATTCAGAATATATCAACGCAGTTAATAATACAGGTCTGTAAGATTATTCGTTGCCTCTGAAGAAAATATGACAAATCATTTCGCCAATAACTTGACAACTAATAACTACGAAAATAACAAGGTATTCAATCATAATTATGACATCAATCATAATTATGACATTGAAATTACTTGTACATTTATCAAAACACTTGGAAAATACACACGCCTGATCTCATGAAAACACCCCTATACATTTTTACCCCCTTGAACCCCACTTTTATATTGTAAAAACTGGGGTTTACAGGGGTTAACCTTATTTTTCTAAGTTCTGCTCTAAAATAAAGATTGTGGGTACTCGTTAGAACCGCCTCATTGAGTACACACAATCAATATTTTGAGCAGAAATAAGAAAAATATCACAATTTTTCTCCTGAAAATTTTCGTTTTTACGGTGGTAAAATTTACAATGTATTTGAATAGGCGTGTTTCCGTAATGCAAAAGCGTATTTGTCAATAGCTCAAACAATCACAAGTTTCAAAGCCCCTTGCAAATCCCTTTAATACGCAGAAACGTGAAGCAGTAAGAAATTGAGGAACAGTATGAAAAATAATACAATTTTTAACTCAAAAATGTTTGTACTGAAGCGACTAAATGCACCATTATAACTGCGCATGTGTTGTTACGATAATGAATAAAGTTGTATTGCAATACATGCCTTTTCTTTCAGACGAAAAAACGACGTTGAAATTCCATTGAATTCAGCAAACACACGATCTTTTACAGCAAAAACAAGGACTATAGAATCAGTAGAATCAGTTGAACAATCCGAAACAACGTTAAACATGGATCAAAATGGATACCACATAAAAGACTTACATGACAAACATAGCATGAACAAATACACGTCCAATAACAAAGGTCGTCAAGACGAGCTTACAGATATTGCAGAAAATGATAAAGAAACACGTTCCAACACAAACAACAAACTCAGGACTGACAGAAAACCCAGCAGAGACCTAAACAAACATGACAAAAAGAAAAAGAAGAAACTTATTTCCCTATCCATAGTGAAAGACATACGATTTTTAACTTTTCTGCTTGCCTTGTTTTTTAATTCATTGCCATCTACAAATCTCTTTCTACCTTCCCTTGCTGTATCACGTGGTCTGACTGAATTTGAAGCAGCCTACCTGTTGTCAATTACTGCTGGTTCTGACACAGTGTTTCGTGTTATCGCTGGACTGGTTCTTGACATGAAAGTATTCAGGGACAAACGACCAGTCATTTACAACGCCATGACATTTTTACAAGCACTGACAGTCTTTCTTATTCCGTCCCTGTGGTCGTTTGGCAGTCTAGCACTGATTGTATGTATTGAGGGCGCAGCACAAGGAGTAAAGAATGCACAGGTAAGCATCTAAGACCATGTTCATACTGTACGATTGGCGCCTATGTCTAAAGATGTAACGGATGATATCTTAACCCATTGCATGCGGAAAACCCCCCAACGGGGTACCTTGGCAAACAGTGCGGACTCAAACGCGACGTCTGATAAGGGTCTGCACTGGTTACTAGCAGAATTTTTCCGTCAAAAACAGAATAAAAACAAAAAATAGGCCTGTGACCACTTATATAACATATTGACTTGCCCAACATATAGCAATCGAAGAGTCGACCAGTATACAATGGGTTAAAAGTGTCATGTCCGGTTTTACCATACATGAAGACGGCTTTACTTTGAGAAAAATCAGCCAAAGCTGACGCCGCAACTACACGTCAAGTATATAATATTTATCCCCTAAAACTACACGTTTATATTGTTAGTAAAACTAAACGGGCCTCCGTGGCTTAGTTGTTAAGAGCGCTGTTTCTTAATCATTAGGTCTCTCACCGCTGTAGTTTCGACTCTGGTTCGATGTCTCATGTGAGCTGCTATGTTCTGCGAAAGGGTAGTAAAACAAAAACCAAAGAAAAATAGGGTTGTCAGGGGTATATATTATGCTTCATATTTCTGCTTAAAACAGTTTGTGGGTACTCTTTAGGGCCGCCCTACCGAGGCGGTTCTAACAAATACATACCCATTATTTTTGAGCAGAAATTTGAAGAAGAAAAAAATATCAGAAGTTTTGTCAGATTTTTTTTATTATTATTTTTGGTGGAAAATTCTCAGTATGTTTTAAAAAACGCTGTTTAGAAATGAGCAGGGTAGCCTTTTCCAACACTAGGTGTGTCCAACTTGCAAATTGCATTCACCGACAGAGACGACTAAATCCAGTAAAACGCAGCCTCATTACGCAAACACGCCTATACAAATACATTACCCCCTTTATCGCCGAAAAAAAAAATGAAAATCTTTTGAAGAAAAATTGTGATATTTTTCTTATTTCTGCTCAAAATATAGATTGTTGGCACTCGTTAGAACCGCCTCATCGAGGCGGTTCTAACGAGTACCAACAAGCTATATTTTAGAGCAGAAATAAGAAAAATAAGCTATACCCCCGGAAACCCCAGTTTTACTGTATAAAAGTGGGGTTCAAGGGGGGTCAAAATTATATAGGCGTGTTTTCGTGATCTGTCGATGGTACTTACCGCAAAGGCGATTAGCAACGACTCAGATGACAATCTCCCTATTGGCTTCTTTTTGGACGAAAATTTGTAACATTTTTATTATTAATAAACCGAACATAGGTTGTGGGTGCTCATTAAAACCGCTTAATTGTGTCGGTTCTAACGACTCCCCATAGCCTGTGCCTTACAGCAGATATAAGGAAAATAATATATAGCGCCGTAAACCCACTTGTTTCTATATAAAGTGGGGTTTAGAGGGAGGTCCATTTAATGTGATGCGGGGAACGCTAGAACCCGTTTCGATTTGACCTCTTGTGTCAATTTTAGCCTCTTTCAACTCGGTCGATTGCCCATACGGTTAGCAACACGTGAACAAGTCCGTGAAATGAACACCCCTAAACCCCACTTCTAAAGAGAAAACTGGAGTTTACGGGGGTATACATTAGTTTGCTTATTTCTGCTCTAAGATATAGGCCGTGGCTACTCGTTACAACCGCCTCATTGAGACGGTTCTAACGAGCAGCCACAACCTATAGAAATCCTATAAATAAAACAACATATATCACATATTTTCATCGGAAAAGCAGCTATATTGGAGATATGCACTATGTCACAAGGGTGCGTTAAAGTAAAGAGCATTACTTCTCCCTTGCCACTTGATTTGTACTGAAGCCCATACTTGACTAATAAATAGGTAATGATACTAACCAATGAGCTACAACTTTATACTGAACCTTTTATGCCAAACCAGGAACATACTTGGTCTTAAATGACATTTCAAGAGAACATCACGAAAACGGGCCTATATAATTTTGACCCCCTTAAACCCTACTTTTATATAGCAAAACTGGGGTTTCCAGGGGGTAAACCTTATTTTTGTTATTTCTGCTCTAAAATATATGTTGTGGGTACTCGTTAGAACCGCCTCGATGAGGAGGTTCTAACGGGTACCCACAATCTATATTTTGAGCAGAAATAAGAAAACTATCGCAATATTTCATCTGAAATTTTCCATCTATCGGTGGTAAAATTTGCAATGTATTTGAATAGGCGTGTTTTCGTATTGATAAACATAAGTGAGTGTTGCATTACATTGGTATCTTACCCCATTGCTATAATCGTTATTGTATTATGTCAGAGGTCCGTTGTTATGGTTGATCTTCTCGGACTGGACAAACTGGCAAGTTCTATGGCATTGTCAATGACTGTACAAGCAGCTGGTATACTTCTGGGTCCAACGATTTCAGGTTTGTATCGATTCCCATTTTTGATATGCAAAGTTCTTATGCCGAAGCTAAAAAAGAAGTGAAGGAAAGATGTAGAATCGACACAATTGCCCCACACATTCAGTCAGAGGCACCAAAGACAAAAACAAACACGAACATGAAATAGCAACTAAACCCTGATGAAAACGCTACCAGCGGAAAGCCAAAAGGGCAGTTACTTTCCCTCAAAATGGTCATCCAAAATAAAATATATAAGCTGTACACACATGCTAAGACGAACTATAACAACAAGAGGGCCATGATGGCCCTGGATCGCTCACCTGATCCATATAACAAGTGGGCCCCGAGGAGGGCCATTTTTGGCCCCAGGGCTATACATGTAATGTGCATAATGTTGGTTGGTTGGTTGGTTGATTTGAGGTTTAACGTCCCCGTCAACACTGTAAAGGTCATTTTGGAGACGTTGCTTCCAATTCTCGCACCGCGGTTCCTGGACAGGCTTAGATCCTCTAAGCGGTTTACCAGTACTAGTGTGCGGGCCGGAATCAGATCTGCGTGGAAGCATCATGCAGCCCATATATTTCTTCAAGCCCCTATGGGCGGGGGCTTACGTGCATAATGTTGAGGGAGGTCTAAAAAGGTGAAGCTTCATACCAAATATCAACAAAGGATACAATTTGAACAATCTTGGCAAAGGTCCACTAGATGAAGCTACACACCAAATATCAAAGACCTCGGCCTTGCGGTTTCAGAGAAGATTTTTTTAAAGATAAATGGCCCCGGGGTGGGGGGGGGGGGGGCATTTTTGGCCCCAGGGCTATAATTTAAACAATCTTGATAGAGGTCCCTTAGATGAAGCTTCACACCAAATAAGTCTATGTAATACCAAAGGGCCCCGGGGCGAGGGCATTTTTGGCCCCAGCACTATAATGCCCGGGGCGGGGGCATTTTTGGCCCCAGCACTATAATTTGAACAATCTTGGTAGAGGTCCACTAGATGAAGCTTCACACCAAATATCAAAGACCTAGGCCTTGTGGTTTCACAGAAGATGACTTTTAAAGATTTTCCATATATAAGCCTATGTAAAACCAAAGGGCCCCGGAGCGGGGGCATTTTTGGTCTCAGGGCTATAATTTGAACATTCTTGGTAGAGGTCCACTAGATAAAGCTTCATACAAAAAATCAAAGACCTAGGCCTTGTGGTTTC
Source organism: Lucinisca nassula (assembly GCA_963580285.1). Lineage (NCBI taxonomy): Eukaryota > Metazoa > Mollusca > Bivalvia > Lucinida > Lucinidae > Lucinisca > Lucinisca nassula. The sequence goes on from OY757010.1 coordinate 64,289,220, forward strand.
AGAGAAGAAGATTTTTAAAGATTTTCTCTATATAAGTCTATGAAAAACCAAAGGGCCCCAGAGCGGGGGCATTTTTGGCCCCAGGGCTATAATCAGAACAATCTTGGTAGAGGTCTACTAGATGAAGCTTCATGCCAAATATCAAAGACCTGGGCCTTGCTGTTTTAGAGTAGAAGATCTTTAAAGATTTTCCCTATACAAGTCTATGAAAAACCAAAGGGCCCCGGGGTTGGGGCATTTTTGGCCCCAGCACTATAATTTGAACAATCTTGGAAGGGGTCCACTAGATGAAGCTTCATACCAAATATCAAAGACCTGGGCCTTGTGGTTTCAGAGAAGAAGCTTTTTAAAGATTTTCCCTATATAATCCTATGTAAAATCATAGGGCCCCGGGGCGGGGGCATTTTTGGCCCGCGCACTATAATTTGAACAATCTTGGTAGGGGTCCACTAGATGAAGCTTCATACCAAATATTTAAGACCTGGGCCTTGTGGTTTCAGAGAAGAAGATTTTTTAAGATTTTCCCTATATAATCCTATGTAAAACCAAAGGGCCCCGGGGCGGGGGCATTTTTGGCCCCAGCATTATAATTTGAACAATCTTGGTAGGGGTCCACTAGATGAAGTTTCATACCAAATATCAAAGACCTGGGCCTTGTGGTTTCAGCGAAGAAGATTTTTTAAATTTTCAGTGAAAAAAAATCTAGTTTTGGCTCCCGTGACCTTGGTGTGCAATGGACCGTGACCATTTGAACAACTTTGAAAGGGGGCCACCTAAGGATCATTCTTGTGAAGTGTGGTTAAAATGCGATCAGTGGTTTAGGAGGAGATGTCGTTTGAAGAAATTGTTTACGGACGGACGCACGCACGCACGGACGGACGAAAAGTGATCCCAAAAGCTCACCTCGTCATTACATGACAGGTGAGCTAAAAACAAACCGCGACAGCAGTACTGCCTTGGAACGGTCAGTAAAATGTATTTAACGGGGGAGTTGGGGGGTGGGGTTCTTACATCGATTTTATTGGCCACAATGCTCGCTCCTGGTTCTGTCGCGGTTTAGTCAAATAATTTGTTCAATCCTTACGATCATCAGTGCTACATCTCCGAGAACATAAAAATCAAACGATTACTATGGCCACAGTCCTCTTCACACTTAGCTCTGTTGTGGTTTAGATAAACAATCTTTAACAAGTTTCAAACGCTTGAAGCAGATAAGTTCTGAATAATTAGATCCTTTGAAAGCAAAGAATACACCAAATATACGAAAATAGCAGACTCGGTTTTATTGAGTCTGTTCATGACCAGTACTGAAATGTGCTACACTGGCCACGCCCCCTAGCACCGGCATAAGCAGAACTCTATTTTTCAAAATGATTCTAAATGAACTCAATGATCCCAAAGGACCAGAAAATATAATCTGCACTATGATGAATGTACGGGGAGACTTTTTGCGGCCGCCACACGGCACAGCACCAGCTGCAGTGAAGACAAATAAGTTCTAAATAGTTAGATCCTTTGGAAGCAAAGAATACACCAAGTAAACGGAAATGGCAGACTCGGTTTTATTGAGTCTGTTCATGACCAGTACTGAAATGTGCTACACCGGCCACGCCCCCTATCACCGGCTTTAGCAGAACTTAAGCAAAAATGCATTACATTTTATCCAAAATGAATATGTCTAATGAGCACCGGTTTCTGCATTTTGCGTTTCAAAATTGTCTTTAACCACCGGTATAAAACTGTGTCTCAGAGAATGCTTACTTGTTGTGCAGGAAAACGATCTTACAGCTTCGGAGTTTGGATAGAATTGAGTACAATACACCCAGACTTAGTGGACCTCGCCAGCGACTTATTAGTGTACGCGACCATTAAGGCTACCACGATTAATCGTATAATCGATCGATGAATTCCACAAAAATAATTATCACTTCTGATTTGCTTTTAATCGATTACTTGATAGGTACAATTTACTACCCAAAGTCATGCCTAAAATAGCTGGGTGAGTGGCAAACAGTGCAGATCCTGATGAGACGCCGCATTCTCATCTCGGTCTACACTGTTTGCTCAGGCCTGTCTGTTCAAATATACATATGGTAAAGTGCAACATATGGTAAGAGTCATGCTCAGACAGAAAGTCAGACAGGTAAAATGATGACAAAAATCTTAGCGATTACTAATCGATTATCGATCGCAATGAAGGACTGATAATCGATTATCTTTTCAGCTCCGATTAGCCAGCCTTAGGCTGACCATATAGGCCGTATCCTATATTTTATTCCAGGATAATGCCAACGCTTTTGCATAATTTGTGTATTCTATATTTTCTGAAAATTAAGAAGAAGAGTAGCACTACCTGATATATTTTTCGCTTCTTGTACCGCTTGTTGGCTTTTACTTAGAACCTGTTGTTTTTTTGTTTTTTTTTTTCGTCCGTGACGTGATGGTGTATTTTTGCTCTGGTGTTTATTTCTCCTCTGTCAGATAAGAACGGACCCCTATTGATAAGGATTACAAAATATTTTGCCAATGTTTCTTTTTTTTATTTATTGTCTTGGGTGCAACAAAAGGGTAGGTGTTACTAAATACGCCTCAAATGAGCAGCGATAAAAGCCAACATAACACTCATTACGTAAACTCGCCCATACAACTACGTTGTAAATTTAATAGCAAAAAAAAAAAGAGAAAATTCTAAGATGGAAAATTGTGATAGTTTTTCTATTTCCGTTCAAAATATAGTATGTGTGTACATATTAGAACCGCCTCATCGAGGAAGTTCTCACAAATACCCACAATCTATATTTAAGACCAGAAATAAGGGGAATAAGGTATTTACCCTTGTTAACCCTAGTGTCACTTTATAAAAGCTGGGGTCAAATTATATTTCCGTTATGTTCACTTCCTGTTGGTCAAATGGCATCCGTGCAGCGCGCAGCGAATAGAGATCAGACTGGCTTAAGTTTTTCCTATCGTTCACAACCGATAATATGTCTTCTGTGTTGGGATGAAAGTATGTCTAATGATTGCATTTATATAACAATAAAATGCAGCATTATCCCGATAATGTTACTTTGGTTCATGTGTTTCAGGTTTACTGAAGGATATATATGGTTCGTATGATGGTGCGTTTTATTTTGGAGGATCAGCTATACTGGCAGGCGCTTGCATAATGGCTGGCGGAAATATACGAAAAATGTACCTTGACAGACAAGAGAAAATCAAAAAGATAACTTGTAAAGAAGACAGTAGTTTATGAACTAAAAACAGCTTTTAGAGATCATAATGGATATTTTCATACATGCCCTTTTCTATATTCTAGGTCAAAAAAGTAACTGTACCAACTTCCGGGTAAATTTCAGTAGCTATCCGGTAGCTATTCAGCTAAAAACGGTTGGTGACATGCGCATCGGACGTTTAGGTACATAATGCACAACTTTGCCCACACTATTCTGCTCAAGAGTTGTCTTGCAATATGAACATAGAAAGGTTTTGCAAGGAGTTTGGCATTGCGCATGCGCAGATATTATTTTATATCTGAGATGCTAGATCATTTCCACCGAACATCAAAACTCACTTGACCTTTACAGCATCTCATGATCTAGCACTACAATCAAGGCTTTAATTTGTGAAATTCTTAGATTATTTCCCTTTCAATTAAAAATATAGCAATATTCAAACTGTTGTTATTTCTATACCTGTCGTTCATTTTTTTGAAATTTCTTTAAAAACCGCTTTGTTGCCACCATCGTTGTTGACCATGATGGAAAATAAGGTAGAAAATTCATGTAGCATGTACGCCCCCCGTCCATACGGGCTTGAAGAAATATATGGGCTGCATGATGCTTCCACGCAGAGCTGATTCCGACCCGCACACGAGTACTGGTAAACCGCCTAGAGGATCTAAGCCTGCCCAGGTAAAGCGGTGCGAGTCGGCCCGTCCATCTGGTTTCATTGGTCGATAAGGCTTGAGATGTCATTTTATCACAGTGTCGGGTAAAAGGCCCATAAAATTGGAAGCAATGTCTCCAAAATGACCTTTACAGTGTTGACGGGACGTTAAACCTCAAATCAAACGAACAAATCATGTAGCATGTAGCACTCCCAATTGCAGTTTTCTATGGAGTTCAATTGAAAGCAGCATTATGCCTACAACTTCAAAAAATCAGATGCGGCCTATACGTGATCGTCTGTTTCTCTTAGCAAATAGAACTAAAGTTCCAAATCTTTTGTGAATAAACACAAAGGGTATCTAATAAAAGGTTACATGTATCAAATTTGAGAAATCTTGTCCTAATTGGGAATTTATGGTGGTAAATCTTGGCTTTTTTAATGATTTATTCTGCGAAATTGTCACAGTGAGACATTGGGTGTTTAAAACAATAGCCTACGCCGGCGAGATTACATAAACAAACACAGTTTGAATTTTTGCATGACAAAAATGAGTCCTCTAATCAAAACAAAACAAATGATGTGTATTTTCATTTGTAGGAACTATGGTAACCAAAGCAATTTATGTACAGGAATTTTTTGACCGAGTATATTTCATAGAGTAATAAGAAAGTACAAACTGGGTGGTGGTAGCTGGCAACGGCTGCAACGCCAAGCCATACAGGAATAACGGTCTGACCGACTGTGCCACAACGCTCCTAAAAAGGAGTTTCATGGAACATTGTTTAGGTCATTTTTCCTGTATGACGCGTCAGATCGAGTTACACTCGGATTTATATGATGGATTCCTGGATCCTATGGAAAATGAAGCTTGCAAGTATATTATTAAAAAATTAAGATCTGCCAAACGTCAACAGACAACCGGCCTTGGATCATCTTCCTAAAAAATCGTAGAGAACAGAAAGTATAAAGATTCGAACTCACGCTGACAATGGCTACCGCGCTTAGCCATACAGGAATAACGGTCTAACCGACTGCGCCACTACGCTCCTCGAAAAAGGAATTTCACGGAGTAGTGTTTATCTCTTTTTTTCTGCAATGCCCTTCAGATAGAGTTAATAAGTACCGTTGTGCGTTGGCACACTCGGATTTATATCATGGATGCCTGCGTTCCATGGATACCGAAGCTGGCAAATATTATATTTATAATTTACGAGACCTGGGCCCAACTATTAGAATGAAAATAGTCGCAGTAAGGTCAGAGTGTTGTGAAAAACTAAAGACGGTTATCTTGGAAACATAGGTTGGGCTTGGCAAAGAGTGTAGACCCTGATTAGACGCCGCAGAATCCGGCGTCTGGTAAAAATCTACACTATTTGATTGAAAACTGGCATTTAAGAGAATAATGAAACAGTTTAGGACTATTTCCCCTACATACACTCGGAGGCAATAGACCCACCAGTTTTTTGTTGTTTGTTTTTAAATCACATTATATTTTGAGCAGAAATGAGAAAAATATCACAATTTTTCATTTTAAAATTTTCGGTTTTTTTTTTTTTTTTGGGGGGGGGGGGGGGGCGATAAAAGTTACATTGTATTTGTATAGGCGTGTTTTCGTAATGGTTATTCAAAGAAACAAAATGATGTGGACATAACAAATGTCTACAACATTTTTAGTACTAAATACAATATTATCAACAGTCGGTCGATAGTGAACAAAAGACTGAACGTTTGGCTTACTGTAAACTGCCTAATAACTGCCTAGATACATCCGTGAGAAAATATTGCTCCATATTCAAAATGGTTTCAAAAGTTCCTCATATCTAAACATGATATTACAGACGGAAGAAAATATTATAACTTGTATGTTCTATCAATTTATTATATCTATAGTTTTCCTCGTATCTAAAAATGACACTGCCGATGAAACAAAATATTAAAGCTTGTATGTTTTATTAAGAAGGAAGATTAGATCATGGAAGATGAGCTGAGGGTCTCATGGAAGATTAGCTATTACATGTATTTTTGTATGTGCTAAATGTTGCTACCCTCACTAAATAAAGTCCCTACTTACTTACTGACTTACTTACTTTCTTACTTCTCTCAATTTATTTAATGAACGCACCTTTCCTCCTGTTTACTTTTATAAATTTTACAAATGGATTCTGGTTCGTCTTGATTAACATGATTAAGAATACATGGTGTGTCATTCTTGCGCTGTTTGTATTAATAAGAAGTTGTTTTTAGACAATATCTTTATCGCATCGTTTTGACAGTTATCATAGAACTCACGGGATCTCCGATCTGGGTTATCGATCATGATACAGACATATATGTTGGGGGCATGTGCAGTCGCAGGAGTAGGGTATTCAGGCTACCTATTTGCTTTGCAGAGCCGAGCTAAAACAAATACGCCTTTCTTTTGCGTAACTATGCCCTTTTTCGCATTACTACGATTTTTTTTTTGCGTTACTACGTCTTTCTTTCGCATTAGTATGCACTTCTTTCGCGTTACTACGCCTTGTTTTTGCGTTACTACGCCTTTTTTGCGTAGCTTCGCCCTCTGATTGGCGTTACTGCGTATTTTGTTTTGCGTTCCTATGCCTTTTTTGCGTTATTGCGCCTTTTGTTTCGCGTTACTACGCCTTTACAGTATTTTATTTTCTCGTACATTAGCCAAATAGGCTTTCGTATCTGCAGTGTTAACAATCTCACGCCTGAGTTTTCTTAAACGGGTTCTCTCCATTTCTTGATTTGGGGCAATTCATTTACAGGATGGCGAACATCTTTGATTCTCGGATGAGACAGTTCATTTTTGGCCGTCCCATCCGGATATAGATTTAATCGCCATTACAAAGCGTAAGCTGGCCATTTTGTTTTCTACAAAAGCAAGTAATGACCTCTTATTTATGAATCGATGCGTCATTCGGTCAGATAAGCATGATACCCAGACATTTAATGGTCTTGTCCAGAAAAGTATTTTTCATCACAGCTTTCTTTCTCTGATGATTTTAACACAATTAAGAAATCATATGTAGACCACCTTGTATTGTAGTAAGCTGCTTGCATTTACTTAGGCAGCAACTGGTGTGATTTTCTACTCTGGTTATCGAATGCTCAACCAGACGATCTAATGCTTAACCAGAAAATTTTGGCAGTTGAGGAGTTTTTCGCAGAAATTAAAACTCCAAAACCTGTTTTATTTCATTTCAGTCAATTACCGGACCATTGATAAAACAAACACAGCGTAAAAGTCAGTGAAAATAATTCGGTACTATGATTCTGGAGCCTGAAAATGTTTCCATAAAATACTATGTTATTATCGAATCAATAACACACTGCTTATCAGGTTGGCTAAAAATGGTTCCGTAGAACAAGGTGCGGGTGATTCTGGGGCCGTCGAGATGAAAACAGATCCGCTTCATAGTTGCAAGTTTTGTTATCATTTCTATAGATCTAATGCGTAACCAACCATTTTCGACCTTTTCCGTGGTGATTTCTCGCTAGTGCTGCATTGACAAGCAAAATATCCACAACACATATAACCATATATGCTTATTGTGTGTGCATGTTAATACGCTGAACTTGTAGCAAAGCGCAATATTAAATAAAAGGCAACAAACACCTCGAAAAACCACTCGTTTTCTAAGGCTTCAGTTCACCTTCAGCAGGAGAAACTAAATTTAGCCAAAATGTGTGAAGTACGGGATTTGGTATTTGCTCCAAAGATGCCGATATCAATGGGCTCCTGAATGTAATTCCCCGTTTTTTAAATAACTTCCTCGTACAAATTATATAACTTATGAAACACAGAAAACGCAGAATTTCTTTACCTTTTTTAGCGATCTAATTCCTCACCGGATGTCGCTCTAATTGCTTCACGCTCTTACCCAATGGTTATGCATTCTATCGTTCCGTAGGCGTGATCACGAAGAACTGTTTCATTGCAGCCCTTGTTAAAACTTTTTTCTGTGATTCCGAAGTGAGTGAGTGTGTTTGAGTTATACGTCCCACCAACAGCTAAGGTCATACGGAGATGGGACCTCGGTTTAAAGACCCACCCGAAAGTCTTGAGAAGCCCTGGATCGATCCTGCGAGCCCTGGTTTACACGGCGAGTAGCGTAACCACTGCACCACGAAGGCTTCTAATCCCGATTATGAACACAGACGGTTGATGTTTGAAAACACTGCGTGTTATTCAACGTGCAATATCTAGCATGCAGCAGATGTGACTCATAGTGAAAAAACACCCCTTTGCAAATGTGGCCGCCTTGAACCCCACTTTTATATTGTAATAGTAAAACTGTGGTTTACAGGGTAAAGATTATTTTCTTATCTCTGCTCTAACATATAGATTGTGGGTACTCGTGAGAAGTGCCTCAATGAGGCGGCTCTTACGTGTACCCACAATCTATATTTTGCAGCAATAAGAAAAAATAACACAATATTTCGTCTTAAAATTTGCATTTATTCGGCGGTAAAATTTTCAATGGTTTCGTAATGATTGCAACCAATCCGACAAATCCGAAGTCAATTAAAACAAAATGAGGATTGTTTTTTTTTTTTTTTTTTCTGTTTTTTTTTTTTTTTTTTTTTTTTTCAAAACAGAAAGTAGCAATTCGAAAGTCAAGATGTATAGAAAAATTACAGCTTACTGGCCAGATAAAGTCCTTTCTTTCTTTCTCTTTATACTGCGACACCTCTCTCGAGGATTATGGACAAGTGTACATTACACGAAGTCCAGGTTTGCAGGATGAAAGCCTACACAGTAACCATTTAAGTATGGAAGGGATCTTTTAGCTGCACTGGGGATGTTCTCCCTGCAAAGGGACACCCAGTCAGCGTTTGATCCAAGGACGGTGCAATTTGTGGCATTCATAACAGAAGTAGAGGCAATGATCAGGAATTGATACAATTAACCCACAGCTCCCATCAGAGACACCAAAGGGAAAGAAACACAATCATGAAACAATAGACCCTAATGGAAACATCAATAGCTAAAAGCCAAAGTGTTTGTGGACAGTTACTTTCCCACAAAATGGCCAATTGGCTATTCAAAATAAAATAATATAAGCGACACAAACACCCAAAAACAAACCATAACAAAAATAAACCGCGACAGAAGAACCGCCTTGGAACGGCGGTCAACGAAATTCCGCTGTGTGTGTGGGGGGGGGGGGGGGGGGCTTTAATCGATTATACGTGGCCGCAATCCTCGCCCTTACTTCCGTCGTGATTTAGACAAATAATTTGTTCAGTCCGCATGAAGGCCTCCTAACTCATCACTGCAACATCTCCGTGAACACAAAAATCAAACAACCACAGAGATGAAACAACGGTGAGGACTCGACAGCAAGAAACCACTGAAATGCTGGAGCAAAAGAAAACCAACAGTTAGACTGCGATGGGCACGACCAGAGACAGAGCATCAGGCACCAACCAACATTAAATTGAATTAGATCTCTCTAATTCTCAGTAAGCCTTTACGCTGGAACGGTCATAGAATCTGAGGCCAGACCCACCGGCGTGTAATTAAAGAGGGAAGCAAAGTTGTCAACCGTGATTGGGTTAACTACCATGCATGCAGTGTGTCGAATAACATGTATGTTGTACCCAATCGTTTTATATCGAAGAATGATTTTACGAAATTGGGTACAAATATGATGACTGTGGAGCATGTTCAGGTACCGCAGTTTTATTACCGCTGCGAGGGATTGAACCCGGAGCCTCTAGCCTCAAGGTCAAGTGCCTTAATTGCTGAGCTACAACACATCCATGTCCGTGTAAACACGACAGTTCACCAAAAGTGAGATGGTCAGATGAAGAAAAGGTCAAATGTTTAAGTTAGTCACGTGCCAGACGTTGTAAAAAAAATAAAATAAAACAAAATGACCGCGCCCTTGCAAGATCTAGTAAGAATCATGCAAGCTAAAATGGTCGATATTTAGGTCTCTCGTCAGATCGAACCAGGATGCACGAACTTTCTTGATAAATATAAGAAAAATCGTCTTGAAACAACTGCCTAAATGAAATTTGTTGTGCAACTTTTCCCTCTGCGTTTTTTTTTTCGCCATATTAATTAAGTCAAGTGACCGATTTTAAAAACGTGATCGTTATGCTAAACGAAATTTTACGGAAATTTCACGATTTTCTAGTCGAATACAAAACGTGATTCACTTCATCATAGTGCAGATTATATTTTATTTTCCTCTGGGATCATTGCGCCCATCCCGGTAACATTGAAAATCGAATACCACTCAAGCCGGAGCTAGGGGGCGCGTGCAGTCTTGCTAACTACATTGCTGTACATGAAGAGACTCAATAAAACCGATTCTCCGATTTTCGTTCTTTTATGTGTTCTTTGTTTCCAAAGGCAACAGTTTAGCTTTTATTTTACCTCACTGCAGCGGGTGTTAAATGCCGTGTGGCGCCTGTAAAAAGTCTCCCCCTGCTACATCATAGTGCAGATTATATTTTCTTTTGCTTTGGGATAATTGAGCACATACTGGTGACATTGAAAATCGAATACCGCACAAGCCGGCGCTAGGGGGTGGGGGCGTAAGCAGCCTTGCTCTATGAAGAGACTCAATAAAACCTAGTCTCCGATTTTCGTTGGTGTTCTTTGCTTCCAAAGGCAACATTTTAGCTTTTTATTTTACGTTATAAATCGTGGACCACAGTTTTCCCAGTCGAATACGCCTATTAATTTCTATGAAAGATCAGGGAGAAATCTGTTTTGGTCTATTAAAATTTAAATCAGGCTTTTAATAAACAAAAATGTAGATGTTTTTGTGCATATATTCTGCCTACGTACGGTTTTTCGACACTACTTCTGTGACGTGGAAGGGTACCGTAGACGTATGTCGTATAGTGTTCTGTTTTGGTACTTCGCTTTTATAACACAATAAAATAAAGTCTTTCAAAAGTTTCTAAGTTTTAATTTTCATTTCATTTCATTTCCGCGACAACCCCAAAAGTTGTATCAGATTAATTTCAATCTGATACTTTCAAAAATGAGATCTTGTCACGACAGCTCTGATCTCGCTACATTGTAAAATAGATCTCCCACTAACGTGTTTAAAATTGGACCTTATATATGTTCTCTGAGCATTTCTAACATTTCACAATTCACGTTTACACCCTTATTATTTGTGCAAACGTCAATCATACTGCATAGTTTCAGGACGCTACCACGCAATTATTGAAAGGTTATTGTTTTCCTAAATGCCTTTAAAAGCATTCTGCAACTGTTGAATTGACATAACATTAAAACATACACCCCTATAACTGACATAAACCACCTTTTTGAGTGGCATATCCGTATACATTTTATAATTATGTCAGTTTTGTTTACTGCACCTGCATGTCTCTAGAAACTGATAAACACCAGGGGCCAGTTTCATCAAAGCATTTGCGACGTGTTTTCGTCTTAGAAAGATCGTACGAAGTTCTTACGACAAAAATCCTGTTTCATCAAATGCTCGAGTTCTGCGATGTTCGCACATTTAGTCGTATTTCTGAGATGAATATTTAGACATCGCACATTGAAATTTTCTTCTAATCACAGCCATAGCTGAAGAAGATGACGCGCGGTATATGTTAAAGAAACCTACGCTCATCCATTGAGTAACGTTGTTAAAAAGGATGGTACGCAACTTGTCATTTTGGTTACCTTCGCAGATCACGCCCATTACTTATACAAGCCCACGCAATGAATGTTTAGGTTTAGGGTGGGGGTTTCTTTTTTTTTAAGTAGAGATTGAGGGTACTCGTTAGAAGCGCCTCGTTGTGGTTGTGCTTACGAGTACCCGCAATATATATTTCATGGTATAACCTAGAACCGACGTTCGCTTTCGGAGAAATAGATTGGCCTGCATAGTGCTCCCGCGCAGAGCTGAAACTGACCAACATAACGAAAACACACCTATACAAATACATTGTATCCTTTATTGCCAAAAAAAATGAAAATTTCCAGATAAAAATTGTGATATTTTTTCTTATTTCTGCTCAAAATATAGATTGTGGGTTCTCATTAGAACCGCCTCATATAAGAAAAATAATATTTACCCCAGTAAACCCAAGTTTTACTATATAAAAGTGGGGTTCGAGGAGTTCAAAATTATACAGGCGTGTTTTCCTGATGATTCGATTACTGGTTTACCGTTTAGAATGTAAAAGCGTGTACAAGAAAAATGGTGCGAGTCGGACCGCTAGCGGTTTCTTTGGACGGTAGGGCTTAAGATACCATTTATCTCAAGGTCAGGGAAAAGCCCCACAAAATCAGAAACAGTGCCTCCAAAATGACCTATATACATGTACCATCGGTTAACGGGGGCTTAAAACCTCCATACAAGTAGCAAAAGAACCGGCGCGTAGATTACCCGCAATCTGCGATTAGACTTTTGATTAAAACGAAGACTCAGTGTGCCTAAAATCAAACTAGAATTGTCAATACGACACAGATGCCTCCGTCCGGGGACCATCCTCACCAAGGAAATAAAGAATGTTGCAAAAAATAATAATAAATAACTCAATCAAATAAAGACACCATTTCTCGCTTGGTAAACGGTCCTTGAGGGCATCGGCGTAGGTGGGGGTAATGTCGTTTGAATCTTGGAAAAAGTATGTATCATCATACCAAATATGAACCAAATACATAAAACATAAATTACTAAATCGGTGACATTGTCCATGAGTTTTGGTTTTACGGCCTCTTTTATTTCGAGCCGATCATTAATCAGTTTGTTTGTTTGTTTGATTTGAGGTTTAACGTCCCCGTCAACACTGTAAATGTCATTTTGAAGACGTTGCTTCCAATTTTGTGGGACTTTTACCCGACACTGAGATGAAATGACATCTCAAGCCCTGTCGCCCAATGAAACCAATAGGTTTTATTAGCATTGACTGTCCGCCTCGCACCGCGGTTCCTGGACAGGCTTAGATCCTCTAAGCGGGTTACCAGTACTAGTGTGCGGGCCGGATTCAGCTCTGCGTGGAAGCATCATGCAGCCCATATATTTCTTTAAACCCTATGGGCGGGGGCCGATCATTAATCAAATTTGAGCGAAAACTAAACGAAGTAGCCGGAGAAACGACCTGTATCTTTCATCATACCAAATACGAACTAAATTCATGCTACGGAGAGGGAAATGTGAGGTCCTATTAAAAACGTTGACATTCAAATATTCTGAGCACTTGACCTTGAGGGCATGGGGTGGGTTTGCTGCAAATTCTGAGTCCGTGACCTTGACCTTGAGGTCATGGGCATGCTGACTAAAACCTTAAATGAGTATCGATCATCGTACCAAATATGAACCAAATCCATTACATGTATATGGTTTTAAAAAATATGAGCTCTTAAATAAGTTCAACATTTAAAGTTTTCTGAATCTGTGCCTTGACCTAGAGGTCATAGGTAAGGCCCAGTGTATTGCTGAATAAACCTTTTGACCTTAACCTATCATCACATTTCCATCATATGGTCTGAAAAATATGAGCTCTTAAAAGTTTAGATTCTTCCCGCTGGTACAATGCCTTAACCTGAGGTTACAGGATCACGTACGCACACCCCATACGGAAGGACGTACTTACACGTGTGTACGCTCGTATGTACGAAAACCTTCACGGCATCATGCCTCTGCACGTGTGTGGGTTTGGGGGGTTGGGGTAATAGTCTTGCGTAATATCATTTCGTCTGTGTAAGTGTGTATAATTTTGCAGGCGATTGTATAATTTTGTATATATAACTTTGTTTCAAGTCAGGTTCTTTGTAATTTAAAACCAGTCAAGATGTAGAATTTTTATTGAAAGCAAAATCCGCTGGACGGCCTGACAGACGACAATCAATGAATAAATACTTGCTAAGACCATTGCCAACAACAAACCGGAGCTGAAAACTGACATACGTTATATACGAACACTTACAGAGTCCACGTCACGTAACGTTATAGGCGGCGTCCTTATTAAACAACGTCATGTATTGACGTTTTGTGTTAAAATCTTGCGTAAACTGTGTTTTAAGTTCAAACGATAAATTGAATACATGTATTGTATTCATGCCCGGGCATTACTGGATTTATTTAAGGTAACAAAATGCTCAGCGAAGTCTCACATGTCATCCCTTTTCCTCAACCAATATTATAAACTCAACAATATACGTGCACTCATGGAAAAGGCCCGCCCGCATTAACTGACAAACGTGAAAGGTTCATAATAACGTTAAATCAACGTTAATATGAGGTCATGACGTCTACAAACAGACCAACTCGCCAGTGGTAAAGAGGGAAGGGGGTCCAGATAATTAACATCTGTATCGTACGACACTGAAACGGCAACACAAGTTGAAACAACAAAGAATCAACGTTGATTCAACGTTGTTTGTACTCAATATTCACCTTGGTCCACTAGAACAATAATTTTAAAACGTGTAATCTACCTTACACGGCTATTTCAAGACGGCATGTGATCGCGCATGTGACAATTAGTGGCCCTGTATAAGTGCATATTCAAAATTAAGACTTATTTTAGTGAAACGCTTTAGCTCGTACGAACACTTTGCGATGTTTTGATGAAACTGACGTACGCAGTTCTTTAAAAAGTGCGTAAGAACAATTTAAGATTAATCGTACGATGTTTATTGATGAAACTGGCCCCAGGTGGTTACTGCGTAATCACATATTTTATATGTCAAATGACGATTTGGACTCAGTCCAATTTACTTGAATGACTGCCAATATAAACAAGACATGTAACTCAAGTTTAGAAAGTACAATGCATCATTTTATAGCCTGTTAGCAAAACCAATATTTTATAGATTGTGTGTGTGAATTCGGGTTTAACGTCGCTTTCAACAATTTTTCAGTCATATCACGACGGTTTCTGGTTGCGACAGGGACTCCAATGCTCACTTTTATAGTGCTGCCTCACTGGAGTCCAAGACACATTACATGATACCACACCCAGTCACATTATCCTTACACTGGGTCGACCAGTCCTAGCTCTACCCCGTAAATCTGAGTGCCAAGCGAGGAGCAGCTAGTACCATTTTTAACGACTTTGGTATGTCGCGGCCCGGGATCGAACCCGTGACCTCCCGTTCCCCGGAGCGGACACTCTACCAACTGAGCTATCGGGGCCGGTAATATTTTTAGCTCACCTGTCACGTAGTGGCAAGGTGAGCTTTTGGGATCACTTTTTGTCCGTCGTGCGTCCGTGTGTGCGTGCGTCCGTCCGTAAACTTTTTCTTCAAACAACACCTCCTCCTAAACCACTGATCGGATTTTGACCATACTTCACAGGAATGATCCTTAGGTGGTCCCCTTTCAAAGTTGTTCAAATTGTTCGGTCTGTTGCACATCTAGGTAAAGGGAGCTAAAAATAGATTTTTTTACTGAAAATTTTAAAAATCTTCTTCTCTGAAACCGCAAGGCCCAGGTCTTTGATATTTGGTATGAAGCTTCATCTAGTGGACCTCTACCAAGATTTTCAGCTTATAGCCCTGGGGCCAAAAATGCCCCCGCCCCGGGGGCCTTTGGTTTTACATAGGCTTATAAAGGGAAAACCCTTAAAAATCTTCTCAGAAACCACAAGGCCCAGATCTTTGATATTTGGTTTGAAGTTTCATCTAGTGGACCTCTACCAAGATTGTTCAAATTATAGCCCTGGGGCCAAAAATGCCCCCGCCCCGGGGGCCTTTGGTTTTATATAGGCCTATATAGGGAAAATCTTTAAACATCTTCTTCTCTGAAACCGCAAGGCCCAAGTCTTTGATATTTGGTGTGAAGCTTCATCTAGTGGACCTCTATCAAGATTGTTCAAATTATCGCCCTGGGGCCACAAATGCCCCTGCCCCGAGGGCCTTTGGTTTTACATAGGCTTATATAGGGAAAATCTTTAAAAATCTTCTTCTCTGAAACCATAAGGCCCAGGTCTTTGATATTTGGTTTGGTGCTTCATCTAGTGGGTGTCTACCAAGATTGTTCAAATTATAGCCCTGGGGCCAAAAATGCCCCAGCCCCGGGGGCCTTTGTTTTTTACAAAGGCTTATATAGGGAAAATCTTTAAAAATCTTCTACTCTGAAACCGCAAGGCCCAAGTCTTTGATATTTGGTGGGAAGCTTCATCTAGGGGACCTTTATCAAGATTGTTTAAATTATAGCCCTAGGGCCAAAAATGCCCCGCCCCAGGGCCCTTTGGTTTTACAAATGGGTCATATAGGGAAAATATTTAAAAATCTTCTTCTCTGAAACCACATGACCAAGGTCTTAAATTTTGGTATGAAGCTTCATCTAGTGGACCTCTACCAAGATTGTTCAAATTCTAGCCCTGGGGCCAAAAATGCCCCCACCCCAGGGGCCTTTCGTTTTACATAGACTTATACAGGGATAATCGTTAAAAATCTTCATCTCTGAAACCACAAGGCCCAGTTCGTTGATATTTGGTGTGAAGCTTCATCTAGTGGACCTCTATCAAGATTGTTAGGACCCCGCACTGAAAGTGTGGGTGCCCTATAGTAAGTAATCACTCTGTCCGTCCGTCTGTCTGTCTGTCTGTCCGTCTGTCCGTCCACAATTTTTTTTATCCTCCATACCTTTCTTATTCCTGGATGGATTTAAATATTACTTGGCAGAAATGTTAACCATAATGTGATGGAGTGTTGCGCGCAAGACTCAGGTCCGTACCTCAAAGGTCAAAGTCATACTTAGAGGTTAAAGGTCAAAAAAGGGTCTTTCCTGTGTCCAATTAATAACTTTGTTATTATTATTCCTGGATGGCAGAAATGTTAACCATAATGTGATGGAGTGTTGCGCGCAAGACTCAGGTCCGTACCTCAAAGGTCAAGGTCATACTTAGAGGTTAAAGGTCAAAAAAGGGTCTTTCCTGTGTCCAATTAATAACTTTGTTATTATTCCTGGATGGATTTAAATATTACTTGGCAGAAATGTTAACCATAATGTGGCCCCGCACTGAAAGTGTGGGTGCCCTATAGTAATCACTCTGTCCCTCCGTCTGTCTGTCTGTCCGTCCACAATTTTTTTTATCCTCCATAACTTTCTTATTAGGGCCCCGCACTGAAAGTGTCGGTGCCCTATAGTAATCACTCTGTCCGTCCGTCTGTCTGTCCGTCTGTCCGTCCACAAATTTTTTCTACTCTTCTGATAGCGCTGCCGGGGCCCTAGTCAGTTTCACTGACAGCTCTAGTTCAAATTATAGGCCTAGGGCGAAAAATGCCCCCACCTGCAGGCCCTTTGGTTTTACATTGGCTTATACAGGGAAAATCTTTAAAAAGCTTCTTCTCCAAAACGAGATGGCCCAGTAATTTGAAATTTGGTGTGTAGCTTCATCTAGTGGACTTCTACCAAGATTGTTCAAACCATAGCCCTTGAGTCAAAAATGCCCCCACCCCAGGGCCCTTCGTTTTTAGATTGACTTATATAGTGAAATTAAAAAAAATCTTCTACTCTGAAACCGCAAGGCCCAGGTCTTTGATATTTGGCGTGAAGCTTCATCTAAATTGTTCTAATTATAGCCCTGGGAAATAGAAGTCATGGCAATGAAAACCTTTGAAAATCATCTTGTCTGAAAGAAGAAGGCCAAGGTCTTTGATATTTGGTATGAAGCTTCGTCTTGTGGATTTTTACCAAGATGGTTCAAATTATAGCCCTGGGAGCAAAAATGGCCCGCCCAGGGGACCCCAAGGTTTATGTAGACTTATATAAGGAAAACCTTTAAAAATCTTGTCTGAAACCAGAAGTCTCCGTTCTTTGATATTTGGTATGAAGCTTCGCCTTTTAGACCACTACCAAGATTAATCATATTATAGCCCGGGGCCTATAATGGCTCTCCCAGGGGCCCACTTGATACCCTATGGATCAGGTGAGCGATCCAGGGCCATCATGGCCCTCTAGTATAGAAAGAAAGATTCTTAATTAAACTTTAACAGTTTAGAAAGTTTAGTAACTATTAAATTATATGCCTTTACGACCCACCAACACTATAGATCATACAAGGCTAGTTTCTTACGACCCTTCAACATTATAGTATTACATGTTATACATGTTATATGCTCAGAGAACGACTATGTTATACTTCACACTTATAAAAGCAAACCTTAATGATATAACAGAATGTGTTCTCGGAGATGCTGCACTGATAAGTTAGGAGGCCTTCATGCGGACTGAACAAATTATTTGTCTTATTCGCGACGGAAGTAAGGGCGAGGATTGTGGCCACGTAAAATCGACTTAAGCCCCCCCCCCCCCACACACACACACACACACTCCCCAGCGGAATTTGTTGCCGCTGACCGTTCCAAGGTTCTTCTGTCGCGGTTGATTTTTGTTATGGTTTGTCTTTGGGTTTTTGTGTCGCTTTTATTATTTTATTAGCTCACCAGAGCCGAAGGCTCCGGGGGAGCTTATAGGATAGGCAGTTGTCCGTCTGCGTCGTCGTGTGACGTCAACACTTTTAAACGACATCTCCTCTGAAGCCGCTAGGCCCATTGGGCCCAAATTTTATCTGTAGCATCCTTTGGCTGGGGGATTGAAAGTTTGTGTTTTTTTATCAAAATCGGCTCATTAGTTTGGTTGCTATGGCAACTTGTAGTTTCCATAGACTTATAATGGGGAAAATTGAAAAATGTCATTTACTGCCAAGCCTCTGCAGATATTTTTACAAAACATTCATAGAAATGTTCCTTAGGCAATCTACTATCTGCCGTATGATTTTAGGCCTTCTGCCCATTTTTATTGGTTGCCATGGAAACCAAAATGTAAAAAATAGATAAAAAAATACTTCAAAAATCATCTCCTCAGAAACCATATGGTCTAGGAGGCTGAGGCTTTATGAAAATATTCACCATATTTGCCTTTATAGGTTTTGTGTTTTTTTATGAAATTTGGCCTTTCAGTTTTGTTGCTATGGCAACTTAGAGTTCCATTGACTTATAATGGGGAAAACTGAAAAATGGCATTTACTGCCAAGTCATTGCAGATATTTTGACAAAACTTACATAAACATGTTCCTTGAGTAAACTTCTCTCAGCCATATGCTTTTATGTCAACCTGGGGGTCTCCTAGGTTGTGCCTTGGCCATGCCCCGCCCCGTCCACTTCATAAAATGCCTTATATCTCAGAAACCTTACAGATCCAAACCCCATACCAGATAAGATGCATTAAGTGACACCAACCTGGGGGTCCCCCGGGATGTGCCGTGGACATGCCCTGCCCCCTCTATTTCATAAAATGCCATTTATCTCAGAAACCATTCAGATCCCCACCCCTAAACTATATATATTCTTGTTCCTAATGCTAAGATGCATTAAGTGATACCAACCTGGGGGTCTCCCGGGATGTGCCGGGGACATGCCCCACCCCCTCCACTTCATAAAATGCCATTTATCTCAGAAATCATTGAGATCCCCACCCCTAAACCATATATATTCTTGTTCCTTATGATAAGACGGACTCAGTGACACCAACCTGGGGGTCCCTCGGGATGTGCCGGGGCCATGCCCCACCCCCTCCACTTCATAAAAGGCCCAATATCCCAGTAACCTTACAGATCCCCACCCCTTAACCATATATATTCTCGTTCATTATGATAAAACGCATTCAGTGACACCAACCTGGGGGTCCCCAGGGATGTTCTTGGGCCATGCCTCACCCCCTCCATTTCATAATATCACAATATCTTGGAAACCTTACAGATCCCCACCCCTAAACCATATATATTATTGTTCCTTATGATAAGACACATTCATTGACACCAACCTGGGGGTTCCAGGGCCTTGCCCCACCCCTGCACTTCAGAAAAGGCCTTATATCTCAGAAACTGGTCAGAGCCCCACCCCTAAACCATATATATTCATCTTCCTTATGATAAGACGCATTCAGTGGCACCAGCTTGTGAGTCCCTGGGGCATGCCCGGGCCATGCCCCGTCACTTGAAGAAGTATAGGGGTCTCTTGGCCCCCAATGACGTCACAGGATTGTCGACAAAATGGCCGCCAATTTGACCCTCGATGACCTCGCGGGGGTCGCTCTCGATGGGGGATTAGACCAAGATGGCCGCCATTTCTGACCTCGTTTGACCCTCGAACACCTTGCAAGGGGTCGCCGGATGACCTACGTGGAGGGGGTTGACGCGTTTAGTAGAAACGCCCTAGACCACGGGATGGTAGCGTCACGTCCTAGGGCACGGGGTATTCTATATATACGGGCTCATCTACAGGGTAGAGGGGTGACCATTCCCACACCAGGTATCCCGACTGCAACTGGCTTATACACTTGGCCAACGTACCAGTACGTGTACTTCCTATCCACCCCTATATTCTGCGAAGGCGTCCACTTCGATCCGAACCGGATAGGAGCGGTAAAGCTCGAGCCCTGCTTCTTTTGATAAAATAAGATGCGAAAACATTAGCAGACGACAATAAAAATACGGGTTTCTAGTAAATAACTCGCATTATTTTGCCTACTCCCTTTGCTGCCTCGTCACTAAATGATTGCAGAATGGCTAAACTCTTCGTTTAATATGTCGGCTGACCCTAGACGACCTTTCAGACCGGTGTAGGTCTTCACCACTAACTATCGGAAAATGGAACACTCCGTACTTATTAGGCTGGGAGAGTCCATTGTCATACATGGGTTAGACCATTTACGATTATAGAACGTGGATCTATAATGAGAAAAACATTCGCCCATTCCGCACTCATTACGAGCACTCACCATTTCAAGCCTAAGATCCTATAAATGGAACGAGGTAAACAGCGTAGATCCTGATGACACGGCCCTATGCAAACGGTACGGGCTACGACCCATTATACGGGAATGTTTTGAATCATGACTTTTTTCATCAGGATGTGGTGGTGGTGTTGGTGGCTGTGGTGGTGGAGGTGGACGTGGCTGTGGTGGTGGTGGTTGAGGTTGTGGTGGTGGTGCGGGTGGTGGTGTTGGAGGCGGTGGTAGTGGAGGTGAGGGTGATGATGTCTTCGTCGGATATTGTTGGCGAATGAGGGTGGTTTGTCTTCTCCGTATTTTAATCCCAAGCCTCCGGCTAACTATCATGGTCCTGAAAAAACTGTATCAGTTGGCGGGAGGTGACGATGGTGTTGGTGGCGGCGGCGCGGGTGGTGGGTGGTGGTGTTGGTGTTGGTGGCTGTGGTTGTGGTGGTGGTTGAGGTGGAGGTGGTGGTGGTTGTGGTTGAGGTGTCGAGAGGAGGAGGGAAAGGAAGAGGAGGAGGAGGAGAGATGGACTAGGAGGGGAGGCGTAGGGAGGAGGAGGAGGGAAAGCGGATGTGAGGAGGAGGGAAGGAGAAATGGAGGAGGAGAAGTTGGTGTGGTGGTGGTGGAGGCGGTGGTAGTGGAGGTGAGGGTGATGGTGTCTTCGTTGGATATTGTTGGCGAATGGTGGTGGTTTGTCTTCTCCGTATTTTAATCCCAAGCCTCCGGCTAACTATCATGGTCCTGAAAAAACTGTATCAGTTGGCGGGAGGTGTCGATGGTGTTGGTGGCGGCGGCGCGGGTGGTGGGTGGTGGAGGTGGTGGTGTTGGTGTTGGTGGCTGTGATGGTGGTGTTGGTGGCTGTGGTGGTGGAGGTGGTGGTGGTTGAGGTATCGAGAGGAGGAGGGAAAGGAAGAGGAGTAGGAGGGGAGGCGTAGGGAGGAGGAGGAGGAGGGAAAGCGGATGTGAGGAGGTGGTGGTGGAGGTGGTTGTGGTTGAGGTGTCGGGAGGAGGAGGAGGAGGAGAGATGGACTAGGAGGGGAGGCGTAGGGAGGAGGAGGAGGGAAAGCGGATGTGAGGAGGAGGAGGGAGTAGGAGGAGGGATGGAGGAGGAGGTGTTGGTTGTGGTGGTGGTGGTGGTGGTGTTGGAGGCTGTGGTAGTTGAGGTGGGGGTGATGGTGTCTTCGTTGGATATTGTTGGTGAATGGTGGTGGTTTGTCTTCTCCGTATTTTAATCCCAAGCCTCCGGCTAACTATCATGGTCCTGAAAAAAACTGTATCAGTTGGGGGGAGGTGACGATGGTGTTGGTGGCGGCGGCGCGGGTGGTGGGTGGTGGTGTTGGTGTTGGTGGCTGTGATGGTGATGTTGGTGGCTGTGGTGGTGGTGGTGGAGGTGGTGGTGGTTGAGGTGTCGAGAGGAGGAGGGAAAGGAAGAGGAGGAGGAGGAGAGATGGACTAGGAGGGAGGCGTAGGGAGGAGGAGGAGGGAAAGCGGATGTGAGGAGGAGGAGGGAGGGGAAGGAGAAATGGAGGAGGAGGAGAGATGGACTAGGAGGGGAGGAGGAGGAGGAGGGAAAGCGGATGTGTGAGGAGGAGGAGGGAAAGGAGGAGATAGCAAAGGAGGAGGAGGAGATGTGGACTAGGAGGGGAGGCGTAGGGAGGAGGAGGAGGGGAAGAAGACATGGACAAGGAGGAGGAGGATTAGGGAGGAGGAGGGAAAGGAAGAGGATGAGAACTGGACTAGTAGGGGTGGCGTAGGGAGGAGGAGGAGGGAAAGTGGATGTGGGAGGAGGAGGAGGGAAGAGGAGAAGGATGGGGAAGGTGAAATGGAGGAGGAGGAGGGAAAGGAGAGGAGGAGAAAGAGGAGGGAGGGTTGTATGTATGTATGCATGTAATCTGTCTTAAATTGTGAATTAAGGTACTGTTAGTACTTTGATTTTTTTCGTTGTAAGCCTTATGCAAAATAAGGTAGATTCTCGGCACTGCTACTACTTTGATTTTTCTTCGTAACAAGCCTTATGCACGATAAGGTAGATTCTCGGTACTCCTATTCCTTTGATTTTTCTTCGTAGCAAGCCTTATGCGCGATAAGGTAGATTCTCGGTACTGCTATTACTTTGATTTTTTTCGTAGCGCTCCTTATACACGACAACGTAGATATTCGATACTGTTACTACTTTGATTTTTTACATGTCTTTGAGGGATCACCTCATTCTAACAAACGCTCAGAACTTAGGCGTTATGCGCCGCCTCACCGAGGCTGGATCCCGAAACCACAACGTATCTTTAACGAGATGGTTCTGTTGTATGTATGTCTAACGCGGTGATTATTTCGATGTCCGAACACGCTCCTTGGGATGAAAGCCAAAAAGTGCACCGTCCTTCGGATCGGTACGGCGCAGTTTAAAGACCCCTACCATTATAAAGTTAGAGAACCATGTGAAAAAAAAAACAGCGTATAAATCTATATGCCATATTCTCATGGTCTAACCCACAATGGAATCTTCCGCCTAAAATTATGGAGTATTCCAATAAAAGCGGTGTTAAGTTAGCGATAAGCTTTGCGAGATTAATGAGGTCAAGACCTACATTGAACACCGCGTCTGAACTGGGCCCACACTGTTTGCAAATGTCCCCCGAAAAGGGCCAATAGATATATGCGGAAAACGTGTATCGAAATTGAGAAAATGTTTGTTATAATACATAAAGGTCATCAAATGGCGTTTAAAGGAACTCACCTAACCCCATTTAAGCCGAATGAGTCGTTCCATCTTAGACGAGTGTAGACAATTCGGTCTGTGTCCGAACACGTTCCATTGGCATCATTTGCTGGGGGTAAAAGCCAAAAATTGCACCGTCCTTCGGTTCGGGACGTTAACTGGAGGTCCCCTATGCTGGAAGAGTCATCTCCTGTGCAGGTCAAAGACCCCTACCGTAATTACACGATGACTTTGTAGTCTTTCAACCCTGCAAACTGGAGTGTAAGTAATGTACACCTTCGAGTAATGGTCAAATATGACCGATCGCAATATAAGAAAGGAAAATATACGGAGACGAAATGACATCTCAAGACCTGTCGCCCGATGAAACCGATAGGGTTTATAGAGGCCGCCTCGCACCGCTTTGCCTTGGCAGCCTTAGAACCTTACCAGTATGAGGTCGTTTCAGCTCTGCGCAGCCTCATCTATTTCTCCAATCCCCTATGAGCGGGGCGACTGAAGTGACGGTGACCATCGGAATTCATAAAATTTACCTGGGTAAGTGTTGAAAAACAATTAATGCGGCTAATTTTAACGACCCGTAACGCGATAAAACTGGCATAAACCCATTTAAATCGAATGAGTTTCTTAGACGAGTGAAGACAATTCAAAGGGCGAAATGGGGCGAATGTTTTTCTCATTAAATTTCATCTGCGACGGAGAGAATTATCCGTCTTGCTGGAGTATTCAGACAATGGCGATGTATATAAATAAACTAGTCGAAGTTAGAAAAAAAAACAGCGTATAAATAGGCTTGAAATGGTGTCGAATTTAATGAGTCAGTGCTGTAACACGATAAAAACTGACCAAAGGCCATTTAAGCCGAATGAGTTCTTCCATCTTAGACGAGTGGAATCGACAGGTAGTTGAAAAATTGCATTTACTGCCACGCCTTTGCATATATTTTTATAAAACTTTGATAGAAATGTGCCATCTACGATATGATTTTAGGCCTCTTGCTCATTTTCATGAAACAAGTCATGATTCAAAACATTCCCGTATAATGGGTCGTAGCCCGTACCGTTTGCCCAGGGCCGTGTCATCAGGATCTACGCTGTTTGCCTCGTTCCATTTATAGGATGTTAGGCTTGAAATGGTGAGTGCTCGTAATGAGTGCGGAATGGGCGAATGTTTTTCTCAATATAGATCCACGTTCTATAATCGTAAATGGTCTAACCCATGTGTATGACAATGGACTCTCCCAGCCTAATAAGTACGGAGTGTTCCATTTTCAGATAGTTAGTGGTGAAGACCTACACCGGTCTGAAAGGTCATCTAGGGTCAGCCGACATATTAAACGAAGAGTTTAGCCATTCTGCAATCATTTAGTGACGAGGCAGCAAAGGGAGTAGGCAAAATAATGCGAGTTATTTACTAGAAACCCGTATTTTTATTGTCGTCTGCTAATGTTTTCGCATCTTATTTTATCAAAAGAAGCAGGGCTCGAGCTTCACCGCTCCTATCCGGTTCGGATCGAAGTGGACGCCTTCGCAGAATATAGGGGTGGATAGGAAGTACACGTACTGGTACGTTGGCCAAATGTTTAAGCCATTTGCAGTCGGGATACCTGGTGTGGGAATGGTCACCCCTCTACCCTGTAGATGAGCCCGTATATATAGAATACCCCGTGCCCTAGGACGTGACGCTACCATCCCGTGGTCTAGGGCGTTTCTACTAAACGCGTCAACCCCCTCCACATAGGTCATCCGGCGACCCCTCGTAAGGTGTTCGAGGGTCAAACGAGGACAGAAATGGCGGCCATCTTGGTCTAATCCCCGATCGAGAGCGACCCCTGCGAGGTCATCGAGGGACAAAATGGCGGCCATCTTGTCGACAATCCTGTGACGTCATTGGGGGCCAAGAGACCCCTATACTACTACTTGACTTCATTAAAAGCCATATATCTCAGAAATAGTTCAGCTCCCCACCCCTAAAACATATTCTTGTTCCTTATGATAATACTCGTTCAGTCACACCAACTTGGGGGTCTCTTTGTGCTGAGGCAATGTGCCCCGCCCTTCCACTTTCTAAAAGGCCATATATTTCAGAAACCATTCAAATCCCCAGCCCATAATCATATATGTTCTTGTTCCTTATTATTAGCACACCTACTGTAGTGGTGTCCGCAGGGGCCTTTCCACTTCATAAAAGGGCCTCATATCTCGGAAACTGTTCAGATTCCTACCCCTAAACCATATGATAAGACATATTTGGGGACAATAATCTTGGGATCCCCTGGGATTGACAGGGCATGCTCCAACCCCTCCACTGCCTTATATATCCAGATCCCCACTGCTAAACCATCCTAGTGTGATAAGACACATTTAGTGATACCAACCAGGGCTCCATTGGGTCCATGTTACACCCCTCTTCTTCATAAAAGGCCTAATGTTTCATATACTGAATTCACATGGGTGCTCATTTGGATATGGGGGTTCTCTTAGCAGATTAAAATGAGTGCCCACCTGAGCTCTGGTGAGCATAGTGGCCCATGGGCCTCTTGTTTTGGATAGCCTATTGGCCATTTTGTGGAAAAGTAACTGTCCTTTTGGCTTTCCGTCCATGCTTATAAACCCAATTGGTTAATGAATCATTGGGCGACAGGGCTTGCGATACCATTTCATCTCAATGTCGGGAAAAAGTCCCACAAAATTGGAAGCAGCATCTCCCTATGCAGTGTTGACGGGGACGTTAAACCCCATATCAAACAAAGAAAACAACATGTACGTGCAAAAGAAAAAAAAATGAGAAAAAGAAAATGCATTTCTTTTCATTTCAGGATTCAGTATATATTGAATCCGCAAATAAAATACTGCAATTAAAACAACTGATACAGATGTATACTTTGAATGGCCAGTTAAGCTGGAATAATGCAAGGGATTATCGAATCGTCCAAGTGGGTCGATGCGCCATTTTGAATAACTAAAAAAAAAAAAAAAAAATGTGTAGAACAAAAGACTGGCCCCGAGGTTATAAAACATTTTTCATGCTCAACTCAGCTGAGCATGAAACTTCTGATGCTCATAAAAATTAAAATACTAAGAAAATGAGCGATTTTTCTTTCTCAGATAGCAGAGAATGGTATTTGTCCTGCTCACAAATTGTTGGCATTTTAAAATTTGTGAGCAGGACAAATTTCATGCTCAAGTGAGTTGAGCATGAAAACAGTTTTATAACCGGGGCCTGTACTCGAGTGTATCAAACTTTAATTTCAAATTTGCGGGCCGTTAATTTGTCATTAAAAAGTTCGCCATTAATTCCAGCTGTACGAAAGTTTTAATCACGGATATTCGTCTACTACTACGGCCCCCGCACATAGGGGCTTGAAGAAATATATGGGCTGCATGATGCTTCCACGCAGAGCTGAATCCGGCCCGCACACTAGTACTGGTAAACCGCTTAGAGGATCTAAGCCTGTCCAGGAACCGCGGTGCGAGGTGGACCGTCCGTGCTAATAAAACCCTATTTGTTTCATTGGGCGACAGGGCTTGAGATGTCATTTCATCTCAATGTCGGGTAAAAGTCCCACAAAATTGGAAGCAACGTCTCCAAAATGACCTTAACAGTGTTGACGGGGATGTTAAACCTCAAATCAACCAACCAAATCGTCTACTACTATACTATAAGCTCCCCTGGAGCATTCGGCCCAGTTGAGCTAAAATGATAAAATGCAATTGTTTTGTTTTTGTTTTTTTTTTCGTTATGATGTTTACAAGTTTCCCTTCCAACATACATTGTTATGCATTTGTTGTGATTGTAAAAATCGATAAGGTAACGTACACAGGTATAAATACGGAGAATAAGGTATGCATCAAAATTCTAAGCCGTCCCAGTGCGTGTCAACATAATTTAGCTGAGTGGCCACATGTTTTGCAAAGAACTGCTTACTTGGCGTGTCGTCTGTGAATTTATTGTTTGGATAGACTTTGGATTCTGATTGGATCAGTTCATAAAGCATCTTTACACATTAATTTATTCCATTCTACATATAGTGACGCTTTTATAACTCGAATACGGATAATTCATTTACTTTGCCAATTAAAACTCACTATTGGGTGTCTATTGAATGGTTCCTATAGCTCAAGATATCCACATGTTAGGTTTGATGATACAGTCGAACTTCAATAGCTCGAACACCTTTAGGACAATGAAAATCTTTTCGAGACAGAGGTAGTTCGAGCCACTGAGTGTTACTTCCAGGAGGCATAACGGGATTAATTTTGGGAAATCTTTTCGTTTCGGTGTTCCATAATAAAAATATATGCTGTGTGTACTCATTAGAATCGCCTCGACGAGGCGATTCTAATGAGCACACACAGCATACATTTGAGCATTCATAAGAGCGCTGTCTCTAAATCATTAGGTCTCGCACCGCTGTGGGTTGAGCTAACCTCGGGTCACATGTGAGACGATAAGTTCTGCAACGGAGGGTTAGGTGGTTTTTCTCTGGTTACTCTGATGTTTGCCCACCTGGTCAACGACCGGCTCAATATGAGTGAAATAAACTTGAAAGGCCGTAAAACAAAAAAGGATAGTCCGTTTGGATCATGCGTTTTATGGTCAAATTACAACAAGAAAAAAAAAAACGTGAGTGCTGTTGTGTATTCCATGTTTCCAAGTGAGTACCATTAAGCAATGTCATGTGTATTTTCCATTAATAAAACTGACGCATTTATTTCTTTTTCTTGAGTGTTGGTTTTGGTTTTACGGCCCTTTCAAGATTATTTCACTCATATCGAGCCGATCGTTAATCAGAGGTGGGCGAAAACCGGAGTACCCGGAGAAAAACCACCTGACCTTCCGTTGCAGAACTTGCCGTCTCACATGTGACCCGAGCGAGGCTCGAACCACAGCGGTGAGAGACCTAATGATCAAGAGTCAGCGCTCTTAACCATCAGGCCACGAAGGCCCGTTTTTCTTTGAGTGTAGGTTATTTTTGTGATACCAGTAGAAAGTAAAAGCCATTTGAAACATGACTGAGTGGTTTCATGCACAAGAAAATAAAAATTAAAATTTTCTCACCAGTCATCATTTTCAAAAGTCCGTGATATGAACACCCTTCTAAACCCTACTTTATAAAGAGAAAAGTGGAGTTTGCAGGGGTATACATTATTTAACTTCTTCTCAAAGACATAGGTTTTGGGTACTCGTTAGAATCGCCTCAATGACAATCTATGTTCGGTATATAAATAAGAAAAATATCACAAATTTTATATGAAAAGAAGCCAGTTTGGGAAAATGAAAAATGCACTATGTCACACATGTGTGTTATCGCAATGAGGAAGAAAATCTAGGCAAAATAGAAGTGAAGGCAATTATAGCTATACACCTTTGACTCGTGATCGTATAGTGTTTCCTTAATGATAAAATATAACTAAAGTCATGTTTCAGTTTCAACAGCTTTATTAGGCAGGCACCTCATACGAGTGCACAACTCCTAAATCAGACTAACGGGATGCAAGCTGATCAAGTAGACACCTGAAGTCTTGATCAGAAACCCCAGTATTTGATGACTGCACTAATAATATGATCTTTAAAATGCAGTTTCATCAGGTTTTTAAAGTACTTCACATGAACACCTGCTTAAATGACCTTAAACGGAAATGTCAGAGTCATATGATATTACGAAATTAAGATGGCTCATAATCAAGTTGTGATTTGAATGGCTGCCAGGTTACATGTAATGCAGTTTTAAGTGCATCTTTGCATTTTATACAAAGTTATATAATTGATGTTTCAGGGTTTTAAAATGAAGCTGTTTCATAATAAGAATTGAAGCTTAATATTTTCATAATAGTTCTGGGACAGAAGCTTACTGCCTTTTCAACACTCATTCAGTCATACCATCACTCTTACACACCTTCAACCATATTCCAGTCGTACACATGATAACATGCCTATGCAAAATATCATGTGCATAACATGACTACGTTATACAATGATCAGGAGCCAGTTGTTCAAAACTAACGACATCGTTAGTTAACGTAACGTTAAATCCTTGATCAATCAATGTGGCAAATATGCTAAAATATTTGCTGAAAAAATGTGAGCAGCTTTTGCGGATGCAAAAGCTGCTCACATTTTTTTTTAGCAAAAATACCAAAATTTTAGACAATGTACTTGCTAGGACAGCTAACAATATGACCACTAACGAGCTCGTTAAGCTAACGATTCTTTGAACAACTGGCCCCAGGAATCGATACAATTAACACAAAGCTCCCATCAGAGACACCAAAGAGCAAGAAACACAAGTATGAAACAACAGACCCTATTTTAAACATCAACAGCGGAAAGCCAAAAAGGGCAGTTACTTTCCCACAAAATGGCTCACTGGCTATCCAAATCAAAATAATATAAGCGATACAAACAATCAAGATACTCAAAGACAAACCATAAACCGCGACAGAAGAACCGCCTTGGAAAGGTCAGTAAAACGAATTCCACTTGGGCAGAGGGGTGGGGGCAGTCCGCATGAAGACCTCCAAACTCAACAGTGCAACCTCTCCGTGACCACAAAAAAATCAAACAACCACATAGATGCAACAACGGTGGGGACTCAACAGCAAGAAACCACGGAAATGCTGGTGCAAAAGAAAAACCAACAGTTAGACTCCGATGGGCCCGACCAGAGACAGAGCATCAGGCACCAACCAACATTACATAGAATTAATTAGATTCTCTCTATTCTCAGAAAGCCTTTACGCTTGAACCGTCATAGAATCTGAGGCCTGACCCACCGGCGTCTAAGTAAAGAGGGCAGCAAAGTTGTCAACCGTGATTAGGTTAACTACCATGCATGCAGTCTGTCGTATAACATTTATGTTGTACTCAATACGAAATTGGGTGCTGATGTCATTGCAGTTATATATTTTTCTGAATTTATCTACTACAGTGGCGATTGAGTTTTTGTTGTCCACGGAAACGGATGCAAAACTCTTTTCAACGATTTGAAAACGCAGCGTTAAGACCACGCTAAAACGATCGTTTACATTTTCAGCCAATCAGATCATCGTTTCTGAAACGTTTCAAGCGTTTCGTATATCAACCAATCACATTAGCGTTCGGAAAACGCTGTCATGGAAACCGTTTCTGGTTTCATATGTTTTTTTTCGTTAACCAATAAAAATCCCGCAGACTCACTTTAATGATAATAATAATAATGATAATTAATAAAAATGATTAAAAATAAATAATAAAAATGATTATTATTATTATTATTATTATTATTATTTATTTTTATTTTGATTGTTTTTATTATGAAACAGAAAATAGATAAAAATAATAGCGAAATGATTTTAAGATGAATAGGATCTCCTGCAATAAACAGGAAATTGTGTTTGACAGAAAGAAAATGTTTCCGGATTCTGTAGCTCAGTCGGATGCGCGTTTAACTGTTGATCCAGATTCGCGGGTTCAATGATTGCCGGTGAAAAACAAATTACATAAGAACCTTTCATACATGGACAAAACATTAACCGAGAAGACTCTGTTTTCTATAGTTTTCAAATGCTTTTGTGAGTGAATTTATTGTTCTCACCCATTACGTACGATTGCTATATTTTAGGAAACAAAAAAAAAAAAAAAAAAAAAAAAGAATAACAAATTTATACAATGAATTTGACATTTAACATGATTTTTCAATATATGTGATCTCAATAATTATCCGTCATCAAATTAACATTCGATGACAGATGTCTTCTTCAATCATCACGAAAACACGCCTTTATAAATCTGACTCTCTTAAAACCACTTTTGTGTTGAAAAACTTGGCTTGACAGGGTTAATTATTTTACAGTATTTCTACTCAAATATAGACTGTGGGTAAACGTTAAACCCGCATCGCCAAGGCGGTTCTAACGAGTACCCACAATCTATGTTTTGAGTAGAAATTTGGACAAAAATATCAGAACGTTTATCCCAAAATTTACAATTTTGTTGTAGAGTTGAAATTTTCAATTTATTTGATTAGGCTTGTTTTCGTAATGGAACCAAAAAAGTAGTATTTGAACTGTCAGAATCAGACACAAGTTAATATTTTTTCTTTTTTTATATTTCGGCGGTGAAAATATTTCATTTATAACTTTATAATATACTAAGCCGCGAAATCAATTTATATCTGAAACAAAAATCATCGCTTCACCTCATTTCAAAAACACGCACTTTTGTATATTGAAAATTTTACCAAACATCTAAGAAAAGTATTATATTTTTATATTTCTGCTCAAAGCATAGATTGTGAGAACTCGTTAGGCGGTCCTAACGAGTAACCACCATCTATGTTATAAGCAGAATTAAGAAGAAATATCACAATAACACACCCGTGCGACATAGTGGATTTTTTTTCAGATCTCCAAAATGGCTACTTTTCTAATGAAAATCCGTGATATTTTTCATTTATGCTGCAAATATAGGTTGTGGGCGCTCGTTAGAACCGCCTCAATGCGAAGGTTCTAACGAGTGTCCACAACCCATGTATTGGAGCAGAAATAAGAAAAAATAATGGATACCCCCTTTCACTCCCATTTTCTCGATATAAAGTGAGGTTTAAGGGGGTGTTCTTTTCACGGACTTTTTCACGCAATGATGTACACCATTGTAAATTCCAGTTATATTATATAAAGGTTTGGTTTTAAGGGCTTAAAATAATATAGGCTTGTTTTCATGATGTCGTGAAAACACGGTATGTTCATATTGTGAACAATAAATATGATCGCGATATCTTCACAGTGGCAGCCGGGACTACTTTTTCAATATTCTTTTTAAATGCCAAACAAATTTTGTCTAAAACATCAGAATTTTCACTCACGCTTCGCACTCGTAAAAATTCTGATATTTTGAATTTACGCCACCTTAAACACTATTTTATTTTCGAGGCAGTGATTCCAATTTTGTGTGTGTGTGTGGGTTTTTTTTTACCATACATTGAGATGAAATGACATCTCAAGCCCTGTCGCCCAAACAAACAAAAATGGTTAATATGTAGGGACGGCAAGCCTCGCACCACTTTGGCTGGTCAGGCATAGATCCTGTAAGCGGTTTTTCACATTTCAGTACTGGTCATTGAAGAAATATATGGGCTGCATGATGCTTCCACGCAGAGCTGAATCCGGTCCGCACACTAGTACCGGTAAACCACTTAGAGGATCTAAGCCTGTGAAGGAACCACGCTGCGAGGCGGACCGCCCATGCTAATAAACCCTATTGGTTTCATTGGGCGACAGGGCTTGAGATGTCATTTCATCTCAATGTCGGGTAAAAGTCCCACAAAATTGGAAGCAACGTCTCCAAAATGACCTTTACAGTGTTATGCATAAGAATTTATTTTTCTGATTCCCACTTTCACCCCACTGTGACCTAATAGTGCTATAAATATCTTGTTAATCTTTTTATAGAAGATTCTAGAAAACTGAGTCACAGATTAATTTCTTTTTGTAAACAACATGTTTACAAGGAAAAGTACTTCAGAACCTTCCAGAAAGTTCAGGTTTGCATTATTTTTAGAAGATTACCTCATCTTATTCCACAACCCTGTGGAACATTCTAGAGAAACCTTAGGGTCTATAAAAGAGCTTGATTTTTCTCATTGAGTCAGACTTTGGAGTTTGATGTTTGGGCTTATAAGGAAAGTTATTTCTAAATTCTGTGTTGGATTGTGAAAGGATATTACTTTTCATTTTGGACTGTGAATTCTGTGGGATCAAGGAAAATAGATTCATTCAGGATATTTCATAACAGAGCTAAGTACATTTAATTTTCTTACTTCTACAGGTTAAAGTTAACTTGTAAATAAATTTTGTTAAATTTTTCCAAAAGGCTTGTTTGCTTTTTCTTTCTGCTACGCCTGGCTCGTAACAGAAATTGGGGGCTCGTCCGGGATAAAACCATTTTAAGCATTTTAAAACCGACATTTCATGTGACGCAGGTAATTGTCATTTCTTATCAAATAGATTTTGCAGTTGCTTCACAGGATTGGTTTTTCCCTATATGCATATAGGGGATTGTCATTTCATGTGAATTGTCATTTCAGGTGAAATAGTACTTGTCATTTCATGTGAAATTTTTGTTGGGCTTGTCATTTCAAAAAAAAAAAACTTTGTCAAAATAACCTCAATCTGTATTACCATAATAACTTATAATTACTAAAAGCAAACATGTCGTTTGATTTGAGAAGCTTTTTGGCTCAGCCTACTCAGGAGTTGTTTAATCAGGCAAAAAGGACAGATCTGCTAGAAATTGCTTCCCATTATGGGGTCACTGCTGTCAAAACAAGCATGAAAAAACATGAAATCAAAAATGTTTTGGTACAGTTTTTTGTTGATGAAGAACTTTTCGATCCATCTGCTTTGTCTCTTATTATGGTTTCACATACTGAATTGCAAATGAGACAAATTGAAATAGGAAGGCAAATTGAATTAGAGAAGTTAAGGTTAGAAATGGAAGAAAGAGAGAAGGAAAAGCAAAGAGAAATGGAAGAAAGAGAGAAGGAAAAAGAAAGAGAAATGAAGAGACAAATGCAGATGGAAAAATTAGAAATGGAGAGGGAAAAAAGAGAAATGGAGGAACGCCTTCAGAAAGAAAAAATAGAAAAAGAAGAGCGACTTGAAATAGAAAGAGAAAAATGGCATTTTCAACTAAAGATGAAAGAACTGGAACTCCAGGGTCAGGATAGGGTGAAACCTACCCCTGTTTTTGACTCTGGTAGTTACTTTGATGCCACAAAGCACATCAGATTAGTTCCGCCATTTCAGGAAAAAGAGGTAGATAAGTATTTTTTGCATTTTGAAAAAGTTGCAGAAAATTTAAAATGGCCAAAAGAGCATTGGACCTTACTTTTGCAAAGCGTTGTTGTCGGAAAGGCTCGAGACATTTGCACTCAGCTAACTGTCGAGCAAAGCTCAGACTATGATCTGGTCAAGGAGCTTATTCTTAAGGCATATGAGTTGGTCCCTGAGGCTTACAGGCAGAAATTTAGGAATTGTAAAAAAGAAATTTCCCAGACCCATATATAATTTGCTCGAAGCAAAGAACAGTTATTTGATAGGTGGTGTTCTTCTAAAAATGTAGGCTCTGATCATGACAAACTTAGACAACTTGTCCTTGTTGAAGAGTTCAAACGGTGCATAAATTCAGACATTAAATCTTTTCTCGATGAGAGACAGGTTGAAACTTTGGAGGAAGCTTCTCGTTTGGCAGATGATTATGCTTTGACTCATAAAGTCTCATTTGTGAACAGGCCTTATCCTCGAAAACCTTTATAATCCACAGACAGGTCCAAGATTCTATCCCAGTAATCCTTCTGGTAGTTATAGCCATACATCTAGTACTATGCCCAAACTTTCTGGTGAAAATAAAAACCAGAATCCTTCCAAACCTTCTGGTGAAAACAGAAGCCAGAATTTTTCCAAACCTTCTGGTGAAAACAAAGACCAGAATCCCTTATCTCAATCTCAAGTAGTTTGTTATTATTGTAAAAATACAGGTCATTTGATCTCTGAGTGTTTAAAATTAAAGCGAAGGAAAGAAAGAGAAAGACAAGAGGAACTTAAGCCTACAGGCTTGACTTCTATAAGGCCAAAACCACAGTCTTGTGTAAGGGAGGAAACTCTTTCTGATACCAAATTATCTGAGACTGATACAGTTATGGAGTGTTATGAACCATTCTTATCAGATGGTTTTGTGTCACTAAATGGTGATAGTTATGCCCATCCTACCCCTATTAAAATCTTACGAGATACCGGAGCTTCTCAATCTCTTATTCTAGCAGATACTCTGCCTTTTTCTGAGAAGACTTCTTTGGGCCAAAGTGTCCTTATTCAGGGTGTGGAATGTGGATTTGTTAATGTTCCGCTTCATAACGTTTATTTGTCATCAGACTTGGTATCCGGTTCAGTGGCTGTTGGTATTAGACCTTCTTTACCTTTTAAAGGTGTTCATTTGTTGCTAGGCAATGACTTAGCTGGAGATAAGGTTGTGATAAACCCACTTTTGACTACTAATCCTTGCATAGACCAACCGCCTGATCCCATTGAGCAGGAAATTCCTGATCTTTATCCGTCTTGTGCAGTCACAAGGGCTATGGCACGTAAGGCCAAGCAAGCTGATGGGAAGCAGGATTTTGATTTTACTGATACCTTTTTGGGCCAGTCTTTTAATGACGAGATAACAAGGTCTCTGTCTTCAAGCCTGTCTGATCAGCAGGCAGATTTTCATGAGAATAATTCATCTTTAGATCTAGGCCATGACAAAATGTCCGGGTCTCAACTAGCTATAGAACAGCACAAGGATCCTGAAATTTCGCCTTTGTTTGAAAGGGCTTTAGATGAGCAGGAATTATCTCAGGTCCCAGTCTGTTATTATGTCAAAAATGGCATTCTTATGAGAAAATGGCGTCCACCAGACGTCTCAGCAGAAGACGAGTGGACTGTCAACCATCAGATAGTGGTTCCACGGGTTTACCGTCCCGAAATATTAAACTTGGCGCATGAAACCCCCATGTCAGGACATTTAGGTGTAAATAAAACCTATCACAAGATTCTTAATCATTTTTACTGGCCTGGGTTAAAATCAGATGTTTCTCAGCATTGTAGGTCCTGCCATACATGTCAAATGGTAGGAAAACCCAATCAGACTATACCTAAGGCTCACTTGCAGCCTATACCTGCTTTTGATGAACCTTTCAGTCGAATAATTACAGACTGTGTGGGTCCCTTGCCCAGAACTAAGTCTGGCTGTGAATATCTTTTGACAATTATGTGTGCTTCCACACGTTTTCCTGAAGCCATTCCACTAAGAAATATCAAAACTAAGACAATCGTCAAGGCCTTAGTGAAGTTTTTCACATTTGTTGGGCTTCCTAAATCTATTCAGTCAGATCAAGGCTCAAATTTTATGTCTGGAATATTTCAACAAGTAATGCATGAACTTGGCATTGTACAGTATAAGTCATCGGCCTATCATCCTGAAAGTCAAGGCGCCCTTGAAAGATTCCATCAAACATTAAAAAACATGATAAGATCATATTGCTTTGACACAGAGAAGGATTGGGATGAAGGCATCCATCTCCTTTTATTTGCTGTTAGAGAATCTGTGCAAGAATCTCTTGGCTTCAGTCCATTTGAATTAGTATTTGGCCATACTGTTCGTGGTCCTTTGAAACTTCTCAAAGAGAAATTTCTCTCTAATGATGACACTTCCTTGAATTTACTTCAGTATGTGTCTGATTTCAAAACTAGACTTTCAAAAGCTTGTGAGGCTGCTCGGACCAATCTTCAGTCAGCCCAAAGGAAAATGAAACAGCTTTATGATATAGGGACAAAAGAAAGGAATTTTAAACCAGGTGATAAGGTACTAGCTCTTTTGCCTATTCCAGGAAAATCGTTGCAGGCCAGGTATTATGGTCCATACACTGTAGACAAAAAGATTAGTGACGTAAATTACTTAATAAACACTCCTGGGAGGCGCAAGCTAAAGCAGCTATGTCATATTAACATGCTTAAGGAATACATAGATAGGGACAATACATCTTTAACATCAGTCAATCTAGTTAGCTCTGTTCCACTTAATTCATGTGACAATGACTGTCAGGATATTAATTCAGTGAAGTCGGATCCCACATCATCAAAACTTCAGAATTCTGACATTCTACGGAATCTTGACCAGAAACTATCACATCTAGAGCCAAATCAGCGGAATGAACTGAAACAGCTGATTTTTGAATATGAACACTTATTTCCTGACATTCCAACACGGACAGACAAAATATTTCACGATGTGGACATAAATGGTTCTAAACCTGTAAAACAACACCCATACAGGATGAATCCAGTGAAACAAAAATATCTTAAAGAAGAAGTTCAGTATCTATTAGACAATGACTTTATTGAACCAAGCCAAAGTGAGTGGAGTTCTCCTTGTATTCTTGTACCAAAACCTGATGGGACATATCGTATGTGTACAGATTTTAGGAAAGTTAATTCCTTAAGTAAAACAGATAGCTTTCCTATTCCAAGAATGGATGACTGCATTGATAACATCGGGAATGCCAAATACATAACGAAATTCGACCTTCTGAAAGGATTTTGGCAAATTCCACTTACAGATAGAGCAAAGGAGGTTTTGGCATTCACAACACCAGACGGATTATTTAACTATAATGTCATGCCATTTGGAACGAAAAACTCTCCGGCAACATTTCAGCGCTTAATAAACATGGTAATTGCGGGGCTGGAAGGCTGCAGTGCTTATATCGATGATGCTATCATATACAACGACCAGTGGAATCAACATCTTGGGACTATTCGAGCATTCTTTGATAGACTGAGTAATGCCAAATTGACAATCAATCTTGCTAAAAGTGAATTCTGCCATGCAAGTTTGACATTTCTAGGTCATGTTGTAGGTCAAGGTCATGTGAAACCCATTGATGCTAAAGTTGAGGCTATCTCAAATTTTCCCGTACCCACGTGCAAAAGACAGCTGATGCGATTTCTTGGTATGGCTGGTTATTACAGAAAGTTCTGTAATAATTTCTCTGTCATTGCTGAGCCTTTAACAAATTTGCTCAGCAAAAGAACAAAATTCCATTGGAATGCAATATGCCAAAATGCTTTTGATAAACTTAAAGCCATACTCAAGAATGAACCAGTTCTCTTAGCACCAAACTTTGAAAAGGAGTTTAAGCTAGCTGTAGATGCTAGTGACGTAGGTGCAGGTAGTGTTTTGTTGCAGGAAGATGAAAATGGTGTGGATCATCCAGTTTGCTACTTTTCCAAAAAGTTTGATAAGCATCAGAGAAATTACTCTACCATAGAGAAAGAGTGCTTGTCTCTGATTCTTGCTCTGCAACATTTCGAAGTTTATCTTACCCCTACTACTGCACCGATTGTTGTTTTCAGTGATCACAATCCACTGACTTTCATACACAAAATGAAAAACAAAAATCAGCGGTTGCTCAGGTGGAGTCTCATGCTACAAGAGTATAATTTAGACATAAGACATATTAGAGGGAGAGATAACATTATCCCTGATGCCCTTTCGAGAGCTTGAGCAGTGTCAGGAGTTGTGTTTTTCTTTCCTACTAAAGTGGATTGTAGATACATGTAATTTTATATGCCATGCTTAATATTTTATTATTCTTAAAGCAAAAGAAAGCTTTATTACATAAATCTTTCTTTTCCTCGAAGAGGGGGAGTGTTATGCATAAGAATTTATTTTTCTGATTCCCACTTTCACCCCACTGTGACCTAATAGTGCTATAAATATCTTGTTAATCTTTTTATAGAAGATTCTAGAAAACTGAGTCACAGATTAATTTCTTTTTGTAAACAACATGTTTACAAGGAAAAGTACTTCAGAACCTTCCAGAAAGTTCAGGTTTGCATTATTTTTAAAAGATTACCTCATCTTATTCCACAACCCTGTGGAACATTCTAGAGAAACCTTAGGGTCTATAAAAGAGCTTGATTTTTCTCATTGAGTCAGACTTTGGAGTTTGATGTTTGGGCTTATAAGGAAAGTTATTTCTAAATTCTGTGTTGGATTGTGAAAGGATATTACTTTTCATTTTGGACTGTGAATTCTGTGGGATCAAGGAAAATAGATTCATTCAGGATATTTCATAACAGAGCTAAGTACATTTAATTTTCTTACTTCTACAGGTTAAAGTTAACTTGTAAATAAATTTTGTTAAATTTTTCCAAAAGGCTTGTTTGCTTTTTCTTTCTGCTACGCCTGGCTCGTAACAACAGTGTTGACGGGGACGTTAAACCTCAAATCAAACAAACAAATCAGTACTGGTCACAAACAGACTCAGTAAAACCGAGTCTGCTATTTTCGTTTATTTCGAGTATTCTTCGCTTCCAAAGGATCCAACTATTCAGAACTCATTTATATCCTCTCTATACATATATTGCATTCTGACATGCAGAACTCTAGTTAAATGTGAGATTGAGGGGTAGTGATTTGGATTGTCTCGGTGAGGCAAAACCTATTAATATCCACAACATTTTTTCGGAGAAATGAAGACGTGTATCCTAAATTGTCATCAACTACTCTCTAACCCCCCCCCCCCCCCCCCCACACACACACACACACTCTCTCTTCACCGTGTATGACATATGATAATTCTCGTGCTGTTCATAGAGGCGGATCTAACGTGGAGCCTCAATACGGTTTGTGCATTGTTTTTGTGGAAATTATGAATTGTGTAAAGTCGATAGCATCGCCTAAATAACCATCTTTTTGCTCGAAACACAGATTATGTGTGTTCGTTAGCATCCTACATCGTTGGGGGTTAGAGGGATCTACAATATTTTCTTTATTTTTGCTAATTGAGAAATTAAAACATAGATTTTGGGTACTCGTTACCGAACACCAAACACAATGTTTGATAAAATATCAAACAAATATCATTGTTTTTTATCGTCGGAAAACTGTCCGTTTTTTTTTTGTTTTTTTTTTGGTTTCATTCACTATGTCAACCGGTCTGATACCATTATGTCCACTAACATTTTTAGGATGCAAAATTGTCACATTTTCCAGAGATTGCAGGTTCTGGTAATACTGCATCAGTCAGACGGTTCTAACGAGGGCCCACAATCTATGTTTTTGGAAAAGGAGTAAGAATGTTGCCCGACTGGCAGAACTTGCGACCCCTGATCACCAGCTAGACGCGCATCAGACTGAGCTACAGATCCTCGAATTAATGTCCCCGACCGGCAGCTACCAAACCCGCGACACCTGATCAACAGTCTGGTAAAACTGCATCAGTCAGACGGTTCTAACGAGTGCCCACAATCTATGTTTTTGGAAAAGGAGTAAGAATGTTGCCCGGCTGGCAGAACTTGCGACCCCTGATCACCAGCTAGACGCGCATCAGACTGAGCTACAGATCCTCGAATTAATGTCCCCCGACCGGCAGCTACCGAACCCGCGACACCTGATCAACAGTCGGACGTACATCAGACTGTACTACAGGTCCTCGAATTAACGTTGTCCGACCGGCAGCTACCGAACCCCCGACACCTGATCAACAGTCAGACGTACATCAGACTGTACTACAGGTACCAGAATTAACGTTGTCCGACCGGCAGGTACCAACCTGCGACTCCTGATCACCAGCAAGACGCACACCAGACTGTGCGACAGATCCACGAATTAATGTTGCCCGACCAGCGGGTACCGAACCCGCGACATCTGATCACCAGTCAGATGCGCATCAGACTGTGCTACAGACCCACGAGTTAATGTTGCCCGGCCGGCAGGTACCGAACTCGCAACCTGTGATCACCAGTCAGACGCGCATCAGACTGCTACAGACCCACGAATTAATGTTGCCCGGCCGGCAGGTACCGAACTCGCAACCCCTGATCACCCGTCAGACGCGCGTCAGACTGCTACAGACCCACAAATTAATGCTGCATGGCCCGGCAGGTACCGAAAACTCGCAACCCCTGATCACCAGTCAGACGCGCATCAGACTATGCTACCGAGGTCTGCATAAAGCAAGTGTTGCAGTTTGTTTTAGGGAAAACTAATATCAGATTGCGTATTCCTAGGCTTTCGCATGCTTCGCTGTTACCGTCCAGTCAGCTATATTAAGGTCATATCGAGTCGGCCAGTCAGTTTCTAAGCCACTTATTGTTTCCTGGACCAACACCATTTGATCAGCACATTACACATTATGTCACCAGAAAGTTGCATCTTGCCCTTACGAATCGGTGGAAGCGAGGGATATTTCAGGATCAATCACCAAGAAAGAAGTTTATTGGGCCCATCGGGGATAGAACCCACTGCTCTGTGATCATCAGACCGGGTCACCGAGACCGACCACATGTGTTACCAATGGTTCCCTAGTAGAATGTGTATATATGTGCGTAGTTTAGGCTTTATCCTCGCTGGTCACACATGATGATGATGATGATGATGATGATGATGATGATGATGATGATACGTACGTCATATATGATGATGATGATGGCGATGTTGATGATGGCGATGCCCCCTCCCCCCCCCCCCCCACACACACACACACACACGTGGGGTGTTGTGTGGTTTACAAATATTATTAAAACCTGGTGTATTTTGATTTTATAATACATTATTATTCAACTCAACAACGTTACTATGTTTATTTCCTGCTTATTTTTCCCACAAACGTATTGACGGGGAACTTGTATATTGAACAAGGTAGCTCTTTGATATCAGATTACACGGGGCGGTATTCAGAAGATGTGCGGTTACCTGCAGGGCATTAGGTTAGCAGCGTCACGGTAAAAGAAACCTATAGGGAAATGTCGGTATTTGTGTTGTCCGATTTCGATAAAGTGGTTTTTCTGTTGTACTATATGTTTTATTTATTTATTGTGGCAAATTTATAGTCACCCGAGTGCTAAAATTTCAACTGTCACATCATTAGAACGTAGTTTTCAGATGAAAAGTAATGTTTTCATTTCAATCCAAATTTAGATTGTAGGTGTTCGTTACAACCGCCCCAGTGAGACAGATCTAACGAGTGGCCACAAACTACGTTTATTGGCAGCAAAATGAAAAAAATAATGTATATTTCTGTAAATTCCAATTTACTATATAAAGTGCATGTAAGTTACATTCCCGTCAACACTGTAAAGGTCATTTTGGAGACGTTGCTTCCAATTTTGTGGGACTTTTACCCGATATTGAGATGAAATGACATCTCAAGCCCTGTCGCCCAATTAAACCAATAGGGTTTATAAGCATGGACGGTCCGCCTCGCACTGCGGTGCCTGGAAAGGCTTAGATCCTCTAAGCAGTTTACCAGTAC
Organism: Lucinisca nassula; assembly: GCA_963580285.1. Classification (NCBI taxonomy): domain Eukaryota; kingdom Metazoa; phylum Mollusca; class Bivalvia; order Lucinida; family Lucinidae; genus Lucinisca; species Lucinisca nassula. The sequence continues at coordinate 64,331,383 of OY757010.1, forward strand.
TAGTATGCGGGCTGGATTCAGCTCTTCGTGGAAGCATCATGCTATCCATATACTTCTTCAAGCATAGAGCGAATTGACATGTACACAGAATGAAGAGTCGAACTACGTACTTTGCCGCGTCACAGTACAACGAACCAACGTCGTTACTTTGATTCTTTCTTCTATTTCGAAAAACTGAGCGTTTACTTTTTCTGTGGTATTAATTTATTTATTGCTAATTTGGATACACTTACCAAACACACTCGTGGGATGAAATTGCTTCTTTCATATAATCTGGCCCCTAAGTAATAAAAATGTTTCATGCTCAACTATGCTGAGCATGAAATCGATAATACTTACAAATATTACAATAATGGGACCAAACATATAATGTCTGTACTCGTTATGCAACCATTCAATGGAGGCGAATCTAACGAGTACCAACAATCCACGCTTTTGAGGAGAAATATTATAGCAATGTATATAACTGTTAACCCAGAAAATTGTATATATATAAAGAGTTTTGTTATTTCAATAAAACGCACTTGTTACTTCTGCATCCGGCAGTTGCATCAGAAGCAAATAAAATCATTTGTCTTCATATTTCACTACGATCAAACATCTGTGTGACATAGGGCATTTTTAGCATGTTTACTGATGAACATCTCTGATACTATTCTTATGCATATTCAAAAGATAGGCTGATGGTGCTCATTCGAACCGGTTCATTGAGGCGGTGCTAATGAGTACCCACGACCGATGTCTTTGAACAGAAATAAGAAAGACAATCAATCGATCAATATTCAAACGATATGCTGATGGTGCTCGTCCGAACTGGTTCATTGTGGCGGTGCTAATGTGCACCCACGACCGACTTCCCCTTCAACACTGTAAAGGTCATATTGAAGACGTTGCTGCCAATTTTGTGGGACTTTTACCTGACATTGAGTTGAAATGACATCTCAAGCCCTGCCGCCCAATAAAACCAATAAGGTTTATAAGCATGGACGGTCCGACACTCACACCGCTTGGCCTGGGCAGGCTTAGATCCTCTAAGCAGTTTACCAGTACTCGTGTGTGGGTCGGATTCAGCTCCTCGTGGAAGCATCATGCAGCCCATATATTTCTTCAAGCCCCGATGGGCGGGGCCGTACCGTCGTCTTTGAACAGAAATAAGAAAGATAATCAATCAATCAATCAATCGTGAATTACTGGATAGGACATTGTCTTACACAATACAAGTTCTCAGGCTACATGTAGGCGACATACCTGTTAGAAGCTACCAAATCCCAGCAAGTTAACGTCGCACGAGCGTCAAAACAAGGTGTTGCATCGACGCCCATGCGACGCCGACTAGACGTCGTTTATTTGTTTGATTTGGGGTTTTACGTCCCCGTCAACACAGTGTAGGTAATTTTGGAGACGTTGTTCCGATATTGTGGGACTTATACCCGATATTGAGATATGACATCTCAAGCCCTGCCGCCTAATAAATCCAATATGGTTTATATGCATGGACGGTCAAACTCGCACCACTTTTCCTGGGCACGCTTAGTACTCACATGCGGTTGGTTTCAGCTCTGCGTGGAAGCATCATGCAGCCATCTATTTCTTCAAGCCCCAATGGGCGGGGCTGGACTAGACGTCGTATGGACGCTAGGTCACCTACGATACAGGTATGTGACTTCTGTGGTTGCTAAGATTTTGGAAAAGGTCTGCCGGCATGTCAGCAGACAATAATAATAATAATGAATTCCCCCGTCAATTCCAGTTTTTTTTCTTGATAAAGTGGGGTCTAGTGGGGATCTTCATTTCACGGATTTGTTAACCTGATGGTTATGTTTCTTTCCTTTTTATCTTCTCATGTATGTCATGAGCATGGCCATAAGGGATATTTTAATTTTAGTCTGTTATATTACTTCATGCAACAAACACTCACGTAAACCTTCCTTAAGCGCAAAATTTGGTTTTACAGTCATGAATATCCGCCGCCGTTTTTTTTAAACACACACACACACACACACACACACAGGCGCGCGCGCGCACACACACACAGACACGCGCGTACACACACGCGCGCGAACACACAAACGCACAGGTTAACAGCCGCGATTTGGATAAATCGCCAATGTCAGATTATTTTCTTAAGATCATCATGAAAAGTGCATATATAATGTTGACCCCCTTGAACCCCATTTTCATAAAGTACAACTGGGGTTAACGGTTTCCTATTTCTGCTCGAAGCGGTTCTAGCGAGGACCAGCAATCTATGTTTAGGTTCACGTTGGGTGAAGGTCAGCAATCCATGTTTAGAGCAGAAAAAATGCAAAATATCGGATATTTTGTCAGCAAATTTTCAATTTTTGGTGACAAAACTTTCAATATATTTGAATAGGCGTGTTTTCGTAAAGTACCGTTGAAGATGACATCTCCAAAATAGTTATTCTTAGTTTCGAGTGAAAACTTATCATTTTGATGTTCGGAACATCATTACGATAACACATCCGTGTGATTTTGTACATTTTTCAAACCTCAGAAAAGGCAATTTTTCTGATGAAAATTTGTGATATTTTTCTTATTTATACTCCAAACATAGGTTTTGGGTGCTCGTTAGAACCGACTCGAGGCGGTTCTAACGAAAACCCACAACCTATGTCTTGGAGCGGAAATTAGGAAAATAATGTATACCCCTGTAAACCCCAGTTTTCTTTATATAAAGTGGGGTTTAGGGGGGTCTTCATTTCACGGACTTGTTCACGTGATGTAGATTCAACAAAGCTCGTTATAATAACCGTGTACTTTGTTTTTCAAAACAGATGGGTTGCAGGGGTATTAATTAACAAATACTGATTAACGCGTTCTATTTCATAATTCGCTTTCGTAAAATAGAGGCACGAGACAAGCTGCATTCTTCCATAATATTCAGACGAAAAATAAAAATAATAAAAAAATAATTATCATTCGCGCTTATATCTGCATCAAACCATTATGATTACGTTCCCGTGCGCTAAATGTCTCTAAAACTAACGTTTCTCAGATGAAAATGTTTTTTGTTATATTCTGCTATATTTATAGATTTATGACTGCTCATTAGAACCACCTTGGTAATACGGTTTTAACGAGTACCCGCAATCTATGTTTTAGAACAAAAATTAAAAAAATAATGAATTCCCCGTAAATCCCATCCCCCCCCCCAAAAAAAAAAAATGCTCATTAGAACCGCCCTGTCCAGACAGTTTTAAGGAGTACCCGTAATCTATGTTTTGGAGCAAAAATAAGGAAAAACGGAATACCTCGTAAACCCAATGTGCTCTATATACTGTGGGGATTAGAGGGGTCTTCTATTCACGGACTTGTTATCTTGATGCATGAGCTGTAGGTGCTTGTTAAAACCGCTTCAGCAAATCGGTTCAAACAAAAACCCACATTCAATGCTCTTGAGATAATGTGGGATCTAGTTGGACATGTTGGAATGTTTATTTAACGGACTTTTTGTTGAGGTGATGATGAATAATTTAGAAATTCTGAATTAACATATAACAAATATCGACTATTGTATAACAGTTTCCGGAAAGCAAATATTACACACGCGTGTAAACACATTACCTGGCGTTGCATGGCAACGTAAGTGTAGTGTGGTCAGTGACAAATCTCGCAAATACTATTATATGACCCTAATGTCTTGGGAAATACGGTCATCTGTAATTGCCATAATATACATGAATTCTCATAATTTTGGCCTCAGTGTGGCACAAATATTTCCTTAACATTTAAACAAACAAAGAACATTTCTCAGCTAATGCATTTTCTTAACCCGTATTTGACAAAGTTGGAATCTCCCACCTAGTAAGTTTGGATTGGTCCATTTCCAATTATTGGGCTGCCAGGTTTGTTTTATTAGCGACACATTTTGCAACAATGTTTGTACTTTCAGCAAACAGTGTAGAACCAGGTCAGACGTCGCGTTTTGTGGCGTCTGATCTGGGTCTGCACTATTTGCCAATGTCCCACAATAGGGCCGCTAGGCATATATAGGTTAAATCTCCGATACCCTTATTTGTTTGTTTTTCTTTCTTTCTTTTTTTTTTTTTTTTGTTCTTTTGTTTTTAGAAAAAAATCCATAAAGATTTTTAGGAGGAACGTATTGTCTGAAAATTTATCATGCATTAAGCTGAGGTATTATCCATGTCATTCTCGATTGTTCTTTATATATGTATAGTTAAGTTAAGATTGTTCTATGTGCTCCGTATTTAAAGTCAATGATCATGTCATTTCTTAAGCAATGGCATACATGTACTTACAGAATATTCATTTTTTTCTCAAATATAACTTTAATTTTAAATGACGCGATTGTAGTGAATATACATGTTAAGCTGTTGAAGATAATCGTAAATAAACATGCACATGTATTTAAGTCAACTAAAGCGATAGATCGCACATGCGCGCTAAATGCATAAATTCGATTGGCTCATTCATAAAACGGTTTCAAACGGTGATACTATTGGCCAAAACGGGAAAGCGTTTTCAATAGCGTTTTGATTTTTTCAGAGCGCATGCGCAAATTAACCGTTTGTCTGAAACGATTCGCCTTGACTTTTAATTGGTCAAAACGATATGAAACGCTCGAACCGTTGTCGAAACGCAAACGTTTTGCAACGGTTTCAAAACGAACCCTAAACGCAAAAACGGGTAGGTCGAACGTTATCGCCACTGTAAGTCACCAGCACTTAAGCTAATAAAATGTAGGCGAACATGATAACAAAATTTGTGTGCCAGCGCATGACAAATCCTGCAATACGACTGCAAAAAGTCACATCAGCCAGTGCATCCACGCTGTCTGATTAGAGTCGACGCTACCTCTTGAGCCTTCTATCGACGGACAGTTTTGTTAAAGCTTTTGCCTTCCTATGTGTACGTGCAGGCTGATAGTATCGTAAGTCACGAATTGTGATTTTTCAAAAGCCCTAATAAATGTCTGACCTAACATTATCTTTGGCTTATCACATTAAGAGGAATGGGAACACCTGGTAGATTTTTTCCGCCGTTTTTCAAAGGGAGACATCTTTCAGGACTTCCTGTTCGCTTTTCTATAAGCCCTGTCCAACTGAAAAAGGGCTCTTCTCTTAAAGGAAAGAATTTGCTCCTGAGGAGCAAATTCTTTCCTTTAAGAGTTGACCCCTATTGACTTGGGAGACAAAAATGTTTTTGGTGATGTTGCCTCCCCTGAAGGTGTTCCCATTCCCCTTAAATAAGTTATTGATATTCATTATGATGTGTTTTACGCTGTAAGGCGAAACTGGAGGGCAAAGAATGTAAATATAAAAATAAACATAAGTGCAATACAATATACATTAACATCAGGCGATACAATAAAGTGCCAGCTTGGATGATTATTATAACATTAAATAGAGGATCTTACTCGAGTTTTCATGTACAGTCGACGCTCGTTATCTCGAACCTCACGGGACCGGATAGAAAAGTTCGAGTTATTCGTAGTACGAGATAACCAAAGTGTGACGTCACGTGCATGTTGGAGCCCATTATGTGCCGTGATATGCTTGGTATTATTGAATTTATTAAACGAGTTAAGGAAAGGGGATCAAATTCTCGGCAGAACCTCGCATTTATGCCCTTTCCTCAACTCGTTAATAAATCCGATAAGACATGAGCACGAATGCAAGATTGTATTTATCATGTGACATTTAAAACGCACTTTATTCACGACTTTTTAACAAAAATGTCGACATTCCGCCATTTGTCAACGCCACGTCGTGTGTAACATTACGGGGCGTATCTAACTTATTTGCATATTTAATCCACTAGTGGAGTATTGAATTTATTACACGGCGTTATAACATTCTCAGACGCGACGTCATCATATAAATGATTGTTAATGAACGTGTACTACTTTTTTCCTGGTCTGAGATAATAAATAAGCAAAGAAATTGAAACAAGAAAACGAAAATAACCTTGATAAAACAACAAAATCTGTAAGAACTGTTCAAATAAACGATCACATCTAAACAATAATGTACCGTGTGAATACGGTGACATTCCGCTATTAAGACCACCTAAAATTAAGACTAATTCTGCTTAAAAAAACTTATTTAGTAGGCTAATGTTATTCTTTCTTTGTATTTTCTGCATACGGTGTTACTGTTGAACAGCTAAACGTAGTCTTAATATAGGAATTTTACTGTATCACGTTGATTCACATTGTACTTTTTAGCTCACCCGAGCAAAGCTCAAGGTGAGCTTTTGTGATCACCTTTTGTCCGTCGTACGTGCGTCGTGCGTCGTCAACATTTACATTGTTAAGACTCCAGAAACCACAAGTTTGCTTCAGTCTTCATGAAACTTTACTAGAATATTTGTCTTAATGATATCTGGGTCAAGTTCGAATATTGGTTTTGTCAGGTCAAAATGTAGGTCAGTAGGTAAAATCATAGAAAAACATTGTTAAGACTCTAGAGGCCACAGTTATGGTCCAGTCATCCTGAAACTTGCTCAGAATGATCATCCTGACAATATATCGGTCAAGTTAGAATATGGGTCATGTCGGATCAAAAAGAAGGTCAGCAGCTAAAATCATAGAAAAATCTTGTTAAGGCTCTACAGGCCACAGTTTTGGTTCAATCATCCTCAAATTTGCTCAGAATAATCGTCCTGACAATATCTCGGTCAAGTTCGAAAACGGGTCATTTCGGGTCAAAAAGTAGGTCAGTAGGTCATATCATAGAAAAACCGTGTTAAGACTCTAGAGGCCACAGTTTTTGTCCAATCATCCTCAAACTTGCTCAGAATGATTATACTGTCAATATCTTGGTCATGTACGAATATAGGTCATGTAGGGTCAAAAAGTAGGTCAGTAGGCCAAATCATAGGAAAACCTTGTTAAGACTCTAGAGGCCACAGTTTTGGTCCAACCATTCTTAAACTTAATCAAAATCATCATCCTGACAATTTCTCGGTCAAGTTCTAATATTGGTCATGTCGGGTCAAAAAGTAGGTCAGCAGGTCAAATCATAGAAAAACCTTGTTAATGCTCCAGAGGCCACAGTTTTGGTCCAATCATCCTCAAATTTGCTCAGAATGATCATCATGTCAATATCTTGGTCATGTACGAATATGGGTCATGTCGGGTCAAGAAATAGGACAGTAGGTCAAATCAAAGAAAAACCTTGTTAAGACTCTAGAGGCCAAAGTTTTGGTCCAATCATCCTTAAATATTCTCAGAATGATCATCCTGACAATATCTCGGTGAAGTTCGAATAAGGGTCATAGGGGATCAAACAGGTGGTCAGAGGGTCATATCATAAAAAAAAATTGTTAAGACTCTAGAGGCCACAGTTTGGGTCCAATCATCCTGAAACTTGCTCAGAATGATCATCCTGACAATATCTCGGTCAAGTTCGAATACGGGTCATATGGGATCAAAAAGTAGGCCAGTAGGTCAAATCATAGAAAAAACACTGTTAAGACTCTAAAGGCCACAGTTTTGGTCAAATCATCCTCAAATTTGCTCAGAATGATCATCCTGACAATATCTCAATCAAGTTCGAATACGTGTTATTTCGGGTCAAAAAGAAGGTCAGTAGGTCAAATCATTGAAAAGCCTTGTTAAGACTCCAGAGGCCACAGTTATGGTCCAATCATCCTTAAACTTGCTCAGAATGATCATCCTGACAATATATCGGTCAAGTTAGAATATGGGTCATGTCGGATCAAAAAGAAGGTCAGCAGCTAAAATCATAGAAAAATCTTGTTAAGGCTCTACAGGCCACAGTTTTGGTCCAATCATCCTCAAATTTTCTCAGAATAGTTGTCCTGACAATATCTCGGTCAAGTTCGAAAACTGGTCATTTCGGGTCAAAAAGTAGGTCAGTAGGTCATATCATAGAAAAACCTTGTTAAGACTCTAGAGGCCACAGTTTTTGTCCAATCATCCTCAAACTTGCTCAGAATGATTATACTGTCAATATCTTGGTCATGTACGAAAATGGGTCATGTAGGGTCAAAAAGAAGGTCAGTAGAACAAATCATAGGAAAACCTTGTTAAGACTCTAGAGGCCACAGTTTTGATCCAATCATTCTGAAACTTAATCAAAATCATCATCCTGACAATATCTCGGTCAAGTTCTAATATTGGTCATGTCGGGTCAAAAAGTAGGTCAGCAGGTCAAATCATAGAAAAACCTTGTTAATGCTCCAGAGGCCACAGTTTTGGTCCAATCATCCTCAAATTTGCTCAGAATGATCATCCTGACAATATCTCGGTCAAGTTCGAATACGGGTCATATGGGATCAAAAAGGAGGTCAGTAGGTCAAATCATAGGAAAACACTGTTAAGACTCTAGAGGCCACAATTTTGGTCAAATCATCCTCAAATTTGCTCAGAATGATCATCCTGAAAATATCTCGAGCAAGTTCGAATACGTGTTATTTCGGGTCAAAAAGAAGGTCAGTAGGTCAAATCATAGAAAAACTTTGTTAAGACTCTAGAGGCCACAGTTTTGGTCCAATCTTCCTCAAACTTACTCAGAATGATCATCCTGACAATATCTCGGTGAAGTTCGAATAAGGGTCATAGGGGATCAAAAAGTAGGTCAAGTGGTCAAATCATAGAAAAACTTTGTTAAGACTCTAGAGGCCACAGATTTGGTCAAATCTTCCTCAAACTTACTCAGAATGATCATCCTGACAATATCTCGGTGAAGTTCGAATAAGGGTCATAGGGGATCAAAAAGGAGGTCAAGTGGTCAAATCATAGAAAAACTTTGTTTAGACTCTAGTGTCCACAGTTTTGGTCCAATCTTCAGTAGGTCAGTAGGTCAAATCATAGAAAATACACTGTTAAGACTCTAGAGGCCACAGTTTTGGTCAAATCATCCTCAAATTTGCTCAGAATGATTATACTGTCAATATCTTGGTCATGTACGAATATGGGTCATGTAGGGTCAAAAAGTAGGTCAGTAGGTCAAACCATAGAAAAACCTTGTTAAGACTCTAGAGGCCACAGTTTTGGTCCAATCATTCTGAGACTTAATTAAAATCATCATCCTGACAATATCTCGGTCAACTTCGAATATTGGTCATGTCGGGTCAAAAAGTAGGTCAGCAGGTCAAATCATAGAAAAACCTTGTTAATGCTCCAAAGGCCACAGTTTTGGTCCAATCATTCTGAAACTAAATCAAAATCATCATCCTGACAATATCTCGTTCAAGTTCGAATATTGGTCATGTCGGGTCAAAAAGTAGGTCAGCAGGTCAAATCATAGAAAAACCTTGTTAATGCTCCAGAGGCCACAGTTTTGGTCCAATCATCCTCAAATTTGCTCAGAATGATCATCATGTCAATATCTTGGTCATGTACGAATATGGGTCATGTCGGGTCAAGAAATAGGACAGCAGGTCAAATCATAGAAAAACCTTGTTAAGACTCTAGAGGCCACAGTTTTGGTCCAATCATCCTCAAATTTGCTCAGAATGATCATCCTGACAATATCTCGGTGAAGTTCGAATAAGGGTCATAGGGGATCAAACAGGTGGTCAGAGGGTCATATCATAAAAAAACATTGTTAAGACTCTAGAGGCCACAGTTTTGGTCCAATCATCCTGAAACTTGCTCAGAATGATCTTTAGACAATATCTCGGTCAAGTTCGAATCGGTCATGTCGGTCAGAAAGTAGGTCAGCAGGTCAAATCATAGACAAACCTTGTTAACGCTCTAGAGGCCACAGTTTTGGTCCAGTCATCCTCAAAACTGCTCAGAATGATCATCCTGACAATATCTCGATCAAGTTCAAATACGGGTCATATGGGATCAAGAAAAAGGTTAGTAGTTCAAATCATAGAAAAACTTTGTTAAGGCGCTAGAGGCCACAGTTTTAGTCCAATCATCCTGAAACTTGCTCAGAATGATCACTCTGACAATATCTTGGTCAAGTTCGAATCGGTCATGTTTGGCCAGAAAGTAGGTCAGCAGGTCAAATCATAGAAAAACCTTGTAAACGCTCTAGAGGCCACAGTTTTGGTCCAATCATCCTCAAATCTGCTCAGAATGATAATCCTGACAATATTTCGGTCAAGTTCAACTACGGGTCATATGAGATCAAAAAGTATATCAGTAGGTCAAATCATAGAAAAACTTTGTTAAGACTCTAGAGGTCACAGTTTTGGTCCGATCGTCCTGAAACTTGATTAGAATGATTATCCTGTCAATACCCTGGTCATGTACGAATATGGGTCATGTCGGGTCAAAAAATAGGTCAGTAGGTAAAATCATAGAAAAACCTTGTTAAGACCCTAGAGGCCACAGTTTTGGTCCAATCATCCTCAAATTTGCTCAGAATGATCATCCTGACAATATCTCAGTGAAGTTCGAACAAGGGTCATATGGGATCAAAAAGGTGGTCAGTAGGTCATATCATCGAAAAACATTGTTAAGACTCTAGAGGCCACAGTTTTGGTCCAATCATCCTGAAACTTGCTCAGAATGATCATCCTGACAATATCTTGGTCAAGTTCGAATTGGTCATGTCGGGTCATAAAGTAGGTCAGCAGGTCAAATCATAGAAAAACCTTGTTAACGCTCAAGAGGCCAGTTTTGGTCCAATCATGCACAAATCTCCTCAGAATGATCATCCTGACAATATCTCGGTCAAGTTCAAATACGGGTCATATGGGATCAAAAAGTAGGTCAGTAGGTCAAATCTTAACATTGTTAAGACTCTAGAGGCCACAGTTTTGGTCCAATCATCCTCAAATTTGCTCAGAATGATTATCCTGAAAATATCTCGATCAAGTTCGAATACGTGTTTTTTTCGGGTCATAAAGAAGGTCAGTAGGTCAAATCATAGAAAAACTTTGTTAAGACTCTAGAGGCCACAGTTTTGGTCCAATCTTCCTCAAACTTACTCAGAATGATCATCCTGACAATATCTCGGTGAAGTTCGAATAAGGGTCATAGGGGATCAAAAAGTAGGTCAAGTGGTCAAATCATAGAAAAACTTTGTTAATACTCTAGAGGCCACAGTTTTGGTCCAATCTTCCTCAAACTTACTCAGATTGATCATCCTGACATTCCCGGTCAAGTTCGAATACGGGTCATATGGGATCAAAGAGTAGGTCAGTAGGTCAAATCATAGAAAAAACACTGTTAAGACTCTAGAGGCCACAGTTTCTGTCAAATCATCCTCAAATTTGCTCAGAATGATCATCCTGACAATATCTCGATCAAGTTCGAATACGTGTTATTTCGGGTTAAAAAGAAGGTCAGTAGGTCAAATCATAGACAAACCTTGTTAAGACTCTAGAGGCCACAGTTATGGTCCAATCATCCTGAAACTTGCTAAGAATGATCATCGTGACAATATATCGGTCAAGTTAGAATATGGATCATGTCGGGTCAAAAAGAAGGTCAGCAGCTAAAATCATAGAAAACTCTTGTTAAGGCTCTACAGGCCACAGTTTTGGTCCAATCATCCTCAAATTTGCTGAGAATGATAATCCTGACAATATCTCGGTCAAGTTCAAAAACGGGTCATTTCGGGTCAAAAAGTAGGTCAGTAGGTCATATCATAGAAAAACCTTGTTAAGACTCTAGAGGCCACAATTTTTGTCCAATCATCCTCAAACTTGCTCAGAATAATTATACTGTCAATATCTTGGTCATGTACGAATATGGGTCAAAAAGTATGTCAGTAGGTCAAATCTTAACATTGTTAAGACTCTAGATGCCACAGTTTTGGCCCAGTCATCCTCAAATTTGCTCAGAATGATCATCCTGACAATATCTCGGGTCAAGTTCGAATACGGGTCATTGGGGTCAAAAAGTAGGTCAGTAGGTCAAATCATAGAAAAAACATTGTTAAGACTCTAAGAGGCCACAGGTTTGGTCCAATCATCCTCAATCTTGTTCAGAATGAATGTCAATATCTTGGTCATGTACGAATATGTGTCATGTTGGGTCAAAATGTAGGTCAGTAGGTTAAATTATAGAAGAACCTTGTTAAGACTCTAGAGGCCACAGTTTTCGCCCAATCATCCTGAAACTTGCTCAGAATGATCATCCTGACAATATCTCGGAGAAGTTCGAATATGGGTCATGTGGGATCAAAAAGTAGGTCAGTAGTTCAAACCATTGATAAACTTTGTTAACATTTTAGTGGTTATAGTTTTGGTCCAATCATCCTGAAAATTGCTAAGAATGATCATCCTGACAGTATCACGGTCAAGTTCAAATATGGGTCATTCGGAATTTTCAAATATGGGTCATATGAGATCAAAAAGTAGGTCAGTATGTCAAATCCTAGAAAAAACTTGTTGACACTCTAGAGGCCACATTTTTGGTCCAATCATCATCAAACTTGCTCAGAATGATCATCTTTACAATGTCTAGGTCAAGTTCGAATACGGGTCATGTGGGTTGAAAAAGTAGGTCAGAAGGTCAAATCATAGAAAATCCTTGTTAACAAACTAGAGGCCACAGTTTTGGTCCAATCATCATCAAATTTGCTCAGAATGATCATCTCTACAATATCTAGGTCAAGTTCGAATATGGGTCATGTGGGTTCAAAAAGTAAGTCAGTAGGTCAAGTCATAGAAAAACCTTGTTTAGAACACTCTAGAAAAGCTCAAGGTGAGCTTTTGTGATCACCTTTTGTCCGTCGTAAGTGCAGCTTGCATCATTCATCATGTGACGTGCGTTGTCAACATTTACCTTGTTCATCCTCTAGAGACAACAATTTTGCTTCAATCTTCATGAACACTACCAGGATGTTTGTCTTGATGATATATGGGTCAAGATCGAATATAGGTCATATCAGGTAAAAACAAGGTCACTAGGTCAAATTCACTTGCTCAGAATGATCATCTTTACAATGTCTAGGTCAAGTTCGAATACGGGTCATGTGGGTTGAAAAAGTAGGTCAGAAGGTCAAATCATAGAAAATCCTTGTTAACATACTAGAGGCCACAGTTTTGGTCCAATCATCATCAAACTTGCTCAGAATGATCATCTCTACAATATCTAGGTCAAGTTCGAATATGGGTCATGTGGGTTCAAAAAGTAAGTCAGTAGGTCAAGTCATAGAAAAACCTTGTTTAGAACACTCTAGAAAAGCTCAAGGTGAGCTTTTGTGATCACCTTTTGTCCGTCGTAAGTGCAGCTTGCATCATTCATCATGTGACGTGCGTTGTCAACATTTACCTTGTTCATCCTCTAGAGACAACAATTTTGCTTCAATCTTCATGAACACTACCAGGATGTTTGTCTTGATGATATATGGGTCAAGATCGAATATAGGTCATATCAGGTAAAAACAAGGTCACTAGGTCAAATTCCTTGAAATCCTTGTTCACCCTCTAGAGACAGTAGTTTTGCTTCAAACTTCATGAAACTTTACCAGAATGGTTGACTTGATGATATCTGAGTCAGGTTTGAATATGGGTCATGTTAGGTCAAAGACTAGGTCACTAGGTCAAATTCCTTGAAAACCTTGTTCATCCTCTAGAGACTTCAATTTCACTTCAATCTTCATGAAACTTTACCGGATGTTTGTCTTGATGATATCTGGGTCAAGTTTGAATATTGATCATGTCAGGTCAGAAACTAGGTCACTAGGTCCAATTCCTTGAAAACCTTGTACAGCCTCTAGAGGCCACGATTTTTGCTTCAATCTCTACGAAGATTGTTCGGATAACTAAGTGTCAAAAAACTCGTAGCATCTACCTTGTCAAACATAAATATTAAGGATGAAAATCCCTTACCTCTGGTGAGCGATTAAGGACCATCATGGTCCTCTTTTTTCTGATCTGATGTGTATTTTTTCTTTGAACGAAAATACTCTGTGTCCGACCGCACCCTTATTGCGCGTGGCAAATACTCAGATCAGACTACACGGATGCATGATCCGTGTCTTGTTGAGCTTATGTTCAAATACAAATATTTACAATACTAGTGTAATGCAAATCTATAGAAAACAGTGTAGTTCATACTTCCATGAACGCGTCGTCATATGATTTTCAATGACGTCAGTCTAAACCATGGTTCTCTACGGACGTTGGTGACGTCAACGCTGTTCCGCTCTTTGTAGAAAAACAGCGTGTAAATTTTTTTCAGCTTTAGAAGTTGCCCTATAAGCATTTTGCTTCCTGTACTGGAGGGCAAAGAATGTAAATATAAAAATAAACTTAATTTTTCTGCTTTTTATGAAAGTTAGTACGACAGCGGGTCGCTAGCAAATTTACATGAACCCATTTCATACTTTCATGAACATTCATTTCTTAAATGTTTGCTTGTCGCAGTGCATATATTGAATTATCATATGACGTCGCATCTGAGAATGTAATGATGCCATGTAATAAATTCGATAATCCGCTAGTGGAATAATTTTGCAAAGTAGTTAGATGCGTCCAATAACGTTACATGTTTGACATCATTACCGACGTGAGTTTACTAATGGCGGAATATTGACGTTTTTGTGAGGCAATCGTGAATAAAATGTTTTTTACATGTCATATGATAAATAGAATCTGGCATTCGTGCTCATGTATTATTGAATTTATTAAACTCGTTGAGGAAATGCTCGGCGAAGCCTCGCATTTTAACCATTTTCCTCAACTCGTTTAATAATTCAATAAAACATGAACACTCATGTAAGATTCACCATGTATGTTTAGATATTGCGCACCCGCCCATTGGGGCTTAGAGATATAGACTGGGCTGCATGGTGCTTCCACAAACCGAACATGAGTGCTGCTTGGTAGAATATCTAAGCCTGTCGAGGCAAAATGATGGCATTCGGACCGTCCCTAGTTATAAACCCTAATGGTTACTTTAGGTGACAGGGCTTGAGATGTCATTACATCTCAAAATCGCACAAAATTTGAAATGACATAGATATTGTTGACGGGACGTAAAACTTCGACTTAAAGAAACAAACAAACAAACAAAACGTTTAGATATTACAGGATGCTCCTTTCTAATAAAGGCACGCAGGGTGGCGTCAAAGGATTACGAATGTGTGTGCAAGGATATATTTGAATGCACATATGAAATTTACTTTTAAACCTTATATCAATTTTGACACACCCTTTTCTGATTATCAGCCAATCAAATTACTTTATCTATTCCATTTATTTGAATTTGATAAAAATGACAAACCATATTGATTCAGAAGCCATCTGATCTGGATCTACACTGTTTGCAAGGATAGGGGATGTTTTGTTCAGTTTGATAAGGGTTAAGGCCAGTTAACATCAAGAAAAAAATCTCCTCTACAAAACACATGTTTGAAAGTTCTTTGTCGATATCCAGTGTCGCCAAGCAGCACAATATCACCTTTGAAATTGCTTTAAAGTGGAGTAAAGACCGTTTTGAACAGTGCAAAAAGTGGTCGGGATATAGGACTTTTATTCATATTCCACTGACTTTCTGTTAACATTACTGTAAATTGAACGACACGTGATAAGGGTTACTCTTTTCCTCAAGGTAACCCCCTATTAACTAGAGTGCATCGTAAAAGATCTGTCCGCGGTTAAAGACACCTGGAAGATTTAGCCATTTTCAAAGAGACAACTTTCGGTTTTCTATAAATTCTGTTTCACGGAAAAAGGATCTACACTTAGAGAAAAGAATTTCTTCCCACGGAGCAAATTCTTTTCCTTGAGAGTTGACATCGGAGACAAAGTATTTTTGTAGGAGATGCTATCCCTGGAGGTATATCCAATTCCTTAAACACCCAGTGAAGAAAGAGTTTGAGAAAGGAATTAACGTGGATCAGTATTGATAATATCAATTATGGTAGTTTTAAATGACTGTAGAAATGGTACCTCTTGTTCTGATTGCAATGGTAACATCCGAGATAATGGTATGTGTTCGACAAAGGAGAGAACCAGTGTAGACAGGGAATGTTGTTATAAGACTGAAGATACGGAACCTTCAGCTCTTGATGGCTCAGTGGAAAATTTCGATGAATGTGAGGCAGTCATTGAGGAAACTAAGGCACCTGACGCGGAATGGGGCTGGTTCATTATCTTGGGAACTATAATTGTTCGCATGATATGTGGTAAGAAATTCTTGAATTTTCAGTCTGTTGCCTAGTAGTCCAGAACGCCGACGCCTTTATCTGTCGGCTTAAGCCTCGATCGGGTTGCTCACCAAGCACTGCAACGAATTCTCTGGGCATGCCAGTTTTTGCCCATCTCTGATAAAAGATCGCCTCGAAATAAATGAAATAATACTGGAATTGTAACACACCTCCACAAGAACCACTTTTAAGCCCTTTTGACACCAGCATTCTATCGTCCCATATTCCAGTGTCTGATAAACTGTGTACCTTTATATTCATGTCATGTGTTCACATCTGTGTTTCGTCTGCTCAGGCTGTGATTTCTTTTTTATAAAATCTGTTTCTTGGTATGCTAACATTATAGTAATAAACCCTGTGTTATAGGTAAGACTGGCACGATTAATCGGATAATCGATTATTTAATCGATAAATTCCACAAAAGTGATTATCATTACTGATTTGCTTGCAATCGATTATTTGATAAGTAAAATTTATTACCGCTAGTTGTGCCTAAAATAGCTGTATGAGTGGCAAACAGTGCAGACCCTGATGACACGCCGTAATCTGCGGCGTCTCATCTGGGTCTACACTGTTTGCTCAGGCTCGTCTGTTCAAAAACATATGGCCAAGTACAGCATATGGTAGGAGTCGTGCTCAGACAGAAATCCAGAAAGGTAAAATTACGACCAAATCTTCAGTGATTACTAATCGATTACCGATCGCAATGACAGGAATGATAATCGATTATCTTTTCAGTTCCGATTAGCCAGCCCTAGTTATAGGGCAGTCATTCGGATTTCAAAATACATTGTTCGCTAAATTTTATTTATGTTGTTACTAATTACAATTATGTATGTTTTAAGTACGAATGATAAACATGCAATAAACATAATACCAACCCCCGCCAGTCGCCTCTTAACCCTTATCTTGCTGAATATTCATTTAAGCCACACCCATTTCTGTCTATTAACCAATCAAATAACTTGATGTAATTTATTGCTACAAATTCATAAACTGAATGCCAAACAGTGTTGATCCTGATCAGAAGGTTTCTTCAGAAGCCATCTGATCTGGATCTACACTGTTTGCAAAGATAGGGGTTGTCGTGAACAGCAAGATAAGGGTTAATATATTTATATTCTCGTTGCATTCACAACAACATCTATTTGAACGCAGTTTCGTTGATATTGCAATGAATTCATTAATTCACACAATTTTTCATGATCATTAAGTATCGTACGAATATATAATGGTTATCTCCAATTTCATTGGACCATGACGACGTTATTGCGCCAACAACTCACTTCCGCTGATAAAAATGTTCACATATTTTCTTTTTGTTTCAGTTCTAGCACACAAAGCTAACTTTTTCATCTCATAAAGGATGAAAAATAATGTAAATAGTCATTGAAATATAATACCAACTTTGCTTGTGAGTCTATCTGGTTTAGACACCAATGGGCATTAAATCTTTAAGATTCATTTGTTTAATGAAGTAGCTTTGACAAGGTTACTCGCGATAACGATTGTTCGCGTGATGGCAAATTAAATATTCTAATGCTGCTTCAGCACTGTAGATGAAATACTTTATCGTTTAAACGAGAGTATGTTGAGCATAAAGCCCTTAAAAATGGAAACTTAGCATTCTGAAACTAGTGAACAAACGCATTTCTTTCTACTCTCAAAATACGAACTTATTACCTCCTTAACCTAATAAGCCATAAACTAGGTATCCAAGAATTTCATAAGAAGTTTATTTCGGCTCCAGCACATAAGGCCGTTAACAATGTCGTCGTTGTTTGACGGCTCCACTATGTTAACACTCTTCATCAAAAACTTGGTGGCACTAAGGCATATGAACTGCAGCCTTTGGCTGTAGACGGGGGCTGTAGTTGATGACCGCTTTTGTCATTCAGCCACCAGGTTTGTTGTATGTGCTACAGAAGGCTAAGACAAGCTTCCTACGTTATATTGGTTACCTAAACATCATAAAAGACAATACGAAGCACGGTTTCATTCAAAATCAAGCTCTTGTACCACCACTGAACTTTCCAAATTAATAACTTTATGTTTTACTGCCATCAAAAAACATGTGAATAAATATTGCGACAGTCTTCGAAAGATCAGGGAGAAATATGTTTTGGCTTATAGAAACTCTACTGCAGTTTTTCGGAAATCAATCACAAACGTCATTACATCAAAATATCCTTCATTAATAAGGGTTCTGATTTAATAGATTTACCTAGTATCTTCCGGGACAGTTCGGTTATTTCATCCATTCCTGCTTATTTTCAAAATACTGAAACACCCATAATTTTCTATAAGTACAATAAACCTGTTAGACCTATCATTTTTAATTTCAATAAACTTGTTTCTGATCGTGATATTGACACTAACACTCCAGATACATGTGATTGTAAAAATTCAGTTTATTGCTATCCTCCTGCTGGTCATATTACTACTGGCAATTTAAAAATTATTCCTGATTCTAGGATACGTTATTAATTTCTAAAGGACCTAAATATCGATTTCTTTCTAAAATTGATTTCAATAAATGTAGAAATGAAATCGCTGCTGCCTTTAATGAATTTGGTAGTCGATGGTGTAAACGAGAGTATGTTGAGCATAAAGCTCTGAAAGAATGGAAAGCTAGCATTTCTTTTTATTCGGAAAATACGAACTTATTACCTCCTAAATCAAAGACGTCTTTACGTCACCTTAAACTTGGCATTCAAGAATTTCATAGGAAGTTTGTTTTGGCTCCAGCTGATAAGGCCGCAAACAATGTGGTCGTTGTTTGACGGCTTCACTATGTTAACACCCTTCAGCAAGAACTTGGTGGTACTAAGGCCTATGAACTTCAGCCTTTAGCTGTAGAGAGGGCTTTATTTGATGACCACATTTGTCATTCAGCCACAAAGTCTGCTGTCTGTTTTACAGAAGGCCAAGACTAGCCTCCTACGTTATATTGGCGCAACCAGACACCGTCGTGATATGACTGAAAAATTGTTGAAAGCGACGTTAAACCCGAATTCACACACACATATACATTATATTGGTTACCTTAACTTCATTAAAGACCATACAAAGCACAGTGTGTTGCAAATTCAAGCTCTTGTACCACCGCTGAACTCTCCAAATTATTAACTTAATGTTTTACTGCCATCAAAAAACATGTGATAAAATATTGCGACAAAGAATTCGAAAGATCAGGTAGAAATCTGTTTTGGTCTAATAAAAAAAAACTAATGAAGTTTTAAATAAATTGAAATCCAGACGTTTTTGTGCTTCAAGTCTGTCTGCTTATGATTTTATCCACCCTTCACACTACACTTCCTCATAATCTTATAAAAGAAAAACATAATGATTTAATAACCGGCAGACCCTGTTGCAGAAGAGATAGGTGCTGGGACTGTTATAAACGGTTTGGGTGTTAAGGTTATTTTCATTCTCTCAAAGTTTCAACAATTTCGATAACACATCCATGCGAAATTGTACATTCTTTCATATCTCCGCATTGTGAATTTTCTCATGAAAAATTGTGATATTTTTCTAATTTTTACTGTAAAAAGAGGTTGTGGATGCTCGTTAAGACCGCCTTATTGAGGCGGTTTTAACGAGGACCCAAACTTATGTCTTAGAGTAGAAATAAGAAAAAATAATTTTTACCCAAATAAACTCCAGTTTACTCTATATAAAGAGGATTTGAGTGACTGAAGACAAGCTCTAGACAAAAAAAATCCATTTCACGCGATATAGAGACATGCTTCAAATTAAATTCAGCCATTTCGCGCAAAAGACCGGATACACGCTTTATGGTGACTTGGTATATTAATTCTAAAAAAAATATATACTCGGAATGACTTTAGTACCCAATTTCGTAAACATATAGTCTAAGATATTAAAAGATTGGGTACAACATCAATGTTATACGACAGACTACATGCATCGTAGTAAACCCAAACACGGATGCTATAGAAGCTTTCATGCTGACTGAACAAATTATTTGTCGCAACGGAAGTAAGGGCGAGGATTGCGGCCACGTAAAATCCCTCCTCCCGCACACACACAACCCAGTGAAATACTTTCCACTGATCGTTCCAAAGTTGTTATTCTGTCCCGTTTTATTTTTGTTATATTTCGTCTCGCTTATATCTTTTTGTTTTAGATACTCATCTGGCCACTTTGTGGAAAGCAACTGTCTTTGGGCCCTCCGCTATTGATGTTCACATTAGGGTCTAAGTTTTTTTTCCATTTGGTGTCTCTGATGGAAGGTGTGGGTTCATTGTATCGATTCCTCTCATTGGTTTTACTTCTAATTTGGATTAAATTACCCATTTGTCTGAATGTAAGGCTGAGGTTAACATACGTATTTTCTTAAATCCTCGTGCAATGTCTCATCTGTGCAACATCGCGGAGAACTTAGAAATGAAATGAATTCAAATATGGGTCAATGGTGAGGATATGACAGCATGAATTGAATGAAGGGCTGTAGCAAACGGAAACAAACAGCTGGACTCCGTTTGGCCCGAAAAGAGACAGAACATCAGTCTTGAACCGACTTACTAAAAAGTCATTAGGCTGGAACTGTCATAAAGTGTGAGGCCCAGTCCGCCGGCGTATAGTTAATAGGTGACCAAAGTTATCAACCGTTGCTGGGTTAACCAGTATGCATTCAGTCTGTTGTATCACATTTATGTTGTACCTAATATCTTGATATCGAAGAATGATTTTACCAAATTTCGGGGTACTGAAATCATAACACACGTATTTCTGATTGTATATGCAGAGTTGCCATCAGATTCAGGTTCTTATGATGCCTTATTGCAGAAGAAAGTCTAGTCCAACAATATATTTTGGAACTAAAACGAAAAGGTGTCTGTAAAATGAAGACAATGCCTTATATCCGCATTGTAGCATCCTTAGGAAGAGTGAAACAGTGATTTGGTTTTAGTCTGCATTTTTAAGAACGCTGACTCCAAATAATTGACCAATTTGGAATGTTATTAGGCGTTGTTGTTGTTTTTTAATCAGACTTACGTGATTACATCTATAAAAGGGCGATTTCGGATGATCTTGACCTCATCTTTAAGTTCAGATGCTTGAAAAAGTCAGTTTGGAGCTGAAAAAAATAGCTAGGCTGCATCATATATTCTGAGGGAATATATAAATTGTGGTCAGTCTCTGCACAATGTGCATTAATGCAACCTGTCAATTTGGAAGACATAATAGATTTTGGTAATCGTTTTTAATTGCAGGATACGACGAGTGCCAAAATGGACGGTATCCTGTCGTGCCTGTACTATAAGTTGTGAAGCGATCGACGTTCTTTTCAAAATTTAAGTGAAATCGATACAGTTAACCACACCTCCCATCAGAGACACTACAGGGAAAGAAACACAAACATGGAATAACTAGATTGAAACATCAATAGCAGAAAGCCAAATGGACAGTTGCTTTTCCACAATGCACAATTGGCTATCGATCACGAAAACACGTCTATATAATTTTGACTCCCTTGAACCCAACTTATATATTGTTCGCTAAATTTTATTTATGTTGTTACTAATTACAATTATGTATGTTTCAAGCACGAATGATAAACATGCAATAAACATAATACCAACCGCCGCCAATCGCCCCTTAACCCTTATCTTGCTGAATATTCATTTAAGCCACACCCATTTCTGTCTATTAACCAATCAAATTACTTGATGTAATTTACTGCTACAAATTCATAAACTGAATGTCAAACAGTGAAGATCCTGATCAGATGGCTTCTTCGGAAGCCATCTGATCTGGATCTACACTGTTTTCAAAGATAGGGGTTGTCGTGAACAGCAGGATAAGAGTTAATACCAACATTGAATTTTGAAAAGCAAATCGGAATGACGTCTATAAAATTTAAAAAGCTTTGCGTGGTTTTTGATACCGATATCCCTGATTAAGAAAATTTATTACGAGTGTTGAAGTCAAGTTGGTTTAATCAACCAGTTGACAACAATTTACTTATCCTCACCTACTCTTCAATGTCACACGGGACCAATGATTGTTCATTATCTGTCTATAACATATCTTTCTTTCTTTATACCTTAAAGCCATTTATTCTTGATTATTGAGGTCTATCATTTCATTGCATAATATTATGTAGCCCTCAGTGCTGACTGAAGAGAAGTCCTCTGTCTTCAACAGGTAAGGGTTCTCCTTGGGGAAAATCAATAATTTACTAACTATTGACTCTAATGTACATTATTGATTTTTCCCGTATGTACCTCAGTCAGGGGATTCAACAAAAGCTACTAATCACCCTATTAGGGGCCGCCTTTGATCTGCTAAAGATAGTATACCACAGGGGGCAATAAAACAATTATGAACACACGGTGTGTTTTACTGTTACAGAATAAATGCCTTTTACGCCAGGAGGAGACACAGACCGTATACTTTATAAACATTCCAGATTTGCAGGATAAAATCCTGCTACACAGTAATCATGAAAATCCGATAGGTGTCTTTAACCCGAACGGGGGATGCCTCTACCTCTGCCCAGATAAAAAACGGCGTACTTAATGGCATGTATCCCTGTAAATAATGTCATTGACGCCACAAAATTACCGAAAAAGTGTACTAGCTGCTGAGCTATAGCGATTGCAGATTCTTGACAGATTTTGTGCAGTATAATGACACGATGACGCTAACATAATTGTACTTTTGTGACCGGACCGTGACATTTCATGTTTAACTCTTATCATGCTGTTCACGACAACCCATATCTTTGGAAACAGTGTAGATCCAGATCAGATGACTTCAGGATCTACACTGTTTGACATTCAGTTTATGAATTTGTAGGAATTAATTACATCAAGTAATCTGATTGGTTCAAAGTCAGAGATGGGTGTGGCTAAACTGAATATTCAGCAAGAGAAGGGTTAATGTTAGATACAATTATAATTCCAGACAACGTTTTTCATTTATTTTGTCTTATATTTTCAACATCCCTCACAAGTATTACTTATTTTGTAATAATTTATTTTTCTGTTTATTAATAGGCGGTATTGGAAGATCGCATGGACTGTTTTATAAACGATTTTTAGAACGATTTCATCAAAGTGCCACTGCTACAGCATGGGTGACGTCACTTGCGTGCACAGTCAGGCTTGCCACAGGTAAGTCACTATAGATAAAGCAACAACAGCAATAATCAAAGTACTGAACGAACTATTGTTTGTTTGATTTGAGGTTTAACGTCCCCGTCAACACTGTATAGGTCATTTTGGAGACGTTGCCTCCAATTTTGTGGGACTTTTACCCGACATTTGAGATTAAATGACATCTCAAGCCCTGCCGCCCAATGAAACCAATAGGGTTTATATGCATGGACGGTCCGACTCGCATCATATGCGCGGTCGGTTTCAGCTCTGCGTGGAAGCATCGTGCAGTCCATCTATTTCTTTAAGCCCTGATGGGGGCCGATTGGTGGGCCGATTGTCTCTGAGTATATAGGTAGGAGAAATAGTACTGAACTGTGATCTAAGCTGTTTCATTTAACTCTGTAACCCGGATTTTTAAGCAAATAGGGTAGATCTTGATTAGACACCGTGTTCTGTGGCGTCTGCTGTGGGGCAACACTGTTTGCCAAGCCCAACTTATGATTTCAAGATAACCCTCTTACGCTATACTCTGACCTCGGTGCGGCTATTTTGTATAAAAAGTTATACCGAGAAGTCAGTGATTGTCACGTGGTCTTTAGCGCTGAAGAGCTCTTCTGCTTAGTAACTTTTGGTCGACTGACAAATAATCGACCAAAAACAGCCTTGTTATTTGTTCCACTTTGAGGTCAGAGTGCACGTGTGAGTTTTATCTTCAACCATGTGTTGATTTGGAAAACATTGTAGACCCAGATCAGTCGCCGCAAAACGCGGCGTCTGATCAGGGGCTACACTATTTGCATTAGGTACAAGAAATTAAGGGTATACCGAAACAGTCCAAGTCCCCGTTCATTACCATTTTCCCAGCCTGCACTCAGAGACAATCAGTGCTGCCAGTGCTTCGATTTTTATACCCTCTTGAGTTTGTTGCGCATGTCCATTTTACTAAACAGTGCGTCCAGCAGAATAGTAAGCAATATATATTCCGATATAATGGCTCAGATCCATCACATCAGGATCTTCACTGTTTGCATCAGTATCTGTACCGGGCTTAAGAGATATAAGCGATAACAATTGTAGTTCCGAGGGCCAGGCTTGATTAACATACACTGGAAACAAAGGGATAATTTGAAAACGTAGAATGTACATTCTATGTAGGAAACGATCAGGGACTGATACAATCAGATCCCGAATTCTTCTCACAATATCACTATTGAAATACGTGATGCCGGTGTAACGTAAAAAAGTGTCCCTGAGAAAAGTAGACACTTTGGCCACTGCTCATACGCAACGCATTTGCTCCGCCTGCCTAGATACGTCTAACTGCGCATGCCTTATCGAATTGCTATTTGCTTAATTATCGTGTAGTCTGGCAGTAACCGCCCCTCGTTCGCTCTGCTGGCGAGCTTTGAGGTTAGTTCTCCTTGTAACAGCATTTGTAGATGTTTTTTTCTTCGTGACGACCTTTGATCTTTCACGGATTGGTACCTTGTCAACCCTTTTCACGGACAGAATATTTTCCGTGTAACGCCACAGGAAAGGAATTAAGTGTTCTCCACATCTTCATTTACTATTGTCCACGTTTTCCACGGACTGGTACCTCGTCTACGTTTCTCACGGTCACTATGGCGTGTTCGGTAAAACATATGCATGTTTTCTGCATGTTTCTTTTTTCACGCCCGGCTACATCTTTCACATACTTGTATCTTGTCTACATTTTTCACAGTCTGACTATTTCGATCTGTTACACCATAGGCAGGGCAATGAGGGTTTTACATGTCCGTTTGTTTCAAGACTGTCTACATTATTTTCCGTGCTGGTACCTGGTCTACCTTTTATCACGGTCAGAATGTTTCGCTCTGTCACACCAAAGGCAGGCTACTTGGTATTTTTTTCATGTCTACTTCTTTCACGCCTGTCTACTTTTTTCACGCATTGGTAACGTGTTTACCTTTTTCGCGGCATAAACATTCATTCTGTTACAACATGGGCAGGGAGTTTTGGGTTCTTCCTATCTACTTTCACATCCATTATTTTTCAAGGATTTCACATTGTCTAACTGTTTTGGCAGTCAGAATATTCCGTGCTGTTACACCATAAGCAGGAACGTGAGGGGTTTCGCATGCCTAGTTTCTCACCCGTCCACTTTTTCGACGCAAGAAAATTGGTTCTGCTACACCAAAGGCAAAAAAATTAGGATTCCTTGTGCCTACTACTCTCATTCCTGTCTAACTTTTTTCACACTGAGAAAGTTTGATTATTTAACTGCGTATACAGGATTTTTGTATTTCTTCATATCTACTTTTTTCACGGATGTCTACTTTTTTCACGGATTGGTGCCTTGTCTGTCTTATACCATGGTTAGACTCCATTATTCTGTTACACTATTGGCTGGGCATTTAGGGTTCTCTTGTCTACTCTCACGCCTGGCCTGTAACACCGAAGGCGGGCATTGCTGATTTTTCATGTCTACTTTTTTCCCTACTGTCTACTTTTTTCACGGATTATTAATTTTTCTACAACTTTCAGGGCCAAAAAAATCATTCTGTTACAACATGGGCAGGCAGGTTCGGATAATTCATGTCTACTTTCACATCTGCCCTTTTTTCACGGATTGGTACCTTGTCTACCTTTTTCGCGGCCGGTTTCAGCTCCGCGTGGAAACATCATGCAACCCATCTATTTCTTTAAGCCCCGATGGGCGGGGGACTGGTCTTGAGACATAATGGTGATGAGAGGAGGATATCTTTGCAGTCTTCTCTAAGTTAACCGAAACCCCAAAACTGGTATTCTGGCAAACAGTCTGAACGCCGCGTCTGATCAGGGCCTACACTGTTTGCAAAAAGCTCAGCCATCTTCCAAATAAATGTTGAAGAAAACACAACCTGTCACCCCTAAATTTGGAATGGACTCCTGCTATATATAAGGAGGAATTTACAAAAAGGATTAAAGGAATTCTGTGAGTACTCATTTAGGCGAATCTGGTGATTACACCCAACATACCTTTTTAGACAAAATGAACTATTCCTTATATATGGACAACCTAACGGAAGCTGTGGGATTAATTCTCTAGGGTCTAAGAACGAGTTCGAATAATCCGTGGTAAACCAGCCATCCCTGTTCGAGACATTTCAGATTCACTGTAGTTAGCCTAAAATCAGCCTGCTGTCAAGGTTTCTTCACACATTGTTCAGTTGTTTGTACGAGCCACATTATCTATGTTCAATTCGTCTAAGGGCTTATACACTACGTATAAGTAAAACCAGGCGTTTTTCTGGTTTAAAGACCCATTGGTTTTCGAGCAGACCGTTAATTAAAGGTGGGCGACAATTGGAGTACCTGAAAAATATATGACCTTAACTTTGCGTCACACATGAAAGGTGATTAAGAGTCAAAGCTTTTACCCACTAGACCATGAAGGCCCCAAAAAGGCAGTATGCACTGTTTTATTATTGACAAAATGCAACTTGAATGCAGGATAATAAAATACCTGCTAGTAATTTTCTTCGTTCGTTTGTTTGTTTGTGTGATGTTAAACGTCCCCACCAACACTATATAGGTCATATTTGGGTCGTTGCTACTTTTACCCGACATAGAGATATAATATAACCTCAAGCCCTGTCCCCAATGAGACCAATAGGGTTAATGTGGATGGATGGTTTGACTCGCATCACCTCAGACCCTCTGAGCGGCTTACCAGTACTCGTTTGCGCTTGGTTCCAGCCTTGCATGGAAGGACCATGCAGCCCAATCTACTCTCCCACCTAATGGGTTGGGGCCACGTTTTTGTTCGGTACTTTGTGTGAAGTTTAACGGCCTTGTCAACACCATTAAGGCAAAATCGAGCCGGCCATCTTACCTTGGGCAGACATGCACACCAGTGGTTAACCAGTACAGTGCACATTCATTCGACAGAAACAGAGGAGAAAAGCCGCAAGAAAAAAACACAAAACCAGAAACAAGAGGATCATGAGGTACTGGTCGCTCCCCCGAGCCCTGTGCAAATTTGGAAGTACGCAATCACCTGATGCTACATACCTAGTTTCAAGACAATCAGTCAAGTGATTCCGCAGATGAAATTTTTTAAGGTTTTCACCATAATAGGGCATGGTGGCCACCTTGATGTAAAATAGGTCACGGTCAACCTAGTGTCATCATTGTTGCAAACTTGTTGGTACTCAGTCACTCAAAGCTACATACCAAGTTTCAGGACAATCGGCCAATTAGTTCTGGAGAAGAAGCTTTTTAAGGTTTTTAACATATTCAGGCATAAGTGCCATCTTGGGCATGTGAACCGAACATTTGAATACTTTTTTGTTCCCTTACAGCCCTTTGGTTGCATGTAAAATTTAAATGAAAATGACCCAGTTGTTTTAGAGAAAATGTATTCTAATATGTCAATGGACCTGCACTACAAATGACCTTGTGCCAAGGTCACCAAATGACCTTGACCTTAAGCATTCAAAGACATTCAATTTTGAACTATTCTCATATCATAGATCACGATACTTTTCGAAAAATGCATTGATTTACCTATTTCCCATTGAAAAGCATATGGAGCCAAATTTGACCATGGTGTAAAATAGGTCAAGGTCAATCTCAGGTCTTCATTTTTGCAAACATGGTAGAACTCAGTCACCCGATGCTACATACCAAGTGTCAAAACAATTGGCCCAGTGGTGCTGGAGAAGACGGTTTTTAAGGTTTTTACCATTTTGGGTATGGCAAACATCTTGATCATGTGACCTGGTCCATCCGAATAATTTTTTGTTATCTAAGTGTCCTAAGGATGCTTATATAATTCAAATCAAATTTGCCAAGTGGTGTTAGAGAAAAAATGTATTCTACTATGTACATGCACCTGCCATAGAAGTGATCCTGGGCCAAGGTCACCGAATGACCTTGACCTTAAGCATTCATAGACATACATTTTAACATATTCTCATATCACAGACCAAAATAAGTTTCGAAAAATGCATCGATTTACCCATTTCTCATTGAAAGTCTAAGGAGCCAAATTTGACCTTGGCATAAAATAGGTCGAGGTCAACATATCGTCACCAGTTTTGCAAACTTGGTAGTACTCGGTCACTCAATGCTACATACCTAGTTTCAAGACAATCGGCCCAGTGGTTCTGGAGAAGATTTCTTAAAGTTTTCAACATATTTGGGCTTGGCGACCATCTAGGTCATGTGACCTGGACAAACCGAATAATTTTTTGTTCACTAAGTGTCTAAGGCTGCATATAAAATTTAAACGAAATTGGCCAAGTGGTGTTAGAGAAAATATATTCCAATATGTCAATAGATCTGCAATGCAAGTGACATAGTGTTTTATCCTTCTCCCATTGAAAAGCCTAAGGAACCAAATTTGACCTTGGCAGGAAATAGGTCAATGTTGACCTTGGATCATCATATTTGCCAATTTGGTAGTACTCAGTCGGGCGGACTACGGATGCCTACAATCCTATAAGCTCCCCCGGACCCTTCGGCTCAGGGGAGCTAAAATGGATCAGTTTATAAAAGGCTGATGAATACCGTCTAGGTATTGAGCCAGCGTCCTTCTGATCGCCATTTTTGTATGTCTAGTTCCACGCCTGTCCATTTTTTTAAAGCAGTAAAATTCGTTCTGCTACACCAAAAGGCAGCAAGTCTAGGATTCCTCATGTCTACCTCTCTCACTTCTGTCTAACGTTTTCGCTCTGAGAATGTCTGATTATGTAACAGTATATACAGGAATTTCGTGTTTCTTCATGCCTACTTTTTTCATACCTATCTACTTTTTTCACGAATTGGTGTCTTGTCAATCTTTAATCATGGTTAGACTAATAGTTTATCATTTAGTTACACCTATGGCTGGGCATTTAGGGTTCTCATGTCTACTTCTCATACCTGTCCACTTTAACGGATTGGTACCTTGTCACCCCTATTCGCCGACAAAATGGTTTCCTTCTGTTACACCACAGGAAAGGAATTAAGGGTTCTCAACATTTTCATTTACTATTGTCCACGTTTTCCACAGTCTGACACCTTGTCTATGTTTTTCATAGTCAATATAGTGTGTCGGGTAAAATATATGCATGCTTTCTTCGTGTCTCGTTTTTCACCCCTGACTCCAACTTTCACACACCTGTATCGTCTAAATTTTTCACAGTTGGAAATTTCAATCTGTTTTATCATAGGCAGGAAATTGACGGTTTTACATGTCTATTTGTTTCACGCCTGTCTACATTATTTTCCGTGTTGGTATCTTGTTTACCTTATATCACGGTCAGAATGTTTCATACTATCACACCGAAGGATATTTCATGTCTACTTCTTTCACGCCTGTCTACTTTTTTCACGGATTGGTAACCTGTTTACCTTTTTCAGGGCATAAACATTCATTCTGTTACAACATGGGCAGGTCGGTCCCGCCCATCGGGGCTTGAAACCGATCGCGCCACGGTACTGGTAAACCCAAGCAAAGCGGTGCCAGTCGGATCGTCCAGGCTTATAAACCCTATTGGTGTTATTGGGCGGCAGAGCTTGTGATGTCATTTCATCTCAATGTAGGGTAAAAGTCTCACAAAATTGGAAATAACGTCTCCAAAATGACCTATAAACTGTTGACGGGGACGTTAAACTTCAAATCAAACAAACAAAAACAAACAACCTGGGCAGGGAGTTTCATGTTCTTTATGTCTACTTTCATATGTATTCTTTTTCAAGGATTGGTATCTGTTCTCGCGGTCAGAATGCTGTTACACCATCAGCAGGAAAGTGAGGGTATTTGCATGTCTAGTTGCACGCCTGTCCACTTTTTCAAGGCAAGAAAAGTCGTTCTCCTACACCAAAGGCAGAAAAAATAGGAATCCTAATGCCTACTTCTCTCACTCCTCTCTAACTGTTTCACACTGAGAATGTTTGATTATGTGACAGTCTTTGTTTGTTTGTACAGGAGTTTAACGGCCAAGTCAACACTATTTTAGGTTATTTTTGAGCAGGTCAGTTTACCTGTCCACACTTTTCCTGTACAGGCTTATACGTAAGCGATTAACCAGTACAGTGCACATTCTTTCACCAGAACCTGACAACTGCTCTTCTTGAATCAGCAGAAGGGAGTGAATGACGGTAGAAAAGATTTCAAAAAAAATGTTGCCGACCCCGGCAGGTATCACACCCGCGTCATTCGACAGAGCTACCGAGGCCGGCTATGTAACAATGTATACGGGAATTTTGTATTTCTTTATGTCTACGTTTTTCACGCCTGCCTACTTTTTTTCTTGGATTGGGGTCTTGTCTCTCCTGTCCAACGTTTTTCACACTGAGAGTGATTGATTATTTAACCGTGTATACAGGTATATTGAATTTCTTCATGTCTACTTTTTTCACGGCTGTCTAGATTTTTCACGGATTGGCGCCTTGTATATCTTATATATCAGTTTGCTACACTATTGGCTGAACATTTAGGGTTCTCATGTCTACTTCTCTCACGTCAGGCCTGTATCACCAGGCGGGCCATTGGGGATTTTTCATGTCTACTTCTTTCTCGAGTGTCTACTTTTTTCAAGGATTGTACTTCTACATCATACGCAGAAAAATTAGGATTTCCCATGTTTACTTCTCTCATCCTGTCTAACAATTTCACACTGATAATGTTTGATTATGTAATAGTGTATACAGGAATTTTGTATTTCTTTATGGCTACTTTGTTCACACCTGTCTACTTTTTCCACGGATTGGTGCCTTATCTATTTTTCTTTCACGTCACTATACATTTTTCTTCGTGATTATCCTTTTCACGCACATCTTCTTCTTTCACAGACTGGTACCTTTTCAACCCTTTTCACGCACATCTTCATTTTACTTTCCCTTTCTTTGTATTTCTTTATGTCTACTTGTTTCACACCTGTCTACTTTTTTCACGGATTGATGCCTTATCTATTTTTCTTTCACGTCAGTTTACATTTTTCTTCGTGATTATCGTTTTCATGCACATCTTCTTCTTTCACGGACTGGTACCTTTCCAACCCTTTTCACGCACATCTTCTTTTTATTCCTTTTCTTTGTATATATTTATGTCTACTTGTTTCACGCCTGTCTACTTTTTTCACGGATTGGTGCCTTATCTATTTTTTCTTTCACGCCAGTGTATTTTGTCTTCGTGATCATCCTTTTCACGCACATCTTCTTCTTTCACGGACTGTTACCTTTTCAACCCTTTTCACGCACATCTTTTTTCATTCCTTTTCTTTGTATTTCTTTATGTCTACTTTTTACACGCCTGTCTACATTTTTCACGGATTGGTGGTGCCTTATCTATTTTTCTTTCACCCCATTGTACATTCTTCTTCGTGATTATCCTTTTCACGCACATCTTCTTCTTTCACGGACTGGTGCCTTTTAAACCCTTTTCACGCACATCTTTTTTCATTCCTTTTCTTTGTATTTCTATATGTCTACTTTTTCACGCCTGTCTACTTTTTTCACGGATTGGTGCCTTATCTATTTTTCTTTCACCTCTGTTTACATTTTTCTTCGTGATTATCCTTTTCACGCACATCTTCATCTTTCACGGACTGGTACCTTTTCAACAATTTTCACGCACAGCTTTTTTCATTCCTTTATTTTGTTGTATTTATTCATGTCTCCTTTTTTCACGGCTGTCTACTTTTTGCTAGTATTGGGGCTTTGTCTATTTTATACCTTTGTAAGACTACAACATTCTGCTACACTATTGGCTGGACATTTAGGGTCCTCGTGTCTACTTCTTTCACACCTGACCTGTAACACCAAAGACGGGCCATTGAGGATGTTTCATGTCTACATCTTTCACGACGGTCTACGATTTTCAAGTTTGGTACTTTCTCTACATTTTTCAAGGTATAAACCTACATTCTGGTAACAGTGGGTTGGAAGTTTAGGGTAATTCATGTCTACTACCAAATCTGTCCTTTTTGACGTATTGGTACCTAATCTGCTTTTTTTTTCGCAGTCAAACCAAATCGCGCTGTTACATCATATGCAGGTACTTGAGGGTTTTTACATGTCTTTTTCAAGGGAAGGACATTCATTCTGCTGGGCATAGGAATTAGGATTCCTCATAATCAATTCTCTAACTCCTGTCTAACTTTTGCACAATGAGGATGTTTGATATTGTAACAGTGTATACAGGAATTTTTGTGTTTCTTTATGTCTACTTTTTCACGCCTGTCTACTTTTTTCACGGATTGGTACCTTGTTTACACTTTTCATGCTCAGAAAATTTCGTCGTTTTGTTACACTTTAGGGCTCTTCATATCAGCTTTTTACGCCTGTTTACTTCTTGCATGAATTGGTACCTTCACCTTTCTATACATTTATGCGGAAATGTTATGTTTTGTTTAGGTCTACGTTTTCCACGTCTAACTCCTTTTCCACGCAGGCTGGAAATTTAGGGTTTCTCATGTGTACTGACCAGTAGCTCGTCTACATAATTCAGGGTGAGGATGTTTCGTTATACTACAGCATATGTAGGATCTTCTCGTTGTTAATGTTACCTTTCAAATGCATCGATACTTTTTTGGCACCTGTACACAATTTTCGAGGTAACAAAATCATAATTCCTCTCCCAGATGGATTAGAGAAATCCTCAGAGAAGTGTTGTACTAAACTAAACAGAGGGAGAAGTAGATTTTTAATAAAAAAAAAATCTTTTTTTTTCTTTGTATTGGAGTTTAACTGCCCCGTCAACACCATTCACGTCATTTTGAGCCGGTCAGTTTACCTAGCCACACTTTTTCTTGAAGCAGTTAACCAGCGCAGTGCACAGTCTTACGCCAGAAATTGACAACTGCTGTTCAAGGGCAAAAAGTCAGTAACAGTCACAGAGGTAAAACTTCCATTGCATGGTATATCATATACTTCCCAGCTATTACGCAATAGCCGGCCAATATGGGGCTGAGAGCGAAACAACGTTGCTACGTCGTATCGCTGTCGGTCCGACGTTGGTCCGAATATTTAGGCTGGCTGGGCTATATAGTTCATCCAGGCATGATTGAAATTGTGACTATTGATTTGTTTATCATGTAAGCCCCGCCTTAAACAATCGGTTAACGCCCACTTAGCTTCGCGCATGCGCAGTGGCGGAAGTGTCTACTTTTTCTCACGGTCCACTTTTTTACGTTACACCGGACTGTGACCCTCAGTACTGTAATACATGAGCCGGGGCACAGCAGTTCCTACATATTACATGTATGCCAAGCGAAGAATCAGATCAGCCTGTGCATCTATATAGTCTTGCTGCATGAAGGAGCATTGTGCCCTTAGCTATACCTAGAGCGCACAACGAAGACTCGGATACGCAGGCTGATCTGCGTCTTCGCTGGGCGCATATGTCTTAATGTAGGTTTTGTCGTACGCTGGCTCATAATTCAAACATACGTAGACATGCCGTCATCTATTTTAAACACTGAATTTTAATTTTGAGACAATTCCGCAATGAAATATCAGGACTGTACAAACTGAGATCAAAACCGTACACTCATTCCATTATAGAAAAGATTTATCATTAAATTGACAGCATTTATTTGAACTGAGACTATTATCTTATATACCAGTATTCTAAGCAAACAGTGTAGAACCTGAGCAGACGCCGCAAACCTACTTGTAACATCGATAGAAAAAGCGCGACTATTTTAAACCTGGTTTCCGCAAATCAGTGTTAGTCAGCAACAGCACTAATTCAATGTCTGTCTTTTATCATCAATCGACCCAAAACGTGACCGCAGCAAGGAAAGCAATGGAATGCGATACGAATGGGGATTTCACATCACAAAAACACGGCTATTTAATGTTGACCCGTTGAACCCCAATTTTATGTGTAAAACTTCGGCTTACAGGGATAAGCATTTTTTATTCAACTATAAAATATAAATTTAGGGTACTCGTTAGAACCGCCTGTATGAGACGGTTCTAACGAGTACCCACAATCTATATTTTGAGGCAATTCTAACGAGCACCCAAAACCTATGTTTGGAGTATTAATAAGAAAAATACCACAAATTTTCATCAGAAAAATTACCTTTTTTAGGTTTGAAACACGGATGTATCACACGGGTGTGTTATCTTAATTTCTGCTTTTCAGAATCATAGCCAATCAATGTTTGCCTTATTATACAATGCGATTTAGACGATAGTTGAACGATTTACATTTTTTTTTTTAATTTTCAGGTCCCGTCGTTAGCATATTATGCAACCGATTCTCTGAAAGACGGCTTGTTCTCATTGGAGCGTGCATATTGTCTGTTTCTGTTTTTATAACAGGGTTTGCTCCAAACCTACCTTACCTTTACATCAGCTATGGTGTTCTAGCAGGTAAGAATCTTCCCAATGTCTTGTTTGTTTGTTTGTTTGTTTTAGAGTTTAACGGCCCAGTCAACACTATTTTGGGTCATTTTTGAGCCGGTCAGTTTACCTATCCACACTTTTCCTGGGCAGGCTTATACGTAAGCGGTTAACCAGAACAGTGCACATTCTTTCGCCAGAAACTGACAACTGCCCTTCTTGAATCAGCGGAATGGAGAGAATGACCGTAGAAAAGATTTCATGATCAATCTCCACGAAAGAATGTTGCCGACCCCGGCGGGAATCGAACCCGCGTCCTCCTGATCACCAGTCAGACGCGCATCCGACTAAGCCACCGAGGCCGGCCTTCCCAATGTCTAGAAGTTGATCGCGATGAGAAGTCCATTACGAAAACATGCCTATGCAAATACATTGTAACCTTTATCGCCGAAAAACTGAAAATTTTGAGA
Organism: Lucinisca nassula; assembly: GCA_963580285.1. Lineage (NCBI taxonomy): Eukaryota > Metazoa > Mollusca > Bivalvia > Lucinida > Lucinidae > Lucinisca > Lucinisca nassula. The sequence goes on from OY757010.1 coordinate 64,366,357, forward strand.
CGAAAAAATTGTGATATCTTTCTAATTTCCGCTCTTAATATAGAGTGTGGGTACTCATTAGAACCGCCTCATCGAGGCGGTTCTAACAAGTACCCACAATCTATATTTTGGAGCAGAAATTAGAAAAATAAGGTTTACCCCTGTAAAATCACAGTTTTACTATATAAAAGTGGGGTTCAAGGGGGTCAAAATTATATAGGAGTGTTTCCATGATGCAGATCAGGCTTTTGTGTGTGTTGTGCAAGAAAAAGAATCTATTATGTTGTTTTGTTGTTAATAGGCGTTTGTAACCCCCCCCCCCCCCCCCCCCCCAGGCGACCGAATTGAGCCGAACCTCGGCATATCCTCGGTTCCGCTCAACACGAACATACATCGAGTTGGAAAGAACCGTCTACAACAAAAACCCATTTTAGTATTCTCACCACACAACCAGTTAGTATAGTCAATTTACAATGCACATATTATGTAGAAAAAGATAATTTTTAGCCATTCGTAGTTCTGTATAATCCATTCACCTTATTTGCATTATCTGCTGGTTCCTAGTCTGAAGGTTATCAGTGTTGAGAAAACAGGTAACCAGACCCCCCCCCTCCTGACCTTGAAAGGTCAGGGGGGTCTGGTTACCTGTTTTTCCAATATTGACAATGGGCAAGCTGGGAGCCAGCAAATAATGCAAATATGGTGAATAGATTTTGCCAATAAGTTTCTAACTGGGCCCCGACAAGCGATTTTGGTACTTATCGCCTTCGCGAGCAGCGAAGGTTCAGGCGAGCCTGCGCATCCGCGCAGTCTCGTCAGAACCTTCGCTGCTCGCTCATACAAGCAGTGAATCAAGAGGAACCTACAGACAGAAAGCCATATTCATGGCCTCTCTGAATGGCTGGGCATGCGCAGTTAAAATTTGTCACGACGGAATGCTCGAAGACACAAATTCGCTTGGCGGGGCTCAATTGTTTTCTATTCAAGATTATGTCACTTATTTCGAGTCGATCATTAATCTAGAGGTGGGCGCGAAAACCGGTGTTCCTGGAAAAATATAAACAGTTAAGGCCCTGGTCAAACAAGGCGCTATGTGTTGTATGATCTGGACCTGCATTGTAAATGTGTTGTCGTATAAAATGAGTAATTGGTGTTTTAATAGTAAGTTACCTACTTACGCGTGCGATGGACCATAGTCGAAGAGTGCAAAGGCCTATCCAACGCCGTAGAATGTGTCGTCTATTCTGGACATTCTGCAATGTTTGCTTTAAATGTTTGCTGTTTTCGAAGCCGACAATGAAGGAATATTGCCAATATAGGCGCAACCTCACCAGTACGCTCGTAAATGTCCAAGTGTCTGTATCTGCCACTGAACGCTGTTATTATGCAAATAAAATGTTTTGAAAGGTCGATTAATGTTTATTGAACATTACGTCACACGGACCGATCCATCTGTTACCGTTATATAGGGATGTTTGTTTGTTTGTTTGTTTGATTTGATGTATAACGTCCCCGTCAACACTATGGTTACCATGTCGGCCAGCTTCAAAATCTTCAAACAACATCTGTTACCGAAAGGTCTGTTGCATTGAGTTGAAATTGGTGATTGGCATTTAGGTGACATGGAGGTTCAGAAATGCTTTAATTGTTGTATTCTCATATCGCAGATGACGGCCATCTTTAAATTTTTCAAAGCACCCGTATAGTAATTGAATATAAGATTTACAGAAAGGGACAGCCCAGGTGTTGTCAGTATATGTCAAACTCGCTTAGTCCACAAGAAGATTCGCTAGTATGGCTTTTTTTGCAAGCGGCCATAGCTTTGTGTTGCAGTTGTATTTGCTTGACTGGTTGACTTTGTTTACTTTTTTGATAACAAAATATGCCAATGACAGTTGCAAACGATAGCTCAGGCCTGCCAAACTGTACACTTTCACTCTGCATCATCTATTCCTGAATCCTAATTAGACAAAGCTGTTCAGAAACTTAATCAGAAGCATCAAGATTATTTAAACATGCAGATTCAGAATTGCGAAATGGCAAAGTGATTTGATAGACAAACTGGCCACCAGGATGCAATCAGCCTCATCCAGGTGAGCGATTCTGGCCCACTTGGGCCTCTAGTGTTTGTTTTCTGTTCCACTCTGAAAAACGTAGGGTGAAAAGGAAAACAAGAAATATGTCGTTTAAAAGACATATTTTGTTTTCTGTTCCATTCTAATTTTATTGTTTTAAATTTCACCCTTCTGTTTCAGAGCGCAAAGGAAAACAAGAAGTATGTCGTTTATACGACATATTTTTGTTTTCTGTTCCATTCTATTTTTTTTTTAAATTCCACGCTACTGTTTCAGAGTGGAACAGGAAAAAAGAAATATATCGTTTAAACGACATATTTTTGTTTTCTGTACCATTCGGACTTTATGTTTTTAATTTCACCCTCCTTTTTCAGAATGGAACAGAAAACAAGAAACATGTTTGAACGACGTATTATATCGTTTAAACGACATATTTATTGTTTTCTTTTCCACTCTAATACTATTGCTAGAAACTGGAACAGAAATGTCCCTTCCCAGGTCCCGCACATTCCTGACCTCATGACTGATGCCATCATCACGTGAACAAGTCCGTGAAATAAAGACCCCCTTAACCCAACTTTATATAGAGAAAACTGGGGTTTAAGGGGGTAAACATTATTTTCCTTATTTCTGCTCCAAGATATAGGTTGTGGGTACTCGTTAGAACCGCCTCGATGAGGCGGTTCTAAGGAGCACCCAAAACCTATGTTTGGAGTATAAAGAAGAAAAATATCACAAATTTTAATCAGAAAATTTGCATTTTTTGAGGTTTGAAAAATGTACTATATCACACGGATGTGTTATCGTAATGTTATTTCAAACGGGAGTGTTTTCCTAATGTCAGCACGCATACTTACTATTGCGCCTTATAGACTGCGTGACAAGTAGTAAGAGCTACATTGCCGCAAAAGGCCAAACGTAGGGATGGGATCGGAGTAAAAACTAGCCCTCAGTACGTGACCTTACTTCCGTGTATCATTACAACAAATAAGAGCTAACACTGCATCACTTTATTCTGGAGGTATATCGCTAGAAAAAGTAACTTCTTAGGATTACATTAATTAAAGATTCCTAACTGATTAATAATAGCGATAAATACTCCATTGAGCTATCTGGAAAAAATGCTTCCAAAAATAAAATACATATAGCCGGTATTTTTCTTTAAAACAATACAAATGAATGCATTTTATGCAAAAATGCGAACAATTATGATTACAGGTAAACAAGTTTGAGAGAGATTCCCTAACTAGGTTTCGAACACTAGTTAGATCTATTTTAGTTGGTGACAAAAATAGAATCCCCGTATATGACGTTATGAGACGTTCATTTTAGCCTTGTTTGCTTAGGCCATGCACGAATCGGAAAAATATGACGCTGAAAGCCATGCCATAAGTAACGACACTCAGAGACGATACTGTCGCCATGTATTTGTAAAGTGACAGATTTATTTTTAGAATAGAAATTCCGAACACATGTTCAGAGCGAAGGGTAAACACGAATGAAAACGACCATTTTCACAAAGTTCTGAAGCTGTATTTGGCCCCAAAAGTGTACACATAACAAATGAGTATGCATTGAAGATAAAAACCAGAAAAAAAAATTTGAGACCCGTTAGCTCAATAATGCACCTTTGAAGACAGAAAAGTTCGTTTATTACTACTTGTTCCGCTTCTTACTTTGGGAAGATTCTTGCTCACTTTGCGCAACAAAGTGAGAATTCCTACTTTGCACAGGACCGAAATTGTACCTATTCCTACTTTGAGCGGACATATGGGCCCCGTCAAGCGATTTTGGTACTTAACGCCTATGCGAGCAGCGAAGGTTCAGGCGAGCCTGCGCATCCGCGCAGTCTCGCCAGAACCTTCGCTGCTCGCTCATACAAGCAGTGAATCAAGAGGAACCCTCAAACAGAAAGCCAAACCCCTGGCCCCTCTTAATGGCTGGGCATGCGCAGTTAAAATTTGTCATGACGGAATGCTCGAAGACACAAATTCGCTTGGCGGGGTATATCATTTCACGGATTTGTCAATATAATGCATATAATATAATTCAATGAATTTGCGTAGTTACTGTATTGTTGCATAAATTCCTGCATTATACACGGCTGACTTGAACGAAGTTGCAGGTAGTGCTTATAGTTTAACGGTCTATGCAACAATTTTAGGTCACATGGAGCCGGTCAGTTTATTTAACCACACTTTTCATTGGCATGTTTACTCATAACGGATAACCAGTACAGCGCACATTCGCCTCAACAGCTCCCTTTCTTGAATCTGCCAAACGGAGCGAATGACTGTTGGAGAGATTTCATGATCAAACTTCAAGAATGTTTCCAAACCGGAATCGAATCCCCGACCTCCTGCTCAACAGTCATACGCTCATCAAATTGAGGAGCTAAGGCGGGAGCTAAGGCGGGAGCTACAGCAATTGTATATCATTACGCCAACACATCAGTGTAAAATAGTGCATTCTTTCATACCTCCAAAACGAGTTTTTGTCTGATAAGGAATTGTGATAATTATCTGAGCCCCGCCAAGCGAATTTGTGTCTTCGAGCATTCCGTCATGACAAATTTTAACTGCGCATGCCCAGCCATTCAGAGGGGCCAGGGATATGGATATCTGTCTGAAGGTTCCTCTTGATTCACTGCTTGTATGAGCGAGCAGCAAAGGTTCTGGCGAGACTGCGCGGATGCGCAGGCTCGTCTGAACCTTCGCTGCTCGCATAGGCGATAAGTACCAAAATCGCTTGACGGGGCCCATCTTATTTATACTTCAAACGTAGGTCGTGGTTATTTAGAACAGCTTCATTGAGGCTGTTCTAACACGTACAGCCTTCGTAATAAACAAGAAATAAGAAAATTAATGTAAACCCCTGGCAAACCCCTTTTTCTGAATATAAAGTTGGGTTTAGAGTGATATTCACTTTACGGACTAATTATTTCTCTTTCAGGCCTTGGAAGATCGTTTGCTTTGACGCCATGCCCACTTCTCCTGGGCTACTATTTCGACAAACGGAGAAGCTTGGCCTTTGGCCTTGCTTCGGCTGGTTTTAGTCTCGGGGGTTTCGCCCTCACGCCCGTGGTAGAGCTTATGTTTCAGAGCTACGGATTAACTGGAACTTTCGTCGTGCTAAGCGGATTAGCAACGCATTCATTTGTCAGCGCATGCCTATTTAGACCTATAGAGCTTCAGAGACGGCTTTCAAATAAAAGGTTTGTAAGGTTTTTGTTTGTTTGATTTGAAGTTTAACGTCCCCGTCAACACTGTCATTTTGGAGACGTTGCTTCCAATTTTCTGAGACTCTTAGCTGACACGGAGATTAAAGTACATCTCAAGCCCTGTCGTCCAATGAAACCAATAGGGTTTATAAGCCTGGACGGTCCGACTCTCACCGCTTTGCCTGGGCAGGCATGTTTGTATGGTGGAATCTCGAGAAAGTGAGAATCAGCCTAAGACTAAATGCTCTACATCATCAGTGATTGGTCCTTTTTGCAGCCATATGAAAACACGCCTATACATTTAACGCTGAAAACTGAAAATTTTAAGATGACAAATTATGACATTTTTTTCTTATTTCTGCTCAAAATGTAGATTCTGGGTACACGTTAGAACCGCCTCATTGAGGCGGTTCTAACGAGTACCCATAATCTATATTTTAGAGCAGAAATACGAAAAATAAGGTTTCCCATGTAAACCCGTTTTACTATATAAAAATGCGGTTCAAGGGGGTCAGAATTATATAGGCGTGATTTCGTGTTGATTCCGGTTTTTTAAATATATTTCTTATTTTTCCCGGAAAACAGGATTTGGCATCTCATACAAATTATCTCCTACCTATGGAGACAATTAGCAGGATATGTCAAACCCTGTTTCCTGGGGAAAATAAGAAGGTAAGAGACAGTTTGCATGAGGATTCAAATCCTGTTTTCAGGGAAAAAATAAGAAATTATCAACATTTTATCGGCTGCTGAATATGCCCCGAGAGTGGGAAAGGTTAATGACGTTGACTGTTCCAGCTTTGACAGGTCCCTTCTATTCAAAAGCATTCACCAGATTACAAACAGTGTGGCGTTGATGAGATTGATCTACTCTGTATATGAATATCTGAATGCCCCTTCATCATGAAAAATGCCCATATATTTTGACTCCCTTAAACCCTATATTTATCACTAAAGCTGGGCTTTATAGGGGTATACAATATTTTTCTTATTTCCGCTTAAAAACATAGATTGTGGATACTCGTAAGAACCGCTTCCCCGATCCACAATCTATGTTTTTAACAGAAATATAAAAAATATCAGATTTTTTTTATCTGAAATGTTTCCTTTTTTGTTGGGTAACATTCTCAATGTATTTAAATAGGCAGATTTTCGTAATGCATAGCTTCTGAATCATCGAGTGTTTTAGCACCCCTGTCACGTAGTGACGAGGTGAGCTTTTGGGATCACTTTTTGTCCGTCGTGCGTGCGTCCGTAAACTTTTTCTTCGAACGACATCTCCTCCTAAGCTTCTGATCAGATTTTGACAAAACTTCACAGAAATGATCCTTAGGGGGTCCCCTTTTAAAGTGGTTCAAATGGTTCCGGTCCGTTACACATCTTGGTCACATGAGCCAAAAATAGATTTTTTACTGAAACTTCTGCTCTGAAACCGCATGGCCCAGGTCTTTGATATTTTTCAAATTATAGCCCTTGGCCAAAAACGCCCCCGCCAAGGATCCCTTAGGTTTTAAATTGACGTATATAGGGAAAATTTTAAAAAAGCTTCCTCTCTGAAAACACAAGGCCCAGGTCTTTGATATTTTGATGTGAAGCTTCATCTAGTGGATTTCTATCAAGATTGTTCAAACTATAGCGGTGGGACCAAACGTGCCCCCGCCCCGGGGCCCTTTGGTTTTATATAGGGTTATATAGAGAAAACCTCTTTTAAAATCTTCTTCTCTGGAACCGCAAGGCCCAGGTCTTTGATATTTGGTGTGAAGCTTCATCTATCAAGATTGTGACTTATATAGGGAAAATCTTAAAAAAATCTTCTGCTCTGAAACAGCAAGGCCCAGGTCTTTGGTATTTGGTGTGATGCTTCATCCAGTGGCTAAAATGTGTATTAACATCAAGAATAGAAACAGACGACGATTCAGAATATATAAACGCAGTTAATAATAAAGGTCTATAAGATTATTCCTTGCCTCTGAAGAAAATATTACCATCACGTGAACAAGTCCGTGAGATAAAGACCCCCTTAAACCCCACTTTATATAGAGAAAACTGGGGTTTACGGGGGGAAAGATTATTTTGCTTATTTCTGCTCCAAGCCCTAGGTTGTGGGTACTCGTTAGAACCGCCTCAATGAGGCGGTTCTAACGAGCACCCAAAACCTAAGTTTGGAGTATATATAAGAAAAATATCACAAATTTTCATTAAAATGCCTTTTTTGAGATTTGAAAACTGTACTATTTCTCACAGATGTGTTATCGTAATGGAAATCATTTCGCCAATAACTTGACAACTAATAATAACGACAATAACAAGGTATTCAATCATAATTATGACATTGAAATTCATAGTACATTTATCAAAACACTTGGAAAATACACACACCTGATCTCATGAAAACACCCCTTTATATGTTTACCCCCTTGAACCCCACTTTTATATTGTAAAAACTGGGGTTTACAGGGGTTAACCTTATTTTTCTTATTTCTGCGGTAAAATATAGATTGTGGATACTCGTTAGAACCGCCTCGATGCGGTTCCAACGAGTACCCACAATCAATATTTTGGGCAGAAATAAGAAAAATATCACAATTTTTCTTGTGAAAATTTTCATTTTTACGGTGGTACAATTGAATAGGCAAAAGCGTATTTGTCAATGGCTCAAACAATCGCATGTTTCAAAGCCCGTGTCACGTCCTTGCTTGCAAAATCCCTTTAATACGCAGAAACGTGAAGCAGTATGAAAATGAGAAACAGTATGAAAAATATTACAATTTTTTACTCAAAAATGTTTGTGCTGAAGCGACTTTATGCACCATTATATCTGCGCATGTGTTGTTACGATAACGAATAAAGTTGTATTACAATACATGCCTTTTCTTTCAGACGAAAAAACGACGTTGAAATTCCATTGAATTCAGCAAACACACGATCTTTTACAGCAAAAACAAGGACTATAGAATCAGTAGAATCAGTTGAACAATCCGAAATAACGTTAAACATGGATCAAAATGGATACCACATAAAAGACTTACATGACAAACATAGCATGAACAAATACACGTCCCATAACAAAGGTCGTCAAGACGAGCTTACAGATATTGCAAAAAATGATAAAGAAACACGTACCAACACAAACAACAAACTCAGGGCTGACAGAAAACCCAGCAGAGACCTAAACAAACATGACAAAAAGAAAAGGAAGAAACTTATTTCCCTATCCATAGTAAAAGACATACGATTTTTAACTTTTCTGCTTGCCTTGTTTTTTAATTCATTGCCATCTACAAATCTCTTTCTACCTTCCCTTGCTGTATCACGTGGTCTGACTGAATTTGAAGCAGCCTACCTGTTGTCAATTACTGCTGGTTCTGACACAGTGTTCCGTGTTATCGCTGGACTGGTTCTTGACATGAAAGTGTTCAGGGACAAACGACCAGTCATTTACAACGCCATGACGTTTATACAAGCACTGACAGTCTTTCTTATTCCGTCCCTGTGGTCGTTTGGCAGTCTGGCACTGATTGTATGTATTGAGGGCGCAGCACAAGGAGTAAAGAATGCACAGGTAAGCATCTAAGACCATGTTCATACTGTACGATTGGCGCCTATGTCTAAAGATGTAACGGATGATATCTTAACCCATTGCATGCGGAAAACCCCCCAACGGGGTACCTTGGCAAACAGTACGGACTCAAACGCGACGTCTGATAAGGGTCTGCACTGTTTACTAGCAGAATTTTTCCGTCAAAAACAGAATAAAAACAAAAAATAGGCCTGTGACCACTTATATAACATATTGACTTGCCCAACATATAGCAATCGAAGAGTCGACCAGTATACAATGGGTTAAAAGTGTCATGTCCGGTTTTACCATACATGAAGACGGCTTTACTTTGAGAAAAATCAGCCAAAGCTGACGCCGCAACTACACGTCAAGTATATAATATTTATCCCCTAAAACTACACGTTTATATTGTTAGTATAACTAAACGGGCCTCCGTGGCTTAGTTGTTAAGAGCGCTGTTTCTTAATCATTAGGTCTCTCACCGCTGTAGTTTCGACTCTGGTTCGATGTCTCATGTGAGCTGCTATGTTCTGCGAAAGGGTAGTAAAACAAAAACCAAAGAAAAATAGGGTTGTCAGGGGTATATATTATGCTTCATATTTCTGCTTTAAACAGTTTGTGGGTACTCTTTAGGACCGCCCTACCGAGGCGGTTCTAACAAATACATACACACTATTTTTGAGCAGAAATTTGAAGAAAAAAAAATATCAGAAGTTTTGTCAGATTTTTTTTTTATTATTATTTTTGGTGGAAAATTCTCAGTATGTTTTAAAAAACGCTGTTTAGAAATGAGCAGGGTAGCCTTTTCCAACACTAGGTGTGTCCAACTTGCAAATTGCATTCACCGACAGAGACGACTAAATCCAGTAAAACGCAGCCTCATTACGCAAACACGCCTATACAAATACATTACCACCTTTATCGCCGAAAAAAATGAAAATCTTATGAAGACAAATTGTGATATTTTTCTTATTTCTGCTCAAAATATAGATTGTGGGAACTCGTTAGAACCGCCTCATCGAGGCGGTTCTAACGAGTACCCACAAGCTATATTTAGAGCAGAAATAAGAAAAATAAGGTATACCCCCGGAAACCCCAGTTTTACTATATAAAAGTGGGGTTCAAGGGGATCAAAATTATATAGGCATGTTTTCGCGATGTGGTGATGGTACTTACCACAAAGGCGATTAGCAGCAACTTAGATGACAATCTCCATATTGGATTCTTTTTCGACGAAAATTTGTCACATTTTTATTATTAATAAACCGAACATAGGTTGTGGGTGCTCATTAAAACCGCTTAATTGTGTCGGTTCTAACGACTGCCCATAGCCTGTGCCTTAGAGCAGATATAAGGAAAATAATATATAGCGCCGAATACCCACTTGTTTCTATATAAAGCGGGGTTTAGAGGGCGGTCCATTTAATGTGATGTGGGGAACGCTAGAACCCGTTTCGATTTGACCTCTTGTGTCAATTTTAGCCTCTTTCAACTTGGTCGATTGCCCATACGGTTAGCAACACGTGAACAAGTCGTGAAATGAATACCCCTAAACCCCACTTTCTATAGAGAAAACTGGAGTTTCGGGGGTATAAATTAGTTTGCGTATTTCTGCTCTAAGACCTCATTGTGACGGTTCCAACGAGCAGCCACAACCTACAGATAACCTATAAATAAAACAAAATATATCACATATTTTCATCGGAAAAGCAGCTATATTGGAGATATGCACTATGTCACAAGGGTGCGTTAAAGTAAAGAGCATTACTTTTCCCTTGCCACTTGATTTGTACTGAAGCCCATACTTGGCTAATAAATAGGTAATGGCACTAACCAATGAGCTACAACTTTATACTGAACCTTTTATGCCAAACCAGGAACATAATTTGTTTTAAATGACATTTCAAGAGAACATCACGAAAACAGGCCTATATAATTTTGACCCCCTTAAACCCCACTTTTATATAGCAAAACTGGGGTTTACAGTTGGTAAACCTTTTTTTTGTTATTTCTGCTCTAAAATATATGTTGTGGGTACTCGTTAGAACCGCCTCGATGAGGCGGTTCTAACGAGTACCCACAATCTATATTTTGAGCAGAAATAAGAAAAATATCGCAACATTTCATCTGAAATTTTCCATCTTTCGGTGGTAAAATTTGCAATGTATTTTAATAGGCGTATTAAATGAGTGTTGCATTACATTGGTATCTTACCCCAATGCTTTTATCGTTATTGTATTATATCAGAGGTCCGTTGTTATGGTTGATCTTCTCGGACTGGACAAACTGGCAAGTTCTATGGCATTGTCAATGACTGTACAAGCAGCTGGTATACTTCTGGGTCCAACGATTTCAGGTTTGTATCGATTCACATTTTTGATATGCAAAGTTCTTATGCCGAAGCTAACAAAGAAGTGAAGGAAAGATGCGAAATCGACACAATTGCCCCACACATTCAGTCAGAGGCACCAAAGGCAAAGAACCAGAACCGGCCCCGATAGCTCAGTGGTAGAGCGTCCGCTTCGGGTATGGGAGGTCGCGGGCGTGATCCCCGGCCTCGCCATACCAAAGGCGTGAAAAATGGTACTAGGAGATCCCTTGGCTGACGCTCGCATTATCAGGGGTAGTCCTAGGAAGATAAATGAAGGCAGGTAAGTATTTGTTAGCGGATACTTTGTTTGTCGCAATAAAAGCTCTACAGAGCTTATGTTATTTGTTTCGAATATGCGACGTTAAATAAAGCTTCTTTATCTTTTTCTTTATCTTTAACCACGAACATGAAATAACAACTAAACCCTGATGAAAACGCTACCAGCGGAAAGCCAAAAGGACAGTTACTTTCCCTCAAAATGGTTATCCAAAATAAAAATATATAACATTATGCAAACACGCCTATACAAATACATTGCCACGTTTATCGCCGAAAAAATGAAAATTTTATGATGAAAAATTGTGATATCTTTCTTATTTCTGCTCCAAATATAGATTGTGGGCACTCGTTCGAACCGCCTCATCGAGGCGGTTCTAACGAGTACCCACAATCTATATTTTAGAGCAGAAAAAAAGAAAAATAAGGTATACCCCCGGAAACCCAAGTTTTACTATATAAAAGTGGGATTCAAGGGGGTCAAAATTATATAGGCCTGTTTTCGTGATAAACTGTACACACATGCTAAGACGAACTATACCAAACAAACCGCGACAACAGTACTGCCTTGGAACGGTAAGTTTAAGTGTATTTAACTGGGGCGTTGGGGGTGGGGGGGGGGGGGGTTACATCGATTTTACTGGCCACAATGCTCGCTCCTGGTTCTGTCGCGGTTTAGACAAATAATTTGTTGAATCCTCACGATCATCAGTGCAACATCTCCGAGAACATAAAAATCAAACGATTACTATGGCCACTGTCCTCTTCACACTTAGTTCTGTTATGGTTTAGATAAACAATCTTTAACAAGTTTCAAACGCTTGAAGCAAGAATGTATGACATTTTATCCAAACTGAATATGTCTACTGAGCACCCGTTTCTGCATTATGCGTTTCAAAATTGTCTTTAACCACCGGTGTAAAACTGTGTCTCAGTTAATGCTTACTTGTTGTGCAGGAGAACGATCTTACAGTACTATATACTCAGACTTAGTGGACCTCGCCAGCGACTTATTATTGTATGCGACCAATAATTAAGGCTGCCACGATTAATCGTATAATCGCTTAATCGCTCGATAAATTCCACAAAGATGATTATCATTTCTGATTTGCTTTTAATCGATTACTTGATAGGTACAATTTACTACCCAAAGTTATGCCTCAAATAGCTGGATGAGTGGCAAACAGTGCAGACCCTGATGAGACGCCGCATTATGCGGCGTCTCATCAAGGTCTACACTGTTTGCTCAGGCCTGTCTGTTCAAATATACATATGGTAAAGTGCAACATATGGTAAGAGTCATGCTCAGAAAGCCAGACAGGTAAAATAATGACAAAAATCTTAGCGATTACTAATCGATTTTCTATCGCAATGACAGGGCTGATAATCGATTATCTTTTCAGTTCCGATTAGCCAGCCCGCCGCGGCCGACCATATAGGCCGTATCCTATATTTTATTCCAGGATGATGCCAAAGCTTTTGAATAATTTGTGTGTTCTATATTTTCTGAAAATTAAGAAGAAGAGTAGCACTACCTGATATAGTTTTCGCTTCTTGTACCGCTTTTTTGCTTTTACTTAGAACCTTTTTTTTTTGCCGTCCGTGACATGATGGTGTACTTTTGCTCTGGTGTTTATTCCTCCTCTGTCAGTTAAGAACGGACCCCTATTGATAAGGATTACACAATATTTTGCCAATGTTTCTTTTTTTTATTTATTGTCTTGGGTGCAACAAAAGGGTAGGTGTTACAAAATACGCCTCAAATGAGCAGCGATAAAAGTCAGCATAACACTCATTACGAAAACTCGCCCATACAACTACGTTGTAAATTTAACAGCAAAAAATGAGAAAATTTCAAGATGGAAAATTGTGATAGTTTTTCTATTTCCGTTCAAAATATAGTATGTGTGTACATATTAGAAACGCCTCATCGAGGCAGTTCTCACAAATACCCACAGTCTATATTTAAGACCAGAAATAAGGGGAATAAGGTATTTACCCTTGTTAACCCTAGTTTCACTTTATAAAAGCTGGGGTCAAATTATATTTCCGTTATGTTCACTTCCTGTTGGTCAAAAGGCATCCGTGCAGCGAGCAGCGAATAGAGATCAGACTGGCTTAAGTTTTTCTTATCGTTCACAACCGATAATATGTCTTCTGTGTTGGGATGAAAGTATGTCTAATGATTGCATTTATATAACAATAAAATGCAGCATTATCCCGATAATGTTACTTTGGTTCATGTGTTTCAGGTTTACTGAAGGATATATATGGTTCGTATGATGGTGCGTTTTATTTTGGAGGATCAGCTATACTGGCAGGCGCTTGCATAATGGCTGGCGGAAATATACGAAAAATGTACCTTGACAGACAAGAGAAAATCAAAAAGATAACTTGTAAAGAAGACAGTAGTTTATGAACTAAAAACAGTTTTTAGAGATCATAATGGATATTTTCATACATGCCGTTTTCTATATTCTAGGTCAAAAAAGTAACTGTACCAACTTCCGGGTAAATTTCAGTAGCTATCCGGTAGCTATTCAGCTAAAAACGGTTGGTGACATGCGCATCGGACGTTTAGGTACATAATGCACAACTTTGCCCACACTATTCTGCTCAAGAGTTGTCTTGCGATATGAACATAGAAAGGTTTTGCAAGGAATTTGGCATTGCGCATGCGCAGATATTATTTTTATATCTGAGATGCTAGATCATGTCCACGGAACATCGAAACTCACTTGACCTTTACAGCATCTCATGATCTAGCACTACAATCAAGGCTTTAATTTGTGAAATTCTCAGATTATTTCCCTTTCAATTAGAAATATAGCAATATTCAAACTGTTGTTATTTCTATACATGTCGTTCATTTTTTGAAATTTCTTTAAAAACCGCTTTGTTGCCACCATTGCTGTTGACCATGATTGAAAATAAGGTAGAAAATTCATGTAGCATGTACGACCCCCGTCCATACGGGCTTGAAGAAATATATGGGCTGCATGATGCTTCCACGCAGAGCTGATTCCGACCCGCACACGAGTACTGGTAAACCGCTTAGAGGATCTAAGCCTGCCCAGGCAAAGCGGTGCGAGTCGGCCCGTCCATCTGGTTTCATTGGTCGATAAGGCTTGAGATGTCATTTCATCACAGTGCCGGGTAAAAGTCCCATACAATTGGAAGCAATGTCTCCAAAATGACCTGTACAGTGTTGACGGGACGTTAAACCTCAAATCAAACAAACAAATCATGTAGCATGTAGCACTCCCAATTGCAATTTTCCATGGAGTTTAATTGAAAGCAGCATTTTGCCTACAACTTCAAAAAAACGGAGGCGGTCTATACGTGATCGTCTGTTTCTCTTAGCAAATAGAACTAAAGTTCCAAATCTTTTGTGAATAGACACAAAGGGTATCTAATAAAAGGTTACATGTATCAAATTTTAGAAATCTTGTCCTAATTGGGATTTTTATGTTGTTAAATCTTGGCTTTTTTAATGATTTATTCTGCGAAATTGTCACAGTGAGACATTGGGTGTTTAAAACAATAGCCTACGCCGGCGAGATTACATAAACAAACACAGTTTGAATTTTTGCATGACAAAAATGAGTCCTCTAATCAAAACAAAACAAATTCTGTGTATTTTTCATTTGTAGGAACTATGGTAACAAAAGCAATTTTATGTACAGGAATTATTTGACCGAGTATATTTAATAGAGTAATAAGAAAGTACAAACTGGGTGATGGTAGCTGGCAACGGCTGCCACGCCTAGCCATACAGGAATAACGGTCTGACCGACTGTGCCACACCGGTCCTAAAAAGGAGTTTCATGGAACATTGTTTAGGTCATTTTTCCTGCATGACACGTCAGATCGAGTTACTAGGTATGGTTGTGCGTTGGCACACTGGGATTTATATGATGGATGCTGGATCCTATGGAAAATGAAGCTTGCAAGTATATTATTAAAAAATTAAGATCTGCCAAACGTCAACAGACAAGCGGCCTTGGATCATCTTCCTAAAAGAATCGTAGAGAACAGAAAGTATAAAGATTCGAACTCACGCTGACAATGGCTGCCGCGCCTAGCCATACAGGAATAACGGTCTAACCGACTGCGCCACTACGCTCCTCGAAAAAGGAATTTCACGGAGTAGTGTTTATCTCATTTTTTCTGCAATGCCCTTCAGATAGAGTTAATAAGTACCGTTGTGCGTTGGCACACTCGGATTTATATCATGGATGCCTGCGTTCCATGGATACTGAAGCTGGCAAATATTATATTTATAATTTAAGAGCTATCAAACTTCAACAGACACCCAGCCAGGTTCTGAAAAAATTAAATGCTTAAATTGACAGTAAGGGCTAAGCCTGTCCAGAAAAAGTTTGGTGGCTTTTCACGAAATTATACATACATGTATCAACTCTATTTGGTCTCGGACACAGGATTTGCCAGGTCGTATACGTTCCTTTCATGGAACGTAATATTAACGATCATATGCAAACTTTTACGTGGGAGGTCACCCAGAAAATTAGTTGATTATAAATGAAAGCCAGTACTCCACGGCAGCCCTATTTTTTTTTTTTTTTTTTTTTTTTCACAGGTCGGTCTTTTTATTTAAATGGGCCCCGTCAAGCGATTTTGGCGCAGTCAAAGAGGAACCTTGACAGAAAGCCACATCCCTGGCCCCTCTGAATAGCTGGGCATGCGCAGTTAAAGTTTGTCATGACGGAATGCTCGAAGACACAAATTCGCTTGGCGGGGCTCAAATGATGGATGGCCTTACAAATTAATAGTCTCTTAGGTACGATTTGATGGAATAGTCAAACATATATATTACCAAGTATTTTATTTCGTAAAAGGTTCAATTATTTGGGGATTTAATTTCTTGTTAATGTCTCTATCAAGTGTAATTCAGCATCTATAGTAATGCACCTGTAATTCCAAGTCGGTGTGACCGCAATCTGTCTACTTATAGACAAATCCAAACACTACGTCATCACTCAATAATACTATTTGCCGGAACGTACCGGTGGTGGGCAAAAACGTCTTTGGTCGTTTATCGCCATTGTAAATGCGATGTTATTTTCTGTAAACTTGTATTTTGTTTGGACTCGAAACGACAAAATTGACCTTTAAACTTTTATAATAAACATTTCTTAGCTACGATTTGAGGATATTTTTGATGATAATTACCTGTTCACTAATTACCCCCCTCGGGGCTTGAAGAAATAGATAGGCTGGAACCGTCCTCACACTAGTACAGGTAAACCGCTTAGAGGATCTAAGCCTGTCCAGGAACCGCGGTGCGAGTCGGCCCGTCCATGCTTATAAACCCTCTTGATTTCATTGGGTGACAGGGCTTGAGATGTTATTTCATCTCAATGTCGAGTAAAAGTCCCACAAAATTGGAAGCAACATCTCCAAAATGACCTTTACAGTGTTGACGGGGACGTTAAATCTCAAATCAAACAAACAAAGCACGTAACGAAGCGGGACGGTCTTAACCTAGTGTATTTGTAATTGAAAAAAAACACCCGGTGTATCTACTAATCTTACACTAGATCTATACTCAGTAGCCATATTTGCAGCTAAACTTTACCAGTGCAGGGCAAATAGTCGACGCTGCTATAATATGACGTCATTCTATGGTGAAAATACTGAGTACGCGATGACAAAGAGTATGGTGTCCTGTTTGCGTTTTACCTGATATCTGCATTAAAAAAACAGATACCTGCATTGTAAATACAGATATCTGTAATTGAAATGCAGATATCTGTAATTCAATCGCAAATATCTGAATTATAGGATTAAATACAAATATCTGCAAATGCAGATATCTGTTTCTGTATTTCACGCGATGATTTTGATTTTGAGATTGTAAATTTTCATTTCGGGGCAGGAGATGAAAATTTGACATATCAAACCATCGAAATAGGTATTGTCAATATTGAATAAATCATCCAAATATGTAGAAGTCGAGCTAAAGACTTCAATGATTTCAGATTGGTTTTCAACGGAAAGGGTTGTCCATGAAGAAAATCCATGTCACTACTGCTATGACCTTGATAGACCTGGTGAAAACTGTCCATGGAATCAGTAGGCACTGACCATGAACTCAACGGACACTGTCCATGGACTCATTGAACATTCTCCATGGACTCAGTGGACTTTGTTGCAGAAGCCCTCAGGGCACCTTAGCATTATTGTTGGGAGAAAAATACAATTGCCAAATCAGTACTTTTTCAATATATAGCTTTCAAGCACATCACATATGGCGGCAAGGATGAATACTTATCTGAAATTCATGTGATGAAGGAATGATAAAAAGCTAAGGGCTCTAAATCAGTAAATTGAACTGACTCATAACCAAAAATTTCCCATTCAACAGAATATTAATAAGTTGTAAATCTGCAGTGCCTTCAAATCTGATTCAAAGACCAAATTAAATTTGAGCACAGTTAAGTAACACAAGAAGTATTGTACCAGGATTGTTTTAGCTACAGTCTGTATACAAGAACCTTTACAAGATTTCTGAAGTTTAAAACAACAAACGACTGCTCGCCTCACAAACTTGCATGTCTGTAATCTATATCAGGTCCTTTTTCTGGCCAGCAGTATTGCTGATGATAAACAGAGGCCATTTTATTCTCAGTATACTGCCTCAAGCCCTCGTGGGCATTCTGGCCTGCCCTGGCAGGATCCTGAAGACATACAATACTGGGGACATTTTCACTTTCTCCTTTTTTTGCTGCAGTGTATGTGTTGTTTCATGCGCAGCGCTGTGCTGCTTCTGTCACTTTGCCAAATTCGTCAGTCACAATTACATCGGAACCAGGGAACCAGTCTGCTGCTACATCCATATTGTCAGACACATCTTCAGCAACTGTCTATCTGTTGTTTTTTTTATGCTCCCCGAAGGGGGAGCCATATAGTCGCCGCTTTGTCCGTCCGTCCGTCCGTCCGACCGTCCGTCCGTCCGTCCGTCACGCTCTATATCTCTAAAAGTATTAAAGGTATTTAAGTGAAACTTGATATACTGATAGAGGGCGATGAGAGGAATCGTAAAATACAAGAACCATAACCCTGTCACCAGTATTTATGGAGTTACTTCCCTTCTTAACTATTTCAATGAAAAGATTGTCCGGAGCATATCTCTGAAAGTATAGAAGGGATTTAAGTGAAACGTGATACATTGATAGATGGCCATTAGAGGAAGTGCAGAGTGCAAGAACTGTAACTCTATCACAAGTATTTACAGAGTTATTTCCCTTTTTAGTTTTTGCTGTATTAAGCTTGTCCAGAGCATATCTCTAAAAGTTTTAAAGGTAATTTAGTGAAACTTGATACACTGATAGGGGGCTATGAGAGAAATAGCAAAATGCAAGAAGCATAACCCTACCAACAGTATTTACGGAGTTACTTGCCTTCTTAATTAGGGCCACACACAGTATTTTGGGTGCCCTATAGTAATCTCCTTGTCAGTCAGTTTCAAATCTAAACCAAGAAGCCTCCGTGGTGTAGTGGTTACCCTACTCGCCTTGTAAACCAGGGGTCGCAGGATCGATCCCGGGCTTCTCCAGACTTTCGGATGAGTCTTTAAACCGAGGTCCCGTCTCCGTATGACCTTAGCTGTTGGTGTGACGTAAAACTCAAACACTCACTCACTCACTCAAATCTAAACCAAAACATTTAACCGGTTATAACTTCAAAAGTATTATCCCAAATCCCGTGAAACTTCACACTCATACTAACAATCACAAGAGCTACAGTCTGACAAACCATATTGCTTTTGTCCGTGTGTTTGTCACGCCTTAACCAAAAAAACTTAACCTCGGTCATAACTTCAAAAGTATTTGCCCTACTCTCATGACACTGCACACAATTACTAACTATCACAAGACCTACATTCTGACAAAGGGCCATAACTATATTGCTTTTCGGTGTGTGTTTGTCAGGCCATAACCAAACAACTTAAACTTGGTCAAAATTTTAAAGTATTTATCCTACTCTCATGAAACTTCACACACATACTTACCATCACAAAACCTACAGTCTGACAAAGGGTCATCATTATGTTGCTTATTTTCACTGAATTATCTCCCCTTTTTAAAAAAATATCTCCTGTTGTTTCATAACCATGGGTAATAGGGCTTTCACATTTCACATATGTTTTCCTTGTGACATTCTTCATTATACCCCCGGCATACGAAGTATGCAATGGGGGTATATAGTTTTTGTCTTTTCCGTTTGTGTGTCCGTAAACAATTATTTTGTGTCAAAGATATCTCAGGAACTGCTTCACATAGAAACTTGAAATTTTGCACACATGATCAGTATGACTTCTTGTATTGTGGGAAAGAAAATAAGGGCCAAGGGGTCAGACCTTTTAGAGTTATTTCCCTTTGTAGTTCTTGATGGCACTGGCCGGGGGTATACGTGCCCCACTGGGCACTTTTGTCTAGTTGAAAATCACTTACTAGGGAACACAAAACTGAGTTTCTTTGTCTTATGGTTTAAGATTTACATGCCCTTGCACAGACGGGAGCCTTACAAGGGGTAAGTGGCAAACAGTGCAGGCCCAGATCAGATGCCATGAAACTCGTGTTTGTCACGCCTTAACCTGGCCCTACTCTTATGAAACTTCACACACATACTTACCATCACAAGACCTGCATTCTGACAAAGGAGAATAACTTGTGTGTTTGTCACACCTAAACCAAAAACCTTAACCTCGGTGATATCTTCAAAAGTAATGTGTCTACTCTCATGAAACATCACACACATAATTACCATCACAAGACCTACATCCTGACAAATTGCATTTGGGTGTGTGTTTGTCAGGCCATACCCAAACAACTTAAACTCCGGTCAAAATTTTAAAAGTATTTGTCCTACTCTCATGAAACTTCACACACATACTTACATTACAAAAACCTACATTCGGACAAAGGGCCATTACTATATTGCTTATTTTCACTAATCATTTCCCCCTTTTCAAAAAAATATCTCCTGTTATTTCATAACCATTGGTGATAGGGCTTTAATGTTTCACATGTGTATTCCTTGTGACATTTTCCATTGAAAATCACTTACTAGGGAACACAAAATTGAGTTTCTTAGCCTTATGGTTTAAGATTTACAGGTCCTTGCAGGGAAGGGGCCTTACATTTCTCATTTTTTGCATTCTTTGTTGAAAATCACTACCTTGTTTTTTTATTTGTACTCAAAACATCAGCTGAGGGTACTCATTAGAACCTCCTCATTCAGACGGTTCTAACGAGTACCCATAACCTTTGTCTTCAAACAAATCTTATCAAACTTCAAAGTGTATAGGATCATTTTACTAAAATAACCCTCCTACTACGCATCTTCGGGGAGCATCCCTCGGTTTCACCGATGCTCTTGTTTTTTTTTTTTTTTTTTTTTTTTTTAATTCTAATGACCACAGTTATCTGAAATATACAGTAAAATTCCGCTATTAAGACCAGCTAAAATTCAGATTAATCTGCTTTCAGAAGCTTATTTAGTAGGTTGTAGTTTTTCTTTGTTTTTTTTTCTGTATACAGTGGTCTCTGGTCAGAGATCACCTTTGGGACTGTTCAAAAGTTGTCTTAAAGACCACTTTTGAACAGTCCTAAAGGTGGTCTTAATATAGGAATTTTACTGTATATATTAAAGAAAAATCAAACAACACACATAGTCATAAACCAATCCTGTACAAATTAGTAAGGCTGGCATCATTAATCTGGCATACCTGCCAACACTCCCGATTTGGTCGCGGCTCTCACGATTTATTGTGTGTCTCCCAAACGATCGTTTTTTGAAAACAAAGCTACATTTAAAATGAACACCAATAGAACCACCGCCTGTAGAGAGAACCACTGTGGAGTTTAAATTTGTTCTGTTTGCTGTTCTTTTTTCGATTTGTATATACAGTAAATGTGTTTGTTTGATTATAGGTCATTTTGGAGACGTTGCTTCCAATTTTTTGGGACTTTTACCCGACATTGAGATGAAATGACATCTCAAGCCCTGTCGCCCAATGAAACCAATAGGGTTTATTAGCATGGACAGTCCGCCTCGCACCGCGGTTCCTGGACAGGCTTAGATCCTCTAAGCGGTTTACCAGTACTAGTGTGCGGACCGGATTCAGCTCTGCGTAGAAGCATCATGCAGCCCATATATATCTTCAAGCCCCTATGGGCGGGGGCCGGTATATACAGTAAAATTTCTATATTAAGACCACCTTAACCAGAGGACGTTGTGTGCAGAAAATACAAAGACAAAGTAACTGCAACCTTCTCAATAAGCTTTTTAAAGCAGAATTAGTCTTAATTTTGTCTTAATAGCGGAATTTCACTGTACATTGCTCAAAACTATTAAAGCAGCAAACTTTTAAGCCTGTATAACATCACCGCTTGTAAATTTTCAAACTCAAGGAAAGGCACTATTTTATAGTGACATCTCTTACCGACGTTCATGCAAACGTCAAGAAGCAAGGTCAACCTGTAAAGCAAGAATGTGTGCTACAGCATGGATACTCCTACAAAACGGCAAAAATTGAAGAAGTTGAGGTCGCTCAAACTGTCACTTTGCTTGAAAGTGGGTAGACCCAAAGGATCGTTGCTGAACGCTTTGATTTATCGAGAAGTGTTGTTTCCAGGCTATGGAGGCGCTACCAGGAGACAGGCGAGCTTACTAGACGGGAAGGGCAAGGCCGACACCACATGACGTCACAAAGGGAAGATCATTTGTTTGTTTGTTTGTTTGTTTGATTTGAGGTTTAACGTCCCCGTCAACACTGTAAAGGTCATTTTTGAGACGTTGCTTCCAATTTTGTGGGACTTTTACTCGACATTGAGATGAAATGACATCTCAAGCCCTGCCGTCCAATAAAGGAAAGAAATCTAGCGCAACGAAATCGGCAGTACATGACCAGAAGGCTTCACGTTGATTTCCAGCATGCAATCGGCCAAAGGATATCCGATCAAACAATACGTAACAGGTTACATGAAGGTGATCTGAGGGACAGACGCCCGGCAAGAAGGCCTATTCTCACCAGGCGACATCGTGCACGGCGATATGAGTTTGCCCAAGAACATCAGAACTTGCGATTGCAAGACTGGCGTACAGTTCTGTTCACGGATTTAAGCAGATTTCATCTGAGTGCATGTGATCGTTCGCTGGGGCAATCGGTGACAATTTCATTCTGATGCAGGATACTGCGCGCCCCATACTGCTAGATTGTGCATGGATTACCTTAATCGTGATACTATTGAAATAATAGACTAGCCGGCACGTTCTCCTGACTTAAAACCCAATAGAACGTATGGGACATTCTTAACAGGCGATCATCCACCAATGGCTATTCAAGAACTCACAAACATCCTTAGACATGAGTGGGAAACACTAGCTTTACAAACTGTTCAACATTTGGTTCGTAGCATGCCTCGGCGATGCCAGGAGTGTTGTGCTGATCGAGTTGGTCATAGGCATTACTGACAGGAAAAAGTGACTTATCTGCGCATGTCTATGACATTTGGAATAATCTGACGTAAAGATGGCGATTTCTGAAACATTTATGCAAATTCCTCCTTAACAGGTTACAGGCCGTGATTTTTGAACTGATTGCAAATGCTTGCCATATACATGTTGCAGATAAAGTTATTCATCTTTCGGAATCGTTGTTTCATCATCATTATCCAACGAGGAAATGTGTGTTTGCTCCTTTTATTGTGTTGAGCAGTATATTTCCTATTTTGTTTTCTTCATTCTTCATGTTCTTAGTTTCTCTTCCTCTTGGCGCCATTGGTAGGCTGTTGTCATTGATAGTGGCTTTTCCTGGACATCTATTTCCTTATTAATATAACCACTCTACATCTATGTCAGGGAAGGCAACTGCAGCTCAGTGGTTAGAGCATGCGACTTCTACCTGAGCGGCCGTGTTTTGAATCATATCACAGTCGGGAATTTTTACCAGTTATGCTTCTTTCCTTTGTAACTACTTTAATGTTGTAAGAATTAAGCATTAAAACAGCTGTAAGATCAAGACACGACAACATATTTTTGGCAGTCCAATCACTTGCAACTAGCAGTTTAACAAAACGACTACTGCTGTCGGTTAATTAAAGGGCAAATACATCGAAACACAATGGCACAGTGAACAAGAATTAGCGCCAAAAAAGACATGTTTGTCAAGGACCAGAAACAAGACGTAATCCTTAAATACCGGTAAACTATTCCCTTAACACAGAACGTGGGGGTGGAGCTTAGCGACTGTCAAAATATATGCTATCCCTTCGTCTTCAGATTTGTGGTGTATATTCAAAAGGTATGATTAACATTGCGTCCGTTGTCTGAAGGTTTCGACCAAAGAACAAAGAAGGACTAGCTATGCTTTCAATCTGTCCCTGTTTTCAGTCATCTAAAACCCTGCCCAGAAGGATGTAATGGAAAGTTCAACACGGTTCAATGGAAAGTACAACACGGTGCGACAAACCATTCAGCAGGTCTTGGTTTTTGTTGCAAATATCATTAAACGTATGATGGGGAGAAGTCTTATTGCTAAACTGCTGGTTCCGTGGTTGTACTAGTCTCTGTACATGTATATATTGGCCTGACAGGAAGTATTGAAAAACATAAAACATAAAGACAGATATCACGACATAGCATCGTATCACGAAGAACTGTTTCATTGCAGCCCTTGTTAAAAATTATTTCTGTGATCCCGATGTGTGTGAGTTTTACGTCCCACCAACAGCTAAGGTCATACGGAGATGGGACCTAGGTTTAAAGACCCATCCGAAAGTCTGATGAAGCCCGGATCGATCCTGCGATCCCTGCTTTACAAGGCGAGTAGCGTAACCACTGCACCACGAAGGCTTCTAATCCCGATTATGAACACAGATGGTTGATATTTGAAAACACTGTGGTCGATCTTGAGTGTTAGTCATCGTACAATATCTAGCATGCAGCAGATGTGACTCATCGTGAAAAAACACCCCTTTGCAAATTTGACCGCCTTGAACCCCACTTTTATATAGTAATAGTAAAACAGTGGTTTACAGGTTAAACATTATATTCTTATCTCTGCTCTAACATATAGATTGTGGGTACTTGTTAGAACCGCCTCAGTGAGGCGGTTCTAACGAGTACCCACAATCTATATTTTGAGCAGCAATTAGGAAAAAATATCACAATATTTCGTCTTAAAATTGCATTTATTCGGCGGTAAAATTCTCAATGTATTTGCGTGTTTTCGTAATGATTGCAACAAATCCGACAAATCCAAAATCAATTAAAATTGAATGAGGATTGGCTATTTTTCAAAACAGAAAGTAGCAATTCGAAAGTCCAGATGTTGAGAAAAATTTACAGCTATCTGGCCGGATAATGTCCTTTCTTTCTTTTTATACTGCGACACCTCTCTCGAGGATTATGTGCATGTGTACATTACACAAACCAGGTTTGCAGGATGAAAGCCTACACAGTAACCATTTAATAATGGTAGGGATCTTTTAGCTGCACTGGGGATGTTCTCCCTGCAAAGGGACCCCCAGTCAGCGTTTGATCCAAGGACGGTACAATTTGTGGCATTCATAACAGAAGTGGAGGCTATGATCAGGAATCGATACAATTAACCCACAGCTCCCATCAGAGACACCAAAGGGAAAGAAACACAAACATGAAACAATAGACCCTAATGGAAACATCAATAGCCAAAAGCCAAGTTACTTTCCCACAAAATGGCCAATAGGCTATTCAAAATAAAATAATATAAGCGACACAAACAGCCCAAAACAAACCATAACAAAAATAAACCGCGACAGAAGAACGGCGGTCAACGAAACGAATTCCACTGTGTGTGTGTGTGTGTGTGGGGGGGGGGGGGGGGGGGGGGGCTTGAATCGATTTGACGGGTGTGGACTCGACAGCAAAAAAACACTGAAATGCTGGAGCAAAAGGAAACCAACAGTTAGACTGCGATGGGCACGACCAGAGACAGAGCATCAGGCACCAACCAGCATTAAATTTAATTAGATCTCTCTAATTCTAAGTAAATAAAAATCAAAAATGAGTTCCGTTAAGAGCAATGAAAACATTCATAATTCTAAGTAAGCCTTTACGCTGGAACCGTCATAGAACCTGAGGCCAGACCCACCGGCGTGTAATTAAAGAGGGAAGCTAAGTTGTCAACCGTGAATGGGTTAACTACCATGCGTGCAGTGTGTCGAACAACATGTATGTTGTACCCAATCTTTTTATGTCCCCGGTAGCGATAGCGGGGACATATTGTTTTTGCCCTGTCTGTTTGTTTGTTTGTTTGTTAGTTTGTACGTGGACAACTTTAACGTTGGCCATAACTTTTGAACCGTTTGAGATAGAGCTTTCATATTTGGCCTGAAGGTTCCTTGTCACAAGACCTTCACATTCATGCAAAAAAAATTGACCTGTGACCTTGACCTTGACCTACTTAAAAGAAAAAAATAACATTGGTCATAACTTTTGAACCACTTGAGATACAGCCTTCATATTTAGCATGTATGTTCCTTGTGACAAAAGCTTTACATTAATGCAAAAAATTTTGACCTGTGACCTTGACCTTTGACCTACTTAAAATAAAAATAACATTTTGGTCATAACTTTTGAACCGTTTGAGATAGAGCCTTCATATTTTGAGTGTAGCTTCCTTGTGACAAGAGCATTCACACAAAATTTTGACCTGTGACCTTGACCTTTGACCTACATAAAAGAAAAAGTTAACATTGGTTATAACTTTCGAACCGTTTGAGATACAGCCTACATATTTAGCATGTATGTTCCTTAAGACAAAAGCTTAACATTCATGTCAAAAATTTTGACCTGTGACCTTGACCTTGACCTTTGACCTACTTAAAATAAAAAATAACATTTTGGTCATAACTTTTGAATGGTTTGAGATAGAGCCTTTATATTTTGCATGAAGGTTCCTTGTGACAAGAGCTTTACATTCACACAAAAAAATTTGCCCTGTGACCTTGACCTTTGACCTAGATAAAAGAAAAATTTAACATTGTCATAACTTTTGAACCGTTTGAGATACAGCCTTCATATTTAGAATGTAGGTTCCTTGTGACAAACGCTTTACATTCATGCAATAATTTTTACCTGTGACCTTGACCTTTGACCTACTTAAAAAAATAAACATTTTTGAACCACTTGAGATACAGCCTTCATATTTAGCATGTATGTTCCTTGTGACAAAAGCTTTACATTCATGCAAAAAATTTTGACCTGTGACCTTGACCATTGACCTATTTAAAATAAAGAATAACATTTTGGTCATACTTTTGAACCGTTTGAGATAGAGCCTTCATATTTTGCTTGTAGCTTCCTTGTGACAAGAGCTTTACATTCACACAAAAATTTTGACCTGTGACCTTGATCTTTGACCTACATAAAAGAAAAAGTTAACATTGGTCATAACTTTCGAACCGTTTGAGATACAGCCTTCATATTTAGCATGTATATAATTAAAAAATAACATTTTGGTCATAACTTTTGAATGGTTTGAGATAGAGCCTTCATATTTTGCATGAATGTTCCTTGTGACAAGAGCTTTACATTCACACAAAAAAATTTGCCCTGTGATCTTGACCTTGACCTTTGACCTAGATAAAAGAAAAATTTAACATTGTCATAACTTTTGAACCGTTTGAGATACAGCCTTCATATTTAGAATGTAGGTTCCTTGTGACAAACGCTTAACATTCATGCAAAAATTTTGGCCTGTGACCTTGACCTTTGACCTACTTAAAAAAATAAACATTTTTGGTCATAACTTTCTAACCGTTTGGGATAGAGCTTTCATATTTTGCATATAGGTTCCCTGTGATTAGAGCTTTTCATACATGCAAAATGTTTGGACCTTGACCTTTGACCTACTTAAAAGAAAAAATATAATTGTTCATAACTTTTGAACCGTTTAAGACAGAGTCTTAATATTTGGCATGTAGGTTCCTTGTGACAATAGCTTTACATTCATGCAAATTGTTTTTGACCTGTGACCTTGACCTACTTTAAAGAAAAAATATTATTGTTCATAACTTTTGAACCATTTAAGATAGAGCTTTCTTATTTGGCATGTAAGTTTCTTGTGTCAAGGGCTTCCCACACAAACAAAAATCTTGAACTGAGCAACTTTGAATAAAAAATGACCATGCCCGGGGACATGTTCGTGTTTCACAAACACATCTTGTTATATCGAAGAATGATTTTACGAAATTGGGTGCAATAAGATGACTGTGGAGCATGTTCAGATACCGCAGTTTTATTACCGCTGCGAGGGATTGAACCCGGGACCTCTAGCCTCAAGGACAAGTGCCTTAATCGCTGAGCTACAACACATCCATGTCCGTGTAAACACGACAGCTCATCAAAAGTGAGATGGTCAGATGAAGAAAAGGTCAAATGTTTAAGTTAGTCACGTGCCAGATGTTGTAAAAAAAAAAATAATAATAAAATAAAACAAAATGACCGCGCCCTTGCAAGATCTAGTAAAATTCATGCAAGCTAAATTTGTCGATACAGTAGAACTTTGATGGCTCGAACACCGCTGGCTCGTTTACCATGGCTGACTCGAACCCTTTCTTGAGTCCCTAGGGAATTTCGCTACATAAGAAATAGTGAGGGGGAATTTAGGCTATTTTCGTTCCTTATCTTGCAAATGTATGCCGTGTGTACTCATCAGAATCGCCTCGATGAGGCGATTCTAATGAGTTCACACAGCATACATTTTCATTACAGAACACCGAAAAGATGACTAAAAGTATCTCGTTATGCCTCCTGACAGTAACCTCAGTGGCTCGAACTACCCCTGTCTCGAACAGATTTTCGAGGTCCCAAAGGTGTTCGAGTCATCGAAGTTCGACTGTATTTAGCTCTCTCGTCAGATCGAACCAGGATGCACGAGCTTTCTTGATCAGTATAAGAAAAATCGTCTTGAAACAACTGCCTAAATGAAATTTGTTGTGCATCTTTTCCCTCTGCGTTTTTTTTTCGCCATATTAATTAAGTCAAGTGACCGATTTTAAAAACGTGATCGTTATGCTAAACGAAATTTTACGGAAATTTCACGATTTTCTAGTCGAATACAAAACGTGATTCACTTCATCATAGTGCAGATTATATTTTATTTTCCTCTGGGATCATTGCGCCCATCCCGGTAACATTGAAAATCGAATACCACTCAAGCCGGAGCTAGGGGGCGCGTGCAGTCTTGCTAACTACATTGCTGTACATGAAGAGACTCAATAAAACCGATTCTCCGATTTTCGTTCTTTTATGTGTTCTTTGTTTCCAAAGGCAACAGTTTAGCTTTTGTTTTACCTCACTGCAGCGGGTGTTAAATGCCGTGTGGCGCCTGTAAAAAGTCTCCCCCTGCTACATCATAGTGCAGATTATATTTTCTTTTGCTTTGGGATAATTGAGCACATACTGGTGACATTGAAAATCGAATACCGCACAAGCCGGCGCTAGGAGGGTGGGGGCGTAAGCAGCCTTGCTCTATGAAGAGACTCAATAAAACCTAGTCTCCGATTTTCGTTGGTGTTCTTTGCTTCCAAAGGCAACATTTTAGCTTTTTATTTTACGTTATAAATCGTGGACCACAGTTTTCCCAGTCGAATACGCCTATTAATTTCTATGAAAGATCAGGGAGAAATCTGTTTTGGTCTATTAAAATTTAAATCAGGCTTTTAATAAACAAAAATGTAGATGTTTTTGTGCATATATTCTGCCTACGTACGGTTTTTCGACACTACTTCTGTGACGTGGAAGGGTACCGTAGACGTATGTCGTATAGTGTTCTGTTTTGGTACTTCGCTTTTATAACACAATAAAATAAAGTCTTTCAAAAGTTTCTAAGTTTTAATTTTCATTTCATTTCATTTCCGCGACAACCCCAAAAGTTGTATCAGATTAATTTCAATCTGATACTTTCAAAAATGAGATCTTGTCACGACAGCTCTGATCTCGCTACATTGTAAAATAGATCTCCCACTAACGTGTTTAAAATTGGACCTTATATATGTTCTCTGAGCATTTCTAACATTTCACAATTCACGTTTACACCCTTATTATTTGTGCAAACGTCAATCATACTGCATAGTTTCAGGACGCTACCACGCAATTATTGAAAGGTTATTGTTTTCCTAAATGCCTTTAAAAGCATTCTGCAACTGTTGAATTGACATAACATTAAAACATACACCCCTATAACTGACATAAACCACCTTTTTGAGTGGCATATCCGTATACATTTTATAATTATGTCAGTTTTGTTTACTGCACCTGCATGTCTCTAGAAACTGATAAACACCAGGGGCCAGTTTCATCAAAGCATTTGCGACGTGTTTTCGTCTTAGAAAGATCGTACGAAGTTCTTACGACAAAAATCCTGTTTCATCAAATGCTCGAGTTCTGCGATGTTCGCACATTTAGTCGTATTTCTGAGATGAATATTTAGACATCGCACATTGAAATTTTCTTCTAATCACAGCCATAGCTGAAGAAGATGACGCGCGGTATATGTTAAAGAAACCTACGCTCATCCATTGAGTAACGTTGTTAAAAAGGATGGTACGCAACTTGTCATTTTGGTTACCTTCGCAGATCACGCCCATTACTTATACAAGCCCACGCAATGAATGTTTAGGTTTAGGGTGGGGGTTTCTTTTTTTTTAAGTAGAGATTGAGGGTACTCGTTAGAAGCGCCTCGTTGTGGTTGTGCTTACGAGTACCCGCAATATATATTTCATGGTATAACCTAGAACCGACGTTCGCTTTCGGAGAAATAGATTGGCCTGCATAGTGCTCCCGCGCAGAGCTGAAACTGACCAACATAACGAAAACACACCTATACAAATACATTGTATCCTTTATTGCCAAAAAAAATGAAAATTTCCAGATAAAAATTGTGATATTTTTTCTTATTTCTGCTCAAAATATAGATTGTGGGTTCTCATTAGAACCGCCTCATATAAGAAAAATAATATTTACCCCAGTAAACCCAAGTTTTACTATATAAAAGTGGGGTTCGAGGAGTTCAAAATTATACAGGCGTGTTTTCCTGATGATTCGATTACTGGTTTACCGTTTAGAATGTAAAAGCGTGTACAAGAAAAATGGTGCGAGTCGGACCGCTAGCGGTTTCTTTGGACGGTAGGGCTTAAGATACCATTTATCTCAAGGTCAGGGAAAAGCCCCACAAAATCAGAAACAGTGCCTCCAAAATGACCTATATACATGTACCATCGGTTAACGGGGGCTTAAAACCTCCATACAAGTAGCAAAAGAACCGGCGCGTAGATTACCCGCAATCTGCGATTAGACTTTTGATTAAAACGAAGACTCAGTGTGCCTAAAATCAAACTAGAATTGTCAATACGACACAGATGCCTCCGTCCGGGGACCATCCTCACCAAGGAAATAAAGAATGTTGCAAAAAATAATAATAAATAACTCAATCAAATAAAGACACCATTTCTCGCTTGGTAAACGGTCCTTGAGGGCATCGGCGTAGGTGGGGGTAATGTCGTTTGAATCTTGGAAAAAGTATGTATCATCATACCAAATATGAACCAAATACATAAAACATAAATTACTAAATCGGTGACATTGTCCATGAGTTTTGGTTTTACGGCCTCTTTTATTTCGAGCCGATCATTAATCAGTTTGTTTGTTTGTTTGATTTGAGGTTTAACGTCCCCGTCAACACTGTAAATGTCATTTTGAAGACGTTGCTTCCAATTTTGTGGGACTTTTACCCGACACTGAGATGAAATGACATCTCAAGCCCTGTCGCCCAATGAAACCAATAGGTTTTATTAGCATTGACTGTCCGCCTCGCACCGCGGTTCCTGGACAGGCTTAGATCCTCTAAGCGGGTTACCAGTACTAGTGTGCGGGCCGGATTCAGCTCTGCGTGGAAGCATCATGCAGCCCATATATTTCTTTAAACCCTATGGGCGGGGGCCGATCATTAATCAAATTTGAGCGAAAACTAAACGAAGTAGCCGGAGAAACGACCTGTATCTTTCATCATACCAAATACGAACTAAATTCATGCTACGGAGAGGGAAATGTGAGGTCCTATTAAAAACGTTGACATTCAAATATTCTGAGCACTTGACCTTGAGGGCATGGGGTGGGTTTGCTGCAAATTCTGAGTCCGTGACCTTGACCTTGAGGTCATGGGCATGCTGACTAAAACCTTAAATGAGTATCGATCATCGTACCAAATATGAACCAAATCCATTACATGTATATGGTTTTAAAAAATATGAGCTCTTAAATAAGTTCAACATTTAAAGTTTTCTGAATCTGTGCCTTGACCTAGAGGTCATAGGTAAGGCCCAGTGTATTGCTGAATAAACCTTTTGACCTTAACCTATCATCACATTTCCATCATATGGTCTGAAAAATATGAGCTCTTAAAAGTTTAGATTCTTCCCGCTGGTACAATGCCTTAACCTGAGGTT
Organism: Lucinisca nassula; assembly: GCA_963580285.1. Lineage (NCBI taxonomy): Eukaryota > Metazoa > Mollusca > Bivalvia > Lucinida > Lucinidae > Lucinisca > Lucinisca nassula. Next base: position 64,398,359 of record OY757010.1, read on the forward strand.
ACAGGATCACGTACGCACACCCCATACGGAAGGACGTACTTACACGTGTGTACGCTCGTATGTACGAAAACCTTCACGGCATCATGCCTCTGCACGTGTGTGGGTTTGGGGGGTTGGGGTAATAGTCTTGCGTAATATCATTTCGTCTGTGTAAGTGTGTATAATTTTGCAGGCGATTGTATAATTTTGTATATATAACTTTGTTTCAAGTCAGGTTCTTTGTAATTTAAAACCAGTCAAGATGTAGAATTTTTATTGAAAGCAAAATCCGCTGGACGGCCTGACAGACGACAATCAATGAATAAATACTTGCTAAGACCATTGCCAACAACAAACCGGAGCTGAAAACTGACATACGTTATATACGAACACTTACAGAGTCCACGTCACGTAACGTTATAGGCGGCGTCCTTATTAAACAACGTCATGTATTGACGTTTTGTGTTAAAATCTTGCGTAAACTGTGTTTTAAGTTCAAACGATAAATTGAATACATGTATTGTATTCATGCCCGGGCATTACTGGATTTATTTAAGGTAACAAAATGCTCAGCGAAGTCTCACATGTCATCCCTTTTCCTCAACCAATATTATAAACTCAACAATATACGTGCACTCATGGAAAAGGCCCGCCCGCATTAACTGACAAACGTGAAAGGTTCATAATAACGTTAAATCAACGTTAATATGAGGTCATGACGTCTACAAACAGACCAACTCGCCAGTGGTAAAGAGGGAAGGGGGTCCAGATAATTAACATCTGTATCGTACGACACTGAAACGGCAACACAAGTTGAAACAACAAAGAATCAACGTTGATTCAACGTTGTTTGTACTCAATATTCACCTTGGTCCACTAGAACAATAATTTTAAAACGTGTAATCTACCTTACACGGCTATTTCAAGACGGCATGTGATCGCGCATGTGACAATTAGTGGCCCTGTATAAGTGCATATTCAAAATTAAGACTTATTTTAGTGAAACGCTTTAGCTCGTACGAACACTTTGCGATGTTTTGATGAAACTGACGTACGCAGTTCTTTAAAAAGTGCGTAAGAACAATTTAAGATTAATCGTACGATGTTTATTGATGAAACTGGCCCCAGGTGGTTACTGCGTAATCACATATTTTATATGTCAAATGACGATTTGGACTCAGTCCAATTTACTTGAATGACTGCCAATATAAACAAGACATGTAACTCAAGTTTAGAAAGTACAATGCATCATTTTATAGCCTGTTAGCAAAACCAATATTTTATAGATTGTGTGTGTGAATTCGGGTTTAACGTCGCTTTCAACAATTTTTCAGTCATATCACGACGGTTTCTGGTTGCGACAGGGACTCCAATGCTCACTTTTATAGTGCTGCCTCACTGGAGTCCAAGACACATTACATGATACCGCACCCAGTCACATTATCCTTACACTGGGTCGACCAGTCCTAGCTCTACCCCGTAAATCTGAGTGCCAAGCGAGGAGCAGCTAGTACCATTTTTAACGACTTTGGTATGTCGCGGCCCGGGATCGAACCCGTGACCTCCCGTTCCCCGGAGCGGACACTCTACCAACTGAGCTATCGGGGCCGGTAATATTTTTAGCTCACCTGTCACGTAGTGGCAAGGTGAGCTTTTGGGATCACTTTTTGTCCGTCGTGCGTCCGTGCGTGCGTGCGTCCGTCCGTAAACTTTTTCTTCAAACAACACCTCCTCCTAAACCACTGATCGGATTTTGACCATACTTCACAGGAATGATCCTTAGGTGGTCCCCTTTCAAAGTTGTTCAAATGGTTCGGTCTGTTGCACATCTAGGTAAAGGGAGCTAAAAATAGATTTTTTTACTGAAAATTTTAAAAATCTTCTTCTCTGAAACCGCAAGGCCCAGGTCTTTGATATTTGGTATGAAGCTTCATCTAGTGGACCTCTACCAAGATTGTTCAGCTTATAGCCCTGGGGCCAAAAATGCCCCCGCCCCGGGGGCCTTTGGTTTTACATAGGCTTATAAAGGGAAAACCTTTAAAAATCTTCTCAGAAACCACAAGGCCCTGATCTTTGATATTTGGTTTGAAGTTTCATCTAGTGGACCTCTACCAAGATTGTTCAAATTATAGCCCTGGGGCCAAAAATGCCCCCGCCCCGGGGGCCTTTGGTTTTATATAGGCCTATATAGGGAAAATCTTTAAACATCTTCTTCTCTGAAACCGCAAGGCCCAAGTCTTTGATATTTGGTGTGAAGCTTCATCTAGTGGACCTCTATCAAGACTGTTCAAATTATCGCCCTGGGGTCACAAATGCCCCTGCCCCGAGGGCCTTTGGTTTTACATAGGCTTATATAGGGAAAATCTTTAAAAATCTTCTTCTCTGAAACCATAAGGCCCAGGTCTTTGATATTTGGTTTGGTGCTTCATCTAGTGGGTGTTTACCAAGATTGTTCAAATTATAGCCCTGGGGCCAAAAATGCCCCAGCCCCGGGGGCCTTTGTTTTTTACAAAGGCTTATATAGGGAAAATCTTTAAAAATCTTCTACTCTGAAACCGCAAGGCCCAAGTCTTTGATATTTGGTGGGAAGCTTCATCTAGGGGACCTTTATCAAGATTGTTTAAATTATAGCCCTAGGGCCAAAAATGCCCCGCCCCAGGGCCCTTTGGTTTTACAAATGGGTCATATAGGGAAAATATTTAAAAATCTTCTTCTCTGAAACCACATGACCCAGGTCTTAAATTTTGGTATGAAGCTTCATCTAGTGGACCTCTACCAAGATTGTTGAAATTCTAGCCCTGGGGCCAAAAATGCCCCCACCCCAGGGGCCTTTTGTTTTACATAGACTTATACAGGGATAATCGTTAAAAATCTTCATCTCTGAAACCACAAGGCCCAGTTCGTTGATATTTGGTGTGAAGCTTCATCTAGTGGACCTCTATCAAGATTGTTAGGGCCCCGCACTGAAAGTGTGGGTGCCCTATAGTAATCACTCTGTCCGTCCGTCTGTCTGTCTGTCTGTCCGTACACACAAATGGATACATAGGTGGCTATGAACTTGGACAGAATCAATGTAAGTCAATGAGAGAAAGTGCGATTTATTCCGTTAGACACATAAAAGGTCTGTTATGTGGTTAAAATTAGCCACCTAAGTATCAATCTTGCTCAAAATAGCCACATAAGTATCCATTTGTGAGAACATCCGTCTGTCCGTCCACAAATTTTTTTATCCTCCATACCTTTCTTATTCCTGGATGGATTTAAATATTACTTGGCAGAAATGTTAACCATAATGTGATGGAGTGTTGCGCGCAAGACTCAGGTCCGTACCTCAAAGGTCAAAGTCATACTTGGAGGTTAAAGGTCAAAAAAGGGTCTTTCCTGTGTCCAATTAATAACTTTGTTATTATTATTCCTGGATGGCAGAAATGTTAACCATAATGTGATGGAGTGTTGCGCGCAAGACTCAGGTCCGTACCTCAAAGGTCAAGGTCATACTTAGAGGTTAAAGGTAAAAAAAGGGTCTTTCCTGTGTCCAATTAATAACTTTGTTATTATTCCTGGATGGATTTAAATATTACTTGGCAGAAATGTTAACCATAATGTGGCCCCGCACTGAAAGTGTGGGTGCCCTATAGTAATCACTCCGTCCGTCCGTCTGTCTGTCTGTCCGTCCACATTTTTTTTATCCTCCATAACTTTCTTATTAGGGCCCCGCACTGAAAGTGTCGGTGCCCTATAGTAATCACTCTGTCCGTCCGTCTGTCTGTCCGTCTGTCCGTCCACAAATTTTTCCTACTCCTCTGATAGCGCTGCCGGGGCCCTAGTCAGTTTCACTGACAGCTCTAGTTCAAATTATAGGCCTAGGGCGAAAAATGCCCCCACCTGCAGGCCCTTTGGTTTTACATTGGCTTATACAGGGAAAATCTTTAAAAAGCTTCTTCTCCAAAACGAGATGGCCCAGTAATTTGAAATTTGGTGTGTAGCTTCATCTAGTGGACTTCTACCAAGATTGTTCAAACCATAGCCCTTGAGTCAAAAATGCCCCCACCCCAGGGCCCTTCGTTTTTAGATTGACTTATATAGTGAAATTAAAAAAAATCTTCTACTCTGAAACCGCAAGGCCCAGGTCTTTGATATTTGGCGTGAAGCTTCATCTAAATTGTTCTAATTATAGCCCTGGGAAATAGAAGTCATGGCAATGAAAACCTTTGAAAATCATCTTGTCTGAAAGAAGAAGACCAAGGTCTTTGATATTTGGTATGAAGCTTCGTCTTGTGGATTTTTACCAAGATGGTTCAAATTATAGCCCTGGGAGCAAAAATGGCCCGCCCAGGGGACCCCAAGGTTTATGTAGACTTATATAAGGAAAACCTTTAAAAATCTTGTCTGAAACCAGAAGTCTCCGTTCTTTGATATTTGGTATGAAGCTTCGCCTTTTAGACCACTACCAAGATTAATCATATTATAGCCCGGGGCCTATAATGGCTCTCCCAGGGGCCCACTTGATACCCTATGGATCAGGTGAGCGATCCAGGGCCATCATGGCCCTCTAGTATAGAAAGAAAGATTCTTAATTAAACTTTAACAGTTTAGAAAGTTTAGTAACTATTAAATGATATGCCTTTACGACCCACCAACACTATAGATCATACAAGGCTAGTTTCTTACGACCCTTCAACATTATAGTATTACATGTTATACATGTTATATGCTCAGATAACGACTATGTTATACTTCACACTTATAAAAGCAAACCTTAATGATATAACAGAATGTGTTCTCGGAGATGCTGCACTGATAAGTTAGGAGGCCTTCATGCGGACTGAACAAATTATTTGTCTTATTCGCGACGGAAGTAAGGGCGAGGATTGTGGCCACGTAAAATCGACTTAAGCCCCCCCCACCCCCCCACACACACACATACACACACACTCCCCAGCGGAATTTGTTGCCGCTGACCGTTCCAAGGTTCTTCTGTCGCGGTTGATTTTTGTTATGGTTTGTCTTTGGGTTTTTGTGTCGCTTTTATTATTTTATTAGCTCACCAGAGCCGAAGGCTCCGGGGCAGCTTATAGGATAGGCAGTTGTCCGTCTGCGTCGTCGTGTGACGTCAACACTTTTAAACGACATCTCCTCTGAAGCCGCTAGGCCCATTGGGCCCAAATTTTATCTGTAGCATCCTTTGGCTGGGGGATTGAAAGTTTGTGTTTTTTTTATCAAAATCGGCTCATTAGTTTGGTTGCTATGGCAACTTGTAGTTTCCATAGACTTATAATGGGGAAAATTGAAAAATGTCATTTACTGCCAAGCCTCTGCAGATATTTTTACAAAACATTCATAGAAATGTTCCTTAGGCAATCTACTATCTGCCGTATGATTTTAGGCCTTCTGCCCATTTTTATTGGTTGCCATGGAAACCAAAATGTAAAAAATAGATAAAAAAATACTTAAAAAATCATCTCCTCAGAAACCATATGTTCTAGGAGGCTGAGACTTTATGAAAATATTCACCATATTTGCCTTTATAGGTTTTGTGTTTTTTTATGAAATTTGGCCTTTCAGTTTTGTTGCTATGGCAACTTAGAGTTCCATTGACTTATAATGGGGAAAACTGAAAAATGGCATTTACTGCCAAGTCATTGCAGATATTTTGACAAAACTTACATAAACATGTTCCTTGAGTAAACTTCTCTCAGCCATATGCTTTTATGTCAACCTGGGGGTCTCCTAGGTTGTGCCTTGGCCATGCCCCGCCCCGTCCACTTCATAAAATGCCTTATATCTCAGAAACCTTACAGATCCAAACCCCATACCAGATGAGATGCATTAAGTGACACCAACCTGGGGGTCCCCCGGGATGTGCCGTGGACATGCCCTGCCCCCTCTATTTCATAAAATGCCATTTATCTCAGAAACCATTCAGATCCCCACCCCTAAACTATATATATTCTTGTTCCTAATGCTAAGATGCATTAAGTGATACCAACCTGGGGGTCTCCCGGGATGTGCCGGGGACATGCCCCACCCCCTCCACTTCATAAAATGCCATTTATCTCAGAAATCATTGAGATCCCCACCCCTAAACCATATATATTCTTGTTCCTTATGATAAGACGGACTCAGTGACACCAACCTGGGGGTCCCTCGGGATGTGCCGGGGCCATGCCCCACCCCCTCCACTTCATAAAAGGCCCAATATCCCAGTAACCTTACAGATCCCCACCCCTTAACCATATATATTCTCGTTCATTATGATAAAACGCATTCAGTGACACCAACCTGGGGGTCCCCAGGGATGTTCTTGGGCCATGCCTCACCCCCTCCATTTCATAATATCACAATATCTTGGAAACCTTACAGATCCCCACCCCTAAACCATATATATTATTGTTCCTTATGATAAGACACATTCATTGACACCAACCTGGGGGTTCCAGGGCCTTGCCCCACCCCTGCACTTCAGAAAAGGCCTTATATCTCAGAAACTGGTCAGAGCCCCACCCCTAAACCATATATATTCATCTTCCTTATGATAAGACGCATTCAGTGACACCAGCTTGTGAGTCCCTTGGGCATGCCCGGGCCATGCCCAGTCACTTGAAGTAGTATAGGGGTCTCTTGGCCCCCAATGACGTCACAGGATTATCGACAAAATGGCCGCCAATTTGACCCTCGATGACCTCGCGGGGGTCGCTCTCGATGGGGGATTAGACCAAGATGGCCGCCATTTCTGACCTCGTTTGACCCTCGAACACCTTGCAAGGGGTCGCCGGATGACCTACGTGGAGGGGGTTGACGCGTTTAGTAGAAACGCCCTTGACCACGGGATGGTAGCGTCACGTCCTAGGGCACGGGGTATTCTATATATACGGGCTCATCTACAGGGTAGAGGGGTGACCATTCCCACACCAGGTATCCCGACTGCAACTGGCTTATACACTTGGCCAACGTACCAGTACGTGTACTTCCTATCCACCCCTATATTCTGCGAAGGCGTCCACTTCGATCCGAACCGGATAGGAGCGGTAAAGCTCGAGCCCTGCTTCTTTTGATAAAATAAGATGCGAAAACATCAGCAGACGACAATAAAAATACGGGTTTCTAGTAAATAACTCGCATTATTTTGCCTACTCCCTTTGCTGCCTCGTCACTAAATGATTGCAGAATGGCTAAACTCTTCGTTTAATATGTCGGCTGACCCTAGACGACCTTTCAGACCGGTGTAGGTCTTCACCACTAACTATCGGAAAATGGAACACTCCGTACTTATTAGGCTGGGAGAGTCCATTGTCATACATGGGTTAGACCATTTACGATTATAGAACGTGGATCTATAATGAGAAAAACATTCGCCCATTCCGCACTCATTACGAGCACTCACCATTTCAAGCCTAACATCCTATAAATGGAATGAGGTAAACAGCGTAGATCCTGATGACACGGCCCTATGCAAACGGTACGGGAATGTTTTGAATCATGACTTTTTTCATCAGGATGTGGTGGTGGTGTTGGTGGCTGTGGTGGTGGAGGTGGACGTGGCTGTGGTGGTGGTGGTTGAGGTTGTGGTGGTGGTGCGGGTGGTGGTGTTGGAGGCGGTGGTAGTGGAGGTGAGGGTGATGATGTCTTCGTCGGATATTGTTGGCGAATGAGGGTGGTTTGTCTTCTCCGTATTTTAATCCCAAGCCTCCGGCTAACTATCATGGTCCTGAAAAAACTGTATCAGTTGGCGGGAGGTGACGATGGTGTTGGTGGCGGCGGCGCGGGTGGTGGGTGGTGGTGTTGGTGTTGGTGGCTGTGGTTGTGGTGGTGGTTGAGGTGGAGGTGGTGGTGGAGGTGGTTGTGGTTGAGGTGTCGAGAGGAGGAGGGAAAGGAAGAGGAGGAGGAGGAGAGATGGACTAGGAGGGGAGGCGTAGGGAGGAGGAGGAGGGAAAGCGGATGTGAGGAGGAGGAGGGAGGGGAAGGAGAAATGGAGGAGGAGGAGAGATGGACTAGGAGGGGAGGAGGAGGAGGAGGGAAAGCGGATGTGTGAGGAGGAGGAGGGAAAGGAGGAGATAGCAAAGGAGGAGGAGGAGATGTGGACTAGGAGGGGAGGCGTAGGGAGGAGGAGGAGGGGAAGAAGACATGGACAAGGAGGAGGAGGATTAGGGAGGAGGAGGGAAAGGAAGAGGATGAGAACTGGACTAGTAGGGGTGGCGTAGGGAGGAGGAGGAGGGAAAGTGGATGTGGGAGGAGGGAAGAGGAGAAGGATGGGGAAGGTGAAATGGAGGAGGAGGAGGGAAAGGAGAGGAGGAGAAAGAGGAGGGAGGGTTGTATGTATGTATGCATGTAATCTGTCTTAAATTGTGAATTAAGGTACTGTTAGTACTTTGATTTTTTTCGTTGTAAGCCTTATGCAAAATAAGGTAGATTCTCGGCACTGCTACTACTTTGATTTTTCTTCGTAACAAGCCTTATGCACGATAAGGTAGATTCTCGGTACTCCTATTCCTTTGATTTTTCTTCGTAGCAAGCCTTATGCGCGATAAGGTAGATTCTCGGTACTGCTATTACTTTGATTTTTTTTCGTAGCGCTCCTTATACACGACAACGTAGATATTCGATACTGTTACTACTTTGATTTTTACATGTCTTTGAGGGATCACCTCATTCTAACAAACGCTCAGAACTTAGGCGTTATGCGCCGCCTCACCGAGGCTGGATCCCGAAACCACAACGTATCTTTAACGAGATGGTTCTGTTGTATGTATGTCTAACGCGGTGATTATTTCGATGTTCGAACACGCTCCTTGGGATGAAAGCCAAAAAGTGCACCGTCCTTCGGATCGGTACGGCGCAGTTTAAAGACCCCTACCATTATAAAGTTAGAGAACCATGTGAAAAAAAAACAGCGTATAAATCTATATGCCATATTCTCATGGTCTAACCCACAATGGAATCTTCCGCCTAAAATTATGGAGTATTCCAATAAAAGCGGTGTTAAGTTAGCGATAAGCTTTGCGAGATTAATGAGGTCAAGACCTACATTGAACACCGCGTCTGATCTGGGCCCACACTGTTTGCAAATGTCCCCCGAAAAGGGCCAATAGATATATGCGGAAAACGTGTATCGAAATTGAGAAAATGTTTGTTATAATACATAAAGGTCATCAAATGGCGTTTAAAGGAACTCACCTAACCCCATTTAAGCCGAATGAGTCGTTCCATCTTAGACGAGTGTAGACAATTCGGTCTGTGTCCGAACACGTTCCATTGGCATCATTTGCTGGGGGTAAAAGCCAAAAATTGCACCGTCCTTCGGTTCGGGACGTTAACTGGAGGTCCCCTATGCTGGAAGAGTCATCTCCTGTGCAGGTCAAAGACCCCTACCGTAATTACACGATGACTTTGTAGTCTTTCAACCCTGCAAACTGGAGTGTAAGTAATGTACACCTTCGAGTAATGGTCAAATATGACCGATCGCAATATAAGAAAGGAAAATATACGGAGACGAAATGACATCTCAAGACCTGTCGCCCGATGAAACCGATAGGGTTTATAGAGGCCGCCTCGCACCGCTTTGCCTTGGCAGCCTTAGAACCTTACCAGTATGAGGTCGTTTCAGCTCTGCGCAGCCTCATCTATTTCTCCAATCCCCTATGAGCGGGGCGGCTGAAGTGACGGTGACCATCGGAATTCATAAAATTTACCTGGGTAAGTGTTGAAAAACAATTAATGCGGCTAATTTTAACGACCCGTAACGCGATAAAACTGGCATAAACCCATTTAAATCGAATGAGTTTCTTAGACGAGTGAAGACAATTCAAAGGGCGAAATGGGGCGAATGTTTTTCTCATTAAATTTCATCTGCGACGGAGAGAATTATCCGTCTTGCTGGAGTATTCAGACAATGGCGATGTATATAAATAAACTAGTCGAAGTTAGAAAAAAAACAGCGTATAAATAGGCTTGAAATGGTGTCGAATTTAATGAGTCAGTGCTGTAACACGATAAAAATTGACCAAAGGCCATTTAAGCCGAATGAGTTCTTCCATCTTAGACGAGTGGAATCGACAGGTAGTTGAAAAATTGCATTTACTGCCACGCCTTTGCATATATTTTTATAAAACTTTGATAGAAATGTGCCATCTACGATATGATTTTAGGCCTCTTGCTCATTTTCATGAAACAAGTCATGATTCAAAACATTCCCGTATAATGGGTGGTAGCCCGTACCGTTTGCCCAGGGCCGTGTCATCAGGATCTACGCTGTTTGCCTCGTTCCATTTATAGGATGTTAGGCTTGAAATGGTGAGTGCTCGTAATGAGTGCAGAATGGGCGAATGTTTTCCTCAATATAGATCCACGTTCTATAATCGTAAATGGTCTAACCCATGTGTATGACAATGGACTCTCCCAGCCTAATAAGTACGGAGTGTTCCATTTTCAGATAGTTAGTGGTGAAGACCTACACCGGTCTGAAAGGTCATCTAGGGTCAGCCGACATATTAAACGAAGAGTTTAGCCATTCTGCAATCATTTAGTGACGAGGCAGCAAAGGGAGTAGGCAAAATAATGCGAGTTATTTACTAGAAACCCGTATTTTTATTGTCGTCTGCTAATGTTTTCGCATCTTATTTTATCAAAAGAAGCAGGGCTCGAGCTTCACCGCTCCTATCCGGTTCGGATCGAAGTGGACGCCTTCGCAGAATATAGGGGTGGATAGGAAGTACACGTACTGGTACGTTGGCCAAATGTATAAGCCATTTGCAGTCGGGATACCTGGTGTGGGAATGGTCACCCCTCTACCCTGTAGATGAGCCCGTATATATAGAATACCCCGTGCCCTAGGACGTGACGCTACCATCCCGTGGTCTAGGGCGTTTCTACTAAACGCGTCAACCCCCTCCACATAGGTCATCCGGCGACCCCTCGTAAGGTGTTCGAGGGTCAAACGAGGACAGAAATGGCGGCCATCTTGGTCTAATCCCCGATCGAGAGCGACCCCCGCGAGGTCATCGAGGGACAAAATGGCGGCCATCTTGTCGACAATCCTGTGACGTCATTGGGGGCCAAGAGACCCCTATACTACTACTTGACTTCATTAAAAGCCATATATCTCAGAAATAGTTCAGCTCCCCACCCCTAAAACATATTCTTGTTCCTTATGATAATACTCGTTCAGTCACACCAACTTGGGGGTCTCTTTGTGCTGAGGCAATGTGCCCCGCCCTTCCACTTTCTAAAAGGCCATATATTTCAGAAACCATTCAAATCCCCAGCCCATAATCATATATGTTCTTGTTCCTTATTATTAGCACACCTACTGTAGTGGTGTCCGCAGGGGCCTTTCTACTTCATAAAAGGGCCTCATATCTCGGAAACTGTTCAGATTCCTACCCCTAAACCATATGATAAGACATATTTGGGGACAATAATCTTGGGGTCCCCTGGGATTGACAGGGCATGCTCCAACCCCTCCACTGCCTTATATATCCAGATCCCCACTGCTAAACCATCCTAGTGTGATAAGACACATTTAGTGATACCAACCAGGGCTCCATTGGGTCCATGTTACACCCCTCTTCTTCATAAAAGGCCTAATGTTTCATATACTGAATTCACATGGGTGCTCATTTGGATATGGGGGTTCTCTTAGCAGATTAAAATGAGTGCCCACCTGAGCTCTGGTGAGCATAGTGGCCCATGGGCCTCTTGTTTTGGATAGCCTATTGGCCATTTTGTGGAAAAGTAACTGTCCTTTTGGCTTTCCGTCCATGCTTATAAACCCAATTGGTTAATGAATCATTGGGCGACAGGGCTTGCGATACCATTTCATCTCAATGTCGGGAAAAAGTCCCACAAAATTGGAAGCAGCATCTCCCTATGCAGTGTTGACGGGGACGTTAAACCCCATATCAAACAAAGAAAACAACATGTACGTGCAAAAGAAAAAAAAATGAGAAAAAGATAATGCATTTCTTTTCATTTCAGGATTCAGTATATATTGAATCCGCAAATAAAATACTGCAATTAAAACAACTGATACAGATGTATACTTTGAATGGCCAGTTAAGCTGGAATAATGCAAGGGATTATCGAATCGTCCAAGTGGGTCGATGCGCCATTTTGAATAACTAAAAAAAAAAAAAAAAAAATGTGTAGAACAAAAGACTGGCCCCGAGGTTATAAAACATTTTTCATGCTCAACTCAGCTGAGCATGAAACTTCTGATGCTCATAAAAATTAAAATACTAAGAAAATGAGCGATTTTTCTTTCTCAGATAGCAGAGAATGGTATTTGTCCTGCTCACAAATTGTTGGCATTTTAAAATTTGTGAGCAGGACAAATTTCATGCTCAAGTGAGTTGAGCATGAAAACAGTTTTATAACCGGGGCCTGTACTCGAGTGTATCAAACTTTAATTTCAAATTTGCGGGCCGTTAATTTGTCATTAAAAAGTTCGCCATTAATTCCAGCTGTACGAAAGTTTTAATCACGGATATTCGTCTACTACTACGGCCCCCGCACATAGGGGCTTGAAGAAATATATGGGCTGCATGATGCTTCCACGCAGAGCTGAATCCGGCCCGCACACTAGTACTGGTAAACCGCTTAGAGGATCTAAGCCTGTCCAGGAACCGCGGTGCGAGGTGGACCGTCCGTGCTAATAAAACCCTATTTGTTTCATTGGGCGACAGGGCTTGAGATGTCATTTCATCTCAATGTCGGGTAAAAGTCCCACAAAATTGGAAGCAACGTCTCAAAAATGACCTTAACAGTGTTGACGGGGATGTTAAACCTCAAATCAACCAACCAAATCGTCTACTACTATACTATAAGCTCCCCTGGAGCATTCGGCCCAGTTGAGCTAAAATGATAAAATGCAATTGTTTTGTTTTTGTTTTTGTTTTTTTCGTTATGATGTTTACAAGTTTCCCTTCCAACATACATTGTTATGCATTTGTTGTGATTGTAAAAATCGATAAGGTAACGTACACAGGTATAAATACGGAGAATAAGGTATGCATCAAAATTCTAAGCCGTCCCAGTGCGTGTCAACATAATTTAGCTGAGTGGCCACATGTTTTGCAAAGAACTGCTTACTTGGCGTGTCGTCTGTGAATTTATTGTTTGGATAGACTTTGGATTCTGATTGGATCAGTTCATAAAGCATCTTTACACATTAATTTATTCCATTCTACATATAGTGACGCTTTTATAACTCGAATACGGATAATTCATTTACTTTGCCAATTAAAACTCACTATTGGGTGTCTATTGAATGGTTCCTATAGCTCAAGATATCCACATGTTAGGTTTGATGATACAGTCGAACTTCAATAGCTCGAACACCTTTAGGACAATGAAAATCTGTTCGAGACAGAGGTAGTTCGAGCCACTGAGTGTTACTTCCAGGAGGCATAACGGGATTAATTTTGGGAAATCTTTTCGTTTCGGTGTTCCATAATAAAAATATATGCTGTGTGTACTCATTAGAATCGCCTCGACGAGGCGATTCTAATGAGCACACACAGCATACATTTGAGCATTCATAAGAGCGCTGTCTCTAAATCATTAGGTCTCGCACCGCTGTGGGTTGAGCTAACCTCGGGTCACATGTGAGACGATAAGTTCTGCAACGGAGGGTTAGGTGGTTTTTCTCTGGTTACTCTGATGTTTGCCCACCTGGTCAACGACCGGCTCAATATGAGTGAAATAAACTTGAAAGGCCGTAAAACAAAAAAGGATAGTCCGTTTGGATCATGCGTTTTATGGTCAAATTACAACAAGAACAAAAAAAAAAAAAAAACGTGAGTGCTGTTGTGTATTCCATGTTTCCAAGTGAGTACCATAAAGCAATGTCATGTGTATTTTCCATTAATAAAACTGACGCATTTATTTCTTTTTCTTGAGTGTTGGTTTTGGTTTTACGGCCCTTTCAAGATTATTTCACTCATATCGAGCCGATCGTTAATCAGAGGTGGGCGAAAACCGGAGTACCCGGAGAAAAACCAGCTGACCTTCCGTTGCAGAACTTGGCGTCTCACATGTGACCCGAGCGAGGCTCGAACCACAGCGGTGAGAGACCTAATGACCAAGAGTCAGCGCTCTTAACCATCAGGCCACGAAGGCCCGTTTTTCTTTGAGTGTAGGTTATTTTTGTGATACCAGTAGAAAGTAAAAGCCATTTGAAACATGACTGAGTGGTTTCATGCACAAGAAAATAAAAATTAAAATTTTCTCACCAGTCATCATTTTCAAAAGTCCGTGATATGAACACCCTTCTAAACCCTACTTTATAAAGAGAAAAGTGGAGTTTGCAGGGGTATACATTATTTAACTTCTTCTCAAAGACATAGGTTTTGGGTACTCGTTAGAATCGCCTCAATGACAATCTATGTTCGGTATATAAATAAGAAAAATATCACAAATTTTATATGAAAAGAAGCCAGTTTGGGAAAATGAAAAATGCACTATGTCACACATGTGTGTTATCGCAATGAGGAAGAAAATCTAGGCAAAATAGAAGTGAAGGCAATTATAGCTATACACCTTTGACTCGTGATCGAATAGTGTTTCCTTAATGATAAAATATAACTAAAGTCATGTTTCAGTTTCAACAGCTTTATTAGGCAGGCACCTCATACGAGTGCACAACTCCTAAATCAGACTAACGGGATGCAAGCTGATCAAGTAGACACCTGAAGTCTTGGTCAGAAACCCCAGTATTTGATGACTGCACTAATAATATGATCTTTAAAATGCAGTTTCATCCGGTTTTTAAAGTACTTCACATGAACACCTGCTTAAATGACCTTAAACGGAAATGTCAGAGTCATATGATATTACGAAATTAAGCTGGCTCATAATCAAGTTGTGATTTGAATGGCTGCCAGGTTACATGTAATGCAGTTTTAAGTGCATCTTTGCATTTTATACAAAGTTATATAATTGATGTTTCAGGGTTTTAAAATGAAGCTGTTTCATAATAAGAATTGAAGCTTAATATTTTCATAATAGTTCTGGGACAGACGCTTACTGCCTTTTCAACACTCATTCAGTCATACTATCACTCTTACACACCTTCAACCATATTCCAGTCGTACACATGATAACATGCCTATGCAAAATATCATGTGCATAACATGACTACGTTATACAATGATCAGGAGCCAGTTGTTCAAAACTAACGACATCGTTAGTTAACGTAACGTTAAATCCTTGATCATTCAATGTGGCAAATATGCTAAAATATTTGCTGAAAAAATGTGAGCAGCTTTTGCGGATGCAAAAGCTGCTCACATTTTTTTTCAGCAAAAATACCAAAATTTTAGACAATGTACTTGCTAGGACAGCTAACAATATGACCACTAACGAGCTCGTTAAGCTAACGATTCTTTGAACAACTGGCCCCAGGAATCGATACAATTAACACAAAGCTCCCATCAGAGACACCAAAGAGCAAGAAACACAAGTATGAAACAACAGACCCTATTTTAAACATCAACAGCGGAAAGCCAAAAAGGGCAGTTACTTTCCCACAAAATGGCTCACTGGCTATCCAAATCAAAATAATATAAGCGATACAAACAATCAAGATACTCAAAGACAAACCATAAACCGCGATAGAAGAACCGCCTTGGAAAGGTCAGTAAAACGAATTCCACTTGGGCAGAGGGGTGGGGGGCAGTCCGCATGAAGACCTCCTAACTCAACAGTGCAACCTCTCCGTGACCACAAAAAAATCAAACAACCACATAGATGCAACAACGGTGAGGACTCAACAGCAAGAAACCACGGAAATGCTGGTGCAAGAAAAAAACCAACAGTTAGACTCCGATGGGCCCGACCAGAGACAGAGCATCAGGCACCAACCAACATTACATAGAATTAATTAGATTCTCTCTATTCTTAGAAAGCCTTTACGCTTGAACCGTCATAGTATCTGAGGCCTGACCCACCGGCGTCTAAGTAAAGAGGGCAGCAAAGTTGTTAACCGTGATTAGGTTAACTACCATGCATGCAGTCTGTCGTTTAACATTTATGTTGTACCCAATACGAAATTGGGTGCTGAAGTCATTGCGGTTATATATTTTTTCTGAATTTATCTACTAAGTCACCAGCACTATAGCTAATAAAATGTAGGTGAACAACAAAATTTGTGAGCTAGCGCATGACAAATCCTGCAATAAGACTGCAAAAAGTCACATCAGCTAGTGCATCCACGCTGTCTGATTAGAGTCGACGCTACCTTCTGAGCCTTCTATCGACGGACAGTTTTGTTAAAGCTTTTGCCTTCCTATGGGTCACGAATTGCAAGTTTTGTCAAATGCCCTAGTAAATGCCTGACATCACAGTACCTTTGGCTTATCACATTAAGAGGAATTGGAACACCTGGTAGATTTTTCCGCCATTTTTCAAAGGGAGACAACTTTCAGGACTTCCTGTTCGCTTTTCTATAAGCCCTGTCCCACTGAAAAAGGGGTCTGCTCTTAAAGGAAAGAATTTGCTCCTGAGGAGCAAATTCTTTCCTTTAAGAGTTGACCCCTAATGACTTGGGACACAAAAATTCTTTTGGTGGAGTTGCCTCCCCTGAAGGTGTTCCCATTCCCCTTAAATAAGTTATTGATATTCATTATGATGTAAGTAGTTTTACGCTGTCAGGCGATACTGGAGGGCAAAGAATGTAAATATAAAAATAAACATAAGTGCAATACAATATACATTAACATCAGGCGATACAATAAAGTGCCAGCTTGGATGCTTATTATAACATTAAATAGAGGATCTTACTCGAGTTTTCGTGTACAGTCGACGCTCGTTATCTCGAACCTAACGGGACCGGATAAAAAAGTTCGAGTTATCCGTAGTACGAGATTACCAAAGTGTGACGTCACATGCATGTTGGAGCCCATTATGTGCGGTGATATGCTTGGTATTATTGAATTTATTAAACGAGTTAAGGAAAGGGGATCAAATTCTCGGCAGAACCTCGCATTTATCCCCTTTCCTCAACTCGTTAATAAATCCAATAAGACATGAGCACGAATGCAAGATTCTATTTATCACTTGACATTTAAAACGCACTTTATTCACGACTTTTTAACAAAAAGGTCAACATTCCGCCATTTGTAAACGCGACGTCGTGTGTAAAAACTAACATAACTTATTTGCATATTTAATCCACCAGTGGAGTATTCGTCATATGATAAATGATTGTTAATGAACGTGTACTACTTTTTTCTTGTGTCTGAGATAATAAGTAAAGAAATTGAAACAAGAAAACGGAAATAACCTTGATAAAACAACAAGAACTGTAAGAACTGTTCAAAATACGGTGAAATTCCGCTATTAAGACCACCTAAAATTAAGACTAATTCTGCTTTATTTAGTAGGCTAATGTTATTCTTTCTTTGTATTTTCTGCATACGATGTCCACTGGTCAGAGACCACTTTTGGGACTGTTGAACAGCTAAAGGTAGTCTTAATATAGGAATTTTACTGTATCACGTTGATTCACATTGTACTTTTTAGCTCACCTGAGCAAAGCTCAAGGTGAGCTTTTGTGATCACCTTTTGTCCGTCGTACGTGCGTCGTCAACATTTACCTTGTTAAGACTGTAGAGACCACAATTTTGCTTCAGTCTTCATGAAACTTTAATAGAATGTTTGTCTTAATTATATCAGGGTCAAGTTCGAATATGGGTTTTGTCAGGTCAAAATGTAGGTCAGTAGGACAAATCATAGAAAAACCTTGTTTAGACTCTAGAGGCCACAGTTTTGGTCGAATC
Source organism: Lucinisca nassula (assembly GCA_963580285.1). NCBI lineage: Eukaryota > Metazoa > Mollusca > Bivalvia > Lucinida > Lucinidae > Lucinisca > Lucinisca nassula. The sequence continues at coordinate 64,416,112 of OY757010.1, forward strand.
ATCCTGAAACTTGCTCAGAATGATCATCCTGACAATATCTCGGTCAAGTTAGAATATGGGTCATGTCGGGTCAAAAAATAGGTCAGCAGGTCAAATCATAGATAAACCTTGTTTAGGCTCTAGAGGACACAGTTTTGGTCCAATCATCCTCAAATTCGCTCAGAATAATCGTCCTGAAAATATCTCGATCAAGTTCGAATACGGGTCATTTCGGATCAAAAAATAGGTCAGTGGGTCAAATCATAGAAAAACCTTGTTAAGACTCTAGAGGTCACAGTCTTGGTCCAATTATCCTCAAACTGGCTCAGAATGATTATACTGTTAATATCTTGGTCATGTACGAATATCGGTCATGTAGGGTCAAAAAGTAGGTCAGTGGGTCAAATCATATGAAAACTTTGTTAAGACTCGAGGCCACAGTTTTGGTCCAATCATTCTGAAACTTGATCAGAATGATCATCCTGACAATATCTCAATCAAGTTCGAATATGGGTCATGTCGGGTCAAAAAGTAGGTCAGCAGGTCAAATCATATAAAAACCTTGTAAATGCTCCAGAGGCCACAGTTTTGGTCAAATCATCCTCAAGTTTGCTCAGAATGATCATCCTGACTATATCTCGGTCAAGTTCGAATACGGGTCATATGGGATCAAAAAGTAGGTCAGTAGGTCAAATCATAGAAAAACATTGTTAAGACTCTAGAGGCCACAGTTTTGGTCAAATCATCCTCAAATTTGCTCAGAATGATCATCCTAACAATATCTCGGTCAAGTTCGAATACGTGTCATTTCGGGTCAAAAAGTAGGTCAGTAGGTCAAATCATAGAAAAACTTTGTTAAGACCACAGTTTTAGTCCAATCTTCCTCAAACTTGCTCAGAATGATTATCCTGTCAATATCTTGGTCATGTACGAATATGGGTCATGTCGGGTCAAAAAAAAGGTCAGTAGGTCAAATCATAGAAAAACCTTGTTAAGACTCTAGAGGCCAGAGTTTTGGTCCAATCATCCTCAAATTTGCTCATAATATTAATCCTGACAATATCTCGGTGAAGTTCGAATAAGGGTCATATGGGATCAAAAAGGTGGTCAGTAGGTCAAATCTTAGAAAAACATTGTTAAGACTCTAGAGGCCACAGTTTTGGTCCAATCATCCTCAAATTTGCTCAGAATGATCATCCTGACAATATCTCGGGTCAAGTTCGAATACGGATCATTTGGGGTCAAAAAGTAGGTCATTAGGTCAAATCATAGAAAAACATTGTTAATACTCCGGAGGCCACAGTTTTGGTCCAATCATCCCCAATCTTGCTCAGAATGATTGTCAATATCTTGGTCATGTACGAATGTGGGTCATGTCGGGTCAAAAAGTAGGTCAGTAGGTCAAATCATAGAAAAACTTTGTTAAAACTCTAGGGGCCCCAGTTTTGGTCCAATCATCCTCAAACTTGCTCAGAATGGTCATCCTGACAATATCTCGGGTCAAGTTCGAATACGGGTCATTTGGGGTCAAAAAAGTAGGTCATTAGGTCAAATCATAGAAAAACATTGTTAATACTCTAGAGGCCACAGTTTTGGTCCAATCATCCTCAATCTTGCTCAGAATGATTGTCAATATCTTGGTCATGTACGAATATGGGTCATGTCGGGTCAAAAAGTAGGTCAGTAGGTCAAATCATAGAAAACTTTGTTGAAACTCTAGGGGCCACAGTTTTGGTCCAATCATCCTCAAACTTGCTCAGAATGATCATCCTGGCAATATCTCGGTGAAGTTCGAATATAGGTCATGTGGGATCAAAAAGTAGGTCAGTAGTTCAAACCATTGATAAACTTTGTTAACATTATAGTGGCTATAGTTTTGGTCCAATCATCCTGAAAATTGCTAAGAATGATCATCTTGACAGTATCTCGGTCAGGTTCAAATATGGGTCATTTGGGATTTTCAAATATAGGTCATATGAGATCAAAACGTAGGTCAGTATGTCAAATCATAGAAAAACCTTGTTAACTCTCTAGAGGCCACAGTTTTGGACCAACCATCATCAAACTTGCTCAGAATGATCATCTCTACAATATCTAGGTAAAGTTCGAATACGGGTCATGTGGGTTGAAAAAGTATGTCAGTATGTCAAATCATAGAAAATCCTTGTTAACACACTAGAGGCCACAGTTTTGGCCCATTCATCATCAAACTTGCTCAGAATGATCATCTCTACAATATCTAGGTCAAGTTCGAATATGGGTCATGTGGGTTCAAAAAGTAAGTCAGTAGGTCAAATCATAGAAAAACCTTGTTTACACTCTAGAGACCCCAATTTTTAGCTCACCTGAGCAAAGCTCAAGGTAAGCTTTTGTGATCACCTTTTGTCCGTCGTAAGTGCATCGTGCATCATTCATCATGTGACGTGCGTTGTCAACATTTGCCTTGTTCATCCTCTAGAGACAACAGTTTTGCTTCAATCTTCATGAACTTTACCAGAATGTTTGTCTTGATGATATCTGGGTCAAATTGAACATGGGTCATATCAGGTAAAAACAAGGGCATTAAGTCAAATTCCTTGAAATCATTGTTCGCCCTGTAGAGACAGTAGTTTTGCTTCAAACTTCATGAAACTTTACCAGAATGTTTGACTTGATGATATCTGGGTCAGGTTTGAATATGGGTCATGTTAGGTCAAAGACTATGTCACTAGGTCAAATTCCTTGAAAACCTTGTTCACCCTCTAGAGACTTCAATTTTAAATCAATTTTCATGAAACTTTACCAGAATGTTTGTCTTGATGATATCTGGGTCAAGTTTGAATATTGATCATGTCAGGTCAGAAACTAGGTCACTAGGTCAAATTCCTTGAAAACCTTGTACAGCCTCTAGAGGACACGATTTTTGCTTCGATCTCTACAAAGATTATTCGGATAACTAAGTGTCAAAAACTCGTAGCATCTACCTTGTCAAACATAAATATTAAGGATGAAAATCTCTTACCTCAGGTGAGCGATTAAGGACCACCATGGTCCTCTTGTTTCTGATCTGATGTGTATTTTTTCTTTGAACGAAAATACTCTGTGTCCGACCGCACCCTTATTGCGCGTGGCAAATACTCAGATCAGACTACACGGATGCACAAGCTGATCTGTGTCTTTGTTGAGCTCATGTTCAACTACAAATATTTACAATACTAGTGTAATGTCTAATGTAAATCTATAGAAAACAGTGTAGTTCATACTTCCATGAACGCGTCGAGTCATGTGATTTTCAGTGACGTCAGTCTAAACCATGGTTCTCTACGGACGTTGGTGACGTCAACGCTGTTACGCTCTTTTTAGAAAAACAGCGTGTAAATTTATTTTCAGCTTTAGAAGTTCCCTATAAGCATTTTCTTCCTGTACTGGAGGGCAAAGAATGTAAATATAAAAATAAACTTAATTTTTCTGCTTTTCATGAAAGTTAGTACGACAGCGGGTCCCTAGCAAATTTACATGAACCCATTTCATACTTTCATGAACATTCATTTCTTAAATGTTTGCTTGTCGCGGTGCATATATTGAATTATCATATGACGTCGCGTCTGAGAATGTAATGACGCCATGTAATAAATTCGATAATCCGCTAGTGGAATAATTTTGCAAAGTAGTTAGATGCGCCCAATAACGTTACATGTTTGACATCATTAACGACGTGAGTTTACTAATGGCGGAATATTGACGTTTTTGTGAAGGAATCGTGAATAAAATGCTTTTTACATGTCATATGATAAATAGAATATTGCATTCGTGCTCATGTGTTATTGAATTTATTAAACTCGTTGAGGAAATGGGGGAAAATGCTCGTTTAATAATTCAATAAAACATGAACACTCATGTAAGATTCTCTATGTATGTTTTGATATTGCGCACCCGCCCATCGGGGCTTGAGATATAGACTGGGCTGCATGGTGCTTCCACCAACCGAACATGAGTACTGCTTGGTAGAATATCTAAGCCTGTCGAGGCAAAATGATGGCATTCGGACCGTCCCTAGTTATAAACCCTAATGGTTACTTTGAGTGGCAGGGCTTGAGATGTCATTACATCTCAAAATCGCACAAAATTTGAAATGACCTAGATGTTGTTGATGGGACGTAAAACTTCGACTTAAACAAAACAAAAAAAAACGTTTAGATATTACACGATGCTCCTTTCTAATAAAGTTACGCAGGGTGGCGTCAAAGAATTACGAATGTGTGTGCAAGGATATATTTGAATGCACAAATGAAATTTACTTTTAAACCTTAGATCAATTTTGACACACTCATTTCTGATTAACAACCAATCAAATTACTTTATCTATTCTATTCATTTGAATTTGATAAAAATGACAAACCATATCGATTCAGAAGCCATCTATCCAGTGTCGCCAAGCAGCAAAATATCACCTTTGAAATTGCTTTAAAGTGGCGTAAAGACCGTTTTGAACAGTGCTAAAAGTGGTCGGGAAATAGGACTTTTATTCATATTCCACTGACTTTCTGTTAACATTACTGTAAATTGAACGACACGTGATAAGGGTTACTCTTTTCCTCAAGGTAACCCCCTATTAAATAGAGTGCATCGTAAAAGATCTGTCCGCGGTTAAAGACACCTGGCAGATTTAGCCATTTTCAAAGAGACAACTTTCGGTTTTCTATAAACTCACGGAAAGGATCTACACTTAAAGAAAAGAATTTCTTCCCAAAGAGCAAATTCTTTTCTTTGAGAGTTGACATCGGAGACAAAGTATTTTTGTAGGAGATGCTATCCCTGGAGGTATATCCATTTCCTTAAACACCCAGTGAAGAAAGAGTTTGAGAAAGGAATTAACGTGGATCAGTATTGATAATATCAATTATGGTAGTTTTAAATGACTGTAGAAATGGTACCTCTTGCTCTTGTTCTGATTGCAATGGTAACATCCGAGATAATGGTATGTGTTCGACAAAGGAGAGAACCAGTGTAGACTGGGAATGTTGTTATAAGACTGAATATACGGAACCTTCAGCTCTTGATGGCTCAGTGGAAAATTTCGACGAATGTGAGGCAGTAATTGAGGAAACTAAGGCACCTGACGGGGAATGGGGCTGGTTCATAATCTTGGGAACTATAATTGTTCGCATGATATGTGGTAAGAATTCTTGAATTTTCAGTCTGTTGCCTAGTGGTCCAGAACGCCGACGCTTTTATCTGTCGGCTTAAGCCTCGCTCGGGTTGCACTCCAAGCACTGCAACGTATTCTCTGGGCATGCCAGTTTTTGCCCATCTCTGATAAAAGATCGCCTCGAAATAAATGAAATTATACTGGAATGGACACAAACCTCCGCAAGAACCACTTTTAAGCCCTTTTGACACCAGCATTCTATCGTCCCTTATTCCAGTGTCCGACAAACTGTGTACCTTTATATTCATGTCATGTGTTCACATCTGTGTTTCGACTGCTCAGCCGGTGATTTCTTTTTTATAAAATCTATGTTTCTTGGTTTGCTAACATTACAGTAATAAACCCTGTGTTAAGGTAAGACTGGCACGATTAATCGGATAATCGATTATTTAATCGATAAATTCCACAAAAGTGATTATCATTACTGATTTGCTTGCAATCGATTATTTGATAAGTAAAATTTATTACCGCTAGTTGTGCCTAAAATAGCTGTATGAATGGCAAACAGTGCAGACCCTGATGACACGCCGCAATCTGCGGCGTCTCATCTGGTTCTACACTGTTTGCTCAGGCTCGTCTGTTCAAATACATATGGCAAAGTACAGCATATGGTAGGAGTCGTTCTCAGACAGAAAGCCAGAAAGGTAAAATTACGACCAAATCTTCCGTGATTACTAATCGATTATCGATCGCAATGACAGGAATGATAATCGATTTTCTTTTCAGCTCCGATTAGCCAGCCCTAGTTATAGGGCACTCATTCGGATTTCAAAACACATTGTTCGCTAAATTATATTTATGTTGTTACAAATTACAATTATGTATGTTTTAAGCACGAATGATTAACATGCAATAAACATAATACCAACCCCCGCCAATCGCCTCTTAACCCTTATCTTGCTGAATATTCATTTAAGCCACACCCATTTCTGTCTATTAACCAATCAAATTACTTGATGTAATTTATTGCTACAAATTCATAAACTAAATGCCAAACAGTGTAGATCCTGATCAGAAGGCTTCTGCAGAAGCAACCTGATCTGGATCTACCCTGTTTGCAAAGATAGGGGTTGTCTTGAACAGCAAGATAACGGTTAATATATTTATATTCTCATTGCATTCACAACAACATCTATTATTAACTATTTGAACGCAGTTTCGTTGATATCGCAATGAATTCATTAATTCACACAACTTTTCATGATCATCAAGTATCGTACGAATATATAATGGTTATCTCCAATTTCATTGGACGATGACGACGTTATTGCGCCAACAAACTCTCTTCCGCTGATAAAAATGTTCACATATTTACTTTTTGTTTCAGTTTTAGCACACAAAGCTAACTTTTTTCATCTCATAAAGGATGAAAAATAATGTAAATAGTCATTGAAATATAATACCTACTTTGCTTGTGAGTCTATCTGGTTTAAACACCAGTTTGCATTAAATCTTTAAGATTCATTTGTTTAATGAAGTAGCTTTGACAAGGTTACTCGCGATAACGATTGTTCGCGTGATGGCAAATTAAATATTCTAATGCTGCTTCTGCACTGTCGATGAAATACTTTATCGTTTAAACGAGAGTATGTTGAGCATAAAGCCCTTAAAGAATAGAAACTTAGCATTCTGAAACTAGAGAACAAACGCATTTCTTTCTACTCTCAAAATACGAACTTATTACCTCCTTTACCTAATAAGCCATAAACTAGGTATCCAAGAATTTCATAAGTTTATTTTGGCTCCAGCGCATAAGGCGGTTGACAATGTCGAGGTTGTTTGACGGCTCCACTATGTTAACACTCTTCAGCAAAAGCTTGGTGGCACTAAGGCCTATGAACTGCAGCCTTTGGCTGTAGACGGGGGCTGTAGTTGATGACCACTTTTGTCATTGAGCCACCAGGTTTGATGTATGTGCTACAGAAGGCTAAGACAAGCTTCCTACGTTATATTGGTTACCTAAACAAATAAATAAAAGACAATACGAAGCACGGTTTCATTCAAAATCAAGCTCTTGTACCAACACTGAACTGCCGGATGCTCTGTCTCTGGTCGGGCCCATCGGAGTCTAACTGGTGGTTTTCTTTTGCTCCAGCATTTCAGTGGTTTCTTGCCGTCGAGTCCTCACCGTTGTCTCACCTCTGTGTTTCTTTGATTTTTGTGTTCACGGAGATGTTGCACTGATGAGTTAGGAGGCCTTCATGCGGACTGAACAAATTATTTGTCTAAATCGCGACGGAAGTAAGGGCGAGGATTGTGGCCACGTAAAATCGATTTAAGCCCCCCAGTGGAAATCTTCCACTGACCGTTCCAAGGCGGCTCTTCTGTGGCGATTTATTCATGTTGTTGTTTGTTACTTACTGTGTGTATCACTTGTGTCTTTTAATTTTGGATGGCCATATGGCCATTTTGTGGGAAAGTAACTGTCCTTATGGCCTTCCTTTGTTTAGGTTTCCATTATGGTCTGGTCGCTTAATGTTTGTATTTCTTTCCCTTTGGTGTCTTTTATGGGTGGAGTAAGTTAATTTATCAATTCCTGATCTTTGTTTTACTTCTACTTTCAAAATTAATATCTTTATGTTTTACTGCCATCCAAAAACATGTGAATAAATATTGCGACAGTCTTCAAAACATCAGGGAGAAATATGTTTTGGCTTATAGAAACTCTACTGCAGTTTTTCGGAAATCAATCACAAACGTCATTACATCAAAATATCCTTCATTAATAAGGGTTCTGATTTAATAGATTTACCTAGTATCTTCCGGGACCGTTTGGTTATTTCATCCATTCCTGCTTATTTTCAAAATAGTGAAACACCCATAATTTGCTATAAGTTCAATAAACCTGTTAGACATATCATATTGACACTTACACTCCTGATACATGTGATTGTAAAAATTCAGTTTATTGCTATCCTCCTGCTGGTCATATTATTACTGGCAATTTAAAAATTATTCCTGATTCTAGGATACGTAATTAATTTCTAAAGGACCTAAATATCGATTTCCTTCAAAAATTGATTTCAATAAATGAAGAGATGAAATCGCTGCTGCCTTGAATGAATTCGGTAATCGATGGTGTAAACGAGAGTATGTTGAGCATAAAGCTCTGAAAGAATGGAAACCTAGCATTCTGAAATAAGTGAACAAACGCATTTCTTTTTATTCGCCAAATACGAACTTATTACCTCCTAAATCAAAGACGTCTTTACGTCACCTTAAACTAGGTTTTCAAGAATTTCATAGGAATAAGTTCTGAAAAGTTAGATCCCTTGGAAGAAAAGAATACACCAAATAAACGAAAATAGCAGACTCGGTTTTATTGAGTCTGTTCATGACCAGTACTGAAATGTGCTACACCGGCCACGCCCCCCTAGCACCGGCTTAAGCAGAAGTTTGTTTTGGCTCCAGCTGATAAGGCCGCTAACAATGAACAATGTGGTCGTTGTTTGACGGCTTCACTATGTTAACACTCTTCATCAAGAACTTGGTGGTACTAAGGCCTATGAACTTCAGCCTTTAGCTTTAGAGAGGGCTTTAGTTGATGACCGCATTTGTCATTCAGCCACCAAAGTAGAAGTAAAACAAAGATCAGGAATCGATACAGTTAACTTACTCCATCCATCAAAGACCCCAAAGGGAAAGAAACACAAACATGAAGCGACCAGACCATAATGGAAACCTAATCAAAGGAAGGCCATAAGGAGAGTTACTTTCCCACAAAATGGCCAAATGGCCATCCAAAATAAAAAGACACAAGTGATACACACAGTAATTAACAAACAACAATATAAATAAACCGCCACAGAAGAACCGCCTTGGAACGGTCAGTGGAAAGAATTCCACTGGGGGGGCTAAAATCGATTTCACATGGCCATAATCCTCGCCCTTACCTCTGTCGCGGTTTACACTAATTTTGTTTTGTCCGCATGAAGACTTCCTAACTCATCAGTGTAACATCTCCGAGAACACACAAATAAAAAAACTACAGAGATGAAACAAGGTTGAGGACTCGACAGCATACAACAACAGAATTGCTGGAGCAAAAGAAAACCAACAGTTAGACTCTGAGGGGCCAGACCAAAGACGGAGCATCAGGCGCAAACCAACATAAAGCATACTAAAATAAAATAAAATTCCATTTATGCTTTTACGCTGGAACCGTCATATAATCTTAAGCCCGACCAACAGGTGTGCCATCAAAGAGGGAAGCAAAGTTGCCAACCGTGATTGGGTTAACCACCATGCATGCAGTCTGTTTTATAACATTTATGTTGTACCCAATCTTTATATATCGACGAACGATTTTACGAAATTGGGTACTAAAGTCATTACAGGCACGTATTTTTCTAAATGTATATACTAAGTCACCATAGAATTCGGGTTCCGATAGGCCATGTTGCAGAAGTGTTTCAAGTCCAACATTGAATTTTGAAACCAAATCAGATTGACGTCTATTAAACTTAAAAAAAGCTTTACGTAGTTTATGAAACCGATACCCCTGATTAAGAAGTTTAGCGGTTAATAATTTATTACGAGTGTTGAAGTCGGATACATGACTAGACACTCTTGCGAATCGAATTAACTGCGAAATATAAACCCCGTACGATGTCGCACGAGGAACATCACCGTCCAAAAAAGGAAAATTTACAATCTCGAAATCAAAATCATCACGTTTATCATAAATTTTGCAAGAAACAAATCCATCTACAATAGATAAATGTAAATCCAAAAAGGGGGCCTCGGTATCAGAGGAATTTGCCTTGTTTAACTGAAGTTCTAGGGGATAAATCCGACTGATCCAACCATCAAAGTAAGTATTGTCAATATTTAAAAACCCTAAATTTGTCTAAATAACTTAGTACCGAATCTAATATAAATATTGTCAATTAGAAAGGTGAGGGCATCACACACTTTCTGACATGACCAAAGTGTATAAGTCTTATGCTCTTTAGAAGTGAAAAATACATTTCTGACATTACATGCAAGATAGAGAGAATCTTCTCTGTGAAAAGCCCATTCAATTAAATCATTAAGCTTTTATTTTATAAGATTATGAGGAAGTGTAGTGTAAAGAGTGGAAAAATCGTAAGTAGACAGACTTGAAGCACGAAAACGTCTGGATTTCAATTTATTTTAAACCTCATTCGAATTTTTTATAGACCAAAACAGATTTCTTCCTGATCTTTCAAAGACTTTATCACAATATTAAATCACATGCGTTTAGTAGCAGTAAGACAGGAAGTTAATAATTTAGAAAGTTCAGTGGTAGTGCAAGAGCTAGAATTTGCAATAAACCGTGCTTTGTAAGGTCTTTAATGAAGTTTTGGTAACCAGTATAGCGTAGGAAGCTTGTCTTGGCCTTCTGTAACACACACAGCGAACTTGGTGGCTGTATGACAAATATGTTCATCTACTATAGCTCTCTCTTCAGCTAAAGGCTGAAGTTCATAGGCCTTAGTACCACCAAGCTCCTGCTTAAGCATGTTTACATAGTGGAGCCGTCACACAACGACGACGTTGTTAGCCGCCTTTTCTAAGTTTTATAGACGTCATTCTGATTTAGTTTCAAAATTCAATGTTGGACTTAAAACACTTCTGCTACAAGGCCTATCGGAACCAGAATTCTATGGTGACTTAGTGTATAAATTTTGAAAAATACATGCGTAATGACTTTAGTACCCAATTTCGTAAAATCGTTCGTCGATATATAAAGATTTGGTACACCATCAATATTATAAAACAGACTGCATGCATGTTGGTTAACCCAATCACGGTTGGCAACTTTGATTGCACACCGGTGGGTCGTCGTTAAGATTATATGACGGTTCCAGCGTTAAAACATAAATGGAATTTTATTTTATTTTAGTATGCTTTATGTTGGTTGGCGCCTGATGCCCCGTCTTTGGTCGGGTCCCCCGGAGTCTAACTGTTGGTTTTCTTTTGCTCCAGCAATTCGGTTGTTGTATGCTGTCGAGTCCTCAACCTTGTTTCATCTCTGTAGTATTTTTATTTGTATGTTCTAGGGGATGTTACACTTATGAGTTAGGAAGCCTTCATGCGGACTAAACAAAATTAGTGTATACCGCGACAGAGGTAAGGGCGAGGATTATGGCCATGTGAAATCGATTTAAGCCCCCCCCCCCCCAGTGGAATTCTTTCCACTGACTGTTCCAAGGCGGTTCTTCTGTGGCGGTTTATTTATGCTGTTGTTTGTTACTACTGTTACTACTTACTGTGTGTATCACTTGTGTCTTTTTATTTTGGATGGCCATTTGGCCATTTTGTGGGAAAGTGACTGTCCTTATGGCCATCCTTGGTGTAGGTTTCCATTATGATCTGGTCGCTTCGTGTTTCTTTCCCTTTGGTGTCTTTGATAGGTGAAGTAAGTTAATTGTATCGATTCCTGATCTTTGTTTTACTTCTACTTTCCTGTGAAATTCTTGAATACCTAGTTTAAGATTACGTAAAGGCGTCTTAGGCTTAGGTAGTAATAAGTTAGTATTTTGAGAATAGAAAGAAATGCGTTTATTCACTAGTTTTAAAATGCTATATTTCCAGTCCTTAAGGGCTTTATCCTCAACAAACTCTCGCTTACACCATCGATTACCGAATTCATTCAAGGCAGCAGCGATTTCATCTCTACATTTACTGAAATCAATTTTAGAAGGAAACCGATGTTTCGGTCCTTTAGAAATTATATTCCTTATCTTAGAATCAGGAATAATTTTCAAATTGCCAGTAATTACATGACCAGCAGCAGGATAGCAATACACTGAGTTTTTACACTCACATGAATCAGGAGTATGAGTATCAATATCAAGATCTGAAACAAATTTATTGACATTAAAAATGATAGATCTAGCAGGTTTGTTATATTTATAGCAAGTTATAGTGGTCTCAGTATTTTGAAAATAAGCAGGAATAGAAGAAAGCACCGGCCTCTCACGAACAAAAAACTGGGCAAATCTATAAAATCCATACCCTTATTAATGAAGGATATTTTGAAGAAATGGCGTTTATGATTAATTTCAGAATCAATGTAAGGACGGAGAGTATGCTGAGTATAGCCTCTAGTTAAGAGAGTCGCATCATATAACTGATTAGAACTATCGTAGAATTTACTCGCCTCGGTGTCCAGAAAACGTAAGACAGAAACGGGTAATGAACTTTGAAGTGAAAGCATAGAGTGGCGTCCATGATTTAATAATATAATTGACAGTCACTTCAGTCTAGTATTGTTTCGTTTAAAAGTACGTTATTTACGTTTATGATTACCATTTTTCCTGGTGTCGTGAGATCTAGTTCTGCGTTTTCGTCATTCCAGGAGAGAGAAAATATCAAAGTCCGGCATTCTGGAAATATTATCCTCAAGATAAATGTTATCATTAAATCCCAGTGGAAAAGGGGTCTGTAGAGATTTAATCCATTTCAGTTCAGCCTCATGTCTTTTGCTAATTTTGAATCTAGATGTAGAATTTGCATCGTAGTAAAGTTTTTCCACTGGTTGTATAACAATGTTATTTACAGAATGACCTGTCCGTCGAAAGTGACGATACAAGACAGTGTCAGTTTTCTCAGGCTTACTCATTCTACGATAATGCTCGATCAATCTAGTTTTAAGCATGCGGTTAGTTTGAACGACGTACTGCATATTACAGTTTGCAGCATGTCATGTAATTAGATAAATTAAATCTGTAGACTGTCATGTCAAATCAGACATGTTAACTACAGAGAAGCGTCTACCGTTTACAGATGAAGTAACGGTAGACACAGTGCTTAAATGCGAACATCTGCACCTCTTGGCATTGCACTTAGAAATACTAGGGTACATTCCACTTCTTTTTCACGGATTAAATAAATTTTTGAAGCGGTCTGTGTTTTTCAGAAGGCCAAGACAAGCCTCCTACGTTATATTGGTTATCTAAACTTCATAAAAGACCATACAAAGCACGGTTTATTGCAAATTCAATCTCTTGTACCACCACTGAACTCTCCAAATTATCAACTTCATGTTTTACTGCCATCAAAAAACATGTGATAAAATACTGCGACAAAGTATTCGAAAGATCAGGTAGAAATCTGTTTTGGTCTATAAAAAAGTCTAATGAAGTTTTAAATTAATTGAAATCCAGGCGTTTTCGTGCTTCAAGTCTGTCTACTTGTGATTTTGCCATCCTTTACACTTCACTTCCTCATAATCTTATGAAAGAAAAACATAATGATTTAATTGAATGGACAATTAACCGACTGACCTTGTTGCAGAAGAGACTTAAGTCCAGTATTGAATTTTGAAATCAAATCAGAATGACGTCTATAAAATTTTGAAAAGGCTTTGCGTAGTTTATGGCACCGATAACCCTGATTAAGAAGTTTAGCCGTTAACAATTCATTACAATGTTGAAGTCAGTTACATGACTACACACTCTGGCAAATCGAATTAAATGTGAAATATAAACGTCATAGGCTGGCGTACGTGGAACATCACCATCCAAAAAAGGAAAGTTTACAATCTCAAAGTCATCGCGTTTATCATATATTCTGCAAGAAACAAACCCATCCACAATAGATGTAAATCCAAAAACGGGGCCTCGGTATCAGAAGAATTTGCTTTATTTAACTGAAGTTCTGGGGGGGAAATTTGACCGATCAAACCATCGAAATAGGTATTATCAATATTTAATAAATCATCCAAATATCTAGAAGTTGGGCTAAAAGCTTCAATGATTTCAGACTGGTTATCACCAGAAAGGGACATCATGAAGTCTCTCTCATAACAAAACAAAAACAGATCAGCCACAAGTGGTGCGCAATTAGTACCATCGGATCTAAATAACTTAGTACCAAATCTTATGTACATATTGTCAAGTAGAAAGGTTAGAGTTTCACACACCTTCTGACATGACCATAAAGTATAGTTTTTATGCTCCTCAGAAGTGTAAAACGCATTCCTTACATTACTTGCAAGATACAGGGAGTCTTCCCTATGAAATGTCAATTCAATTAAATCATTCAGTTTTTCTTTTATAAGATAAGGAGGAAGTGTAGTGTAAAGGGTGGAAAAATCATAAGTAGACAGACTTGAAGCACGAAAACGTCTGGATTTCAATTTATTTAAAACTTCTGGAGTCTGAACTCCGATCAACCGGCGTGTAATTAAAGATGAAAGAATAATGTCTGACCGTGATTGGGTCAAACACAATGCATGCAGACTGCTGAATAGAATTTATATTAATATATCCGATGCGTTTGTTTAATAATATTCTGAAAATGTTCCGAAAAGTTAGGTTTGCCTTTAATTTTTATTAATTTATATATAATGTCGCCAAAAAAAAAATGCTGTAACATCCCCTGCAGCAAAAGTCTATTTAATCGAACCTTAAATTCAGCAATTAATTGATAGTATCGGCGATAAAACTTAGACAATGCTTTTCGAAGTTTATGATATCAATGTCCCTGATGCAGCAGTTTAGCAGTTAAACTTTTATTACGCGTGTTAAAATCAGCGATAAGACTTGACACACTTGCGAAGCACATAAGTTACGAAATATAAACACCGTTAGATGGCGAACGAGTAATATCACCATCTAAGCATCGGAAGTTAACTATATTAAAATCAAAATCATCGCGCTTATCATGAATTTAGTTGAAACAAAACCATTTGAAATGTTCAAATGGAAATCCAAAAACGAGGTTTCGATATCAGAATTGTTGGCGTTGTTTAACTGTAGCTGAGATGGATAAATGTGGTTGACCATTCTTTCAAAGTAAGGGTTTGCAATATTTAACAGATCATCTAAATACCTTGAGGTAGAGTTGAAGGCTTCAATAATGTCACCTTGACTTAGACAAGAAAGTGACATCATAAAATCTCGTTCATAAAAAACAAAAATTCCGCTGACCGTTCCAATGCGGTTCTTCTGTCGCGGTTTATTTTTGTTATGGTTTGTCTTTGTGTGTTTGTTTCGGTTATATTATTTTATTTTGGGTAGCCTATTGGCCATTTTGTGGGAAAGTAACTGTCCTTTTGGCTTTCCGCTATTGATGTTTCCATTAGTGCATGTTGTTGCATGTTTGTGTTTCTTTCCCTTTGGTGTCTTTGATGGGAGCTGTGAGTTATTTGTATCGAATCCTGATCATTGCCTCCACTTCTACTATGGTTAGTGTCTTTAATAATAAAATATAATCGGTGAGCCTTAGACAGTTTTATAGGGGCTCGCTAAAGCTCACCCCTATGAAATTGTCTCGGTGAACCGATTATATTTTATTATTAAAGATACTAATCATGTATTTAGTTTCTACCGCAATTCGAAACAATCAAGGGGTTTTGCAATAATTTAGTAAATGCAAGCAAAAAAGACAGCAGACAATGTTAAACGACATTCAGTGCCATGGCGCAGACACGTAGTATAACGTGACGTCAACGAGTACAAAGTTTCTGACGTCACCGTGCCACAAAGACGTGGGAAACAACATGGACGCTCGAATAAAAGTTTCCCAGCGATTTGCATAGTGTAGATTATATTTTCTTATCCTTTGGGATCATTGATTCCATTGTGGAATTTTGAAAATATCTGAGGGTGACTGATGAGGCCTAAATGGCCGAAACTAGCTAGTCTGGCCAAGAAAACATGTACACTCCATATTTTAGTTCTATGGTGTATTCCTTGCTTCCAAAGGATAACCCTTTTATAGAACATTTACATTCTGTATGAAAGTCTGCAAACAAATAGTTTATTTTAGCTTTAAAAATTATTTTCGAGGTTGAGATGCAACTGCAGTAGTGTTGCGCAGTTATTCCAACCGGCCATTCAACCAGGAAAGGCCTATAATGTAAGAATTTCTTTCTTTCTTTCTTCCGGTTTCGCCTTAACAGCAGTAGGGGACACAGACGGTGTATGTTACACACACTCCAGTTTTTGCAGGATGAAAGCCTACACAGTAATCATGTAATTACGATAGGGTTCTTTAACCTGCACAGGGGGCCTCCAGTTAACGTCCCGATCCGAAGGACGGTGCACTTTATGACATTCATCCCTGCAAATGATGCCAGTGGAGCGTGTTCGGACACCGAAATTTTCACACCGCTGCCGGTGATCGAATCCGGGAACTCTAGCATCAGAGGCAAGTGCACTTAGCTGAAATTTCTGAAAATCTGTTTAAATAAATAGTGCAAAGATTTTAATTTGCTTCGTTGTTTTTTACCATGCATAAACGATTGCTTGTTATTGTTTACACTTGTAAATTAGTGACCTGAAAAATAGGTCCGGTTTATAAACGGTCACTACCGATTATAGCGTGCAGTTATTCGACCCCCTTTATTGGGTTACAAGAAAGCCTGATTGCGGTATAAATATTGCTTACATCTTTTACGAGGACTGTTCAAATATGAATGCAACTAAGCACATAAAAATGATGTCGTGATAGATTTCGATGAAAAATTTATTTTGTCCCCTCAAAGTATTCCCCTTCAACAGATATACAAACTTTCAGTCATCTGATCCAATCATTGAATGCATTTTGGTAGTCTTTTCGAGGTATACTACGAAGGCAGTGTAATATTGCAGAACCGAGGTGTTTGCGCTGTACAAATTTTCGACCAGAAAGGTATTTTTCAGCCGCGGGAACAATAAAAGTCACACGGGGCAAGGTCAGGGGAATACGGGGGGTGGGGGGGTGGGGGGGGGGGGTGGTGAGGGAGTTCAACAACCTTTTCCTGCTTCAGATAGTCTTGCACAATGAACGCCTTGTGCAATGACACATTGTCATGTAGCAATCTGACATTGGCCAAACCAGTTGCGGGTTTTCGTTTTTTCGTTCTTCGAAATATTTCTTCAATTTTCGAAGAACTTTATTCTTGTAAAACTTCGCATTTACAGATTTGCCTTTAGGCACAGCAACCTGAATAGAAGGGCCCTGATTTGAAAAGAATACGGCATACATTACCTACTTGACGCTCGTGGTCAGCTTTGCAATGCATGGTCTTTTGCAATACTTTGTTGCCCATATTTTGTTCTGAATCTTTCGTTTTGGCTCCAAAAAAGTGAATCCATGTCTCGTCACCTGTGACGACATTAGCGAAAGACCGTGCATTGTAATTTGGAAACTTTTCAAGCAACGTCTTGACGCACTGAACGCGTGTCTTTTTCTGCTTATCTTTCAACAGATGGGTAATCCATCTAGCACAGATCTTTCTCATTTTCAAATCCCGTTTCAGACTTGAATGAGCTGCTCCTAATGAGATGCCAACCATACTAGCTATTTGCCTAGTGGTGTATCGTGCATCGGTAGCGACTATTTCTTTCACTCTAGCAACCATCTTGGCAGATGTTGCTCTTTTCGGCCGACGATCATGTGGTGCATCTTCTGTTGAGCCTAGCGCACAGCTGAATTTCTTACACCAACGAAAAACTGTCGGAAAAGACATTTCATTATGACCAATACTGAACATATTTCATCAAAAATGTCTTTGCACCGTATACCAAGAATACAACGATTCTTAATAAGAGTAGACAGTGTTTATCGAACGATATACATGACTAAAGTGTACGGATTTTAACAGGTTTGGTATCAATGTATAGGTAAAATGTTTTTCTAAGCTGTGATATTTATTTCAAGGTGATTTTCGCATTAGTGCATGAGAAAACGTTCTACTTGCATTCATATTTGAACAGTCCTCGTATTTTGAATAGCCGTTTTGCGATTTTATGGGATAGTAACTGTCCTTTTGGTTTTTCGCTTGTGATTTTTCATTGGGGTTTAGTCATATCAACTTCGTGTTTCTTTCCCTTTGGTGGCTCCCATGGGAGATGTGGGTTAGTTTATCGATTCCTGATCATTGCCTTCACTAGTATTTTGTTTTCCAGTTTCGCTATGCAGCATTTTCTCAGGAAATCTCATGCTGTTTTCACGATATGGTCCCTGTGTATTTGTGCATTCTAAACTTACGTTGAGCTAGGAAGCCTCATTGCGGAACCATCTGACCTTCCATTGCAGAACTTGGCGTCTCACATGTGACCCGAGCCAGGCTGGACCCACAGCGTAGAGAGACATAATGATATAGAGTCAGCGCTCTTATCAACTTGGCCTCGGAGGCCCGTGTATTGTTATTGTGTTTGATACCGCACTGGAACCGAGGGCGATGGTTGAAATTTCATATGTTTATATATCGCAATTAATTCGGTTCACCACTATTTCTTGTCATGTTCCAGATTCCACTGCAGAATTATTAAAATATTTGAGGGTCACTAATGATGCCTATTTTTCCGAAACTGGCTAGTAGGGGCTGTACATTCAATAGTTTTCAGTTCTGTTCTGTAGTCCTTGCTTCCAAACGAGTAGTCTTTTACAGAGCATATTCAACAGTCATATTAAATTATTAACATTAACTTCTTAATCAGTGTTATCGACGTCATAAAATTCGCAGCAAACCATCATAAACTTCGCAAGCCTTTTATAAGTTTCGATGTTTTTTTTTATTATTATTTTTGTTGTTGTTTTAATATCAATGTTGGACTTATTTTCTGAAACAAAACCTATAAGTGCCTGTATTGTTTGTTTGTTTTGGAGTTTAACGGCCCAGTCAACACTAGTTTAGGTCATTTTTTGAGCCGGTCAGTTTACCTATCCACACTTTTCCTGGGCAAGCTTAAAGTGGTTAACCAGTACAGTGCACATTCTTTCGCCGGAAACTGACAACTGCCCTTCTTGAATCAGTGGAGAGAATGACCGTAGAAAAAAACTTCATGTCCAATCTCCACGAAAGAATGTTGCCAACCCCGGCAGGTATCGAACCCGCGCCCTCCTGGTCACCAGTCAGACGCGCATCCGACTGAGCTACCGTGGCAGACCGATAGGTGCCTGAATATTATGGTGATTTTATTATACAGAGATTTTATTATACAGATTTATACAAATATTTTGTGGGATCTGGTTTGTGTGTTTTGGTGATTCGTTTTTCTTTCTCTTTTTTTTTTTTTTTTTTTTTTTCATTGTTAGTTAATCTTCCTCTTGGTGCAATATTTGATTGTGGCTTTTCCTTGGCATCTATTTCTACATCTGTTTAATAGAAATGGCTTAGTGTCACTTTTGATTTTGAACCTTATGCACTACTTATGGACAGAACTTCAAACTCCTGTGCTCCAGCATTTCAGTTATTTCATGCTGTCGAGGCCTAAACATTGTTGCATGAGTGTTTTCTGTTCCCGGTTTCACTGTTGAGTATGAAATCCTTCACGAATTATTTGTCTATACCACAACAGAACCAAGGAAGCGGACTGTGGCAACGTAACATCTGTTTAAACCCCCATCCCCAGTTAAAACAATACTGGCAAATATGTTTTCCTTATACCTTTTCTTTACGATATCGGTTTTGCCATTTTTGGAAAATAATCATCGTTTTTACTTTCCGCCTTTGATGTTTTTATTTTCGTCAAGTTGTTTCATGTTTGTGATTCTTTCCCTTTGGTGTATTGGAGAAGGGGTGAGACGTAATTGTATCGATCTTTGTCATGGCATATTTAGTCGGTTGCTTAACAGAGTCAAAGAAAAAAGTATCCCTTAATTACAGGACGAATATAGAACTTAACAAAATTTCCTTTACTCACTGATAGGTGTTGGGACTGTTATAAACGGTTTGGGTGTTAAGGTCATTTTCATTCTCTCAAAGTTTCAACAATTTCGATAACACATCCGTGCGAAATTGTACATTCTTTCATATCTCCAAATGGTGAATTTTTTCATGAAAATGTTGATATTTTTCTAATTTTTACTGTAAAAAGAGGTTGTGGGTGCTCGTTAAGACCGCCTTATTGAGGTGGTTTTAACGAGGACCCAAAACCTATGTCTTAGAGCAAAAATAAGAAAAATTAGTGTTTACCCAAATAAACTCCAGTTTTCTCAATATAAAGAGGATTTAGGCGGTGTTTATTTCACGGGCTTGTTCCCGTTATAATTGGCGGATAACATGATTTGTGGAGTTCATTGCTAGTTCTTGTCCACACGATGTCCACATTTCACGCAATGCAGACTGAAGACATGCACTAGACCAAAAAGATCTATTTCACGCGATATAGAGACATGCTTCAAATGAAATTCAATCATTTCGCGCAATAGACCGGATACACGCTTTATGGTGACTTGGTATATTAATTCTGAAAAATGTATACTTGCAATGACTTTAGTACCGAATTTCGTAATATATAGATATAAAAAGATTGGGTACAACATCAATGTTATACGACATACTGCATGCATCGTAGTAAACCCAAACACGGTTGATATAGAAGCCTTCATGCTGACTGAACAAATTATTTGTCGCAATGGAAGTAAGGGCGAGGATTGCGTCCGCGTAAAATCCCCCCCCACCTCCCGCACACACACACAACCCAGTGAAATACTTTCCACTGATCGTTCCAAAGTTATTCTTCTGTCGCGTTTTATTTTTGTTATATTTCATCTCGCTTATATCTTTTTGTTTTAGATACTCATCTGGCCATTTTGTGTAAAGTAACTGTCTTTGGGCCCTCCGCTATTGATGTTTCCATTAGGGTCTAGGTTTTTTTTTCCATTTGGTGTCTCTGATGGAAGGTGTGGGTTCATTGTATCGATTCCTCTCATTGGTTTCACTTCTAATTTGGATTAAATTACCCATTTGACTGAATGTAAGGCTGTGGTTAACATACGTATTTTCTTAAATCCTCGTGCAAGCTCTCATCAGTGCAACATCGCGGAGAACTTAGAAATGAAATGAATTCGGATGCGGATCAATGGTGAGGATATGCCAGCATGAAATGAATGAAAGGCTGTAGCAAATGGAAACAAACAGCTGGACTCCGTTTGGCCCGAAAAGAGACAGAACACCAGTCTTGAACCGACTTACTAATAGTCATTAGGCTGGAACTGTCATAAAGTGTGAGGCCCAGTCCGCCGGCGTATAGTTAATAGGTGACCAAAGTTATCAACTGTTGCTGGGTTAACCAGTATGCATTCAGTTTGTTGTATCACATTTATGTTGTACCTAATATCTTGATATCGAAGAATGATTTTACCAAATTTCGGGGTACTTAAATCATAACACACATATTTCTGATTGCATATGCAGAGTTACCATCAGATTCAGGTTCTGATGATGCCTTATTGCAGAGGAAATTCTAGTCCAACAATATATTTTGAAACTAAATCGAAAAGGTGTCTGTAAAATGAAGACAATGCCTTATATTCGCATTGTAACATCACTAGGAAGAGTGGAACAGTGATTTGGTTTTATACTGCATTTTTAAGAACGCTGACTCCAAATAATTGACCAACTTGGAATGTTAGTAGGCGTTGTTGTTGTTTTTTAATCGGACGTACGTGGTTACATCTATGAAAGGGCGATTTAGGATGATCTTGACCTCATCTTTAAGGTCAGATGCTCAAAAATGTCAGTTGGGAGCTAAAACAATAGTTAGGCGGCACCATATATTCTGTGGTCAGTCTCTGCACAATGTGCATTAATGCTACTTGTCAATTTGGAAGACATAATAGATTTTGGTAATCGTTTTTAATTTCAAGAAACGACGAGTGCCAAAATGGACGGTATTCTGTCGTGCCTGCACTATATGTTGTAAAGCGATCAATGTTCTTTTCAAAATATAAGTGAAATCGATACATTTAACCCACACCTCCCATCAGAGACACTACAGGGAAAGAAACACAAACATGGAATAACTATATAGATTGAAACATCAATAGCAGAAAGCCAAATGGACAGTTGCTTTCCCAAAATGCACAATTGGCTATCCATCAGGAAAACACGCCTATGAGATTTTCACCCCCTTGAATCCCACTTTTATATAGTAAAACTGGGGTTTGCAGGGGTAAACCTTATTTTTCTTATGTCTGCTCCAAAATATAGATTGTGGGTACTCGTTAGAACCGCCTCGATGAGGCGGTTCTAACGAGTGCCCACAATCTATATTTTGAGCGGAAATAAGAAAAATATCACAATTTTTCATCATAAAATTTTCATTTTTTCAGTGGTAAGGTTTACAATGTTTTTGTTTAGGCGAGATTTCGTAATGTAAGCGATACACACATTCAAAGACGAGCTACAAAAAATACACCGCGACAGATGTATTTCACTGGTGGCCGACATTTAACCCTTCTCTTGCTGAATATTCAGTTTAGCCACACCCATTTCTGACTTTGAACCAATCAGATTACTTGATGTAATTTATTCCTTCTAATTCATAAATTGAATGTCAAACAGTGTAGATCATGATCAGATGGCTTCTGAAGAAGCCATCTGATCTGGATCTACACTGTTTCCAAAGATAGGGGTTGTCGTGTACAGCATGATAAGAGTTAAGACCAACATTGAATTTTGAAATTAAATCGGAATGACGTCTATGAAATTTAAAAATGCTTTGCGTGGTTTATGATACCGATATCCCTGATTAAAAATTTATTACGAGTGTTGAATTCAAGTTGGTTTAATCAACCAGTTGACAACAATTTACTTGTCCTCACCTACACTTTAAGGTCACACGGGACCAATGATTGTTCATTGTCTGTTTATATCATATGACGTCGCGTCTGAGAGTGTAATAAAGCCATGATATATTTTCGATAATCCAGTAGTGGATTAAATATGTAAATTAGGTAGATACGTCTCGTAACGTTACATGTACGACGTACTTAACGACGTCGTGTTTACTAATGGCGGAATATTGATATTTTTGTAAACACACGTGAATAAAATGCGTTATAAATGTCATATGATAAATAGAATCTTGCATTCGTGCTCATGTATTATTGAATTTATTAAACTCGTTCAGGAAAAGGGATAAAATGCTCGGCAAAGCCTCGCATTTTATCCCTTTTCCTCAACTCGTTAACTAAATTCAATAATACATAATCACTCATTAAAGATCCTCTATATAACATATCTTTCTTTCTTTATACCTTAACGCCAGGCGGAGACACAGACAGTAAACATTATATACATTCCAGATTTGCAGGATGATATCCTGCTACACAGTAATCATGAAAATACGATAGGTGTCTTTAACCCGAACGGGGGATGCCTCTGCCTCTGCCCCGATAAGAAAACGGCGTACATAATGGCATGTATCCCTGTAAATAATGTCATTGACGCCACAAAACTACCGCAAAAGTGTACTTGCTGCTGAGCTATAGCGATTGCAGATTCTTGACAGATTTTGTGCAGTAGAATGACACGATGACGCTAACATAATTGTACTTTTGTGACCGGACCGTGACATTTCATGTTTAGCTCTTATCATGCAGTTCACGACAACCCATATCTTTGGAAACAGTGTAGATCCAGATCAGATGGCTTCTTAAGAAGCCATCTGATCAGGATCTACACTGTTTGACATTCAGTTTATGAATTTGTAGGAATTAATTACATCAAGTAATCTGATTGGTTCAAAGTCAGAGATGGTTATGGCTAAACTGAATATTCACCAAGAGAAGGGTTAATGTTAGATACAATTATAATTGCAGACAACGTTTTTCATTTATTGTGTCTTATATTTACACCGCGCCACTAAGAATAGCTCGTATCGATAGACGAGAATATTCACAAGTATTACAGTGGAACATCGATGGCTCGAACACCGATGGCTCGTTTACCATGGATGTGTCGAACCCATTCTTGAGCCCCTAGCGAAATCCTCTAAATAAGAAATAGTGGGGGATAATTAAGGAGAATTTAGTCTTTTATCTTGCAAATGTATGCTGTGTGTACTCATTAGAATCGCCTCGATGAGGCGATTCTAATGAGTACACACAGCATACATATTGATTATAGAACACCGAAAAGATGTCTAAAAGTATCTCGTTATGCCTCCTGACAGTAACCTCAGTGGCTCGAACTACCCCTGTCTCGAACAGATTTTCGAGATCCCAAAGGTGTTCGAGCCATTGAAGTTCGACTGTAATTATTTTGTATTAATTTATTTTTCTGTTTATTAATAGGTGGTATTGGAAGATCACATGGACTGTTTTATAAACGATTTTTAGAACGATTTCATCAAAGTGCCACCGCTACAGCATGGGTGACGTCACTTGCATGCACAGTCAGGCTTGCCACAGGTAAGTCACTATAGATAAAGCAAAAACAGAAATAATCAAAGTACTGAACGAACTTTTATTTGTTTGATTTGAGGTTTAACGTCCCCGTCAACACTGTATAGGTCATTTTGGAGACGTTGCTTCCAATTTTGTGGGACTTTAACACGACATTTGATATTAAATGACATATCAAGCCCTGCCGCCCAATGAAACCAATAGGGTTTATATGCATGGACGGTCCGACTCGCATCATATGCGCGGTCGGTTTCAGCTCTGCGTGGAAGCATCGTGCAGCCCATCTATTTCTTTAAGCCCCGATAGGGGCCGATTGGTGGGTCGATTGTCTCTGAGTGTAGGTAGGAGAAATAGTACTGAACTGTGATCTAAGCTGTTTCATTTAAATGTAACCCGGATTTTTAAGCAAATAGTGTAGATCTTGATCAGACGCCGCGTTCTGTGGCGTCTGCTATGGGTCTATACTGTTTGCCAAGCCCAACCTTTGATTTCAAGATAACCCTCTTACGCTATACTCTGAATTCAGTGCGGCTATTTTGTATAAAAAAGTTATACCGAGAAGTCAGTGATAGTCACGTGGTCTTTAGCACTGAAGAGCTCTTCTGCTTAGTAATTTCTGTTGGACTGACAAATAATCGACCAAAAAGGCCTTGTTAGTTGTTCCACTTTGAGGTCGGAGTGCACATGTGAGTTATCTTCAACCATGTGTTGATTTGGAAAACAGTGTAGACCCAGATCAGTCGCCACAAAACGCGGCGTCTGATCAGGGTCTACACTATTTACATTAGGTACAAGAAATTAAGGGTATACCGAAACAGTCCAAGTCCCCGTTCATGACCATTTTCCCAGCCTGCACTCAGAGACAATCAGCCAATCAATGCTGCCAGTGCTTTGATTTTTATACCCTCTTGGCAGGAAATAGGTCAATGTTTACCTTGGATCATCATATTTGCCAATTTGGTAGTACTCAGTCGGGCGGACGACGGAGGCCTACAATCCTATAAGCTCCCCCGGACCCTTCGGCTCAGGGGAGCTAAAATGGATC
This sequence comes from Lucinisca nassula, assembly GCA_963580285.1. NCBI lineage: Eukaryota > Metazoa > Mollusca > Bivalvia > Lucinida > Lucinidae > Lucinisca > Lucinisca nassula. Next base: position 64,441,419 of record OY757010.1, read on the forward strand.
AGTTTATAAAAGGCTGATGAATACCGTCTAGGTATTGAGCCAGCGTCCTTCTGATCGCCATTTTTGTATGTCTAGTTCCAGGCCTGTCCATTTTTTTAAAGCAGTAAAATTCGTTCTGCTACACCAAAAGGCAGCAAGTCTAGGATTCCTCATGTCTACCTCTCTCACTTCTGTCTAACGTTTTCGCTCTGAGAATGTCTGATTATGTAATAGTATATTCAGGAATTTCGTGTTTCTTCATGCCTACTTTTTTCATACCTATCTACTTTTTTCACGAATTGGTGTCTTGTCAATCTTTAATCATGGTTAGACTAATAGTTTATCATTTAGTTACACCTATGGCTGGGCATTTAGGGTTCTCATGTCTACTTCTCATACCTGTCTACTTTAACGGATTGGTACATTGTCACCCCTATTCGCCGACAAAATATTTTCCTTCTGTTACACCACAGGAAAGGAATTAAGGGTTCTCAACATTTTCATTTACCATTGTCCACGTTTTCCACAGTCTGATACCTTGTCTATGTTTTTCATAGTCAATATAGTGTGTCGGTTAAAATATATGCATGCTTTCTTATGTCTCGTTTTTCACCACTGACTCCAACATTCACACATCTATATTGTCTACATTTTTCACAGTTTGACAATTTCAGTCTGTTTCATCAAAGGCAGGAAATTGACGGTTTTTACATGTCTATTTGTTTCACGCCTGTCTACATTATTTTCCGTGTTGGTATCTTGTTTACCTTATATCACGGTCAGGATGTTTCATACTATCACATCGAAGGATATTTCATGTCTACATCTTTCAAGCCTGTCTACTTTTTTCACGGATTGGTAACTTGTTTACCTTTTTCAGGGCATAAGCATTCATTCTGTTGCAACATGGGCAGGTCGATCCCGCCCATCGGGGCTTGAAACCGATCGCGCAACGGTAATGGTAAACTGCTTAGAGGATCTAAGCCTGCCCAGACAAAGCGGTGCGAGTCGGACCTTCCATGCTTATAAACCCTATTGGTGTTATTGGGCGACAGAGCTTGTTATGACATTTCATCTCAATGTAGGGTAAAAGTCTCACAAAAATGGAAATAAAGTCTCCAAAAATGACCTATACACTGTTGACGGGGACGTTAAACCTCAAATCAAACAAACAAAACCAAACAACCTGGGCAGGGAGTTTCATGTTCTTTATGTCTACTTTCAGATGTATCCTTTTTCAAGGATTGGTATCTGTTCTCGCGGTCAGAACAGTACGTGCTGTTACACCATCAGCAGGAAAGTGATGTCTAGTTGCACGCCTCTTCATTTTTTCAAGGCCAGAAAAGTCGCTCTGCAACACCAAAGGCAGAAAAATAGGATTCCTAATGCCTACTTCTCTCACTCCTCTCTAACTGTTTCACACTGAGAATGTTTGATTATGTGACAGTCTTTGTTTGTTTGTACTAGAGTTTAACGGCCAAGTCAACACTATTTTAGGTCATTTTTGAGCAGGTCAGTTTACCTGTCCACACTTTTCCTGGACAGGCTTATACGTAGGCGATTAACCAGTACAGTGCACATTCTTTTACCAGAACCTGACAACTGCCCTTCTTGAATCAGCAGAAGGGAGAGAATGACGGTAGAAAAGATTTCATAAAGAATGTTGCCGACCCCGGCAGGTATCACACCCGCTTCATCCGACTGAGCTACCGAGACCGGCTATGTACATGTCACAGTGTATACGGGAATTTTGTATTTCTTTATGTCTACGTTTTTCACGCCTGACTACTTTTTTCTTGGATTGGGGCCGTGTCTCTCCTGTCCAACGTTTTTCACACTGAGAGTGTTTGATTATTTAACAGTGTATACAGGTATATTGTATTTCTTCATGTCTACTGTTTTCACGGCTGTCTAGTTTTTTTCACGGATTGGCGCCTTATCTATCTTATATATCAGTTTGTTACACTATTGGCTGAACATTTACGGGTTCTCATGTCTACTTCTCTCACGTCAGGCCTGTATCACCAAAGGCGGGTCATTGAGGGTTTTTCATGTCTACTTCTTTCTCGAGTGTCTACCTTTTCACGGATTGTACTTCTACATCATAGGCAGAAAAATTAGGATTCCCCATGTCTACTTCTCTCATCCTGTCTAACAATTTCAAACTGATATTGTTTTATTATGTAATAGTGTATACAGATATTGTGTATTTCTTTATGGCTACTTTGTTCACGCCTGTCTACTTTTTTCACGGATTGGTGCCTTATCTATTTTTCTTTCACGTCAGTCTACACCTTTCTTCGTAATTATCCTTTTCACGCACATCTTCTTCTTTCACAGACTGGTACCTTTTCAAAGTAGAAGTAAAACAAAGATCAGGAATCGATACAATTAACTTACTCCGCCCATCAAAGACACCAAAGGGAAAGAAACACAAACATTAAGCGACCAGACCATAATGGAAACCTAAACAAAGGAAGGCCATAAGGACAGTTACTTTCCCACAAAATGGCCATATGGCCATCCAAAATAAAAAGACACAAGTGATACACACAGTAAGTAACAAACAACAACATAAATAAATCGCCACAGAAGAACCGCCTTGGAACGGTCAGTGGAAAGATTTCCACTGGGCGGGCTTAAATCGATTTTACGTGGCCACAATCCTCGCCCTTACTTCCATCGCGATTTAGACAAATAATTTGTTCAGTCCGCATGAAGGCCTCCTAACTCATCAGTGCAACATCTCCGTGAACACAAATAATCAAAGAACCACAGAGGTGAGACAACGGTGAGGACTCGACAGCAAGAAACCACTGAAATGCTGGAGCAAAAGGAAACCAATAATTAGACTCCGATGGGCCCGACCAGAGACAGAGCATCAGGTACCAACCAACATTACCTTGAATTAGATCTCTCTAATTCTCAATAAGCCTTTACGTTGGAGCCTTCATAGAATCTGAGGCCTGACCCAACGGCGTGCAATTAACGAGGGAAGCAAAGTTGCCAACCGTGATTGAGTCAACTACCATGCATGCAGTCTGTCGTATAACATCCATGTTGTACCCAATTTTTTTATATCGAAGATTGATTTTACGAAATTGGGTGCTGAAGTCATTGCGATTATATAATTTTCTGAATTTATTTACTAAGTCACCATAAAATTGGGGTTCCGATAAACCTTGTTGCAGAAGATATTTAAGTCCAATATTGAATTTTGAAATTAAATCAGAATGGCGTCTATAAAATTTTGAAAAGGCTTTTTGTAGTTTATGGAACCGATAACCCTGATTAAGAAGTTTAGCCGTTAATAATTTATTACGAGTGTTGAAGTCAGTTACATGACTACACACTCTAGCAAATCGGATTAATTGCGAAATATAAACGCCATAGGATGGCGCTCGAGGAACATCACCATCCAAAAAAGGAAAATTTACAATCTCAAAATCTAAGTCATCGCGTTTATCGTAAATTTTGCACGAAACAAACCCATCTACAATAGATAGATGTAAATCAAAAAACGGGGCCTCGGTATCAGAAGAATTTGCTTTATTTAACTGAAGTTCTCGGGGGTAAATCTGACTGATCAAACCATCGAAATCGATATTATAAATATTTAATAAATCATCTAAATATCTACAACCTTTTTCACGCACATCTTCATTTTACATTCCTTTTCTTCGTATTTCTTTATGCCTTCTTGTTTCAAGCCTGTCTACATTTTTCGCGGATTGGTGCCTTATCTATTTTTCTTTCACGTCATTGTACATTTTTCTTCGTGATTATCCTTTTCATGCACATCTTCTTCTTTCACGGACTGGTACCTTTTCAACCATTTTCACGCACATTTTTTTTTCATTCCTTTTTTTGTATTTCTTTATGTCTACTTTTTTCACGCCTGTCTACTTTTTTCACGGATTGGTGCCTTATCTAATTTTCTTTCAGGTCAGTGTATTTTTCTTCGTCATTATCCTTTTCACGCACATCTTCTTCTTTTACGGACTAGTACCTTTTCAACCCTTTTCACGCACATCTTCTTTTTTCATTCTTTTTCTTTGTATTTCTTTATGTCTACTTTTTTCACGCCTGTCTACTCTTTTCACGGATTGGTGCCTTATCTATTTTTCTTTCACGCCATTGTACATTTTTCTTCGCGATTATCCTTTTCACGCACATCTTCTTTCACGGACTGGTACCTTTTCAACCCTTTTCACGCACATCTTTTTTCTTTCCTTTTCTTTGTATTTCTTTATGTCTACTTTTTTCACGCCTGTCCACTTTTTTCACGGATTGGTGCCCTATCTATTTCTCTTTGACGTCATTGTACATTTTTCTTCGTGATCATCCTTTTCACGCACATCTTCTTTCACGGACTGGTACCTTTACAACCCTTTTCACGCACATCTTTTTTCATTCCTTTTCTTTGTATTTCTTCATGTCTACTTTTTTCACGGCTGTCTACTTTTTGCACGTATTGGCGCTTTGTCTATTTTATACCTTTGTGAGACTACAACATTCTGCTACACTATTGGCTGGACATTTAGGGTCCTCGTGTCTTCTTCTTTCACACCTGACCTGTAACATCAAAGACAGGCAATTGAGGATGTTTCATGTCTAAATCTTTCACGACGGTCTACGTTTTTCAAGTTTGGTACTTTCTCTACATTTTTCAAGGCATAAAAATACATTCCGGTAACAGTGGGTTGGAAGTTTAGGCATGTGGGACAATTGTAATCCGCCTATTACCTGTGTCCGATTTAAACCGCGCGGTTTTTAACGGTTATTCGTGTCTACCACCAAATCTGTCCTTTTTCACGTATTGGTACCTGATCTGCCCTTTTTCGTAGTCAAACTAAATCGCGCTGTTACATCATAAGCAGGTACTTGTGGGTTTTTGCATGTCTTCCTCAAGGGAAGGACATTCATTCTGCTGGGCATAGGAATTCGGATACCTCATAATTAATTCTCTAACTCCTGTCTAACTTTTGCACAATGAGGATGTTTGATATTGTAACAGTGTATACAGGATTTTTTTGTGTTTCTATATGTCTACTTTTTTCACGCCTGTCTACTTTTTTCACGGATTGGTACCTTGTCTACCCTTTCCATGCTCAGAAAATTTCGTTTTGTTATACTTTAGGGCTCTTCATATTAACATTTTACGCCTGTTTACTTCTTGCATGGATTGGTATCTTCACCTTTCTATACATTTTTGCGGAAATGTTATGTTTTGTTTAGGTCTACTTTTCCACGTCTAACTCCTTTTCCACGCAGGCTGGACATTTAGGGTTTCTCGTGTGTACTGATCTACAGCTCGTCTGCATATTTCAGGGTGAGGATGTTTCGTTATACTACAGCATATGCAGGATCTTCTCGTTGTAAATGTTACTTTTAAAATGCATCGATACTTTTTTTGGCACCTGTACACAATTTTCGAGGTTACAAAGTCATAATTCCTCACCCAGATGGATTAGAGAAGTGCTCAGAGAAGTATTATACTAAACTAAACAGGGGGAGAGGTAGATTTTTCTTTAAAAATCATTTTTTATTGGAGTTTAACGGCCCATTCAACACCATTCAGGTCATTTTGAGCCGGTCAGTTTACCTATCCACACTTTTTCTTGAAGCATTTAACCAGCGCAGTGCACATTCTTACGCCAGAAATTGACAACTGCTGTTCAAGGGAAAAAAGTCAGTAACAGTCACAGAGGTGAAACTTCCATTGCATGGTATATCATATACGTTCAAGCTATTACGATATAGCCGGCCAATATGGGGCTGAGAGCGAAACAACGTTGTTACGTCGTATCGCTGTCGGTCCGACGTTGGTCCGAATATTTTTGCTGGCTGGGCTATAGTTCATCCAAGGATGATTGAAAATGTGCCTATTGATTTGTTTATCGTGTAAGCCCCGCCTTAAACAATCGGTTAACGCCCACTTAGCTTCGCGCATGCGCAGTGGCGGAAGTGTCTACTTTTTCTCACGGTCCACTTTTTTACGTTACACCGGACTGTGACCCTCAGTACTGTCATACATGCGCCGGGGCACAGCATTTCCTACATCTTACATGTATGTCAAGCGAAGAATCAGATCAGCCTGTGCATATTTATAGTCTAACCTGAGATTTCTCTTGCTGCATGAAGGAGCATTGTGCCCTTAGCTATCCTTAGAGCGCACAACGAAGACTCTGATCAGTCTACCCGGATGCGCAAGCTGATCTGCGTCTTCGCTGGGCGCATATGTCTTATTGTAGGTTTTGTCGCGCGCTGGCTCATATTTCAAACAAACATAGACATGCCGTGATCTATTTCAAACACTGAATTTTAATTTTGAGACAATTCCGCGATGAAATATCAGGACTGTACAAACTGAGATCAAAACCGTACACTCTTTCCATAATAGAAAAGATTTATCATTAATTTGACAGCATTGCTTTGAACTGAGACTATTATCTTATATACCAGTATTCTAAGCAAACAGTGTAGAACCTGAGCAGACGCCGCAAACCTACTTGTAACATCGATAGAAATAGCGCGAATATTTTAAACCTGGGGCCAGTTTCATCAAAGCATTTGCGACGTATTTTCGTCGTAGAAACATCGTACGAAGTTCTTACGACAAAAATCCTGTTTTATCAAATGCTCGAGATCTGCGATGTTCGCACATTTTGTCGTATTTCTGAGATGAATATTTAGACATCGTACATTGAAATTTTCGTCTTATCACAGCCATAGCTGAAGAAGATGACAAAGAAACCTACGCTTATCCCTTGTGTAACGTTGTTAAAAGGATGGTTCACAACATGTCATTTTGGTTACCCTCGCAGATCATTCCCATTTCTTCTACAAGCCCACCCAATGAAGAGCCCTTGAAACTGACCCTTTTGTTATAATCTTTAGGGTTCGTAGTTTTTTGTTGTTTTTTTTTTTCTTTAAAAAATAGAGGTTGAGAGTACTCGCTAGAAGCGCCACGTTGTGGTTGTGCTTACGAGTACCAACAATCTATATTTCATGGTATAACCTAGAACCGACGTTCGCTTTCGCCCATCGGGGCTTGGAGAAATAGATTGGCCTGCATAGTGCTTCCGAGCAGAGCTGAAACTGGCCAACATTACGAAAACATGCCTATGCAAATACTTTGTAACCTTTATCGCCGAAAAATGAAAATGTTCAGATAAAATTTGTGATATTTTTCTTATTTCTGCTCAAAATTTAGATTGTGGGTACTCGTTAGAACCGCCTCACCGAGAATGCATGATGAGGAGGTTCTAACGAGTAGCCACAATCTATATTTTAGAGCAGAAATAAGAAAAATAAGGTTTACCCTTGTAAACCCCAGTTTTACTATATAAATGTGGGGTTCAAAATTAAACAGACATGATGATTTGATTACTGGTTTACCGTTTAGAATGTAAAAGCCTGTCCAAGAAAAGTGGTGCGAGTGGGACCGCTCCTTAAACTCTAGCGGTTTCTTTGCTCGGTAGGGCTTAAGATGCTATTTCATCTCAAGGTCGGGTAAAAGCCCCACAAAATCAGAAGCAGCGTCCCAAAAATGACCTATATAGATTTATTAACGGTTGACGGGGGCTAAAAACCTCGATACAAACAGCAAAAGAACCGACGCGACGATTACCCACAATCTGCGATAATACTTTTGATTGCAACGAAGACTCAGTGTACCTAAAATCGACACACCAAACTAGAATTGTCAATGCGACACAGATGCCTCCGTCCGGAGACCATCCTCACCAAGGAAATAAAACATGTTGCAAAAAAAAAAATAATAATAATATGACATATACCTACCATCACATTTCCATCATATGGTCTGGAAAATATGAGCTCTTAAAAGTTTAGGTTCTTCCCGCTGGTACAATGCCTTAACCTGGGGTTACAGGATCGCGTATGTACACCCCATATGGAAGGACGTACTTACATGTCTGTACGCTCGTATGTGCGAAAACCTTCACGGCATTATGCCGATGGCACGTGTGTGGGGTGGGTGCTGGGGTCATTGTCCTGCGTACTTCAATTTCGTATATGTAAGTGAGTATAATTTTGCAGGCGATTATATAATTGTGTATACATATATGTAGCTATAGAACTTTGTTTCAAGTCAGGTTCTTTGTAATTTAAAATCAGTCATGCTGTAGGATCCATGTTGCAAATGAAATGAATTTATTTTTCATTGAAAGCACTTACAGATGCTACGTCATGTAACGTTATGTGCGGCGTCCTTATTAAACAATGTATTGACGTTTTGTGTTAAAATCGTGCATAAACTGTATTTTAAGTTCATACGATAAATTGAATCTTCTATTCATGCCCGTGCATTACTGGATTGATTAAGGTCATAAAATGCTCAGCGAAGTCTCACATGTCATCCCTTTTCCTCAACTAATATTATAAACTCAACCATATACGTGCACTCAAGGAAGAGGCCCGTCCGCATTAACTGACAAACTTGCTTGTGAAAGGTCCATTATAACGTTAAATCAACGTTTATCTGACGTCACGACGTCCACAAACGAAAACTCACCAGTGGTAAAGGGGGAAGGGGTCCAGATAATTAACAGCTGTATCTTACGACAACGAAATGGCAACACAAGTTTGAAACAACATAAAATCAACGTTGATTCAACGTTTGTACTGAATATTCATCATCTAGGTCCACTTTTTGTTTGATTTGAGGTTTAACGTCCCCGTCAACACTGTAAAGGTAATTTTGGAGACGTTGCTTCCAGTTTTGTGGGACGTTTACCAGACACTGAGATGAAATGACATCTCATGCCCTGTCGCCCATTGAAACCAATAGGGTTGTTAACAAGCACCGCTTTGCCTGGGCAGGCTTAGATCCTCTAAGCTGTTTACCAGTATCTGTGTGCGGGTCGGTTGCAACTCTGCGTGGAACCATCATGCAGCCCATATATTTCTTCAAGCCCCAATGGGCGGGGGCCGCATCTAGGTCCACTGGAACAATAATTTTAAAGCGTGTAATCTACCTTACACGGCTATTTCAAGACGGCATGTGATCACGCATGTGACAATTAGTGGCCCTGTTTAAGCGCATATTCAAAATTACGACTTATTTTAGTGAAACGCAAATTTAGCTCGTACGACGACTTTGCGATGTTTTGATGAAACTGACGTACGCAGTTCTTTAAAAAGTGCCTACGAGCAGTTTAAGATTAATCGTACGATGTTTATTGATGAAACTGGCCCCTGGTTTCCGCAAATCAGTGATAGTCAGCAACAGCACTAATACAATGTCTGTCTTTTATCACTTTGGGTCGATTGAAAAACAATCGACCCAAAACGTGACCGCAGTAAGGAAAGCAATGGAATGCGATACGAATGGGGATTTCACATCACAAAAACACGGCTATATAATGTTGACCCGTTGAACCCCAATTTTATGTAGTAAAAGTTCCGTTTACACTGGTAAGCATTTTTTTATATATATATTTCACCTGTAAAATATAGATTGTTGGTACTCGTTAGAACCGCCTTGATGAGACGGTTCTAACGAGTACCCACAATCTATATTTTGAGACGGTTCTAACGAGCACCCAAAACCTATGTTTGGTGTATTAATAAGAAAAATATCCCAAACTTTCATTAGAAAAATAGCTTTTTTTTAGGTTTGAAACACGGATGTATCACACGGGTGTGTTATCTTAATGTCTGCTTTTCAGAATCATAGCCAATCAATGTTTGCCTTATTATACAATGCGATTTAGACGATAGTTGAACGATTTACATTTTGTTTTAATTTTCAGGCCCCGCCGTAAGCATATTATGCAACCGATTCTCTGAAAGACGGCTTGTTCTCATTGGAGCGTGTATACTGTCTGTTTCTGTTTTTATATCAGGATTTGCTCCAAACCTACCTTACCTTTACTTCAGCTATGGTGTTCTGGCAGGTAAGAATCTTCCCAATGTCTTGTTTGTTTGTTTGTTTTGTTTGAGAGTTTAACGGCCCAGTCAACACTATTTTAGTTCATTTTGGAGCCGGTCAGTTTACCTATCCACACTTTTCCTGGGCAGGCTTATACGTAAGCAGTTAACCAGTACAGTGCACATTCTTTCGCCAGAAACTGACAACGGCCCTTCTTGAATCAGCGGAAGGGAGAAAATGACCGTAGAGAAGATTTCATGATCAATTTCCACGAAAGAATGTTGCCGACCCCGGCGGGAATCGAACCCACGTCCTCCTGATCACCAGTCAGACACGCATCCGACTGAGCCACCGAGGCCGGCCTTCCCAATGTCGAGAAGTTGATCGCGATGAGAAGTCCATTACGTAAACATGCCTATACAAATACATTATAACCTTTATCGCCGAAAAACTGAAAATTTTAAGAAGAAAAATTGTGATATCTTTCTTATTTCTACTCTAAATATAGAGTGTGGGTACTCATTAAAACCGCCGGATCGAGGCGGTCCTAACAGGTACCCACTATCTCTATTTTTGAGCAGAAATTAGAAAAATAAGGTTTACCCCTGTAAAATTCCAGTTTTACTATATAAAAGTGGGGTTCAAAGGGGTAAAAATTATATAGGCGTGTTTTCATGATACAGTTCAGGCTTTTGTGGGTGTTGTGCAAGAAAAAGACTCTGTTATGGTGTTATCTTGTTGATAGGCGTTTGTAACATCCCCCCCAGGCGATCGTATTGAGCCGAACCTCGGCATAACCTCGGTTCCGCTCAACACGAACATACATCTAGTTGGAAAGACCAGTCTACAACAAAAAACCACTTTCGTATTCTCACCACACACCCTGTTAGTATAGTCAATTTACAATGCACATATTATGTAGAAAAAGACCATTTTCAGCCATTCGTAGTTCGGTATAATCCATAGATTTTGCCAATAATTTTCTAACTGGGCCCCGTCAAGCGATTTTGGTATTTACCGCCTACGCGAGCAGCAAAGGTTCAGGCGAGCCTGCGCGTCGGCGCAGTCTCGCCAGAACCTTCGCTGCTCGCTCATACAAGCAGTGAATCAAGAGGAACCTTCAGACAGAAAGCTATATCCATGGCCCCTCTGAATGGCTTGGCATGCGCAGTTAAAATTTGTCATGACGGAATGCTCGAAGACACAAATTCGCTTGGCGGGGCTCAATTGTTTTCTATTGAAGATTATTTCACTTATTTCGATCATTAATCTAGAGGTTGGCGCGAAAACCGTTGTACCTGGAAAAATATAAACAGTTAAGGCCCTGGTCAAACAAGGCGCTATGTGTTGTATGATCTGGACCTGCAGTGTAAATGTGTTGTCGTATAAAATGAGTAATTGGTGTTTTGATAGTAAGTTACCTACTTACGCGTGCGATGGACCATAGTCAAAGAGTGCAAAGGCCTATCCAACGCCGTAGAATGTGTCGTCTATTCTGGACATTCTGCAATGTTTGCTTTAAATGCTTGCTGTTTTCGAAACCTACAATGAAGGAATATTGCCAATATAGGCGCAACCTTAACGGTACGCTCGTAAATGTCCAAGTGTCAATATGTGCCGCTGAACGCTATTATATTGCAAATAAAATGTTTTGAAAGGTCGATTAATGTTTATTGAACATTACGTCACACGGACCGATCCATCTGTTACCGTTATATAGGGATGTTTGTTTGTTTGTTTGTTTGTTTGTTTGATGTATAACGTCCCCATCAACACTATATAGGTCATTTTGGAGACGTTGCTTCCAATTTTTTGGGATTTTTACCCGAAATTAAGACGAAAAGACATCTCAAGTATATATGGCGCCCCCGCCCATAGGGGCTTGAAGAAATATATGGGCTGCATGATGCTTCCACGCCGAGCTGAATCCGGCCCGCACACTAGTACTGGTAAACCGCTTAGAGGATCTAAGCCTGTCCAGGAACCGCGGTGCGAGGCGGACCGTCCATGCTAATAAACTCTATTGGTTTCATTGGGCGACAGGGCTTGAGATGTCATTTCATCTCATTGTCCGGTCGAAGTCCCACAAAATTGGAAGCACGTCCCCAAAATGACCTTTACAGTGTTGACGGGGACGTAAAACCTCAAATCAAACAAACAAACAAACATCCCAATCCCTGTAGCCAAATGAAACCAATAGGGTTTATAAGCATGGACTGTCCGACTCGAACCGCTTTGCCTGGGCAGGCTTAGATCCACTAAGCGGTTTACCCGTAGATTCAGCTCTGCGTGGGTTATATAGGGATGACAATGTTATTGGTAAAGGCAAACTTCTGAAGTAAATGCTGAAACTCATTCCTGTATCGATGACATATCAGAATAAATTACAGCAAAGATTTTGCGAAAAAAGCGAGTGGAAAGTCGGGCACCCTATATAACGGTATCTGATGGATCGGTCCGTTTGACGTAGTGTTCAGTAACTAGACGGATCCAAAGTTATGACATGTGACTTTGTTTACATATTACTGCGCATGCGCCAATTACCTCCCCTGTAGAGTACCTCTTTTATCTCAGGGTTGGCAAAACATGACTGTTGCCGTATAGTGTCAATGAGAATATCGTGTAATTAAACTCCTTTCTTAACCACAAAATTAACTGATCTTTGTCGCTTTGTGTTTTTAAGTATTAAATGATATAGAACCAGTCTCCTCTGACATTTTATCACACGTTTTGTTGCTAAAAAGCGTTATAAAACTACCCACCAACATACCAAAATATAGTCGATGCCCTTTATTTAATGAACGGAAATAAGATTAAAGCATGTTCATTTTCCATCCATTTTTTTTTTTCGAAAAAGAAGCAGTTTAATGTTCAAAATGGTTTGTTGCAAACAGTTTGGAAAGAACGACGATCTAACAATAGTAATTACAGAAAACAATTCGTGCTACATCAACAATAGAGTATGGAACGGGAAGTTTTTTGCCCGCCAGGTAAAACGAGGCCAATGACCTTTGACCTTGTGTGAGGTAGGCCTTTGGATGTGTCTATGGGCATCGATCTTGTAATGTCTACACACTTTTCTAAAACGCCAGAAGCAACACCACAACTCTGTTTGCACATTGCTGAAATAGATTTTATCCAAAGAGCCTTCAAATAACTGTATAATATTGAATGATTAGGACCTAGAAACAATCTTGCTGACATCACTCGATATCACATCAGGTGAAAAAGTCCGTGAAATGAACACCCATAACCCCATACTTTACATAGAGTATTTACGGGAGTATGTATTATTTTTCTTATTTCTGCACCAAGACATAGGTTGTGGATACTCGTTAGAACCGCCACTAATGCGCCTAACTGCCTCATTCTAACGAGCAATCTATGTTGAATGCAGATGTTAGAAATGCGTTACAATTTTACGTAAACTATTAATTTTGTAATTTTCTACGTAACCTGGGAAGGTACATTTCTGTTCCAGTATCTAGCAGAACAGAAATTTAAACAATAAAATTAGAGTGGAAAAGAAAACGAGAATGTCGTTTAACTTATATAATATGACACATTTCTTGTTTTCTAGTCCACTCTGAAAAAGTAGCCTGGTATTTAAAACAATTAAATTGGAATGGAACAGAAAACAAAATAACCACATGTTTCTTGTTTTCCTTTCCACTCTGAAAATGTGGCGTGGAATTTTAGACAATAAAATTAGAATGGAACAGAAAACAAAAATATGACATATTTCTTCTTTTCTGTCCCACTCTGAAAAAGGAGAGTGGAATTTAAAACAATAAAATGAGAATGGAACAGAAAACAAAAATATGTTGTTTAAGCGACATATTTAGCTTAAGTCGTTGCCTGTTGTCCGTTGCCCGTCATTAACTTTACACATTTTCGACATCGTCTCCAGAACCGGAAGTCAGATTAAGCTGATACCTTGTGGGAGGCATCCTGGTGACATGGATATTCCGATTTGCTAAAATGGTTCCGTTCGGATTTCTCAGGAGGCTGCCATGGCGGCCATCTTAAAATTCTTCAAAAGACATCTCCACCCAAACCAAATTTCGAATTAAACTGACACTTAATGGGGGACATCGGGGTGACATGGAGATTAAGATTTGCTAAATCGTTCCGTTCCTGTATCCAAGATGACCGCCATGGCAGCCATCTTGAAATTGTTCAAGAGAAGTCTCTTGAACCAATGATCGAATGGAGCTGAAACTTGACAATAGGCATCGGGGTGACAATGTGATTCAGATTTGCTAAAATTGTTCCGTTCCAATATCCAAGCTGGCCGCCATGGCACCCATCTTGAAATTCTTCAAACAACATCTCTTCCCAAACAAAGATCCAATTGAGCTGAAACGTGATGGACGGCATCAGGATAATATGGATAGTTAGATTTGCTAGCATTGCCATCTTGAAATTTTTCAAACGACATATCAAGCTGAAACTTGGTGGGAGGCATTGGGGCGACATAGAGATTCAGATTTGCTAAAATCATTCCATTCCGATTTCCTAGATGGCCGCCATGGTGGCCATCTTGAAATTCTTCAAACGACATCTCCTCTCAAACTAGAGATTTGATCCAGTTAAAACTTCATGGAAGGCATCGGGGCTTCAAACGACATCTCCTCTCAAACTAGAGATTTGATCAAATTAAAACTTCATGGAAGGCATCGGGGCTTCAAATGACAACTCCTCTCAAACAAAAGATTTGATCAAGTTAAAACTTCATGGAAGGCATCGGGGCTTCAAACGAGATCTCCTCCCAAACTAGAGATTTGATCAAGTTAAAACTTCATGGAAGGCATCGGGGCTTCAAACGACATCTTCTCTCAAACTAGAGATTTGATAAAGTTAAAACTTCATGGAAGGCATCGGGGCTTCAAACGACATCTCCTCAAACTAGAGATTTGATCAAGTTGAAACTTCATGGAAGGCATCGGGGCGAACTGGCGATTCAAATTTGCTAAAACTGTTCCACTCCGGTATCAAAGATAGCCACTATGGCGGCCATCTTGAAATTCTTCAAATGACATTTCTTTCCGGACCGAGGGTTGGATTAAGCTGAAACTTAATGGGAGGCATTGGGCGACATAGCGATTCAGATTTATCTAAATTGTTCTGTTCCGATACCCAAGATGGCTGCGCACAGGGGCCGTCTTGAAATTCTTCAAAATACATTTCCTCCCGAACCAGAGGTCATATCAAGCTGACACTTCAGTGCAGATATTGGGGCGACATGGAAATTCGGATTTGCTAGAATCGTTCCATTCCGATATAAAATCCTTCAACCTAAGTCTCCTCCTGAAACAAAGGTCGAATGGAGCTGAAACTTGATTGGAGGAATCGAGACAACATGGAGATTCAGAATTGCTGAATTTATTCTGTTTTGTTATTTAAGATGGCTTCCATGTTGGCCAGCTTGAAAATCTTCAAACCACATCAAGTTGAGCCAAAACTTCATGGGAAGCATTGGGGTGACATGGAGATGCAGACTTCTTAGAACCATTCTGTTCTGATATCTCCGATGGCTAACATGTCGGCCAGCTTGAAAATCTTCAAACAACATCTGTTACCGAATAGTCTGTTGCATTGAGTTGAAATTGGTGGTTTGCAGTTAGGTGACATGGAGGTTGAGAAATGCTTTAATTGTTGTATTCTCATATCGCAGATGACGGTAATCTTGAAATTCTTCAAAGTACCCGTATAGTAATTGAATATAAGATTTACAGAAAGGGACAGCTCAGGTGTTGTCAGTATATGTCAAACTCGCTGAGTCCACAAGAAGATTCGCTAGTATGGCTTTTTTGCAAGCGGCCATAGCTTTGTGTTGCAGTTGTATTTGCTTGACTGGTTGACTTTGTTTTCTTATTTGATAACAAAATATGCCAAAGACAGTTGCAAACGATAGCTCAGGCCTGCCAAACTATACACTTCCACTCTGCATCATCTCTTCCTGAATCCTAAATCAGAGAAAGCTGTTCAGAAACTTAATCAGACGCTTCAAAATTATTTAAACATGCAGATTCAGAATTGCGAAATGGCAATGTGATTTGATAGACAAACTGGACACCAGGTTGCAATCAGCCTCATCCAGGTGAGCGATTCTGGCCCACTTGGGCCTCTAGTTCTTGTTTTCTGTTCCACTCTGAAAAACGTAGGTTGGAAAGGAAAACAAGAAATATGTCGTTTTAAAGACATATTTTGTTTTCTGTTCCATTCTAATTTTATTGTTTTAAATCCCACTCTTCTTTTTCAGAGTGCAAAGGAAAACAAGAACTATGTCGTTTATACGACATATTTTTGTTTTCTGTTCCATTCTAATTTTATTTTTTTTTTAAATTCCACGCAACTCTTTCAGAGTGGAACAGATAAAAAAAACATATCGTTTGAACGACATATTTTTGTTTTCTGTTCCATTCGGATTTTGTTTTAAATTTCACCCTCCTTTTTCAGAATGGAACAGAAAACAAGAAACATGTTTGAACGACATATTATATCGTTTCAACGACATATTTGTTGTTTTCTTTTCCACTCTAATACTATTGAACGACATATTTTTGTTTTCTGTTCCATTCGGATTTTGTTTAAAATTTCACCCTCCTTTTTCAGGATGGAACAGAAAACAAGAAACATGTTTGAACGACATATTATATCGTTTAAACGACGTATTTGTTGTTTTCTTTTCCACTCTAATACTATTGTTTTAATTTCTGTTCTGCTAGATACTGGAACAGAAATGTACCTTCCCAGGTCCCGCACATTCTTGGCTCCATGACTGGTGCCATCATCACGTGAACAAGTTCGTGAAATAAAGACCCCCTAAACCCCACTTTATATAGAGAAAACTGGGGTTTAAGGGGGTAAACATTGGTAGCCTATAGGACCGTCTCGATGAGGCGGTTCTAACGAGCACACAAAACCTATGTTTGTAGTATAAATAAGAAAAAAATATCACAAATTTTCATCAGAAAAATTGCATTTTTTGAGGTTTGATTGTTTGTTTGATCTGATGTTTAACGTCCCCGTCAACACTATAAAGGTCATTTTGGAGACGTTGCTTCCAATTTTGTGGGACTTTTACCCGACATTGAGATGAAATGACACCTCAAGCCCTGTCGCCCAATGAAACCAATAGGGTTTATAAGCATATATACCGCATTGCCTGGGCAGGCTAAGATCCTCTAAGCGGTTTTAATTACCAGTACTCGTGTGAGGGTTGGTTTCAGCTCTGCGTGAAAGCATCATGCAGCCCATCTATTTCTTCAAGCCCCGATGGGCGGAGGTTTGAAAAATGTACTATATCACACGGATGTGTTATCGTAATGTTATTTCAAACGGGAGTGTTTTCCTAATGTCAGCACGCATACTCACTATTGCGCCTTATAGACTGCGTGACAAGTAGTAAGAGTTACATTGCTGCAAAAGGCCAAACGTAGGGATGGGATCGGAGTAAAAACTAGCCCTCAGTACGTGACCTTACTTCCGTGTATCATTACAACAAATAAGAGCTAAAATGAATCACTTTATTCTGGAGGTATATCACTAGAAAAAGTAACTTCTTAGGATTACATTAATTAAAGCTTTATAACTGATTAAAACTAGCAAAAGACAGAAAAGTTCATTTATTGTTACTTGTCCCGCTTCTTACTTTGGGAAGATTCTTGCGCAAGTAGGAATTCTCACTTTGCGCAACAAAGTGAGAATTCCTACTTTGCACAGGACCGAAATTGTATCTATTCTTACTTTGAGCAGAACATATACTATGGTATTCATTTCACGGATTTGTCAATATAATGCCTTTTTTCATGAAATTAAATGAATAAATGAATTTGTGTAGTTACTGTATTGTTGCATAAATTCCTGCATTATACACGGCCGACTTGAACGAAGTTGCAGGTAGTGCTTATAGTTTAACGGTCTATGCAACAATTTTAGGTCACATGGAGCCGGTCAGTTTATTTAACCACACTTTTCATTGGCATGTTTACATATAACGGATAACCAGTACAGCGCACATTCGCCACAACAGCTCCCTTTCTTGAATCTGCCAAACGGGGCGAATGACTGTTGGAGAGATTTCATGATCAAACTTCAAGAATGTTTCCAGACTGGAATCGAATCCCCGACCTCCTGCTCAACAGTCATACGTTCATCAAATTGAGGAGCTGAGGCGGGGGCTACAACAGTTGTATATCATTACGCCAACACATCAGTGTAAAATAGTGCATTCTTTGATACCTCCAAAACGAGTTTTTGTCTGATAAGAAATTGTGATAATTATCTGAGCCCCGCCAAGCGAATTTTGTGTCTTCGAGCATTCCGTCATGACAAATTTTAACTGCGCATGCCCAGCCATTCAGAGGGACCAGGGATATGGATTTCTGTCTGAAGGTTCCTCTTGATTCACTGCTTGTATGAGGCAGCAGCGAAGGTTCTGGCGAGACTGCGCGGATGCGCAGGCTCGTCTGAACCTTCGCTGCTCGCATAGGCGATAAGTACAAAAATCGCTTGACGGGGCCCATCTTATTTATACTTTTAAACGTAGGTCGTGGCTATTTAGAACAGCTTCATTGAGACTGTTCTAACACCTACAGCCTACGTAATAAACAAGAAATAAGAAAATAAAAGTATACCCCTGGCAAACCCCTTTTTCTGAATATAAAGTTGGGTTTAGAGTGATATTCACTTTACGGACTAATTATTTCTCTTTCAGGCCTTGGGAGATCGTTTGCTTTGACGCCATGCCCACTTCTACTGGGCTACTATTTCGACAAACGAAGAAGCTTGGCCTTTGGCCTTGCTTCGGCTGGTTTTAGTCTCGGGGGTTTCGCCCTCACGCCCGTCGTAGAGCTCATGTTTCAGAGCTACGGATTAACTGGAACTTTCATCGTGCTAAGCGGTTTAGCAACGCATACATTTGTCAGCGCATGCCTATTTAGACCTATAGAGCTTCAGCGACGGCTTTCAAATAAAAGGTTTGTAAGGTTTTTGTTTGTTTGATTTGAAGTTTAACGGCCCGTCAACACTGTCATTTTTGAGACGTTGCTTCCATTTTTTTTTAGACTCTTAGCTGACACGGAGATTAAATTACATCTCAAGCCCTGTCGTCCAATGAAACCAATAGGGTTTATAAGCCTGGACGGTCCGACTCTCGCCGCTTTGCCTGGGCAGGCATGTTTGTATGGTGGAATCTCGAAAAAGTGAGAATCGGCCTAAGACTAAATGCTCTACATCATCAGTGATTGGTCCTTTTTGCAGCCATTATGAAAACACGCCTATACATTTAACGCTGAAAACAGAAAATTTTAAGATGAAAAATAATGACATTTTTTTCTTATTTCTGCTCAAAATGTAGATTCTGGGTACACGTTAGAACCGCCTCATTGAGGCGGTTCTAACGTGTACCCACAATCTATATTTTAGAGCAGAAATACGCAAAAATAAGTTTTCCCCTGTAAACCCGTTTTACTATATAAAATGCGGTTCAAGGGGGTCAGAATTATATAGGCGTGATTTCGTGTTCATACAGTTTTTTTTAAATATAATTCTTATTTTTCCCAGAAAACACGATTTGGCATCTCATACAAATTATCTCCTACCTATGGAGACAATTGGCAGGATATACCAAACCCTGTTTTCTGGGAAAATTAAGAAGGTAAGAGACAGTTTGCATGAGGATTCAAATAAAAATAAAAAATGAGTTCCTTTAAGAGCAATGAAAACATTCATAAGAAAGAAGATGGGTCATACTACGTAGTTTCGGCTAATAAAGCCTCATCAGTGACCCTGTAATAATCCGGCAAAGAAAGCCCGAGGAAACATACTGCAATTTTGCGAATTTCGAATAGGCAGTCGATTCAAAGACTGATATAAATCAAAATGGTGTCCAAATAATTAAAAACCTGTCTAGAATATGAGTCTAAACCAATAATTTATTTCCGATTTCTCAGAATATTCTCGCTGATCTCAAAGGACCAAAAGTAAAATATAAATCCTGTTTTCTGGGGAAAATAAGAAATTATCAACATTTTTTTTTCGCCTGCTGAATTAGCCCCGAGAGTGGGAAAGGTTAATGGTGTTGACTGTTCCAGCTTTGACAAGTCCCTTCTATTCAAAAGCATTTACCAGATTACAAACAGTGTGGCGTTGATGAGATTGATCTACTCTGTATATGAATATCTGAATGCCCCTCCATCATGAAAAATGCCCATATATTTTGACTCCCTTAAACTCTACATTTATCGCTAAATCTGGGCTTTACAGGGGTATACAATATTTTTCTTATTTCCGCTTAAAAACATAGATTATGGATTCTCGTAAGAACCGCTTCCCCGATCCACAATCTATGTTTTGAACAGAAATATAAAAATATTAGATTTTTTTTATCTGAAAAGTTTCCTCTTTTGTTGTGTAACATTCTCAATGTATTTAAATAGGCAGATTTTCGTAATGCATAGCTTCTGAATCATCGAGTGTTTTAGCACACCTGTCACATAGTGACGAGGTGAGCTTTTGGGATCACTTTTTGTCCGTCGTGCGTGCGTCCGTAAACTTTTTCTTCAAACGACATCTCCTCCTAAGCTACTGATCAGATTTTGACAAAACTTCACAGGAATGATCCTTAGGTGGTCCCCTTTTAAAGTGGTTCAAATGGTTCCGGTCCGTTACACATCTGGGTCACATGAGCCAAAAATAGATTTTTTTTACTGCAAACTTCTGCTCTGAAACCGCATGGCCCAGGTCTTTGATATTTAGTATGAAGCTTCATCTAGTGGACCTCTAACAAAATTTTTCAAAATATAGCCGTTGGGCCAAAAATGCCCCCGCCCAGGGGCCCTTAGGTTTTAAATTGACGTATATAGGGAAAATCTTAAAAAAGCTTCATCTCTGAAACCACAAAGCCCAGGTCTTTGATATTTTGGTGTGAAGCTTCATCTAGTGGGCTTCTATCAAGATTGTTCAAACTATAGCCGTGGGGCCAAAAGTGCCCCCGCCCCGGGGCCCTTTGGTTTTATATAGGGCTATATAGAGAAAATCTTTTAAAATCTTCTTCTCTTGAACCGCAAGGCGCAGGTCTTTGATATTTGGTGTGAAGCTTCATCGAGTGGACCTCTATCAAGATTGTGACTTATATAGGGAAAATCCTTAAAAATCTTCTGCTCTGAAACAGCAAGGCCCAGGCCTTTGATATTTGGTGTGATGCTTCATCCAGTGGCTAAAATGAGTATTAACATCAAGAATAGAAACAGGCGACGATTCAGAATATATCAACGCAGTTAATAATACAGGTCTATAAGATTATTCGTTGCCTCTGAAGAAAATATGACAAATCATTTCGCCAATAACTTGACAACTAGTAACTACGACAATAACAAGGTATTCAATCATAATTATGACATCAATCATAATTATGACATTGAAATACTTGTACATTTATCAAAACACTAGGAAAATACACACGCCTGATCTCATGAAAACACCCCTATACATTTTTACCCCCTTGAACCCCACTTTTATATTGTAAAAACTGGGGTTTACAGGGGTTAACCTTATTTTTCTAAGTTCTGCTCTAAAATAAAGATTGTGGGTACTCGTTAGAACCGCCTCATTGAGTACACACAATCAATATTTTGAGCAGAAATAAGAAAAATATCACAATTTTTCTTCTGAAAATTTTCGTTTTTACGGTGGTAAAATTTACAATGTATTTGAATAGGCGTGTTTCCGTAATGCAAAAGCGTATTTGTCAATGGCTCAAACAATCGCAAGTTTCAAAGTAGAAGTAAAACAAAGATCAGGAATTGATACAATTAACTTACTCCACCCATAAAAGACACCAAAGGGAAAGAAATACAAACATTAAGCGACCAGACCATAATAGAAACCTAAACAAAGGAAGGCCATAAGGACAGTTACTTTCCCATAAAATGGCCATATGGCCATCCAAAGCCCGTGTCACGTCCTTCCTTGCAAAATCCCTTTTATAAGTAGAAACGTGAAGCAGTATGAAAATGAGGAACAGTATGATAAAATATTACAATTTTTTACTCAAAAATGTCTGTGCTGAAGCGACTATATGCACCATTATATCTGCGCATGTGTTGTTACGATAATGAATAAAGTTTTATTGCAATACATGCCTTTTCTTTCAGACGAAAAAACGACGTTGAAATTCCATTGAATTCAGCAAACACACGATCTTTTACAGCAAAAACTAGGACTATAGAATCAGTAGAATCAGTTGAACAATCCGAAACAACGTTAAACATGGATCAAAATGGATACCACATAAAAGACTTACATGACAAACATAGCATGAACAAATACACGTCCCATAACAAAGGCCGTCAAGACGAGCTTACAGATAATGCAGAAAATGATAAAGAAACACGTACCAACACAAACAACAAACTTAGAACTGAACGAAAACCCAGCAGAGACCTAAACAAACATGACAAAAAGAAAAGGAAGAAACTTATTTCCCTATCCATAGTAAAAGACATACGATTTTTAACTTTTCTGCTTGCCTTGTTTTTTAATTCATTGCCATCTACAAGTCTCTTTCTACCTTCCCTTGCTGTGTCACGTGGTCTGACTGAATTTGAAGCAGCCTACCTGTTGTCAATTACTGCTGGTTCTGACACAGTGTTCCGTGTTATCGCTGGACTGGTTCTTGACATGAAAGTGTTCAGGGACAAACGACCAGTCATTTACAACGCCATGACATTTTTACAAGCACTGACAGTCTTTCTTATTCCGTCCCTGTGGTCGTTTGGCAGTCTGGCACTGATTGTATGTGTTGAGGGCGCAGCACAAGGAGTAAAGAATGCACAGGTAAGCATCTAAGACCATGTTCATACTGTACGATTGGCGCCTATGTCTAAAGATGTAACGGATGATATCTTAACCCATTGCATGCGGAAAACCCCCAACGGGGTACCTTGGCAAACAGTGCGGACTCAAACGCGACGTCTGATAAGGGCCTGCACTGTTTTCTAGCAGAATTTTTCCGTCAAAAACAGAATAGAAACAAAAAATAGGCCTGTGGCCACTTATATGACATATTGACTTGCCCAACATATAGCAATCGAAGAGTCGACCAGTATACAATGGGTTAAAAGTGTCATGTCCGGTTTTACCATACATGAGGACGGTTTTACTTTGAGAAAAATCAGCCAAAGCTGCCGCCGCAACTACACGTCAAGTATATAATATTGACCCCCTAAAACTACACTTTTATATTGTTAGTAAAACTAAACGGGCCTCCGTGGCTTAGTTGTTAAGAGCGCTGTTTCTTAATCATTAGGTCTCTCACCGCTGTAGTTTCGACTCTGGTTCGATGTCTCATGTGAGCTGCTATGTTCTGCGAAAGGGTAGTATTTAAAAACAAAAACCAAAGAAAAAATAGGGTTGGCAGGGGTATATATTATGCTTCATATTTCTGCTTAAAACAGTTAATGGGTGCTCTTTAGGACCGCCCTACCGAGGCGGTTCTAATAAATACATACCCACTATTTTTGAGCAGAAATTTGAAAAAAAAAAACATATCAGAAGTTTTGTCAGAATTTTTTTATTATTATTTTTGGTGGAAAATTCTCAGTATATTTTAAAAAAACGCTGTTTAGAAATGAGCAGCGTAGCCTTTTTCAACACTAGGTGTGTTCAACTTACAAATTGCGTTGACCGACAGAGACGACTAAATCCAGTAAAACGCACCCTCATTACGCAAACACGCCTATACAAATACATTACCACCTTGATCGCCGAAAAAAAATGAAAATCTTTTGAAGAAAAATTGTGATATTTTTCTTATTTCTGCTCAAAATATAGATTGTGGGCACTCGTTAGAACCACCTCTGCTCAAAATATAGATTGTGGGCACTCGTTAGAACCGCCTCGATGAGTGCCCACAATCTATATTTTGAGCAGAAATAAGAAAAATAAGGTATACCCCCGGAAACCCCAGTTTTACTATATAAAAGTGGGGTTCAAGGGGATCAAAATTATATAGGCATGTTTTCGCGATGTGGTGATGGTACTTACCGCAAAGGCGATTAGCAACGACTCAGATGACAATCTCCCTATTGGCTTCTTTTTCGACGAACATTTCTGACATTTTTCTTATTAATAATCCGAACATAGGTTGTGGTTGCTCGTTAAAACCGCTTAATTGTGTCGGTTCTAACGACTCCCCTTAGCCTATAGATTAGATCCGATATCAGGAAAATAATATATAGCGCCGTAAACCCACTTGTTTCTATATAAAGTGGGGTTTCGAGGGAGGTCCATTTAATGTGATGCGGGGAACGCTAGAACCCGTTTCGATTTGACCTCTTGTGTCAATTTTAGCCTCTTTCAACTCGGTCGATTGCCCATACGGTAAGCAACACTTGAACAAGTCCGTGAAATGAACACCCCTAAACCCCACTTTCTATAGAGAAAACTGGAGTTTACGGGGGTATACATTAGTTTGCTTATTTCTGCTCTAAGATATAGGCTGTGGCTACTCGTTACAACCGCCTCATTGAGACGGTTCTAACGAGCAGCCACAACCTATAGATAACCTATAAATAAAACAACATATATCACATATTTTCATCGGAAAAGCAGCTATTTTGGAGATATGCACTATGTCACAAGGGTGCGTTAAAGTAAAGAGCATTACTTTTCCCTTGCCACTTGATTTGTACTGAAGCCCATACTTGACTAATAAATAGGTAATGGCACTAACCAATGAGCTACAACTTTATACTGAACCTTTTATGCCAAACCAGAAACATACTTGGTCTTAAATGACATTTCAAGAGAACATCACGAAAACGGGCCTACATAATTTTGACCCCCTTAAACCCTACTTTTATATAGCAAAACTGGGGTTTCCAGGGGGTAAACCTTATTTTTGTTATTTCTGCTCTAAAATATATGTTGTGGGTACTCGTTAGAACCGCCTCGATGAGGCGGTTCTAACGGGTACCCACAATCTATATTTTGAGCAGAAATAAGAAAACTATCGCAATATTTCATCTGAAATTTTCCATCTATCGGTGGTAAAATTTGCAATGTATTTGAATAGGCGTGTTTTCGTATTGATAAACATAAGTGAGTGTTGCATTACATTGGTATCTTACCCCATTGCTATAATCGTTATTGTATTATGTCAGAGGTCCGTTGTTATGGTTGATCTTCTCGGACTGGACAAACTGGCAAGTTCTATGGCATTGTCAATGACTGTACAAGCAGCTGGTATACTTCTGGGTCCAACGATTTCAGGTTTGTATCGATTCCCATTTTTGATATGCAAAGTTCTTATGCCGAAGCTAAAAAAGAAGTGAAGGAAAGATGTAGAATCGACACAATTGCCCCACACATTCAGTCAGAGGCACCGAAGACAAAAACAAACACGAACATGAAATAGCAACTAAACCCTGATGAAAACGCTACAAGCGGAAAACCAAAAGGGCAGTTACTTTCCCTCAAAATGGTCATCCAAAATAAAATATATAAGCTGTACACACATGCTAAGACGAACTATAACAACAAGAGGGCCATGATGGCCCTGGGTCGCTCACCTGATCCATATAACAAGTGGGCCCCGAGGAGGGCCATTTTTTGCCCCAGGGCTATACATGTAATGTGCATAATGTTGGTTGGTTGGTTGATTTGAGGTTTAACGTCCCCGTCAACACTGTAAAGGTCATTTTGGAGACGTTGCTTCCAATTTTGTGGGACTTTTACCCGACATTGAGATGAAATGACATCTCAAGCCCTGTCGCCCAATGAAACCAATAGGGTTTATTAGCATGGACGGTCCGCCTCGCACCGCGGTTCCTGGACAGGCTTAGATCCTCTAAGCGGTTTACCAGTACTAGTGTGCGGGCCGGAATCAGATCTGCGTGGAAGCATCATGCAGCCCATATATTTCTTCAAGCCCCTATGGGCGGGGGCTTACGTGCATAATGTTGAGGGAGGTCTAAAAAGGTGAAGCTTCATACCAAATATCAACAAAGGATACAATTTGAACAATCTTGGCAAAGGTCCACTAGATGAAGCTACACACCAAATATCAAAGACCTCGGCCTTGCGGTTTCAGAGAAGATTTTTTTAAAGATAAATGGCCCCGGGGTGGGGGGCATTTTTGGCCCCAGGGCTATAATTTAAACAATCTTGATAGAGGTCCACTAGATGAAGCTTCACACCAAATAAGTCTATGTAAAACCAAAGAGCCCCGGGGCGAGGGCATTTTTGGCCCCAGCACTATAATGCCCGGGGCGGGGGCATTTTTGGCCCCAGCACTATAATTTGAACAATCTTGGTAGAGGTCCACTAGATGAAGCTTCACACCAAATATCAAAGACCTAGGCCTTGTGGTTTCACAGAAGATGACTTTTAAAGATTTTCCATATATAAGCCTATGTAAAACCAAAGGGCCCCGGAGCGGGGACATTTTTGGTCTCAGGGCTATAATTTGAACATTCTTGGTAGAGGTCCACTAGATAAAGCTTCATACAAAAAATCAAAGACCTAGGCCTTGTGGTTTCAGAGAAGAAGATTTTTAAAGATTTTCTCTATATAAGTCTATGAAAAACCAAAGGGCCCCAGAGCGGGGGCATTTTTCGCCCCAGGGCTATAATCAGAACAATCTTGGTAGAGGTCTACTAGATGAAGCTTCATGCCAAATATCAAAGACCTGGGCCTTGCGGTTTTAGAGAAGAAGATCTTTAAAGATTTTCCCTATACAAGTCTATGAAAAACCAAAGGGCCCCGGGGTGGGGGCATTTTTGGCCCCAGCACTATAATTTGAACAATCTTGGAAGGGGTCCACTAGATGAAGCTTCATACCAAATATCAAAAGGCCTGGGCCTTGTGGTTTCAGAGAAGAAGATTTTTAAAGATTTTCCCTATATAATCCTATGTAAAATCATAGGGCCCCGGGGCGGGGGCATTTTTGGCCCCAGCACTATAATTTGAACAATCTTGGTAGGGGTCCACTAGATGAAGCTTCATACAAAATATTTAAGACCTGGGCCTTGTGGTTTCAGAGAAGAAGATTTTTTAAGATTTTCCCTATATAATCCTATGTAAATCCAAAGGGCCCCGGGACGGGGGCATTTTTTGCCCCAGCATTATAATTTGAACAATCTTGGTAGGGGTCCACTAGATGAAGTTTCATACCAAATATCAAAGACCTGGGCCTTGTGGTTTCAGAGAAGAGGATTTTTTAAATTTTCAGTGAAAAAAAAATCTAGTTTTGGCTCCCGTGACCTTGGTGTGCAATGGACCGTGACCATTTGAACAACTTTGAAAGGGGGCCACCTAAGGATCATTCTTGTGAAGTGTGGTTAAAATGCGATCAGTGGTTTAGGAGGAGATGTCGTTTGAAGAAATTGTTTACGGACGGACGCACGCACGCACGGACGGACGAAAAGTGATCCCAAAAGCTCACCTCGTCATTACATGACAGGTGAGCTAAAAACAAACCCAGACAGCAGTACTGCCTTGGAACGGTCAGTAAAATGTATTTAACTGGGGCGTGTGGGGGGAGGGCTTACATCGATTTTACTGGCCACAATGCTCGCTCCTGGTTCTGTCGCGGTTTAGACAAATAATGTGTTCAATCCTTACGATCATCAGTGCTACATCTCCGAGAACATAAAAATCAAACGATTACTATGGCCACAGTCCTCTTCACACTTAGCTCTGTTGTGGTTTAGATAAACAATCTTTAACAAGTTTCAAACGCTTGAAGCAAGAATGCATGACATTTTATCCAAAATGAATATGTCTAATGAGCACCCGTTTCTGCATTTTGCGTTTCAAAATGGTCTTTAATCACCGGTGTAAAACTGTGTCTCAGATAATGCTTACTTGTTGTGCAGGAGAACGATCTTACAGCTTCGGAGTTTGGATAAAATTAAGTACTATACACTCAGACTTAGCGGACCTCGCCAGCGACTTATCATTGTACGCGACCATATAGGCTGCCACGATTAATCTTATAATCGATTAATCGATCGATAAATTCCACAAAAATGATTATCATTTCTAATTTGCTTTTAATCGATTACTTGATAGGTACAATTTACTACCCACAGTTATGCCTAAAATAGCTGGATGAGTGGCAAACAGTGCAGACCCTGATGAGACGCCGCATTATGCGGCGTCTCATCTGGATCTACACTGTTTGCTCAGGCCTGTCTGTTCAAATATACATATGGTAAAGTGCAACATATGGTAAGAGTCATGCTAAGAAAGCCAGACAGGTAAAATAATGACAAAAATCTTAGCGATTACTAATCGATTATCGTTCGCAATGACAGGACTGATAATCGAATATCTCTTTAGCTCCGATTAGCCAGCCCTAGCCGCCGCCGACCATATAGGCCGTATCCTATATTTTATTCAAGGATAATGCCAACGCTTTGCATAATTTGTGTATTCTATATTTTCTGAAAATTAACCCTTATCTTGCTGTTCACGACAACCCCTACCTTTGCAAACAGTGAAGATCCAGATCAGATGGCTTCTGAAGAAGCCATCTGATCAGGATCTACACTGTTTGGCATTCAGTTTATGAATTTGTAGCAATAAATTACATCAAGTAATTTGATTGGCTGATAGACAGAAATGGGTGTGGCTTAAATGAATATTCAGCAAGAGAAGGGCCGGTTAAGAGGAAGAGTAGCACTACCTGATATATTTTTCGCTTCTTGTACCGCTTGTTGGCTTTTACTTAGAACCTGTTTTTTGCCGTCCGTGACGTGATGGTGTACTTTTTGCTCTGGTGTTTATTTCTCCTCTGTCAGTTAAGAAGAGACCCCTATTGATAAGGATTACAAAATATTTTGTCAATGTTTCGTGCAACAAAAGGGTAGGTGTTACAAAATACGCCTCAAATGAGCAGCGATAAAAGCCAACATAACACTCATTACGTAAACTCGCCCATACAACTACGTTGTAAATTTAACAGCAAAAAAGGAGAAAATTTTAAGATGGAAAATTGTGATAGTTTTTCTATTTCCGTTCAAAATATAGTATGTGTGTACATATTAGAACCGCCTCATCGAGGCAGTTCTCACAAATACCCACAATCTATATTTAAGACCAGAAATAAGGGGAATAAGGTATTTACCCTTGTTAACCCTAGTTTCATTTTATAAAAGCTGGGGTCAAAATTATATTTCCGTTATGTTCACTTCCTGTTGGTCAAATGGCATCCGTGCAGCGAGCAGCGTATAGAGACCAGACTGGCGTAAGTCTTTCTTATCCTTCACAACCGATAATATGTCTTCTGTGTTGGGATGAAAGTATGTATAATGCTTGCATTTATATAGACACATCCAAAGTCTACGTCACACAAGGTCAAAGGTCATTAGTCTCGTTTTATCTGGTGGGCAAAAAAACTTCCGGTTCCATACTCTACCGTTGATGTAGCACGAATTATTTTCTGTAATAACTATTGTTAGATCGTCTTTCTATCAAAACTGTTTGCCACAAACCATTTTTGACATTAAACTGATTCGTTTTCGTATAAAATTGGATAGAAAATATACATGCTTTAATCTTATTTCCATTCGTTAAATAAAGCACATCGACTACGTTTTGACATGATGGTGGGTAGTTTTATAACGCTATTTAGGCAACAAAATGTGCGATAAAATGTCAGAAGAGACTGGTTCTATATCATTTATTGCTTCAAAAACACAAACTGACAATGGTCAGTTAATTTTGTGGAGAAGAAATGAGTTTAATCACATGATAAATATTCGAAATTCTCATTGACACTGTACGGCAACAGTCATGTTTTACCAACCAGATAAAAGAGTACCTCTACAGGTAATTGGCGCATGCGCAGTGAAATGTAAACAAGGTCACGTGCAAAACATTGGATCCGTCTATAACAATAAAATGCAGCATTATCCCGGTAATGTTACTTTGGTTCATGTGTTTCAGGTTTACTGAAGGATATATATGGTTCGTATGATGGTGCGTTTTATTTTGGAGGATCAGCTATACTGGCAGGCGCTTGCATAATGGCTGGCGGAAATATACGAAAAATGTACCTTGACAGACAAGAGAAAATCAAAAAGATAACTTGTAAAGAAGACAGTACTTTATAAACTAAAAACAGCTTTTAGAGATCATAATGGATATTTTCATACATGCCGTTTTCTATATACTAGGTCAAAAAAGTAACTGTACCAACTTCCGGGTAAATTTCAGTAGCTATCCGGTAGCTATTTAGCTAAAAACGGCTGGTGACATGCGCACCGGACGTTTAGCTACATAATGCACAACTTTGCCCACACTATTCTGCTCAAGAGTTGTCTTGCGATATGAACAAAGAAAGGTTTTGCAAGGTTTTTGGCATTGTGCATGCAATATTATTTTTGTATCTGAGATGCTAGATCATGTCCACTGAACATCGAAACTCACTTGACCTTTACAACATCTCATGATCTAGCACTACACTCAAGGCTTTAATTTGTGAAATTCTCAGATTATTTCCCTTTCAATTAGAAATATAGCAATATTCATACCGTTGTTATTTCTATACCTGTCATTCAATTTTTGAAATTTCTTTAAAAACCGCTTTGTTACCACCATTGCTATTGACCATGATGGAAAATAAGGTAGAAGATTCATGTAGCATGTACGGGAATCCGGGTCAACTCGGCCTTGAGTCAAGTCGGCCTGAGTCAACTCGGCCGGGTCAACTCGGCCTGGTCAAGTCGGACCCCAGTACGAAGTTAGCTCGATGGACGTGTCCTTAATGAAATGATAAGCTACTACATACATCTTTATATCTGTGCCCTTCCGTTTTTCTCTCTGTTTATTCATATTGCATACATCTTTTACAGTAGACCTCGACGGCAAGGTTGGATTGTCATAAAACATTAACATTTCTAATCAATTAGTGGACAGCAGATTAATACCATTAAGAATAAGTCAGAACAAATACTTAGGATGTGGTGTGGTATTTTTAACTAGACTGGAAAATTACTCAAATTTAGAAACAAATGGACCCGAAATGAATGTTAACCTTTGATGTGATTGTATACATTTGATGTGAATTCGCCAGTATTTATCAATGCAGCTCGAACATGTGCAGTTAAGCACGATTCCAACTGATAATTTTCAGAAAATATAACTTTGGTCAAAAAAAACGAAAAAAATTCTCTATTCACTAAAGTTTCTTGTCATATATAATGCTTGACAAATGCAGGCCGAGTTGACCCGGCCGATTTGATTCGGGACCGACTTGACTCAGGGGCCGAGTTGGTTATAGGCCGAGTTGACCCGTTTCCATGTACGGTCCCCGCCCATACGGGCTTGAAGAAATATATGGGCTGCATGATGCTTCCACGCAGAGCTGATACCGACCCGCACACGAGTACTGGTGAACCGCTTAGAGGATCTAAGCCTGCCCAGGCAAAGCGGTGCGAGTCGGCCCGTCCATCTGGTTTAATTGTTCGACAAGGCTTGAGATATCATTTCATCTCAGTGTCGGGTAAAAGTCCCACAAAATTGGAAGCAATGTCTCCAAAATGACCTATACAGTGTTAATGGGACGTTAAACCCCAAATCAAACAAACAAATCAAGTAGCATGTAGCCATTACGAAAACACGCCTATACAAATACATTGCCACCTTTATCGCCGAAAAATATGGAAATTTTATGATGAAAAAAAATGTGATATTTTTCTTATTTCTGCTCAAAATATAGATTGTGGGCACTCGTTAAAACCGCCTCATCGAGGCGGTTCTAATGAGTACCCACAATCTATATTTTAGAGCAGAAATAAGAAAAATAAGGTATACCCCCGGAAACCCCAGTTTTACTATATAAAAGTGGGATTCAAGGGGGTCAAAATTATATAGGCGTGTTTTCGTGATGTTCAAAGAATCGGAGGCGGCCTATACGTGATCGTCTGTTTCTCGTAGCAAATAGAACTAAAATTCCACATCGTTTGTGAATAGACACAAAGGGTATCTAATAAAAGGTTACATGTATCAAATTTTAGATGGGAGTTTTATGGTGTTAAATCTTGGCTTTTTTAATGATTTATTCTGCGAAATCGTCACAGTGAGACATTGGGTGTTTAAAACAATAGCCTACGCCGGCGAGATTACATAAACAAAATCAGTTTGAATTTTTGCATGACAAAAATGAGTCCTCTAATCAAAACAAAACAAATTGTGTGTATTTTTCATTTGTAGGAACTATGGTAACAAAAGCAATTTTATGTATTGGAATTTTTTGACCAAGTATATTTAATAGAGTAATAAGATTGAGTGAGTGAGTGTTTGAGTTTTACGTCCCACCAACAGCTAAGGTCATACGGAGACGGGACCTCGGTTTAAAGACTCATTCGAAAGTCTGGAGAAGCCCGGGGTCGATCCTGGGATCCCTGGTTTACAAGGCGAGTAGCGTAACCACTACACCACGGAGGCTTCTAATAAGAGTAATAAGAAAGTACAAACTGAGTGGTGGTAGCTGGCAACGGCTGTCACGCCAAGCCATACAGGAATAACGGTCTGACCGACTGTGCCACAACGCTCCTAAAAAGGAGTTTCATGGAACATTGTTTTGGCCATTTTTCCTGCATGACACGTCAGATCGAGTTACTAGGTATGGTTGTGCGTTGGCACACTCGGACTTCTATGATGGATGTCTGGATCCTATGGAAAATGAAGCTTGCAAGTATATTATTAAAAAAATTAAGATCTGTCAAACGTCAACAGACAACCGGCCTTGGATCATCTTCCTAAAAAATCGTAGACAACAGAAAGAATAAAGATTCGAACTCACGCTGACAATGGCTGCCGCGCCTAGCCATACAGGAATAACGGTCTAACCGACTGCGCCACTACGCTCCTCGAAAAAGAAATTTCACGGAGTAGTGTTTATCTCATTTTTTCTGCAATGCCCTTCAGATAGAGTTAATAAGTACCGTTGTGCGTTGGCACACTCGGATTTATATCATGGATGCCTGGGTTCCATGGATACTGAAGCTGGCAAATATTTTATTATAATTTAAGATCTATCAAACTTCAACAGACACCCAGCCAGGTTCTGAAAAAAAATTAAATGCTTAAATTGACAGTAAGGGCTAAGCCTGTCCAGAAAAAGTTTGGTGGCTTTTCGCGAAATTATACATATCAAATGTATTTGGTCTCGGACACAGGATTTGCCAGGTCGTATACGTTCCTTTCATGGAACGTAATATTAACGATCATATGCAAACTTTTACGTGGGAGGTCACCCAGAAAATTAGTTGATTATAAATGAAAGCCAGTACTCCACGGCAGCCCTATTTTTACACAGGTTGGTCCTTTTATTTTAAATGGGCCTCGTCAAGCGATTTTGGTACTTATCGCCTATGCGAGCAGCGAAGGTTCAGGCGAGCCTGTGCATCCGCGCAGTCTCGCCAGAACCTTTGCTGCTCGCTCATACAAGCAGTGAATCAAGAGGAACCTTCAGACAGAAAGCCATATCCCTGGCCCCTCTGAATGGCTGGGCATGCGCAGTTAAAATTTGTCATGACGGAATGCTCGAAGACACAGATTCGCTTGGCGGGGCTCAAATGATGGATGGTCTTAAAAATTACTAGTCTCCTAGGTACTATTTGCTGGAATAGTCAAGCATATGTATTGCGAAGTTGTTTATTTCGTAAAAGGTTCAATGATTTGGGGATTTAATTTCTTATTAATGTCTGTATCAAGTGTAATTCAGCATCTATAGTAATGCACCTGTAATTCCAAGTCGGTGTGACCGCAATCTGTCTACTTATAGACAAATCCAAACACTACGTCATCACTCAATAATACTATTTGCCGGAACGTACCGGTGGTGGGCAAAAACGTCTTTGGTCGTTTATCGCCATTGTAAATGCGATGTTATTTTCTGTAAACTTGTATTTTGTTTGGACTCGAAACGACAAAATTGACCTTTAAACTTTTATAATAAACATTTCTTAGCTACGATTTGAGGATATTTTTGATGATAATTACCTGTTCACTAATTACCCCCCTCGGGGCTTGAAGAAATAGATAGGCTGGAACCGTCCTCACACTAGTACAGGTAAACCGCTTAGAGGATCTAAGCCTGTCCAGGAACCGCGGTGCGAGTCGGCCCGTCCATGCTTATAAACCCTCTTGATTTCATTGGGTGACAGGGCTTGAGATGTTATTTCATCTCAATGTCGAGTAAAAGTCCCACAAAATTGGAAGCAACATCTCCAAAATGACCTTTACAGTGTTGACGGGGACGTTAAATCTCAAATCAAACAAACAAAGCACGTAACGAAGCGGGACGGTCTTAACCTAGTGTATTTGTAATTGAAAAAAAACACCCGGTGTATCTACTAATCTTACACTAGATCTATACTCAGTAGCCATATTTGCAGCTAAACTTTACCAGTGCAGGGCAAATAGTCGACGCTGCTATAATATGACGTCATTCTATGGTGAAAATACTGAGTACGCGATGACAAAGAGTATGGTGTCCTGTTTGCGTTTTACCTGATATCTGCATTAAAAAAACAGATACCTGCATTGTAAATACAGATATCTGTAATTGAAATGCAGATATCTGTAATTCAATCGCAAATATCTGAATTATAGGATTAAATACAAATATCTGCAAATGCAGATATCTGTTTCTGTATTTCACGCGATGATTTTGATTTTGAGATTGTAAATTTTCATTTCGGGGCAGGAGATGAAAATTTGACATATCAAACCATCGAAATAGGTATTGTCAATATTGAATAAATCATCCAAATATGTAGAAGTCGAGCTAAAGACTTCAATGATTTCAGATTGGTTTTCAACGGAAAGGGTTGTCCATGAAGAAAATCCATGTCACTACTGCTATGACCTTGATAGACCTGGTGAAAACTGTCCATGGAATCAGTAGGCACTGACCATGAACTCAACGGACACTGTCCATGGACTCATTGAACATTCTCCATGGACTCAGTGGACTTTGTTGCAGAAGCCCTCAGGGGATTTCCAGACACTTTGGCCCCACTACCACCTCGGCCCCTAGACAGGTCGGCCCAAAACCAAGTCGGCCCTAGACACCTCGGCCCTAGTCACCTCGGCCCTAGACACCTCGGCCCCACTGTCACCTCGGCCCCTAGACATCTCGGCCCCAAAGACACCTCGGCCCCACTTTTGATATCTGTTAGGGTATGGGAATTTATATCATGTTAAAATCGGTACCGCTCATCGGGACTTCAAGAAACCGACAGCCTGTGACATGAGTACTGGTAAACCGCTTAGAAGTTCTAAGCCTGGCCAGGAAAAGCGTTGCGAGTCGGACCGTTCATACTTATAAACCCAATCGGTTGGCTTGAGATGTCATTTCATCTCAATGTCGGGTAAAAGTCCCACAAAATTGGAGGCAACGTCTCCAAAATGACCGATACAGTGTTGATTGGGGCGTTAAACGTCAAATCTAACAAACAAAACATCATGTTAACAAGCCCGTGTAATGAAGACCCTGCTCTACATCAGTTTATATGGGGAAAACTGAGGCTCATATGGACATACATAAAGCTTATTTTTCTTATTTGAGCAGAAATAATAAAAAAATGTCACAATTTGTCCTCTTATAATGTTCGTTTTTTTTTTCGGCGGTAAAATTTACAAGTCATTTGTATAGGCGTGTTTTCGTAATTCTTATTTCTGCTCCAAGATACAGGTTGTGTGTACTGGTTAGAACCGTCTCAATGTGCAGGACGGATCAGAATGCGTCTGTGACAACCTTTAATCACAACTAGTTTAATATTAATGTGTTTATGCAAACTAATCATTTCATAGATCCCTTTAATATAAGTTAACAGTTCTGTGCGATAAACCATCTCCTTGAGAGCGATGAACCTGTATCAAAGATCTATGTTTTCGTGCAGAAGCAAGAAATATAATTTTTAACAACTTTTCGTTATATAATTTTGGTTTTACGGAATTTTCTATTAAGTTGTTAGGAAATAAGATCAAATTATTTTATTGCTATTTTTATTTCATATAAAAATAACAATAAAACCAATGGGACGTTTATAATAAACACGACAACGCATACACGACATTTTCAGGTTTCTTAAGGACAGCTAATCGCCCGCCGCCTTCAACCGTGTCGTTGACCATGAGTCAGCATCACGAAAAGTGGGGTTTAGCGGGTTGTTCTAATTGTGAATATTTGACACTGTTGTCAATGAGCCTTTTCTACAAAATTATGTAGGGCCATGGAGACTTTGCGTTCAGTGCACATCCAGATCCAGCTGATCTGGATCTACACTGTCATTCAATTTGCGAATTTTAAATGAATACAATATATATGTATCAAGTAATTTGAGGGTCTGAAATGTGTCTAATAAATAAATAACTTATACAGTATACTTGTTACTGTCCGTCTTTAAATAGAGCTGAAATAACAATCAAATAGGAATTTCTGAATGTGTGAAAATTGATAACAATAGAAACATACTGAGCAATTCCTACAAAAATACGAGTAGTGAAGACTTCGCACACAGTGCACATCCAGATCTACACTGTTTCCCACTAATATATTAATATAGTACACATGTATTAAGTAATTCAAGTGGCTGATAGTCAGAACTGTGACTAATAAATAAAAAAATAAAGTATACAATCTGCCTTTAATTTGAGCAAGAATGACAATCAAATGTGTGAAAATTGATAACAATGATCTGTTTATCATCAAGGATCTCTTTATTGGGGGAAAAGGGATTAGTAACTCCTGGTTGTTTATTGAGCTTCACACTTCACTAATTTAAGTCAATAATTAATTGTTCTTTTTGCTAAATAGTGTACTAACCTGAAATTCATTTATCCTTACCCCGCTGAACACGATAATCCTTATCATTGCAAACAGTGTAGATCCTGATCAGAATGCTTCTCTGAACCGGATCTGCACCGTTTTTCATGCATATTTTTTTTTAATTGCAGCCATACATTAAATTAATTGGTTTACTCCAGTTCAGCGAACCTGAACACTGATAATTACCTAATAAATAAATAAATAATAAATAGTTTGTTTGTATTGGAGTTTAACGGCCCAGTCAACATTATTTTAGTTCATTTTCGAGCCGGGCAGTTTACCAGAACAAAACAGAACATAACTTTATTGATGAATAACATCTCAGACCACTCGGAGATGGCATACGAGAATAAATGTTTACATGAACAAAACCATACCTATCCACACATATCCTGGGCAGGGTTATACGTAAGCGGTTAACCAATACAGTGCACATGTTTTTCGCCAGAAAGTGACAACTGCCCTTCTTGAATCAGCAGAAGGGAGAGAATGACCGTAGAAAATATTTCATAATCAATCTCCACGAAAGAAAGTTGCCGACCCCGGTAGGTATCGAACCCGCGTCCTCCTGATCACCAGTCAGACGCGCATCCGACTTAGCTACCGAGGCCGAAAAAAATGAAATAAATAAATATGTTAACAAATAGAAGATTATCCCCCAGCATCACCATGATTGACGAAACCGAGGAATGATTTTTTTTTAGGGGGGGGGAGGGGGTGGGGCCCACCCTCCGAGGGGTGGGCCCCACCCTCCGATCCATCCAGATATCCATCCAATTAGTAAGGATAATTAGGTATCATGTTCTTATTGAAATTAATTTAAAAAGTATTTTAGCGGTGTGGAATTATTTCGGATAATAAAAAAGCTTATAGCTGATCAAAAGAGCAGAAATGTAGAAAAAAGAGCCTGCTCTAAAGCATGCTGCAATGCAATTAGAATTATACATTGAAATAAAAGGGGGGAATTTTCAAATGTTTCAAATGTATCTTCCATTCTTCTTAAATGGACATATAGCTTTTCTATTTAGTTACGTTATAATATATAATAAATTTATATATTATAGGTTCAAATATTCGTGGCTCCCTATCAAAATAATCAAATCAGCAAATAAAAATAAAAAAAAAACCTCATCGGGCTTCCAACCCGATCTCCTATTTAAGCGGAAGCCCCGTGAAAAGCAAAGTGGGGCCGAAGTGTCTAGGTATATGGGGCCGACGTGTCTAGGGGCCGAGGTGTCCAGGGGCCGACCCGTCTAGGGTTTCAATTTTATGTGGGGCCGAGGTGGTTTTGGGGCCGAGGTGTCTAGGGGCCGAAGTGTCTAGGGGCCGAGGTGGTTTTGGGGCCGAAGTGTCCTGTTACCCCTCAGGGCACCTTAGCATTATTGTTGGGAGAAAAATACAATTGCCAAATCAGTACTTTTTTCAATATATAGCTTTCAAGCACATCACATATGGCGGCAAGGATGAATACTTATCTGAAATTCATGTGATGAAGGAATGATCAAAAGCTAAGGGCTCTAAATCAGTAAATTGAACTGACTCATAACCAAAAATTCCCCATTCAACAGAATATTAATAAGTTGTAAATCTGCAGTGCCTTCAAATCTGATTCAAAGACCAAATTAAATTTGAGCACAGTTAAGTAACACAAGAAGTATTGTACCAGGATTGTTTTAGCTACAGTCTGTATACAAGAACCTTTACAAGATTTCTGAAGTTTAAAACAACAAACGACTGCTCGCCTCACAAACTTGCATGTCTGTAATCTATATCAGGTCCTTTTTCTGGCCAGCAGTATTGCTGATGATAAACAGAGGCCATTTTATTCTCAGTATACTGCCTCAAGCCCTCGTGGGCATTCTGGCCTGCCCTGGCAGGATCCTGAAGACATACAATACTGGGGACATTTTCACTTTCTCCTTTTTTTGCTGCAGTGTATGTGTTGTTTCATGCGCAGCGCTGTGCTGCTTCTGTCACTTTGCCAAATTCGTCAGTCACAATTACATCGGAACCAGGGAACCAGTCTGCTGCTACATCCATATTGTCAGACACATCTTCAGCAACTGTCTATCTGTTGTTTTTTTATGCTCCCCGAAGGGGGAGCCATATAGTCGCCGCTTTGTCCGTCCGTCCGTCCGACCGTCCGTCCGTCCGTCCGTCACGCTCTATATCTCTAAAAGTATTAAAGGTATTTAAGTGAAACTTGATATACTGATAGAGGGCGATGAGAGGAATCGTAAAATACAAGAACCATAACCCTGTCACCAGTATTTATGGAGTTACTTCCCTTCTTAACTATTTCAATGAAAAGATTGTCCGGAGCATATCTCTGAAAGTATAGAAGGGATTTAAGTGAAACGTGATACATTGATAGATGGCCATTAGAGGAAGTGCAGAGTGCAAGAACTGTAACTCTATCACAAGTACTTACAGAGTTATTTCCCTTTTTAGTTTTTGCTGTATTAAGCTTGTCCAGAGCATATCTCTAAAAGTTTTAAAGGTAATTTAGTGAAACTTGATACACTGATAGGGGGCTATGAGAGAAATAGCAAAATGCAAGAAGCATAACCCTACCAACAGTATTTACGGAGTTACTTGCCTTCTTAATTAGGGCCACACACAGTATTTTGGGTGCCCTATAGTAATCTCCTTGTCAGTCAGTTTCAAATCTAAACCAAGAAGCCTCCGTGGTGTAGTGGTTACCCTACTCGCCTTGTAAACCAGGGGTCGCAGGATCGATCCCGGGCTTCTCCAGACTTTCGGATGAGTCTTTAAACCGAGGTCCCGTCTCCGTATGACCTTAGCTGTTGGTGTGACGTAAAACTCAAACACTCACTCACTCACTCAAATCTAAACCAAAACATTTAACCGGTTATAACTTCAAAAGTATTATCCCAAATCCCGTGAAACTTCACACTCATACTAACAATCACAAGAGCTACAGTCTGACAAACCATATTGCTTTTGTCCGTGTGTTTGTCACGCCTTAACCAAAAAAACTTAACCTCGGTCATAACTTCAAAAGTATTTGCCCTACTCTCATGACACTGCACACAATTACTAACTATCACAAGACCTACATTCTGACAAAGGGCCATAACTATATTGCTTTTCGGTGTGTGTTTGTCAGGCCATAACCAAACAACTTAAACTTGGTCAAAATTTTAAAGTATTTATCCTACTCTCATGAAACTTCACACACATACTTACCATCACAAAACCTACAGTCTGACAAAGGGTCATCATTATGTTGCTTATTTTCACTGAATTATCTCCCCTTTTTCAAAAAATATCTCCTGTTGTTTCATAACCATGGGTAATAGGGCTTTCACATTTCACATATGTTTTCCTTGTGACATTCTTCATTATACCCCCGGCATACGAAGTATGCAATGGGGGTATATAGTTTTTGTCTTTTCCGTTTGTGTGTCCGTAAACAATTATTTTGTGTCAAAGATATCTCAGGAACTGCTTCACATAGAAACTTGAAATTTTGCACACATGATCAGTATGACTTCTTGTATTGTGGGAAAGAAAATAAGGGCCAAGGGGTCAGACCTTTTAGAGCTATTTCCCTTTGTAGTTCTTGATGGCACTGGCCGGGGGTATACGTGCCCCACTGGGCACTTTTGTCTAGTTGAAAATCACTTACTAGGGAACACAAAACTGAGTTTCTTTGTCTTATGGTTTAAGATTTACATGCCCTTGCACAGACGGGGGCCTTACATTTTTCCTTATTTTTGCAGTCTTTGTTGAAAATCACTAACTAGGGAATTCTTAGACTTTAGGTTAAACCCATTTGGTACCGGAAACCCCAAAAGGGGTAAGTGGCAAACAGTGCAGGCCCAGATCAGATGCCATGAAACTCGTGTTTGTCACGCCTTAACCTGGCCCTACTCTTATGAAACTTCACACACATACTTACCATCACAAGACCTGCATTCTGACAAAGGAGAATAACTTGTGTGTTTGTCACACCTAAACCAAAAACCTTAACCTCGGTGATATCTTCAAAAGTAATGTGTCTACTCTCATGAAACATCACACACATAATTACCATCACAAGACCTACATCCTGACAAATTGCATTTGGGTGTGTGTTTGTCAGGCCATACCCAAACAACTTAAACTCCGGTCAAAATTTTAAAAGTATTTGTCCTACTCTCATGAAACTTCACACACATACTTACATT
Organism: Lucinisca nassula; assembly: GCA_963580285.1. Taxonomy (NCBI): domain Eukaryota; kingdom Metazoa; phylum Mollusca; class Bivalvia; order Lucinida; family Lucinidae; genus Lucinisca; species Lucinisca nassula. The sequence continues at coordinate 64,482,343 of OY757010.1, forward strand.
ACAAAAACCTACATTCTGACAAAGGGCCATTACTATATTGCTTATTTTCACTAATCATTTCCCCCTTTTCAAAAAAATATCTCCTGTTATTTCATAACCATTGGTGATAGGGCTTTAATGTTTCACATGTGTATTCCTTGTGACATTTTCCATTGAAAATCACTTACTAGGGAACACAAAATTGAGTTTCTTAGCCTTATGGTTTAAGATTTACAGGTCCTTGCAGGGAAGGGGCCTTACATTTCTCATTTTTTGCATTCTTTGTTGAAAATCACTACCTTGTTTTTTTATTTGTACTCAAAACATCAGCTGAGGGTACTCATTAGAACCTCCTCATTCAGACGGTTCTAACGAGTACCCATAACCTTTGTCTTCAAACAAATCTTATCAAACTTCAAAGTGTATAGGATCATTTTACTAAAATAACCCTCCTACTACGCATCTTCGGGGAGCATCCCTCGGTTTCACCGATGCTCTTGTTTTTTTTTTTTTTTTTTTTTTAATTCTAATGACCACAGTTATCTGAAATATACAGTAAAATTCCGCTATTAAGACCAGCTAAAATTCAGATTAATCTGCTTTCAGAAGCTTATTTAGTAGGTTGTAGTTTTTCTTTGTTTTTTTTTTCTGTATACAGTGGTCTCTGGTCAGAGATCACCTTTGGGACTGTTCAAAAGTTGTCTTAAAGACCACTTTTGAACAGTCCTAAAGGTGGTCTTAATATAGGAATTTTACTGTATATATTAAAGAAAAATCAAACAACACACATAGTCATAAACCAATCCTGTACAAATTAGTAAGGCTGGCATCATTAATCTGGCATACCTGCCAACACTCCCGATTTGGTCGCGGCTCTCACGATTTATTGTGTGTCTCCCAAACGATCGTTTTTTGAAAACAAAGCTACATTTAAAATGAACACCAATAGAACCACCGCCTGTAGAGAGAACCACTGTGGAGTTTAAATTTGTTCTGTTTGCTGTTCTTTTTTCGATTTGTATATACAGTAAATGTGTTTGTTTGATTTGATGTTTAACGTCCCCGTCAACACTGTATAGGTCATTTTGGAGACGTTGCTTCCAATTTTTTGGGACTTTTACCCGACATTGAGATGAAATGACATCTCAAGCCCTGTCGCCCAATGAAACCAATAGGGTTTATTAGCATGGACAGTCCGCCTCGCACCGCGGTTCCTGGACAGGCTTAGATCCTCTAAGCGGTTTACCAGTACTAGTGTGCGGACCGGATTCAGCTCTGCGTAGAAGCATCATGCAGCCCATATATATCTTCAAGCCCCTATGGGCGGGGGCCGGTATATACAGTAAAATTTCTATATTAAGACCACCTTAACCAGAGGACGTTGTGTGCAGAAAATACAAAGACAAAGTAACTGCAACCTTCTCAATAAGCTTTTTAAAGCAGAATTAGTCTTAATTTTGTCTTAATAGCGGAATTTCACTGTACATTGCTCAAAACTATTAAAGCAGCAAACTTTTAAGCCTGTATAACATCACCGCTTGTAAATTTTCAAACTCAAGGAAAGGCACTAATTTATAGTGACATCTCTTACCGACGTTCATGCAAACGTCAAGAAGCAAGGTCAACCTGTAAAGCAAGAATGTGTGCTACAGCATGGATACTCCTACAAAACGGCAAAAATTGAAGAAGTTGAGGTCGCTCAAACTGTCACTTTGCTTGAAAGTGGGTAGACCCAAAGGATCGTTGCTGAACGCTTTGATTTATCGAGAAGTGTTGTTTCCAGGCTATGGAGGCGCTACCAGGAGACAGGCGAGCTTACTAGACGGGAAGGGCAAGGCCGACACCACATGACGTCACAAAGGGAAGATCATTTGTTTGTTTGTTTGTTTGTTTGATTTGAGGTTTAACGTCCCCGTCAACACTGTAAAGGTCATTTTTGAGACGTTGCTTCCAATTTTGTGGGACTTTTACTCGACATTGAGATGAAATGACATCTCAAGCCCTGCCGTCCAATAAAGGAAAGAAATCTAGCGCAACGAAATCGGCAGTACATGACCAGAAGGCTTCACGTTGATTTCCAGCATGCAATCGGCCAAAGGATATCCGATCAAACAATACGTAACAGGTTACATGAAGGTGATCTGAGGGACAGACGCCCGGCAAGAAGGCCTATTCTCACCAGGCGACATCGTGCACGGCGATATGAGTTTGCCCAAGAACATCAGAACTTGCGATTGCAAGACTGGCGTACAGTTCTGTTCACGGATTTAAGCAGATTTCATCTGAGTGCATGTGATCGTTCGCTGGGGCAATCGGTGACAATTTCATTCTGATGCAGGATACTGCGCGCCCCATACTGCTAGATTGTGCATGGATTACCTTAATCGTGATACTATTGAAATAATAGACTAGCCGGCACGTTCTCCTGACTTAAAACCCAATAGAACGTATGGGACATTCTTAACAGGCGATCATCCACCAATGGCTATTCAAGAACTCACAAACATCCTTAGACATGAGTGGGAAACACTAGCTTTACAAACTGTTCAACATTTGGTTCGTAGCATGCCTCGGCGATGCCAGGAGTGTTGTGCTGATCGAGTTGGTCATAGGCATTACTGACAGGAAAAAGTGACTTATTTGCGCATGTCTATGACATTTGGAATAATCTGACGTAAAGATGGCGATTTCTGAAACATTTATGCAAATTCCTCCTTAACAGGTTACAGGCCGTGATTTTTGAACTGATTGCAAATGCTTGCCATATACATGTTGCAGATAAAGTTATTCATCTCTCGGAATCGTTGTTTCATCATCATTATCCAACGAGGAAATGTGTGTTTGCTCCTTTTATTGTGTTGAGCAGTATATTTCCTATTTTGTTTTCTTCATTCTTCATGTTCTTAGTTTCTCTTCCTCTTGGCGCCATTGGTAGGCTGTTGTCATTGATAGTGGCTTTTCCTGGACATCTATTTCCTTATTAATATAACCACTCTACATCTATGTCAGGGAAGGCAACTGCAGCTCAGTGGTTAGAGCATGCGACTTCTACCTGAGCGGCCGTGTTTTGAATCATATCACAGTCGGGAATTTTTACCAGTTATGCTTCTTTCCTTTGTAACTACTTTAATGTTGTAAGAATTAAGCATTAAAACAGCTGTAAGATCAAGACACGACAACATATTTTTGGCAGTCCAATCACTTGCAACTAGCAGTTTAACAAAACGACTACTGCTGTCGGTTAATTAAAGGGCAAATACATCGAAACACAATGGCACGGTGAACAAGAATTAGCGCCAAAAAAGACATGTTTGTCAAGGACCAGAAACAAGACGTAATCCTTAAATACCGGTAAACTATTCCCTTAACACAGAACGTGGGGGTGGAGCTTAGCGACTGTCAAAATATATGCTATCCCTTCGTCTTCAGATTTGTGGTGTATATTCAAAAGGTATGATTAACATTGCGTCCGTTGTCTGAAGGTTTCGACCAAAGAACAAAGAAGGACTAGCTATGCTTTCAATCTGTCCCTGTTTTCAGTCATCTCAAACCCTGCCCAGAAGGATGTAATGGAAAGTTCAACACGGTTCAATGGAAAGTACAACACGGTGCGACAAACCATTCAGCAGGTCTTGGTTTTTGTTGCAAATATCATTAAACGTATGATGGGGAGAAGTCTTATTGCTAAACTGCTGGTTCCGTGGTTGTACTAGTCTCTGTACATGTATATATTGGCCTGACAGGAAGTATTGAAAAACATAAAACATAAAGACAGATATCACGACATAGCATCGTATCACGAAGAACTGTTTCATTGCAGCCCTTGTTAAAAATTATTTCTGTGATCCCGATGTGAGTGAGTGTGTTTGAGTTTTACGTCCCACCAACAGCTAAGGTCATACGGAGATGGGACCTAGGTTTAAAGACCCATCCGAAAGTCTGATGAAGCCCGGATCGATCCTGCGATCCCTGCTTTACAAGGCGAGTAGCGTAACCACTGCACCACGAAGGCTTCTAATCCCGATTATGAACACAGATGGTTGATATTTGAAAACACTGTGGTCGATCTTGAGTGTTAGTCATCGTACAATATCTAGCATGCAGCAGATGTGACTCATCGTGAAAAAACACCCCTTTGCAAATTTGACCGCCTTGAACCCCACTTTTATATAGTAATAGTAAAACAGTGGTTTACAGGTTAAACATTATATTCTTATCTCTGCTCTAACATATAGATTGTGGGTACTTGTTAGAACCGCCTCAGTGAGGCGGTTCTAACGAGTACCCACAATCTATATTTTGAGCAGCAATTAGGAAAAAATATCACAATATTTCGTCTTAAAATTGCATTTATTCGGCGGTAAAATTTTCAATGTATTTGCGTGTTTTCGTAATGATTGCAACAAATCCGACAAATCCAAAATCAATTAAAATTGAATGAGGATTGGCTATTTTTCAAAACAGAAAGTAGCAATTCGAAAGTCCAGATGTTGAGAAAAATTTACAGCTATCTGGCCGGATAATGTCCTTTCTTTCTTTTTATACTGCGACACCTCTCTCGAGGATTATGTGCATGTGTACATTACACAAACCAGGTTTGCAGGATGAAAGCCTACACAGTAACCATTTAATAATGGTAGGGATCTTTTAGCTGCACTGGGGATGTTCTCCCTGCAAAGGGACCCCCAGTCAGCGTTTGATCCAAGGACGGTACAATTTGTGGCATTCATAACAGAAGTGGAGGCTATGATCAGGAATCGATACAATTAACCCACAGCTCCCATCAGAGACACCAAAGGGAAAGAAACACAAACATGAAACAATAGACCCTAATGGAAACATCAATAGCCAAAAGCCAAGTTACTTTCCCACTAAATGGCCAATAGGCTATTCAAAATAAAATAATATAAGCGACACAAACAGCCCAAAACAAACCATAACAAAAATAAACCGCGACAGAAGAACGGCGGTCAACGAAACGAATTCCACTGTGTGTGTGTGTGGGGGGGGGGGGGGGCTTGAATCGATTTGACGGGTGTGGACTCGACAGCAAAAAAACACTGAAATGCTGGAGCAAAAGGAAACCAACAGTTAGACTGCGATGGGCACGACCAGAGACAGAGCATCAGGCACCAACCAGCATTAAATTTAATTAGATCTCTCTAATTCTAAGTAAATAAAAATCAAAAATGAGTTCCGTTAAGAGCAATGAAAACATTCATAATTCTAAGTAAGCCTTTACGCTGGAACCGTCATAGAACCTGAGGCCAGACCCACCGGCGTGTAATTAAAGAGGGAAGCTAAGTTGTCAACCGTGAATGGGTTAACTACCATGCGTGCAGTGTGTCGAACAACATGTATGTTGTACCCAATCTTTTTATGTCCCCGGTAGCGATAGCGGGGACATATTGTTTTTGCCCTGTCTGTTTGTTTGTTTGTTTGTTAGTTTGTACGTGGACAACTTTAACGTTGGCCATAACTTTTGAACCGTTTGAGATAGAGCTTTCATATTTGGCCTGAAGGTTCCTTGTCACAAGACCTTCACATTCATGCAAAAAAAATTGACCTGTGACCTTGACCTTGACCTACTTAAAAGAAAAAAATAACATTGGTCATAACTTTTGAACCACTTGAGATACAGCCTTCATATTTAGCATGTATGTTCCTTGTGACAAAAGCTTTACATTAATGCAAAAAATTTTGACCTGTGACCTTGACCTTTGACCTACTTAAAATAAAAATAACATTTTGGTCATAACTTTTGAACCGTTTGAGATAGAGCCTTCATATTTTGAGTGTAGCTTCCTTGTGACAAGAGCATTCACACAAAATTTTGACCTGTGACCTTGACCTTTGACCTACATAAAAGAAAAAGTTAACATTGGTTATAACTTTCGAACCGTTTGAGATACAGCCTACATATTTAGCATGTATGTTCCTTAAGACAAAAGCTTAACATTCATGTCAAAAATTTTGACCTGTGACCTTGACCTTGACCTTTGACCTACTTAAAATAAAAAATAACATTTTGGTCATAACTTTTGAATGGTTTGAGATAGAGCCTTCATATTTTGCATGAAGGTTCCTTGTGACAAGAGCTTTACATTCACACAAAAAAATTTGCCCTGTGACCTTGACCTTTGACCTAGATAAAAGAAAAATTTAACATTGTCATAACTTTTGAACCGTTTGAGATACAGCCTTCATATTTAGAATGTAGGTTCCTTGTGACAAACGCTTTACATTCATGCAATAATTTTTACCTGTGACCTTGACCTTTGACCTACTTAAAAAAATAAACATTTTTGAACCACTTGAGATACAGCCTTCATATTTAGCATGTATGTTCCTTGTGACAAAAGCTTTACATTCATGCAAAAAATTTTGACCTGTGACCTTGACCATTGATCTATTTAAAATAAAGAATAACATTTTGGTCATACTTTTGAACCGTTTGAGATAGAGCCTTCATATTTTGCTTGTAGCTTCCTTGTGACAAGAGCTTTACATTCACACAAAAATTTTGACCTGTGACCTTGATCTTTGACCTACATAAAAGAAAAAGTTAACATTGGTCATAACTTTCGAACCGTTTGAGATACAGCCTTCATATTTAGCATGTATATAATTAAAAAATAACATTTTGGTCATAACTTTTGAATGGTTTGAGATAGAGCCTTCATATTTTGCATGAATGTTCCTTGTGACAAGAGCTTTACATTCACACAAAAAAATTTGCCCTGTGATCTTGACCTTGACCTTTGACCTAGATAAAAGAAAAATTTAACATTGTCATAACTTTTGAACCGTTTGAGATACAGCCTTCATATTTAGAATGTAGGTTCCTTGTGACAAACGCTTTACATTCATGCAATAATTTTTACCTGTGACCTTGACCTTTGACCTACTTAAAAAAATAAACATTTTTGAACCACTTGAGATACAGCCTTCATATTTAGCATGTATGTTCCTTGTGACAAAAGCTTTACATTCATGCAAAAAATTTTGACCTGTGACCTTGACCATTGATCTATTTAAAATAAAGAATAACATTTTGGTCATACTTTTGAACCGTTTGAGATAGAGCCTTCATATTTTGCTTGTAGCTTCCTTGTGACAAGAGCTTTACATTCACACAAAAATTTTGACCTGTGACCTTGATCTTTGACCTACATAAAAGAAAAAGTTAACATTGGTCATAACTTTCGAACCGTTTGAGATACAGCCTTCATATTTAGCATGTATATAATTAAAAAATAACATTTTGGTCATAACTTTTGAATGGTTTGAGATAGAGCCTTCATATTTTGCATGAATGTTCCTTGTGACAAGAGCTTTACATTCACACAAAAAAATTTGCCCTGTGATCTTGACCTTGACCTTTGACCTAGATAAAAGAAAAATTTAACATTGTCATAACTTTTGAACCGTTTGAGATACAGCCTTCATATTTAGAATGTAGGTTCCTTGTGACAAACGCTTAACATTCATGCAAAAATTTTGGCCTGTGACCTTGACCTTTGACCTACTTAAAAAAATAAACATTTTTGGTCATAACTTTCTAACCGTTTGGGATAGAGCTTTCATATTTTGCATATAGGTTCCCTGTGATTAGAGCTTTTCATACATGCAAAATGTTTGGACCTTGACCTTTGACCTACTTAAAAGAAAAAATATAATTGTTCATAACTTTTGAACCGTTTAAGACAGAGTCTTAATATTTGGCATGTAGGTTCCTTGTGACAATAGCTTTACATTCATGCAAATTGTTTTTGACCTGTGACCTTGACCTACTTTAAAGAAAAAATATTATTGTTCATAACTTTTGAACCATTTAAGATAGAGCTTTCATATTTGGCATGTAAGTTTCTTGTGTCAAGGGCTTCCCACACAAACAAAAATCTTGAACTGAGCAACTTTGAATAAAAAATGACCATGCCCGGGGACATGTTCGTGTTTCACAAACACATCTTGTTATATCGAAGAATGATTTTACGAAATTGGGTGCAATAAGATGACTGTGGAGCATGTTCAGATACCGCAGTTTTATTACCGCTGCGAGGGATTGAACCCGGGACCTCTAGCCTCAAGGACAAGTGCCTTAATCGCTGAGCTACAACACATCCATGTCCGTGTAAACACGACAGCTCATCAAAAGTGAGATGGTCAGATGAAGAAAAGGTCAAATGTTTAAGTTAGTCACGTGCCAGATGTTGTAAAAAAAAAAAAATAAAATAAAACAAAATGACCGCGCCCTTGCAAGATCTAGTAAAATTCATGCAAGCTAAATTTGTCGATACAGTAGAACTTTGATGGCTCGAACACCGCTGGCTCGTTTACCATGGCTGACTCGAACCCTTTCTTGAGTCCCTAGGGAATTTCGCTACATAAGAAATAGTGAGGGGGAATTTAGGCTATTTTCGTTCCTTATCTTGCAAATGTATGCCGTGTGTACTCATCAGAATCGCCTCGATGAGGCGATTCTAATGAGTTCACACAGCATACATTTTCATTACAGAACACCGAAAAGATGACTAAAAGTATCTCGTTATGCCTCCTGACAGTAACCTCAGTGGCTCGAACTACCCCTGTCTCGAACAGATTTTCGAGGTCCCAAAGGTGTTCGAGTCATCGAAGTTCGACTGTATTTAGCTCTCTCGTCAGATCGAACCAGGATGCACGAGCTTTCTTGATCAGTATAAGAAAAATCGTCTTGAAACAACTGCCTAAATGAAATTTGTTGTGCATCTTTTCCCTCTGCGTTTTTTTTTCGCCATATTAATTAAGTCAAGTGACCGATTTTAAAAACGTGATCGTTATGCTAAACGAAATTTTACGGAAATTTCACGATTTTCTAGTCGAATACAAAACGTGATTCACTTCATCATAGTGCAGATTATATTTTATTTTCCTCTGGGATCATTGCGCCCATCCCGGTAACATTGAAAATCGAATACCACTCAAGCCGGAGCTAGGGGGCGCGTGCAGTCTTGCTAACTACATTGCTGTACATGAAGAGACTCAATAAAACCGATTCTCCGATTTTCGTTCTTTTATGTGTTCTTTGTTTCCAAAGGCAACAGTTTAGCTTTTGTTTTACCTCACTGCAGCGGGTGTTAAATGCCGTGTGGCGCCTGTAAAAAGTCTCTCCCTGCTACATCATAGTGCAGATTATATTTTCTTTTGCTTTGGGATAATTGAGCACATACTGGTGACATTGAAAATCGAATACCGCACAAGCCGGCGCTAGGAGGGTGGGGGCGTAAGCAGCCTGGCTCTATGAAGAGACTCAATAAAACCTAGTCTCCGATTTTCGTTGGTGTTCTTTGCTTCCAAAGGCAACATTTTAGCTTTTTATTTTACGTTATAAATCGTGGACCACAGTTTTCCCAGTCGAATACGCCTATTAATTTCTATGAAAGATCAGGGAGAAATCTGTTTTGGTCTATTAAAATTTAAATCAGGCTTTTAATAAACAAAAATGTAGATGTTTTTGTGCATATATTCTGCCTACGTACGGTTTTTCGACACTACTTCTGTGACGTGGAAGGGTACCGTAGACGTATGTCGTATAGTGTTCTGTTTTGGTACTTCGCTTTTATAACACAATAAAATAAAGTCTTTCAAAAGTTTCTAAGTTTTAATTTTCATTTCATTTCATTTCCGCGACAACCCCAAAAGTTGTATCAGATTAATTTCAATCTGATACTTTCAAAAATGAGATCTTGTCACGACAGCTCTGATCTCGCTACATTGTAAAATAGATCTCCCACTAACGTGTTTAAAATTGGACCTTATATATGTTCTCTGAGCATTTCTAACATTTCACAATTCACGTTTACACCCTTATTATTTGTGCAAACGTCAATCATACTGCATAGTTTCAGGACGCTACCACGCAATTATTGAAAGGTTATTGTTTTCCTAAATGCCTTTAAAAGCATTCTGCAACTGTTGAATTGACATAACATTAAAACATACACCCCTATAACTGACATAAACCACCTTTTTGAGTGGCATATCCGTATACATTTTATAATTATGTCAGTTTTGTTTACTGCACCTGCATGTCTCTAGAAACTGATAAACACCAGGGGCCAGTTTCATCAAAGCATTTGCGACGTGTTTTCGTCTTAGAAAGATCGTACGAAGTTCTTACGACAAAAATCCTGTTTCATCAAATGCTCGAGTTCTGCGATGTTCGCACATTTAGTCGTATTTCTGAGATGAATATTTAGACATCGCACATTGAAATTTTCTTCTTATCACAGCCATAGCTGAAGAAGATGACGCGCGGTATAGGTTAAAGAAACCTACGCTCATCCATTGAGTAACGTTGTTAAAAAGGATGGTACGCAACTTGTCATTTTGGTTACCTTCGCAGATCACGCCCATTACTTATACAAGCCCACGCAATGAATGTTTAGGTTTAGGGTGGGGGTTTCTTTTTTTTTAAGTAGAGATTGAGGGTACTCGTTAGAAGCGCCTCGTTGTGGTTGTGCTTACGAGTACCCGCAATATATATTTCATGGTATAACCTAGAACCGACGTTCGCTTTCGGAGAAATAGATTGGCCTGCATAGTGCTCCCGCGCAGAGCTGAAACTGACCAACATAACGAAAACACACCTATACAAATACATTGTATCCTTTATTGCCAAAAAAAATGAAAATTTCCAGATAAAAATTGTGATATTTTTGGCTTGCAGCGACGGCTGCAAGCCATTTAGATTGGAAATGTGGTTCCGGTTTTAGACTTCTCTTTCTATGTTATTTTGGATGCTCAGATGTTTTTTCGAAAACAAAAATCAGAGATACAGTCAGCTTTTTCCGGTGTTCTGGTTCCCTAACCCTATAGCTCAATAGCTTTCGCATATTTTAATAGAATACAGGGTACCAGTTTAGTGAGAGATGGTCTAGTGACAGAGCTATCGTTTCTGTGCGAAAGTCTAACTAAACACCGAAGCGAATTTATCCACTAGGCCACGGTCTACGTAGTACTACCGTCAATACAGTTTACCTGACCACATTCATAAATCATCCGTGTAGCAGTCTACAGTTCACTCGAAGGTAAAAACTCGATGGGTTTTTATGCCCCCGCCATTCGGAGAATAGCGGAAGGGCATTAAGTTTTACCCCTGTCCGTCCGTTTGTTTGTCCGTCCGTCCGTCCCGACATCGTGTGCGGGCCATAACTCCTAAACCGTATGGAATATATTCATGAAACTTCACAGGTGCATTCATCACACTGAGACGATGTGTCATGAACAAGGAAGACAACTCCTGCATTTTTGGTTTTTGGATTATCTGCCCTTGACTTAGTACCATATAGTAAACCGTGTCCGGGCCCTAACTCCTAAACCGTATGGAATATATTCATGAAACTTCACAGGTGCCTTCATCACACTAAGATGATGTGTCATGAACAAGGAAGACAACTCTTGCATTTTTGGTTTTTGGATTATCTGCCCTTGACTAAGTACCATATAGTAAACCGTGTCCGAGCCATAACTCCTAAACCGTATGGAATATATTCATGAAACTTCACAGGTACATTCATCACACTGAGACGATGTGTCATGAACAAGGAAGACAACTCTTGCATTTTTGTTTTTTGGATTATCTGCCCTTGTCTTAGTACCATATAGTAAACCGTGTCCGGGCCATAATTCCTAAACCGTATGGAATATATTCATGAAACTTCACAGGTGCATTCATCACACTGAGACGATGTGTCATGAACAAGGAAGACAACTCTTGCATTGTTGGTTTTTGATTATCTGCCCTTGACTTAGTACCACATAGTAAACCGTCTCCGGGCCATAACTCCTAAACCGTATGGAATATATTCATGAAACTTCACAGGTGCATTCATCACACTGAGACGATGTGTCATGAACAAGGAAGACAACTTTTGCAAGTACATTTGTTATATTTTATGAATGGCATTTGGCGGGGGCATCCGTGTCCTATGGACACTTTTTCTCGTGTTGAATTTTTTATAGGGTAGATTCCTGACGTCAGAAGTGTTAACTAGAGTAGGTAAACTGAACTGCTGCGTCTTTTTTAGCGTGTCCGATCAATATCTTTCTTATTCCTGGATTGATTTTAGAATAACTTGACAGTAATGTTAATCATCATGAGAGGATGTGTTGTGCGCAAAACCCAGGTTGGATTCTAAAACCGAGTTATCATGTTCAAAATGATTCTTTGAGCTATGTTCTTTCATTTCCTTGTTCCTTATAGTATTTTAACATCAAAATTTTCCTACTCCTCTGATAGCGCTGCCGGGGCGTTAGTCAGCTTCACTGACAGCTCTAGTTATATTGAAGGTACTGCCACCAATAAATGAACAAAGTTTACGGCGTACTGACAGTTAATTGGTCCACTTTTTATCAAGATTAAGATTCACCTTAAATAGCTTTATACTGTTTATTTATTTTTAGACTTTCAGATAAAAACTGTTACCATTGGTAACATTTTTTACTTTGGTTGTCTCTTGTTTATAATATTTTTATACTTTGCTAATAAAAGATGTTACCATTTAATGTCTCTTCCTCCTTTGTCTTATACTCCCTTGTATGTATATTTGTGTCGTCACCTAACAATTACATGTTTACTGGCCACATGACATGAATGTATACTCAGTATGTCTAAAAGACCGCCTCCGTGGTCCAGTGATTAAGGTCGCTGACTTGTAATCACTGGAGGGTCATGGGTTCGAGCCCCGCTACCGACCATGATCGTTTATGTGAGAATATTTGGTAGTTTGTGTTGGAGGATCGGAGTCTAGTACTGGTACTTTCCAGGAACGATGGTTAGGAAACTGCCCGCCTGTATATGACTGAAAGATTGTTGAACGGGCGTAAAACCTAGCAAAACAAACAGTATTTATGATGTGTTCTACCTCATTTTTGTCTCTCATAAATCTGTTAGGGACATTTATTTTGTCTTGTTTGTCCAGTTCTACTTGCCAAATCACATATCGTCCGTGCTCCATAAGTCCATTATTCCTCCTGTCTGTCTGTTAACAATGTCTTCTTCCAACTACTATTCAGATACTACTAAGCAAATTTCAACTAGAGCTGCCGCCTAACGGGCGCCAATTATACCCCCGCATGCGTTTTCAGACAAATTTTTACAAGTATTTGACCTTGAGGAAGGTCAACGTAAAGGTCAAGGTCAGGTTTGTGTATATCAATCTTAAGTACTAGTGACAAGGTGTGTGGTGTGTGAATATTAAAGAAATCGGTCAAAGAATAAGGAAGTTATGAGCAATGTTAAAGTTTTTTGTAACGGACCGACGACGACGACAAATTTTTACAAGTATTTGACCTTGAGGAAGGTCAACGTAAAGGTCAAGGTCAGGTTTGTGTATATCAATCTTAAGTACTAGTGGCAAGGTGTGTGGTGTGTGAATATTAAAGAAATCGGTCAAAGAATAAGGAAGTTATGAGCAATGTTAAATTTTTGTGTAACGGACCGACGACGACGACAATTTTTTACAAGTATTTGACCTTGAGGAAGGTCAACGTAAAGGTCAAGGTCAGGTTTGTGTATATCAATCTTAAGTACTAGTGGCAAGGTATGTGGTGTGTGAATATTAAAGAAATCGGTCAAAGAATAAGGAAGTTATGAGCAATGTTAAAGTTTTTTTGTAACGGACCGACGACGACAGACGACAAGCTGACTCCTATATACCCCCTTCAAACTTCGTTTGCGGGGGTATAATAAAACAGGGTCATCACAATAACCCCTTACTATCAATAGTTGGTCAAAAGTGAGAATGTGATCATTGGGTCACATGTCAATGCCTCAGTTACCTTAACATTGAAATATTTCTTCCAATAAATGTTAGGCTAGTGCCACATAGAAAATTGGCACCTCATCGGTTTGTCCATTCCAATGTGTAGATAAACCATACATTGCCTTAGAGTACACTGTATCAAAAGTCTATTTCCCATTAACAAGAACAGTGCAACTTGCTTCCTCACCAGTACTTTCATCTACAACAACTCGTGCATCCATGTGGCGGCAATATGGCTACATTTACACCAGGAACAGTACCCTTAAAACCAGGCAAGCCTTTCCTTTTAAAAGGAACCTTTATTTCTTATTTCTGCTCAAAATATAGATTGTGGGTTCTCATTAGAACCGCCTCATATAAGAAAAATAATATTTACCCCAGTAAACCCAAGTTTTACTATATAAAAGTGGGGTTCGAGGAGTTCAAAATTATACAGGCGTGTTTTCCTGATGATTCGATTACTGGTTTACCGTTTAGAATGTAAAAGCGTGTACAAGAAAAATGGTGCGAGTCGGACCGCTAGCGGTTTCTTTGGACGATAGGGCTTAAGATACCATTTATCTCAAGGTCAGGGAAAAGCCCCACAAAATCAGAAACAGTGCCTCCAAAATGACCTATATACATGTACCATCGGTTAACGGGGGCTTAAAACCTCCATACAAGTAGCAAAAGAACCGGCGCGTAGATTACCCGCAATCTGCGATTAGACTTTTGATTAAAACGAAGACTCAGTGTGCCAGAATTGTCAATACGACACAGATGCCTCCGTCCGGGGACCATCCTCACCAAGGAAATAAAGAATGTTGCAAAAAATAATAATAAATAACTCAATCAAATAAAGACACCATTTCTCGCTTGGTAAACGGTCCTTGAGGGCATCGGCGTAGGTGGGGGTAATGTCGTTTGAATCTTGGAAAAAGTATGTATCATCATACCAAATATGAACCAAATACATAAAACATAAATTACTAAATCGGTGACATTGTCCATGAGTTTTGGTTTTACGGCCTCTTTTATTTCGAGCCGATCATTAATCAGTTTGTTTGTTTGTTTGATTTGAGGTTTAACGTCCCCGTCAACACTGTAAAGGTCATTTTGAAGACGTTGCTTCCAATTTTGTGGGACTTTTACCCGACACTGAGATGAAATGACATCTCAAGCCCTGTCGCCCAATGAAACCAATAGGTTTTATTAGCATTGACTGTCCGCCTCGCACCGCGGTTCCTGGACAGGCTTAGATCCTCTAAGCGGGTTACCAGTACTAGTGTGCGGGCCGGATTCAGCTCTGCGTGGAAGCATCATGCAGCCCATATATTTCTTTAAACCCTATGGGCGGGGGCCGATCATTAATCAAATTTGAGCGAAAACTAAACGAAGTAGCCGGAGAAACGACCTGTATCTTTCATCATACCAAATACGAACTAAATTCATGCTACGGAGAGGGAAATGTGAGGTCCTATTAAAAACGTTGACATTCAAATATTCTGAGCACTTGACCTTGAGGGCATGGGGTGGGTTTGCTGCAAATTCTGAGTCCGTGACCTTGACCTTGAGGTCATGGGCATGCTGACTAAAACCTTAAATGAGTATCGATCATCGTACCAAATATGAACCAAATCCATTACATGTATATGGTTTTAAAAAATATGAGCTCTTAAATAAGTTCAACATTTAAAGTTTTCTGAATCTGTGCCTTGACCTAGAGGTCATAGGTAAGGCCCAGTGTATTGCTGAATAAACCTTTTGACCTTAACCTATCATCACATTTCCATCATATGGTCTGAAAAATATGAGCTCTTAAAAGTTTAGATTCTTCCCGCTGGTACAATGCCTTAACCTGAGGTTACAGGATCACGTACGCACACCCCATACGGAAGGACGTACTTACACGTGTGTACGCTCGTATGTACGAAAACCTTCACGGCATCATGCCTCTGCACGTGTGTGGGTTTGGGGGGTTGGGGTAATAGTCTTGCGTAATATCATTTCGTCTGTGTAAGTGTGTATAATTTTGCAGGCGATTGTATAATTTTGTATATAGAACTTTGTTTCAAGTCAGGTTCTTTGTAATTTAAAACCAGTCAAGATGTAGATTTTTTATTGAAAGCAAAATCCGCTGGACGGCCTGACAGACGACAATCAATGAATAAATACTTGCTAAGACCATTGCCAACAACAAACCGGAGCTGAAAACTGACATACGTTATACACGAACACTTACAGAGTCCACGTCACGTAACGTTATAGGCGGCGTCCTTATTAAACAACGTCATGTATTGACGTTTTGTGTTAAAATCTTGCGTAAACTATGTTTTAAGTTCAAACGATAAATTGAATACATGTATTGTATTCATGCCCGGGCATTACTGGATTTATTTCAGCGAAGTCGCACATGTCATCCCTTTCCTCAACCAATATTATAAACTCAACAATATACGTGCACTCATGGAAAAGGCCCGTCCGCATTAACTGACAAACGTGAAAGGTTCATAATAACGTTAAATCAACGTTAATATGAGGTCATGACGTCTACAAACAGACCAACTCGCCAGTGGTAAAGAGGGAAGGGGGTCCAGATAATTAACATCTGTATCGTACGACACTGAAATGGCAACACAAGTTGAAACAACAAAGAATCAACGTTGATTCAACGTTGTTTGTACTCAATATTCATCTTGGTCCACTAGAACAATAATTTTAAAGCGTGTAATCTACCTTACACGGCTATTTCAAGACGGCATGTGATCGCGCATGTGACAATTAGTGGCCCAGTATAAGTGCATATTCAAAATTAAGACTTATTTTAGTGAAACGCTTTAGCTCGTACGAACACTTTGCGATGTTTTGATGAAACTGACGTACGCAGTTCTTTAAAAAGTGCGTAAGAACAATTCAAGATTAATCGTACGATGTTTATTGATAAAACTGGCCCCAGGTGGTTACTGCGTAATCACATATTTTATATGTCAAATGACGATTTGGACTCAGTCCAATTTACTTGAATGACTGCCAATATAAACAAGACATGTAACTCAAGTTTAGAAAGTACAATGCATCATTTTATAGCCTGTTAGCAAAACCAATATTTTATAGATTGTGTGTGTGAATTCGGGTTTAACGTCGCTTTCAACAATTTTTCAGTCATATCACGACGGTTTCTGGTTGCGACAGGGACTCCAATGCTCACTTTTATAGTGCTGCCTCACTGGAGTCCAAGACACATTACATGATACCACACCCAGTCACATTATCCTTACACTGGGTCGACCAGTCCTAGCTCTACCCCGTAAATCTGAGTGCCAAGCGAGGAGCAGCTAGTACCATTTTTAACGACTTTGGTATGTCGCGGCCCGGGATCGAACCCGTGACCTCCCGTTCCCCGGAGCGGACACTCTACCAACTGAGCTATCGGGGCCGGTAATATTTTTAGCTCACCTGTCACGTAGTGGCAAGGTGAGCTTTTGGGATCACTTTTTGTCCGTCGTGCGTCCGTGCGTGCGTGCGTCCGTCCGTAAACTTTTTCTTCAAACAACACCTCCTCCTAAACCACTGATCGGATTTTGACCATACTTCACAGGAATGATCCTTAGGTGGTCCCCTTTCAAAGTTGTTCAAATGGTTCGGTCTGTTGCACATCTAGGTAAAGGGAGCTAAAAATAGATTTTTTACTGAAATTTTTAAAAATCTTCTTCTCTGAAACCGCAAGGCCCAGGTCTTTGATATTTGGTATGAAGCTTCATCTAGTGGACCTCTACCAAGATTGTTCAGCTTATAGCCCTGGGGCCAAAAATGCCCCCGCCCCGGGGGCCTTTGGTTTTACATAGGCTTATAAAGGGAAAACCTTTAAAAATCTTCTCAGAAACCACAAGGCCCTGATCTTTGATATTTGGTTTGAAGTTTCATCTAGTGGACCTCTACCAAGATTGTTCAAATTATAGCCCTGGGGCCAAAAATGCCCCCGCCCCGGGGGCCTTTGGTTTTATATAGGCCTATATAGGGAAAATCTTTAAACATCTTCTTCTCTGAAACCGCAAGGCCCAAGTCTTTGATATTTGGTGTGAAGCTTCATCTAGTGGACCTCTATCAAGACTGTTCAAATTATCGCCCTGGGGCCACAAATGCCCCTGCCCCGAGGGCCTTTGGTTTTACATAGGCTTATATAGGGAAAATCTTTAAAAATCTTCTTCTCTGAAACCATAAGGCCCAGGTCTTTGATATTTGGTTTGGTGCTTCATCTAGTGGGTGTTTACCAAGATTGTTCAAATTATAGCCCTGGGGCCAAAAATGCCCCAGCCCCGGGGGCCTTTGTTTTTTACAAAGGCTTATATAGGGAAAATCTTTAAAAATCTTCTACTCTGAAACCGCAAGGCCCAAGTCTTTGATATTTGGTGGGAAGCTTCATCTAGGGGACCTTTATCAAGATTGTTTAAATTATAGCCCTAGGGCCAAAAATGCCCCGCCCCAGGGCCCTTTGGTTTTACAAATGGGTCATATAGGGAAAATATTTAAAAATCTTCTTCTCTGAAACCACATGACCCAGGTCTTAAATTTTGGTATGAAGCTTCATCTAGTGGACCTCTACCAAGATTGTTCAAATTCTAGCCCTGGGGCCAAAAATGCCCCCACCCCAGGGGCCTTTTGTTTTACATAGACTTATACAGGGATAATCGTTAAAAATCTTCATCTCTGAAACCACAAGGCCCAGTTCGTTGATATTTGGTGTGAAGCTTCATCTAGTGGACCTCTATCAAGATTGTTAGGGCCCCGCACTGAAAGTGTGGGTGCCCTATAGTAATCACTCTGTCCGTCCGTCTGTCTGTCTGTCTGTCCGTCTGTCCGTCCACAAATTTTTTTATCCTCCATACCTTTCTTATTCCTGGATGGATTTAAATATTACTTGGCAGAAATGTTAACCATAATGTGATGGAGTGTTGCGCGCAAGACTCAGGTCCGTACCTCAAAGGTCAAAGTCATACTTGGAGGTTAAAGGTCAAAAAAGGGTCTTTCCTGTGTCCAATTAATAACTTTGTTATTATTATTCCTGGATGGCAGAAATGTTAACCATAATGTGATGGAGTGTTGCGCGCAAGACTCAGGTCCGTACCTCAAAGGTCAAGGTCATACTTAGAGGTTAAAGGTCAAAAAAGGGTCTTTCCTGTGTCCAATTAATAACTTTGTTATTATTCCTGGATGGATTTAAATATTACTTGGCAGAAATGTTAACCATAATGTGGCCCCGCACTGAAAGTGTGGGTGCCCTATAGTAATCACTCCGTCCGTCCGTCCGTCTGTCTGTCTGTCCGTCCACATTTTTTTTTATCCTCCATAACTTTCTTATTAGGGCCCCGCACTGAAAGTGTCGGTGCCCTATAGTAATCACTCTGTCCGTCCGTCTGTCTGTCCGTCTGTCCGTCCACAAATTTTTCCTACTCCTCTGATAGCGCTGCCGGGGCCCTAGTCAGTTTCACTGACAGCTCTAGTTCAAATTATAGGCCTAGGGCGAAAAATGCCCCCACCTGCAGGCCCTTTGGTTTTACATTGGCTTATACAGGGGAAATCTTTAAAAAGCTTCTTCTCCAAATCGAGATGGCCCAGTAATTTGAAATTTGGTGTGTAGCTTCATCTAGTGGACTTCTACCAAGATTGTTCAAACCATAGCCCTTGAGTCAAAAATGCCCCCACCCCAGGGCCCTTCGTTTTTAGATTGACTTATATAGTGAAATTAAAAAAAATCTTCTACTCTGAAACCGCAAGGCCCAGGTCTTTGATATTTGGCGTGAAGCTTCATCTAAATTGTTCTAATTATAGCCCTGGGAAATAGAAGTCATGGCAATGAAAACCTTTGAAAATCATCTTGTCTGAAAGAAGAAGACCAAGGTCTTTGATATTTGGTATGAAGCTTCGTCTTGTGGATTTTTACCAAGATGGTTCAAATTATAGCCCTGGGAGCAAAAATGGCCCGCCCAGGGGACCCCAAGGTTTATGTAGACTTATATAAGGAAAACCTTTAAAAATCTTGTCTGAAACCAGAAGTCTCCGTTCTTTGATATTTGGTATGAAGCTTCGCCTTTTAGACCACTACCAAGATTAATCATATTATAGCCCGGGGCCTATAATGGCTCTCCCAGGGGCCCACTTGATACCCTATGGATCAGGTGAGCGATCCAGGGCCATCATGGCCCTCTAGTATAGAAAGAAAGATTCTTAATTAAACTTTAACAGTTTAGAAAGTTTAGTAACTATTAAATGATATGCCTTTACGACCCACCAACACTATAGATCATACAAGGCTAGTTTCTTACGACCCTTCAACATTATAGTATTACATGTTATACATGTTATATGCTCAGAGAACGACTATGTTATACTTCACACTTATAAAAGCAAACCTTAATGATATAACAGAATGTGTTCTCGGAGATGCTGCACTGATAAGTTAGGAGGCCTTCATGCGGACTGAACAAATTATTTGTCTTATTCGCGACGGAAGTAAGGGCGAGGATTGTGGCCACGTAAAATCGACTTAAGCCCCCCCCCCCCACCCCCCCCACCCCCCCCCCACACACACACATACACACACACTCCCCAGCGGAATTTGTTGCCGCTGACCGTTCCAAGGTTCTTCTGTCGCGGTTGATTTTTGTTATGGTCTGTCTTTGGGTTTTTGTGTCGCTTTTATTATTTTATTAGCTCACCAGAGCCGAAGGCTCCGGGGGAGCTTATAGGATAGGCAGTTGTCCGTCTGCGTCGTCGTGTGACGTCAACACTTTTAAACGACATCTCCTCTGAAGCCGCTAGGCCCATTGGGCCCAAATTTTATCTGTAGCATCCTTTGGCTGGGGGATTGAAAGTTTGTGTTTTTTTATCAAAATCGGCTCATTAGTTTGGTTGCTATGGCAACTTGTAGTTTCCATAGACTTATAATGGGGAAAATTGAAAAATGTCATTTACTGCCAAGCCTCTGCAGATATTTTTACAAAACATTCATAGAAATGTTCCTTAGGCAATCTACTATCTGCCGTATGATTTTAGGCCTTCTGCCCATTTTTATTGGTTGCCATGGAAACCAAAATGTAAAAAATAGATAAAAAAATACTTAAAAAATCATCTCCTCAGAAACCATATGTTCTAGGTGGCTGAGACTTTATGAAAATATTCACCATATTTGCCTTTATAGGTTTTGTGTTTTTTTATGAAATTTGGCCTTTCAGTTTTGTTGCTATGGCAACTTAGAGTTCCATTGACTTATAATGGGGAAAACTGAAAAATGGCATTTACTGCCAAGTCATTGCAGATATTTTGACAAAACTTACATAAACATGTTCCTTGAGTAAACTTCTCTCAGCCATATGCTTTTATGTCAACCTGGGGGTCTCCTAGGTTGTGCCTTGGCCATGCCCCGCCCCGTCCACTTCATAAAATGCCTTATATCTCAGAAACCTTACAGATCCAAACCCCATACCAGATGAGATGCATTAAGTGACACCAACCTGGGGGTCCCCCGGGATGTGCCGTGGACATGCCCTGCCCCCTCTATTTCATAAAATGCCATTTATCTCAGAAACCATTCAGATCCCCACCCCTAAACTATATATATTCTTGTTCCTAATGCTAAGATGCATTAAGTGATACCAACCTGGGGGTCTCCCGGGATGTGCCGGGGACATGCCCCACCCCCTCCACTTCATAAAATGCCATTTATCTCAGAAATCATTGAGATCCCCACCCCTAAACCATATATATTCTTGTTCCTTATGATAAGACGGACTCAGTGACACCAACCTGGGGGTCCCTCGGGATGTGCCGGGGCCATGCCCCACCCCCTCCACTTCATAAAAGGCCCAATATCCCAGTAACCTTACAGATCCCCACCCCTTAACCATATATATTCTCGTTCATTATGATAAAACGCATTCAGTGACACCAACCTGGGGGTCCCCAGGGATGTTCTTGGGCCATGCCTCACCCCCTCCATTTCATAATATCACAGTATCTTGGAAACCTTACAGATCCCCACCCCTAAACCATATATATTATTGTTCCTTATGATAAGACACATTCATTGACACCAACCTGGGGGTTCCAGGGCCTTGCCCCGCCCCTGCACTTCAGAAAAGGCCTTATATCTCAGAAACTGGTCAGAGCCCCACCCCTAAACCATATATATTCATCTTCCTTATGATAAGACGCATTCAGTGACACCAGCTTGTGAGTCCCTTGGGCATGCCCGGGCCATGCCCCGTCACTTGAAGTAGTATAGGGGTCTCTTGACCCCCAATGACGTCACAGGATTATCGACAAAATGGCCGCCAATTTGACCCTCGATGACCTCGCGGGGGTCGCTCTCGATGGGGGATTAGACCAAGATGGCCGCCATTTCTGACCTCGTTTGACCCTCGAACACCTTGCAAGGGGTCGCCGGATGACCTACGTGGAGGGGGTTGACGCGTTTAGTAGAAACGCCCTTGACCACGGGATGGTAGCGTCACGTCCTAGGGCACGGGGTATTCTATATATACGGGCTCATCTACAGGGTAGAGGGGTGACCATTCCCACACCAGGTATCCCGACTGCAACTGGCTTATACACTTGGCCAACGTACCAGTACGTGTACTTCCTATCCACCCCTATATTCTGCGAAGGCGTCCACTTCGATCCGAACCGGATAGGAGCGGTAAAGCTCGAGCCCTGCTTCTTTTGATAAAATAAGATGCGAAAACATCAGCAGACGACAATAAAAATACGGGTTTCTAGTAAATAACTCGCATTATTTTGCCTACTCCCTTTGCTGCCTCGTCACTAAATGATTGCAGAATGGCTAAACTCTTCGTTTAATATGTCGGCTGACCCTAGACGACCTTTCAGACCGGTGTAGGTCTTCACCACTAACTATCGGAAAATGGAACACTCCGTACTTATTAGGCTGGGAGAGTCCATTGTCATACATGGGTTAGACCATTTACGATTATAGAACGTGGATCTATAATGAGAAAAACATTCGCCCATTCCGCACTCATTACGAGCACTCACCATTTCAAGCCTAACATCCTATAAATGGAATGAGGTAAACAGCGTAGATCCTGATGACACGGCCCTATGCAAACGGTACGGGCTACGACCCATTATACGGGAATGTTTTGAATCATGACTTTTTTCATCAGGATGTGGTGGTGGTGTTGGTGGCTGTGGTGGTGGAGGTGGACGTGGCTGTGGTGGTGGTGGTTGAGGTTGTGGTGGTGGTGCGGGTGGTGGTGTTGGAGGCGGTGGTAGTGGAGGTGAGGGTGATGATGTCTTCGTCGGATATTGTTGGCGAATGAGGGTGGTTTGTCTTCTCCGTATTTTAATCCCAAGCCTCCGGCTAACTATCATGGTCCTGAAAAAACTGTATCAGTTGGCGGGAGGTGACGATGGTGTTGGTGGCGGCGGCGCGGGTGGTGGGTGGTGGTGTTGGTGTTGGTGGCTGTGGTTGTGGTGGTGGTTGAGGTGGAGGTGGTGGTGGAGGTGGTTGTGGTTGAGGTGTCGAGAGGAGGAGGGAAAGGAAGAGGAGGAGGAGGAGAGATGGACTAGGAGGGGAGGCGTAGGGAGGAGGAGGAGGGAAAGCGGATGTGAGGAGGAGGAGGGAGGGGAAGGAGAAATGGAGGAGGAGGAGAGATGGACTAGGAGGGGAGGAGGAGGAGGAGGGAAAGCGGATGTGTGAGGAGGAGGAGGGAAAGGAGGAGATAGCAAAGGAGGAGGAGGAGATGTGGACTAGGAGGGGAGGCGTAGGGAGGAGGAGGAGGGGAAGAAGACATGGACAAGGAGGAGGAGGATTAGGGAGGAGGAGGGAAAGGAAGAGGATGAGAACTGGACTAGTAGGGGTGGCGTAGGGAGGAGGAGGAGGGAAAGTGGATGTGGGAGGAGGAGGAGGGAAGAGGAGAAGGATGGGGAAGGTGAAATGGAGGAGGAGGAGGGAAAGGAGAGGAGGAGAAAGAGGAGGGAGGGTTGTATGTATGTATGCATGTAATCTGTCTTAAATTGTGAATTAAGGTACTGTTAGTACTTTGATTTTTTTCGTTGTAAGCCTTATGCAAAATAAGGTAGATTCTCGGCACTGCTACTACTTTGATTTTTCTTCGTAACAAGCCTTATGCACGATAAGGTAGATTCTCGGTACTCCTATTCCTTTGATTTTTCTTCGTAGCAAGCCTTATGCGCGATAAGGTAGATTCTCGGTACTGCTATTACTTTGATTTTTTTCGTAGCGCTCCTTATACACGACAACGTAGATATTCGATACTGTTACTACTTTGATTTTTTACATGTCTTTGAGGGATCACCTCATTCTAACAAACGCTCAGAACTTAGGCGTTATGCGCCGCCTCACCGAGGCTGGATCCCGAAACCACAACGTATCTTTAACGAGATGGTTCTGTTGTATGTATGTCTAACGCGGTGATTATTTCGATGTCCGAACACGCTCCTTGGGATGAAAGCCAAAAAGTGCACCGTCCTTCGGATCGGTACGGCGCAGTTTAAAGACCCCTACCATTATAAAGTTAGAGAACCATGTGAAAAAAAAAACAGCGTATAAATCTATATGCCATATTCTCATGGTCTAACCCACAATGGAATCTTCCGCCTAAAATTATGGAGTATTCCAATAAAAGCGGTGTTAAGTTAGCGATAAGCTTTGCGAGATTAATGAGGTCAAGACCTACATTGAACACCGCGTCTGATCTGGGCCCACACTGTTTGCAAATGTCCCCCGAAAAGGGCCAATAGATATATGCGGAAAACGTGTATCGAAATTGAGAAAATGTTTGTTATAATACATAAAGGTCATCAAATGGCGTTTAAAGGAACTCACCTAACCCCATTTAAGCCGAATGAGTCGTTCCATCTTAGACGAGTGTAGACAATTCGGTCTGTGTCCGAACACGTTCCATTGGCATCATTTGCTGGGGGTAAAAGCCAAAAATTGCACCGTCCTTCGGTTCGGGACGTTAACTGGAGGTCCCCTATGCTGGAAGAGTCATCTCCTGTGCAGGTCAAAGACCCCTACCGTAATTACACGATGACTTTGTAGTCTTTCAACCCTGCAAACTGGAGTGTAAGTAATGTACACCTTCGAGTAATGGTCAAATATGACCGATCGCAATATAAGAAAGGAAAATATACGGAGACGAAATGACATCTCAAGACCTGTCGCCCGATGAAACCGATAGGGTTTATAGAGGCCGCCTCGCACCGCTTTGCCTTGGCAGCCTTAGAACCTTACCAGTATGAGGTCGTTTCAGCTCTGCGCAGCCTCATCTATTTCTCCAATCCCCTATGAGCGGGGCGGCTGAAGTGACGGTGACCATCGGAATTCATAAAATTTACCTGGGTAAGTGTTGAAAAACAATTAATGCGGCTAATTTTAACGACCCGTAACGCGATAAAACTGGCATAAACCCATTTAAATCGAATGAGTTTCTTAGACGAGTGAAGACAATTCAAAGGGCGAAATGGGGCGAATGTTTTTCTCATTAAATTTCATCTGCGACGGAGAGAATTATCCGTCTTGCTGGAGTATAGACCTTTCTTAATATTATAGCTCATTAATATTGATGTATATCCAGAACGAGGCTAAGCTGGCAAACAAACTTGTAAGCTGGCTGAGATTACTAGCAACAGAATGTTAACATACATGTAGGTCAGGCTAGTATATTAATTCTTAATATTATTTTTTTTCTTTAAATCCAAAAAGTCATCTTCAGGAGAAAGTCATATAAGTTAAGGGGACAATTGTTTCAGCTCATGTTACAGAGGCTGGTTCTCTTACTTATTTCTCTTCTAAGTTCCTACTTTTGATTAAGTGTTTTGACACAAGGCCCATTTTGTTTTGCTCTTTTGACTTATCAAACAAATTCATGGAAAAATAATCATGTTAAGATAAGAAATGTAAACAACTACATATCACATTTCCTATGGATAGTGTACCGCACTTCTTCTGATTAAGGCACCTATCTATTTAAGTGGCAAAAGCAGACAGTGTTTGCTTCATTAACGGAGGGTGTTCTCACTAACATCACATTGTACATGTATACGGCAGACCAGCTTTAGTATTATATGAGCCCGTGCATCACACAACCTACTTCAAAACTTGTAACTGGTGAAGACTCATTTCAGACTGCGCATCTACACAGTCTGGTAGGACCTTCAATGATGACAGGATAGCCAATTGTCCATTTTGTGGGAAATTAACTGTCCTGTTGGTTCCCCTAATGATGTTTCCATTAGGGTTTACGAGCATATTTACTTTATTAAAAGAAGAAATAGGTGGGCAGCATGATGCTTCCACGCAAAGCTGAAACCGACCCCACACGAGTACTGATAAACCGCTAAGCGGATCTAAGCCTGCCTAGGCGAAGCGGTGTGAGGCAGACTGTCCATCTTATAAACCCTATTCGTTTCATTGGGCGACAGGGCTTGAGAAGTCAGTTCATCTCGATGTCGGGTAAAAGTGGAAGCAACGTCTCCAAAATGACCTATACAGTGTTAACAGGGGCGTTAAACCACAACTCAAATAAACCAATCAAACAATTATTTACTAATTCATGTTCATATTTCTTTCTCTTTGGTGTCTCTGATGAGAGATGTGGGTTAATTGTATCGATTCCTGATCATTACCTTCACTTCTATCTTCTGTAGCCTCTAGACTATGGAAAAGAGGTAAACAACAATTCCTGCCCAAGTGGAAGGATGTGCCCTCTAAGAAATATGTATTAAACATGGGTTGTAAAACAAATGCTAATGAAAGGGGACATGGTGCAGCAAACAAACGGTTTCCTTGATTCGCCGGTATGGATTCTGGGATTTGCAATTTGTTCAATATCAGTGACTTCACTGGGAAAAGGTTGCTTTTTTTTTTTTTTTTTTTTTTTGCTGATCTGAAAGTGAGAACTGTGGAGTCTGATGCCTTTTGCAGCAAACAATTTAAGCAAAATGAAGCATTCATCACATCATCCACCCCTTGGTTCACGCAAGTCTAGCAGGCCAGATAACTTTATTTCAACACCTGACATGCAGCCTGTGTACAAATAAGATATGAATGTAACAGCACCATGAGAAGTAGGCATGTGAAAGTGTTGGTTACTATTTAATTTGAGTAGGACTGAACGTTAAAAACTAGCGAAGAAGGCTGTTGAGTTCATATCTCAGCAGTCGGCTATTACCCTGGTTTCTGAACACAACTGCATAAAGAAGTCTGGCATAAGCTCATGGATAATCCCCGTGTGACAATTTTTCTGCTTACTGTTGCTACTGAGCAATTGAAGTGACACTTAAGTCTTGCAAAAAGGAGGCCAACCCGTAACCAAAACATAAACATGATAAAATGATAAACTCATCTATATAATATTATATATATAAACACGCATCTTTTATGCCTGGCTAAACCTAATGGACATCTAACTGGCCATGTAGTAAGCACTTTGCATGTTTGATGCATTTAGTAAAAGCTCATGTGTAAAAAGTTTTCCAAACTACTGTCTGTGGAAAACCTTGCTACACCCAAACTTTCTAAATATAGCTGTTGTTTAAGGGTTTGACATTCTCTCCTGGCTGACTCAATTTAATGTGACAGTTGTTTGTTCATCCAGATCATACCGGCCTCGGTAGCTCATTTGGATGCGCGTCTGAACTGGTGATCAGGAGGACGTAGGTTCGATAACTGCCAGGGTCGGCAACATTCTTTCTTGGAGACAGATCATGGAATCTTTTCTACAGTCATTCTCTGCCTTCCGCTGATTCAAGAAGGGCAGTTGTAAGTTTCTAGAATGTGCACTGTACTAGTTAACCGCTTACGTATAAGCCTGCCTAGGAAAAGTGTTGATAGGTTAACTGACAAACAAATCATCCAGATCAGCCATATATGCACATGCTCTCAACAGTCGAGCTGTTAGACGCGATGGCTGTACGTGGCATCTTTGGATTTTCTACGGTAACACTAAGATTAAGATATAACCCATTTTGAACCAGAAACCTCAGAATGGTATACTGGCAAACACTACTGCTGCAGAATGCAGTGTCTGATTAGGGCCTACACTATTTGCAAAAAGTTCAGCTGTTTTTTTTTTTTTTTTCAAACTGTTCAGCTTTTTTTATTTATTATTTTTCAAATAAATCGTAAAAGATAACACAACATGGCACCCCTAAATTTTGAAGTGGACTCCTGCTTTATATAGGAAGGAAGAATGCATTTGGTACAAAATGGGTTAATATCAATTCTGGAATTGCTCTACCTTACAAATAAAAGACAGGATATTTTGCTCAAAGGTATTTAAGATGTTTCTTTGTTTTAAAATTTTGTTAAAGAAATACTATGGATCATCAGTAATGTTCTAACCTTTAAATGGGGCCAATCATCTTATTTTAATGATAATTTGTTTACTATACACTTCAATTTTAGCAAATGGGGAAGAGACAATGCTCTGTCATATCAAAGTACAATTTGGTATACAACAATGAAAGTGAGTTGAATTTGTTTCAGACAAAAATACAATAGAAGATTCAGTTGTAGCCATTATTCATTCTACTACTGTTTGCCAGCTTAGCCTCGATCTGGTTTTGGAATGTAAAACATGCATATAATTTGAAAGGTGGCTATTCAGACAATGGCGATGTATATAAATAAACTAGTCGAAGTTAGAAAAAAAACAGCGTATAAATAGGCTTGAAATGGTGTCGAATTTAATGAGTCAGTGCTGTAACACGATAAAAACTGACCAAAGGCCATTTAAGCCGAATGAGTTCTTCCATCTTAGACGAGTGGAATCGACAGGTAGTTGAAAAATTGCATTTACTGCCACGCCTTTGCATATATTTTTATAAAACTTTGATAGAAATGTGCCATCTACGATATGATTTTAGGCCTCTTGCTCATTTTCATGAAACAAGTCATGATTCAAAACATTCCCGTATAATGGGTGGTAGCCCGTACCGTTTGCCCAGGGCCGTGTCATCAGGATCTACGCTGTTTGCCTCGTTCCATTTATAGGATGTTAGGCTTGAAATGGTGAGTGCTCGTAATGAGTGCGGAATGGGCGAATGTTTTCCTCAATATAGATCCACGTTCTATAATCGTAAATGGTCTAACCCATGTGTATGACAATGGACTCTCCCAGCCTAATAAGTACGGAGTGTTCCATTTTCAGATAGTTAGTGGTGAAGACCTACACCGGTCTGAAAGGTCATCTAGGGTCAGCCGACATATTAAACGAAGAGTTTAGCCATTCTGCAATCATTTAGTGACGAGGCAGCAAAGGGAGTAGGCAAAATAATGCGAGTTATTTACTAGAAACCCGTATTTTTATTGTCGTCTGCTAATGTTTTCGCATCTTATTTTATCAAAAGAAGCAGGGCTCGAGCTTCACCGCTCCTATCCGGTTCGGATCGAAGTGGACGCCTTCGCAGAATATAGGGGTGGATAGGAAGTACACGTACTGGTACGTTGGCCAAATGTATAAGCCATTTGCAGTCGGGATACCTGGTGTGGGAATGGTCACCCCTCTACCCTGTAGATGAGCCCGTATATATAGAATACCCCGTGCCCTAGGACGTGACGCTACCATCCCGTGGTCTAGGGCGTTTCTACTAAACGCGTCAACCCCCTCCACATAGGTCATCCGGCGACCCCTCGTAAGGTGTTCGAGGGTCAAACGAGGACAGAAATGGCGGCCATCTTGGTCTAATCCCCGATCGAGAGCGACCCCCGCGAGGTCATCGAGGGACAAAATGGCGGCCATCTTGTCGACAATCCTGTGACGTCATTGGGGGCCAAGAGACCCCTATACTACTACTTGACTTCATTAAAAGCCATATATCTCAGAAATAGTTCAGCTCCCCACCCCTAAAACATATTCTTGTTCCTTATGATAATACTCGTTCAGTCACACCAACTTGGGGGTCTCTTTGTGCTGAGGCAATGTGCCCCGCCCTTCCACTTTCTAAAAGGCCATATATTTCAGAAACCATTCAAATCCCCAGCCCATAATCATATATGTTCTTGTTCCTTATTATTAGCACACCTACTGTAGTGGTGTCCGCAGGGGCCTTTCTACTTCATAAAAGGGCCTCATATCTCGGAAACTGTTCAGATTCCTACCCCTAAACCATATGATAAGACATATTTGGGGACAATAATCTTGGGGTCCCCTGGGATTGACAGGGCATGCTCCAACCCCTCCACTGCCTTATATATCCAGATCCCCACTGCTAAACCATCCTAGTGTGATAAGACACATTTAGTGATACCAACCAGGGCTCCATTGGGTCCATGTTACACCCCTCTTCTTCATAAAAGGCCTAATGTTTCATATACTGAATTCACATGGGTGCTCATTTGGATATGGGGGTTCTCTTAGCAGATTAAAATGAGTGCCCACCTGAGCTCTGGTGAGCATAGTGGCCCATGGGCCTCTTGTTTTGGATAGCCTATTGGCCATTTTGTGGAAAAGTAACTGTCCTTTTGGCTTTCCGTCCATGCTTATAAACCCAATTGGTTAATGAATCATTGGGCGACAGGGCTTGCGATACCATTTCATCTCAATGTCGGGAAAAAGTCCCACAAAATTGGAAGCAGCATCTCCCTATGCAGTGTTGACGGGGACGTTAAACCCCATATCAAACAAAGAAAACAACATGTACGTGCAAAAGAAAAAAAAATGAGAAAAAGATAATGCATTTCTTTTCATTTCAGGATTCAGTATATATTGAATCCGCAAATAAAATACTGCAATTAAAACAACTGATACAGATGTATACTTTGAATGGCCAGTTAAGCTGGAATAATGCAAGGGATTATCGAATCGTCCAAGTGGGTCGATGCGCCATTTTGAATAACTAAAAAAAAAAATAAAAAAAAAAAATGTGTAGAACAAAAGACTGGCCCCGAGGTTATAAAACATTTTTCATGCTCAACTCAGCTGAGCATGAAACTTCTGATGCTCATAAAAATTAAAATACTAAGAAAATGAGCGATTTTTCTTTCTCAGATAGCAGAGAATGGTATTTGTCCTGCTCACAAATTGTTGGCATTTTAAAATTTGTGAGCAGGACAAATTTCATGCTCAAGTGAGTTGAGCATGAAAACAGTTTTATAACCGGGGCCTGTACTCGAGTGTATCAAACTTTAATTTCAAATTTGCGGGCCGTTAATTTGTCATTAAAAAGTTCGCCATTAATTCCAGCTGTACGAAAGTTTTAATCACGGATATTCGTCTACTACTACGGCCCCCGCACATAGGGGCTTGAAGAAATATATGGGCTGCATGATGCTTCCACGCAGAGCTGAATCCGGCCCGCACACTAGTACTGGTAAACCGCTTAGAGGATCTAAGCCTGTCCAGGAACCGCGGTGCGAGGTGGACCGTCCGTGCTAATAAAACCCTATTTGTTTCATTGGGCGACAGGGCTTGAGATGTCATTTCATCTCAATGTCGGGTAAAAGTCCCACAAAATTGGAAGCAACGTCTCAAAAATGACCTTAACAGTGTTGACGGGGATGTTAAACCTCAAATCAACCAACCAAATCGTCTACTACTATACTATAAGCTCCCCTGGAGCATTCGGCCCAGTTGAGCTAAAATGATAAAATGCAATTGTTTTGTTTTTGTTTTTTTTTTTTTTTTGTTATGATGTTTACAAGTTTCCCTTCCAACATACATTGTTATGCATTTGTTGTGATTGTAAAAATCGATAAGGTAACGTACACAGGTATAAATACGGAGAATAAGGTATGCATCAAAATTCTAAGCCGTCCCAGTGCGTGTCAACATAATTTAGCTGAGTGGCCACATGTTTTGCAAAGAACTGCTTACTTGGCGTGTCGTCTGTGAATTTATTGTTTGGATAGACTTTGGATTCTGATTGGATCAGTTCATAAAGCATCTTTACACATTAATTTATTCCATTCTACATATAGTGACGCTTTTATAACTCGAATACGGATAATTCATTTACTTTGCCAATTAAAACTCACTATTGGGTGTCTATTGAATGGTTCCTATAGCTCAAGATATCCACATGTTAGGTTTGATGATACAGTCGAACTTCAATAGCTCGAACACCTTTAGGACAATGAAAATCTGTTCGAGACAGAGGTAGTTCGAGCCACTGAGTGTTACTTCCAGGAGGCATAACGGGATTAATTTTGGGAAATCTTTTCGTTTCGGTGTTCCATAATAAAAATATATGCTGTGTGTACTCATTAGAATCGCCTCGACGAGGCGATTCTAATGAGCACACACAGCATACATTTGAGCATTCATAAGAGCGCTGTCTCTAAATCATTAGGTCTCGCACCGCTGTGGGTTGAGCTAACCTCGGGTCACATGTGAGACGATAAGTTCTGCAACGGAGGGTTAGGTGGTTTTTCTCTGGTTACTCTGATGTTTGCCCACCTGGTCAACGACCGGCTCAATATGAGTGAAATAAACTTGAAAGGCCGTAAAACAAAAAAGGATAGTCCGTTTGGATCATGCGTTTTATGGTCAAATTACAACAAGAACAAAAAAAAAAACGTGAGTGCTGTTGTGTATTCCATGTTTCCAAGTGAGTACCATAAAGCAATGTCATGTGTATTTTCCATTAATAAAACTGACGCATTTATTTCTTTTTCTTGAGTGTTGGTTTTGGTTTTACGGCCCTTTCAAGATTATTTCACTCATATCGAGCCGATCGTTAATCAGAGGTGGGCGAAAACCGGAGTACCCGGAGAAAAACCACCTGACCTTCCGTTGCAGAACTTGGCGTCTCACATGTGACCCGAGCGAGGCTCGAACCACAGCGGTGAGAGACCTAATGACCAAGAGTCAGCGCTCTTAACCATCAGGCCACGAAGGCCCGTTTTTCTTTGAGTGTAGGTTATTTTTGTGATACCAGTAGAAAGTAAAAGCCATTTGAAACATGACTGAGTGGTTTCATGCACAAGAAAATAAAAATTAAAATTTTCTCACCAGTCATCATTTTCAAAAGTCCGTGATATGAACACCCTTCTAAACCCTACTTTATAAAGAGAAAAGTGGAGTTTGCAGGGGTATACATTATTTAACTTCTTCTCAAAGACATAGGTTTTGGGTACTCGTTAGAATCGCCTCAATGACAATCTATGTTCGGTATATAAATAAGAAAAATATCACAAATTTTATATGAAAAGAAGCCAGTTTGGGAAAATGAAAAATGCACTATGTCACACATGTGTGTTATCGCAATGAGGAAGAAAATCTAGGCAAAATAGAAGTGAAGGCAATTATAGCTATACACCTTTGACTCGTGATCGAATAGTGTTTCCTTAATGATAAAATATAACTAAAGTCATGTTTCAGTTTCAACAGCTTTATTAGGCAGGCACCTCATACGAGTGCACAACTCCTAAATCAGACTAACGGGATGCAAGCTGATCAAGTAGACACCTGAAGTCTTGGTCAGAAACCCCAGTATTTGATGACTGCACTAATAATATGATCTTTAAAATGCAGTTTCATCCGGTTTTTAAAGTACTTCACATGAACACCTGCTTAAATGACCTTAAACGGAAATGTCAGAGTCATATGATATTACGAAATTAAGCTGGCTCATAATCAAGTTGTGATTTGAATGGCTGCCAGGTTACATGTAATGCAGTTTTAAGTGCATCTTTGCATTTTATACAAAGTTATATAATTGATGTTTCAGGGTTTTAAAATGAAGCTGTTTCATAATAAGAATTGAAGCTTAATATTTTCATAATAGTTCTGGGACAGAAGCTTACTGCCTTTTCAACACTCATTCAGTCATACTATCACTCTTACACACCTTCAACCATATTCCAGTCGTACACATGATAACATGCCTATGCAAAATATCATGTGCATAACATGACTACGTTATACAATGATCAGGAGCCAGTTGTTCAAAACTAACGACATCGTTAGTTAACGTAACGTTAAATCCTTGATCATTCAATGTGGCAAATATGCTAAAATATTTGCTGAAAAAATGTGAGCAGCTTTTGCGGATGCAAAAGCTGCTCACATTTTTTTCAGCAAAAATACCTAAATTTTAGACAATGTACTTGCTAGGACAGCTAACAATATGACCACTAACGAGCTCGTTAAGCTAACGATTCTTTGAACAACTGGCCCCAGGAATCGATACAATTAACACAAAGCTCCCATCAGAGACACCAAAGAGCAAGAAACACAAGTATGAAACAACAGACCCTATTTTAAACATCAACAGCGGAAAGCCAAAAAGGGCAGTTACTTTCCCACAAAATGGCTCACTGGCTATCCAAATCAAAATAATATAAGCGATACAAACAATCAAGATACTCAAAGACAAACCATAAACCGCGATAGAAGAACCGCCTTGGAAAGGTCAGTAAAACGAATTCCACTTGGGCAGAGGGGTGGGGGGCAGTCCGCATGAAGACCTCCTAACTCAACAGTGCAACCTCTCCGTGACCACAAAAAAATCAAACAACCACATAGATGCAACAACGGTGAGGACTCAACAGCAAGAAACCACGGAAATGCTGGTGCAAGAAAAAAACCAACAGTTAGACTCCGATGGGCCCGACCAGAGACAGAGCATCAGGCACCAACCAACATTACATAGAATTAATTAGATTCTCTCTATTCTTAGAAAGCCTTTACGCTTGAACCGTCATAGTATCTGAGGCCTGACCCACCGGCGTCTAAGTAAAGAGGGCAGCAAAGTTGTTAACCGTGATTAGGTTAACTACCATGCATGCAGTCTGTCGTTTAACATTTATGTTGTACCCAATACGAAATTGGGTGCTGAAGTCATTGCGGTTATATATTTTTTCTGAATTTATCTACTAAGTCACCAGCACTATAGCTAATAAAATGTAGGTGAACAACAAAATTTGTGAGCCAGCGCATGACAAATCCTGCAATAAGACTGCAAAAAGTCACATCAGCTAGTGCATCCACGCTGTCTGATTAGAGTCGACGCTACCTTCTGAGCCTTCTATCGACGGACAGTTTTGTTAAAGCTTTTGCCTTCCTATGGGTCACGAATTGCAAGTTTTGTCAAATGCCCTAGTAAATGCCTGACATCACAGTACCTTTGGCTTATCACATTAAGAGGAATTGGAACACCTGGTAGATTTTTCCGCCATTTTTCAAAGGGAGACAACTTTCAGGACTTCCTGTTCGCTTTTCTATAAGCCCTGTCCCACTGAAAAAGGGGTCTGCTCTTAAAAGAAAGAATTTGCTCCTGAGGAGCAAATTCTTTCCTTTAAGAGTTGACCCCTAATGACTTGGGACACAAAAATTCTTTTGGTGGAGTTGCCTCCCCTGAAGGTGTTCCCATTCCCCTTAAATAAGTTATTGATATTCATTATGATGTAAGTAGTTTTACGCTGTCAGGCGATACTGGAGGGCAAAGAATGTAAATATAAAAATAAACATAAGTGCAATACAATATACATTAACATCAGGCGATACAATAAAGTGCCAGCTTGGATGCTTATTATAACATTAAATAGAGGATCTTACTCGAGTTTTCGTGTACAGTCGACGCTCGTTATCTCGAACCTAACGGGACCGGATAAAAAAGTTCGAGTTATCCGTAGTACGAGATTACCAAAGTGTGACGTCACATGCATGTTGGAGCCCATTATGTGCGGTGATATGCTTGGTATTATTGAATTTATTAAACGAGTTAAGGAAAGGGGATCAAATTCTCGGCAGAACCTCGCATTTATCCCCTTTCCTCAACTCGTTAATAAATCCAATAAGACATGAGCACGAATGCAAGATTCTATTTATCACTTGACATTTAAAACGCACTTTATTCACGACTTTTTAACAAAAAGGTCAACATTCCGCCATTTGTAAACGCGACGTCGTGTGTAAAAACTAACATAACTTATTTGCATATTTAATCCACCAGTGGAGTATTCGTCATATGATAAATGATTGTTAATGAACGTGTACTACTTTTTTCTTGTGTCTGAGATAATAAGTAAAGAAATTGAAACAAGAAAACGGAAATAACCTTGATAAAACAACAAGAACTGTAAGAACTGTTCAAAATACGGTGAAATTCCGCTATTAAGACCACCTAAAATTAAGACTAATTCTGCTTTATTTAGTAGGCTAATGTTATTATTTCTTTGTATTTTCTGCATACGATGTCCACTGGTCAGAGACCACTTTTGGGACTGTTGAACAGCTAAAGGTAGTCTTAATATAGGAATTTTACTGTATCACGTTGATTCACATTGTACTTTTTAGCTCACCTGAGCAAAGCTCAAGGTGAGCTTTTGTGATCACCTTTTGTCCGTCGTACGTGCGTCGTCAACATTTACCTTGTTAAGACTGTTGAGACCACAATTTTGCTTCAGTCTTCATGAAACTTTAATAGAATGTTTGTCTTAATTATATCAGGGTCAAGTTCGAATATGGGTTTTGTCAGGTCAAAATGTAGGTCAGTAGGACAAATCATAGAAAAACCTTGTTTAGACTCTAGAGGCCACAGTTTTGGTCGAATCATCCTGAAACTTGCTCAGAATGATCATCCTGACAATATCTCGGTCAAGTTAGAATATGGGTCATGTCGGGTCAAAAAATAGGTCAGCAGGTCAAATCATAGATAAACCTTGTTTAGGCTCTAGAGGACACAGTTTTGGTCCAATCATCCTCAAATTCGCTCAGAATAATCGTCCTGAAAATATCTCGATCAAGTTCGAATACGGGTCATTTCGGATCAAAAAATAGGTCAGTGGGTCAAATCATAGAAAAACCTTGTTAAGACTCTAGAGGTCACAGTCTTGGTCCAATTATCCTCAAACTGGCTCAGAATGATTATACTGTTAATATCTTGGTCATGTACGAATATCGGTCATGTAGGGTCAAAAAGTAGGTCAGTGGGTCAAATCATATGAAAACTTTGTTAAGACTCGAGGCCACAGTTTTGGTCCAATCATTCTGAAACTTGATCAGAATGATCATCCTGACAATATCTCAATCAAGTTCGAATATGGGTCATGTCGGGTCAAAAAGTAGGTCAGCAGGTCAAATCATATAAAAACCTTGTAAATGCTCCAGAGGCCACAGTTTTGGTCAAATCATCCTCAAGTTTGCTCAGAATGATCATCCTGACTATATCTCGGTCAAGTTCGAATACGGGTCATATGGGATCAAAAAGTAGGTCAGTAGGTCAAATCATAGAAAAACATTGTTAAGACTCTAGAGGCCACAGTTTTGGTCAAATCATCCTCAAATTTGCTCAGAATGATCATCCTAACAATATCTCGGTCAAGTTCGAATACGTGTCATTTCGGGTCAAAAAGTAGGTCAGTAGGTCAAATCATAGAAAAACTTTGTTAAGACTCTAGAGGCCACAGTTTTAGTCCAATCTTCCTCAAACTTGCTCAGAATGATTATCCTGTCAATATCTTGGTCATGTACGAATATGGGTCATGTCGGGTCAAAAAAAAGGTCAGTAGGTCAAATCATAGAAAAACCTTGTTAAGATTCTAGAGGCCAGAGTTTTGGTCCAATCATCCTCAAATTTGCTCATAATATTAATCCTGACAATATCTCGGTGAAGTTCGAATAAGGGTCATATGGGATCAAAAAGGTGGTCAGTAGGTCAAATCTTAGAAAAACATTGTTAAGACTCTAGAGGCCACAGTTTTGGTCCAATCATCCTCAAATTTGCTCAGAATGATCATCCTGACAGTATCTCGGGTTAAGTTCGAATACGGATCATTTGGGGTCAAAAAGTAGGTCATTAGGTCAAATCATAGAAAAACATTGTTAATACTCCGGAGGCCACAGTTTTGGTCCAATCATCCCCAATCTTGCTCAGAATGATTGTCAATATCTTGGTCATGTACGAATGTGGGTCATGTCGGGTCAAAAAGTAGGTCAGTAGGTCAAATCATAGAAAAACTTTGTTAAAACTCTAGGGGCCCCAGTTTTGGTCCAATCATCCTCAAACTTGCTCAGAATGGTCATCCTGACAATATCTCGGGTCAAGTTCGAATACGGGTCATTTGGGGTCAAAAAAGTAGGTC
Organism: Lucinisca nassula; assembly: GCA_963580285.1. Classification (NCBI taxonomy): domain Eukaryota; kingdom Metazoa; phylum Mollusca; class Bivalvia; order Lucinida; family Lucinidae; genus Lucinisca; species Lucinisca nassula. Next base: position 64,520,179 of record OY757010.1, read on the forward strand.
ATTAGGTCAAATCATAGAAAAACATTGTTAATACTCTAGAGGCCACAGTTTTGGTCCAATCATCCTCAATCTTGCTCAGAATGATTGTCAATATCTTGGTCATGTACGAATATGGGTCATGTCGGGTCAAAAAGTAGGTCAGTAGGTCAAATCATAGAAAACTTTGTTGAAACTCTAGGGGCCACAGTTTTGGTCCAATCATCCTCAAACTTGCTCAGAATGATCATCCTGGCAATATCTCGGTGAAGTTCGAATATAGGTCATGTGGGATCAAAAAGTAGGTCAGTAGTTCAAACCATTGATAAACTTTGTTAACATTATAGTGGCTATAGTTTTGGTCCAATCATCCTGAAAATTGCTAAGAATGATCATCTTGACAGTATCTCGGTCAGGTTCAAATATGGGTCATTTGGGATTTTCAAATATAGGTCATATGAGATCAAAACGTAGGTCAGTATGTCAAATCATAGAAAAACCTTGTTAACTCTCTAGAGGCCACAGTTTTGGACCAATCATCATCAAACTTGCTCAGAATGATCATCTCTACAATATCTAGGTAAAGTTCGAATACGGGTCATGTGGGTTGAAAAAGTATGTCAGTATGTCAAATCATAGAAAATCCTTGTTAACACACTAGAGGCCACAGTTTTGGCCCATTCATCATCAAACTTGCTCAGAATGATCATCTCTACAATATCTAGGTCAAGTTCGAATATGGGTCATGTGGGTTCAAAAAGTAAGTCAGTAGGTCAAATCATAGAAAAACTTTGTTTACACTCTAGAGACCCCAATTTTTAGCTCACCTGAGCAAAGCTCAAGGTAAGCTTTTGTGATCACCTTTTGTCCGTCGTAAGTGCATCGTGCATCATTCATCATGTGACGTGCGTTGTCAACATTTGCCTTGTTCATCCTCTAGAGACAACAGTTTTGCTTCAATCTTCATGAACTTTACCAGAATGTTTGTCTTGATGATATCTGGGTCAAATTGAACATGGGTCATATCAGGTAAAAACAAGGGCATTAAGTCAAATTCCTTGAAATCATTGTTCGCCCTGTAGAGACAGTAGTTTTGCTTCAAACTTCATGAAACTTTACCAGAATGTTTGACTTGATGATATCTGGGTCAGGTTTGAATATGGGTCATGTTAGGTCAAAGACTATGTCACTAGGTCAAATTCCTTGAAAACCTTGTTCACCCTCTAGAGACTTCAATTTTAAATCAATTTTCATGAAACTTTACCAGAATGTTTGTCTTGATGATATCTGGGTCAAGTTTGAATATTGATCATGTCAGGTCAGAAACTAGGTCACTAGGTCAAATTCCTTGAAAACCTTGTACAGCCTCTAGAGGACACGATTTTTGCTTCGATCTCTACAAAGATTATTCGGATAACTAAGTGTCAAAAACTCGTAGCATCTACCTTGTCAAACATAAATATTAAGGATGAAAATCTCTTACCTCAGGTGAGCGATTAAGGACCACCATGGTCCTCTTGTTTCTGATCTGATGTGTATTTTTTCTTTGAACGAAAATACTCTGTGTCCGACCGAACCCTTATTGCGCGTGGCAAATACTCAGATCAGACTACACGGATGCACAAGCTGATCTGTGTCTTTGTTGAGCTCATGTTCAACTACAAATATTTACAATACTAGTGTAATGTCTAATGTAAATCTATAGAAAACAGTGTAGTTCATACTTCCATGAACGCGTCGAGTCATGTGATTTTCAGTGACGTCAGTCTAAACCATGGTTCTCTACGGACGTTGGTGACGTCAACGCTGTTACGCTCTTTTTAGAAAAACAGCGTGTAAATTTATTTTCAGCTTTAGAAGTTCCCTATAAGCATTTTCTTCCTGTACTGGAGGGCAAAGAATGTAAATATAAAAATAAACTTAATTTTTCTGCTTTTCATGAAAGTTAGTACGACAGCGGGTCCCTAGCAAATTTACATGAACCCATTTCATACTTTCATGAACATTCATTTCTTAAATGTTTGCTTGTCGCGGTGCATATATTGAATTATCATATGACGTCGCGTCTGAGAATGTAATGACGCCATGTAATAAATTCGATAATCCGCTAGTGGAATAATTTTGCAAAGTAGTTAGATGCGCCCAATAACGTTACATGTTTGACATCATTAACGACGTGAGTTTACTAATGGCGGAATATTGACGTTTTTGTGAAGGAATCGTGAATAAAATGCTTTTTACATGTCATATGATAAATAGAATATTGCATTCGTGCTCATGTGTTATTGAATTTATTAAACTCGTTGAGGAAATGGGGGAAAATGCTCGTTTAATAATTCAATAAAACATGAACACTCATGTAAGATTCTCTATGTATGTTTTGATATTGCGCACCCGCCCATCGGGGCTTGAGATATAGACTGGGCTGCATGGTGCTTCCACCAACCGAACATGAGTACTGCTTGGTAGAATATCTAAGCCTGTCGAGGCAAAATGATGGCATTCGGACCGTCCCTAGTTATAAACCCTAATGGTTACTTTGAGTGGCAGGGCTTGAGATGTCATTACATCTCAAAATCGCACAAAATTTGAAATGACCTAGATGTTGTTGATGGGACGTAAAACTTCGACTTAAACAAAACAAAAAAAAACGTTTAGATATTACACGATGCTCCTTTCTAATAAAGTTACGCAGGGTGGCGTCAAAGAATTACGAATGTGTGTGCAAGGATATATTTGAATGCACAAATGAAATTTACTTTTAAACCTTAGATCAATTTTGACACACTCATTTCTGATTAACAACCAATCAAATTACTTTATCTATTCTATTCATTTGAATTTGATAAAAATGACAAACCATATCGATTCAGAAGCCATCTATCCAGTGTCGCCAAGCAGCAAAATATCACCTTTGAAATTGCTTTAAAGTGGCGTAAAGACCGTTTTGAACAGTGCTAAAAGTGGTCGGGAAATAGGACTTTTATTCATATTCCACTGACTTTCTGTTAACATTACTGTAAATTGAACGACACGTGATAAGGGTTACTCTTTTCCTCAAGGTAACCCCCTATTAAATAGAGTGCATCGTAAAAGATCTGTCCGCGGTTAAAGACACCTGGCAGATTTAGCCATTTTCAAAGAGACAACTTTCGGTTTTCTATAAACTCACGGAAAGGATCTACACTTAAAGAAAAGAATTTCTTCCCAAAGAGCAAATTCTTTTCTTTGAGAGTTGACATCGGAGACAAAGTATTTTTGTAGGAGATGCTATCCCTGGAGGTATATCCATTTCCTTAAACACCCAGTGAAGAAAGAGTTTGAGAAAGGAATTAACGTGGATCAGTATTGATAATATCAATTATGGTAGTTTTAAATGACTGTAGAAATGGTACCTCTTGCTCTTGTTCTGATTGCAATGGTAACATCCGAGATAATGGTATGTGTTCGACAAAGGAGAGAACCAGTGTAGACTGGGAATGTTGTTATAAGACTGAATATACGGAACCTTCAGCTCTTGATGGCTCAGTGGAAAATTTCGACGAATGTGAGGCAGTAATTGAGGAAACTAAGGCACCTGACGGGGAATGGGGCTGGTTCATAATCTTGGGAACTATAATTGTTCGCATGATATGTGGTAAGAATTCTTGAATTTTCAGTCTGTTGCCTAGTGGTCCAGAACGCCGACGCTTTTATCTGTCGGCTTAAGCCTCGCTCGGGTTGCACTCCAAGCACTGCAACGTATTCTCTGGGCATGCCAGTTTTTGCCCATCTCTGATAAAAGATCGCCTCGAAATAAATGAAATTATACTGGAATGGACACAAACCTCCGCAAGAACCACTTTTAAGCCCTTTTGACACCAGCATTCTATCGTCCCTTATTCCAGTGTCCGACAAACTGTGTACCTTTATATTCATGTCATGTGTTCACATCTGTGTTTCGACTGCTCAGCCGGTGATTTCTTTTTTATAAAATCTATGTTTCTTGGTTTGCTAACATTACAGTAATAAACCCTGTGTTAAGGTAAGACTGGCACGATTAATCGGATAATCGATTATTTAATCGATAAATTCCACAAAAGTGATTATCATTACTGATTTGCTTGCAATCGATTATTTGATAAGTAAAATTTATTACCGCTAGTTGTGCCTAAAATAGCTGTATGAATGGCAAACAGTGCAGACCCTGATGACACGCCGCAATCTGCGGCGTCTCATCTGGTTCTACACTGTTTGCTCAGGCTCGTCTGTTCAAATACATATGGCAAAGTACAGCATATGGTAGGAGTCGTTCTCAGACAGAAAGCCAGAAAGGTAAAATTACGACCAAATCTTCCGTGATTACTAATCGATTATCGATCGCAATGACAGGAATGATAATCGATTTTCTTTTCAGCTCCGATTAGCCAGCCCTAGTTATAGGGCACTCATTCGGATTTCAAAACACATTGTTCGCTAAATTATATTTATGTTGTTACAAATTACAATTATGTATGTTTTAAGCACGAATGATTAACATGCAATAAACATAATACCAACCCCCGCCAATCGCCTCTTAACCCTTATCTTGCTGAATATTCATTTAAGCCACACCCATTTCTGTCTATTAACCAATCAAATTACTTGATGTAATTTATTGCTACAAATTCATAAACTAAATGCCAAACAGTGTAGATCCTGATCAGAAGGCTTCTGCAGAAGCAACCTGATCTGGATCTACCCTGTTTGCAAAGATAGGGGTTGTCTTGAACAGCAAGATAACGGTTAATATATTTATATTCTCATTGCATTCACAACAACATCTATTATTAACTATTTGAACGCAGTTTCGTTGATATCGCAATGAATTCATTAATTCACACAACTTTTCATGATCATCAAGTATCGTACGAATATATAATGGTTATCTCCAATTTCATTGGACGATGACGACGTTATTGCGCCAACAAACTCTCTTCCGCTGATAAAAATGTTCACATATTTACTTTTTGTTTCAGTTTTAGCACACAAAGCTAACTTTTTTCATCTCATAAAGGATGAAAAATAATGTAAATAGTCATTGAAATATAATACCTACTTTGCTTGTGAGTCTATCTGGTTTAAACACCAGTTTGCATTAAATCTTTAAGATTCATTTGTTTAATGAAGTAGCTTTGACAAGGTTACTCGCGATAACGATTGTTCGCGTGATGGCAAATTAAATATTCTAATGCTGCTTCTGCACTGTAGATGAAATACTTTATCGTTTAAACGAGAGTATGTTGAGCATAAAGCCCTTAAAGAATAGAAACTTAGCATTCTGAAACTAGAGAACAAACGCATTTCTTTCTACTCTCAAAATACGAACTTATTACCTCCTTTACCTAATAAGCCATAAACTAGGTATCCAAGAATTTCATAAGTTTATTTTGGCTCCAGCGCATAAGGCGGTTGACAATGTCGAGGTTGTTTGACGGCTCCACTATGTTAACACTCTTCAGCAAAAGCTTGGTGGCACTAAGGCCTATGAACTGCAGCCTTTGGCTGTAGACGGGGGCTGTAGTTGATGACCACTTTTGTCATTGAGCCACCAGGTTTGATGTATGTGCTACAGAAGGCTAAGACAAGCTTCCTACGTTATATTGGTTACCTAAACAAATAAATAAAAGACAATACGAAGCACGGTTTCATTCAAAATCAAGCTCTTGTACCAACACTGAACTGCCGGATGCTCTGTCTCTGGTCGGGCCCATCGGAGTCTAACTGGTGGTTTTCTTTTGCTCCAGCATTTCAGTGGTTTCTTGCCGTCGAGTCCTCACCGTTGTCTCACCTCTGTGTTTCTTTGATTTTTGTGTTCACGGAGATGTTGCACTGATGAGTTAGGAGGCCTTCATGCGGACTGAACAAATTATTTGTCTAAATCGCGACGGAAGTAAGGGCGAGGATTGTGGCCACGTAAAATCGATTTAAGCCCCCCAGTGGAAATCTTCCACTGACCGTTCCAAGGCGGCTCTTCTGTGGCGATTTATTCATGTTGTTGTTTGTTACTTACTGTGTGTATCACTTGTGTCTTTTAATTTTGGATGGCCATATGGCCATTTTGTGGGAAAGTAACTGTCCTTATGGCCTTCCTTTGTTTAGGTTTCCATTATGGTCTGGTCGCTTAATGTTTGTATTTCTTTCCCTTTGGTGTCTTTTATGGGTGGAGTAAGTTAATTTATCAATTCCTGATCTTTGTTTTACTTCTACTTTCAAAATTAATATCTTTATGTTTTACTGCCATCCAAAAACATGTGAATAAATATTGCGACAGTCTTCAAAACATCAGGGAGAAATATGTTTTGGCTTATAGAAACTCTACTGCAGTTTTTCGGAAATCAATCACAAACGTCATTACATCAAAATATCCTTCATTAATAAGGGTTCTGATTTAATAGATTTACCTAGTATCTTCCGGGACCGTTTGGTTATTTCATCCATTCCTGCTTATTTTCAAAATAGTGAAACACCCATAATTTGCTATAAGTTCAATAAACCTGTTAGACATATCATATTGACACTTACACTCCTGATACATGTGATTGTAAAAATTCAGTTTATTGCTATCCTCCTGCTGGTCATATTATTACTGGCAATTTAAAAATTATTCCTGATTCTAGGATACGTAATTAATTTCTAAAGGACCTAAATATCGATTTCCTTCAAAAATTGATTTCAATAAATGAAGAGATGAAATCGCTGCTGCCTTGAATGAATTCGGTAATCGATGGTGTAAACGAGAGTATGTTGAGCATAAAGCTCTGAAAGAATGGAAACCTAGCATTCTGAAATAAGTGAACAAACGCATTTCTTTTTATTCGCAAAATACGAACTTATTACCTCCTAAATCAAAGACGTCTTTACGTCACCTTAAACTAGGTTTTCAAGAATTTCATAGGAATAAGTTCTGAAAAGTTAGATCCCTTGGAAGAAAAGAATACACCAAATAAACGAAAATAGCAGACTCGGTTTTATTGAGTCTGTTCATGACCAGTACTGAAATGTGCTACACCGGCCACGCCCCCCTAGCACCGGCTTAAGCAGAAGTTTGTTTTGGCTCCAGCTGATAAGGCCGCTAACAATGAACAATGTGGTCGTTGTTTGACGGCTTCACTATGTTAACACTCTTCATCAAGAACTTGGTGGTACTAAGGCCTATGAACTTCAGCCTTTAGCTTTAGAGAGGGCTTTAGTTGATGACCGCATTTGTCATTCAGCCACCAAAGTAGAAGTAAAACAAAGATCAGGAATCGATACAGTTAACTTACTCCATCCATCAAAGACCCCAAAGGGAAAGAAACACAAACATGAAGCGACCAGACCATAATGGAAACCTAATCAAAGGAAGGCCATAAGGAGAGTTACTTTCCCACAAAATGGCCAAATGGCCATCCAAAATAAAAAGACACAAGTGATACACACAGTAATTAACAAACAACAATATAAATAAACCGCCACAGAAGAACCGCCTTGGAACGGTCAGTGGAAAGAATTCCACTGGGGGGCTAAAATCGATTTCACATGGCCATAATCCTCGCCCTTACCTCTGTCGCGGTTTACACTAATTTTGTTTTGTCCGCATGAAGACTTCCTAACTCATCAGTGTAACATCTCCGAGAACACACAAATAAAAAAACTACAGAGATGAAACAAGGTTGAGGACTCGACAGCATACAACAACAGAATTGCTGGAGCAAAAGAAAACCAACAGTTAGACTCTGAGGGGCCAGACCAAAGACGGAGCATCAGGCGCAAACCAACATAAAGCATACTAAAATAAAATAAAATTCCATTTATGCTTTTACGCTGGAACCGTCATATAATCTTAAGCCCGACCAACAGGTGTGCCATCAAAGAGGGAAGCAAAGTTGCCAACCGTGATTGGGTTAACCACCATGCATGCAGTCTGTTTTATAACATTTATGTTGTACCCAATCTTTATATATCGACGAACGATTTTACGAAATTGGGTACTAAAGTCATTACAGGCACGTATTTTTCTAAATGTATATACTAAGTCACCATAGAATTCGGGTTCCGATAGGCCATGTTGCAGAAGTGTTTCAAGTCCAACATTGAATTTTGAAACCAAATCAGATTGACGTCTATTAAACTTAGAAAAAGCTTTACGTAGTTTATGAAACCGATACCCCTGATTAAGAAGTTTAGCGGTTAATAATTTATTACGAGTGTTGAAGTCGGATACATGACTAGACACTCTTGCGAATCGAATTAACTGCGAAATATAAACCCCGTACGATGTCGCACGAGGAACATCACCGTCCAAAAAAGGAAAATTTACAATCTCGAAATCAAAATCATCACGTTTATCATAAATTTTGCAAGAAACAAATCCATCTACAATAGATAAATGTAAATCCAAAAAGGGGGCCTCGGTATCAGAGGAATTTGCCTTGTTTAACTGAAGTTCTAGGGGATAAATCCGACTGATCCAACCATCAAAGTAAGTATTGTCAATATTTAAAAACCCTAAATTTGTCTAAATAACTTAGTACCGAATCTAATATAAATATTGTCAATTAGAAAGGTGAGGGCATCACACACTTTCTGACATGACCAAAGTGTATAAGTCTTATGCTCTTTAGAAGTGAAAAATACATTTCTGACATTACATGCAAGATATAGAGAATCTTCTCTGTGAAAAGCCCATTCAATTAAATCATTAAGCTTTTATTTTATAAGATTATGAGGAAGTGTAGTGTAAAGAGTGGAAAAATCGTAAGTAGACAGACTTGAAGCTCGAAAACGTCTGGATTTCAATTTATTTTAAACCTCATTCGAATTTTTTATAGACCAAAACAGATTTCTTCCTGATCTTTCAAAGACTTTATCACAATATTAAATCACATGCGTTTAGTAGCAGTAAGACAGGAAGTTAATAATTTAGAAAGTTCAGTGGTAGTGCAAGAGCTAGAATTTGCAATAAACCGTGCTTTGTAAGGTCTTTAATGAAGTTTTGGTAACCAGTATAGCGTAGGAAGCTTGTCTTGGCCTTCTGTAACACACACAGCGAACTTGGTGGCTGTATGACAAATATGTTCATCTACTATAGCTCTCTCTTCAGCTAAAGGCTGAAGTTCATAGGCCTTAGTACCACCAAGCTCCTGCTTAAGCATGTTTACATAGTGGAGCCGTCACACAACGACGACGTTGTTAGCCGCCTTTTCTAAGTTTTATAGACGTCATTCTGATTTGGTTTCAAAATTCAATGTTGGACTTAAAACACTTCTGCTACAAGGCCTATCGGAACCAGAATTCTATGGTGACTTAGTGTATAAATTTTGAAAAATACATGCCTGTAATGACTTTAGTACCCAATTTCGTAAAATCGTTCGTCGATATATAAAGATTTGGTACACCATCAATATTATAAAACAGACTGCATGCATGTTGGTTAACCCAATCACGGTTGGCAACTTTGATTGCACACCGGTGGGTCGTCGTTAAGATTATATGACGGTTCCAGCGTTAAAACATAAATGGAATTTTATTTTATTTTAGTATGCTTTATGTTGGTTGGCGCCTGATGCCCCGTCTTTGGTCGGGTCCCCCGGAGTCTAACTGTTGGTTTTCTTTTGCTCCAGCAATTCGGTTGTTGCATGCTGTCGAGTCCTCAACCTTGTTTCATCTCTGTAGTATTTTTATTTGTATGTTCTAGGGGATGTTACACTTATGAGTTAGGAAGCCTTCATGCGGACTAAACAAAATTAGTGTATACCGCGACAGAGGTAAGGGCGAGGATTATGGCCATGTGAAATCGATTTAAGCCCCCCCCCCCAGTGGAATTCTTTCCACTGACTGTTCCAAGGCGGTTCTTCTGTGGCGGTTTATTTATGCTGTTGTTTGTTACTACTGTTACTACTTACTGTGTGTATCACTTGTGTCTTTTTATTTTGGATGGCCATTTGGCCATTTTGTGGGAAAGTGACTGTCCTTATGGCCATCCTTGGTGTAGGTTTCCATTATGATCTGGTCGCTTCGTGTTTCTTTCCCTTTGGTGTCTTTGATAGGTGAAGTAAGTTAATTGTATCGATTCCTGATCTTTGTTTTACTTCTACTTTCCTGTGAAATTCTTGAATACCTAGTTTAAGATTACGTAAAGGCGTCTTAGGCTTAGGTAGTAATAAGTTAGTATTTTGAGAATAGAAAGAAATGCGTTTATTCACTAGTTTTAAAATGCTATATTTCCAGTCCTTAAGGGCTTTATCCTCAACATACTCTCGCTTACACCATCGATTACCGAATTCATTCAAGGCAGCAGCGATTTCATCTCTACATTTACTGAAATCAATTTTAGAAGGAAACCGATGTTTCGGTCCTTTAGAAATTATATTCCTTATCTTAGAATCAGGAATAATTTTCAAATTGCCAGTAATTACATGACCAGCAGCAGGATAGCAATACACTGAGTTTTTACACTCACATGAATCAGGAGTATGAGTATCAATATCAAGATCTGAAACAAATTTATTGACATTAAAAATGATAGATCTAGCAGGTTTGTTATATTTATAGCAAGTTATAGTGGTCTCAGTATTTTGAAAATAAGCAGGAATAGAAGAAAGCACCGGCCTCTCACGAACAAAAAACTGGGCAAATCTATAAAATCCATACCCTTATTAATGAAGGATATTTTGAAGAAATGGCGTTTATGATTAATTTCAGAATCAATGTAAGGACGGAGAGTATGCTGAGTATAGCCTCTAGTTAAGAGAGTCGCATCATATAACTGATTAGAACTATCGTAGAATTTACTCGCCTCGGTGTCCAGAAAACGTAAGACAGAAACGGGTAATGAACTTTGAAGTGAAAGCATAGAGTGGCGTCCATGATTTAATAATATAATTGACAGTCACTTCAGTCTAGTATTGTTTCGTTTAAAAGTACGTTATTTACGTTTATGATTACCATTTTTCCTGGTGTCGTGAGATCTAGTTCTGCGTTTTCGTCATTCCAGGAGAGAGAAAATATCAAAGTCCGGCATTCTGGAAATATTATCCTCATGATAAATGTTATCATTAAATCCCAGTGGAAAAGGGGTCTGTAGAGATTTAATCCATTTCAGTTCAGCCTCATGTCTTTTGCTAATTTTGAATCTAGATGTAGAATTTGCATCGTAGTAAAGTTTTTCCACTGGTTGTATAACAATGTTATTTACAGAATGACCTGTCCGTCGAAAGTGACGATACAAGACAGTGTCAGTTTTCTCAGGCTTACTCATTCTACGATAATGCTCGATCAATCTAGTTTTAAGCATGCGGTTAGTTTGAACGACGTACTGCATATTACAGTTTGCAGCATGTCATGTAATTAGATAAATTAAATCTGTAGACTGTCATGTCAAATCAGACATGTTAACTACAGAGAAGCGTCTACCGTTTACAGATGAAGTAACGGTAGACACAGTGCTTAAATGCGAACATCTGCACCTCTTGGCATTGCACTTAGAAATACTAGGGTACATTCCACTTCTTTTTCACGGATTAAATAAATTTTTGAAGCGGTCTGTGTTTTTCAGAAGGCCAAGACAAGCCTCCTACGTTATATTGGTTATCTAAACTTCATAAAAGACCATACAAAGCACGGTTTATTGCAAATTCAATCTCTTGTACCACCACTGAACTCTCCAAATTATCAACTTCATGTTTTACTGCCATCAAAAAACATGTGATAAAATACTGCGACAAAGTATTCGAAAGATCAGGTAGAAATCTGTTTTGGTCTATAAAAAAGTCTAATGAAGTTTTAAATTAATTGAAATCCAGGCGTTTTCGTGCTTCAAGTCTGTCTACTTGTGATTTTGCCATCCTTTACACTTCACTTCCTCATAATCTTATGAAAGAAAAACATAATGATTTAATTGAATGGACAATTAACCGACTGACCTTGTTGCAGAAGAGACTTAAGTCCAGTATTGAATTTTGAAATCAAATCAGAATGACGTCTATAAAATTTTGAAAAGGCTTTGCGTAGTTTATGGCACCGATAACCCTGATTAAGAAGTTTAGCCGTTAACAATTCATTACAATGTTGAAGTCAGTTACATGACTACACACTCTGGCAAATCGAATTAAATGTGAAATATAAACGTCATAGGCTGGCGTACGTGGAACATCACCATCCAAAAAAGGAAAGTTTACAATCTCAAAGTCATCGCGTTTATCATATATTCTGCAAGAAACAAACCCATCCACAATAGATGTAAATCCAAAAACGGGGCCTCGGTATCAGAAGAATTTGCTTTATTTAACTGAAGTTCTGGGGGGGAAATTTGACCGATCAAACCATCGAAATAGGTATTATCAATATTTAATAAATCATCCAAATATCTAGAAGTTGGGCTAAAAGCTTCAATGATTTCAGACTGGTTATCACCAGAAAGGGACATCATGAAGTCTCTCTCATAACAAAACAAAAACAGATCAGCCACAAGTGGTGCGCAATTAGTACCATCGGATCTAAATAACTTAGTACCAAATCTTATGTACATATTGTCAAGTAGAAAGGTTAGAGTTTCACACACCTTCTGACATGACCATAAAGTATAGTTTTTATGCTCCTCAGAAGTGTAAAACGCATTCCTTACATTACTTGCAAGATACAGGGAGTCTTCCCTATGAAATGTCAATTCAATTAAATCATTCAGTTTTTCTTTTATAAGATAAGGAGGAAGTGTAGTGTAAAGGGTGGAAAAATCATAAGTAGACAGACTTGAAGCACGAAAACGTCTGGATTTCAATTTATTTAAAACTTCTGGAGTCTGAACTCCGATCAACCGGCGTGTAATTAAAGATGAAAGAATAATGTCTGACCGTGATTGGGTCAAACACAATGCATGCAGACTGCTGAATAGAATTTATATTAATATATCCGATGCGTTTGTTTAATAATATTCTGAAAATGTTCCGAAAAGTTAGGTTTGCCTTTAATTTTTATTAATTTATATATAATGTCGCCAAAAAAAAAATGCTGTAACATCCCCTGCAGCAAAAGTCTATTTAATCGAACCTTAAATTCAGCAATTAATTGATAGTATCGGCGATAAAACTTAGACAATGCTTTTCGAAGTTTATGATATCAATGTCCCTGATGCAGCAGTTTAGCAGTTAAACTTTTATTACGCGTGTTAAAATCAGCGATAAGACTTGACACACTTGCGAAGCACATAAGTTACGAAATATAAACACCGTTAGATGGCGAACGAGTAATATCACCATCTAAGCATCGGAAGTTAACTATATTAAAATCAAAATCATCGCGCTTATCATGAATTTAGTTGAAACAAAACCATTTGAAATGTTCAAATGGAAATCCAAAAACGAGGTTTCGATATCAGAATTGTTGGCGTTGTTTAACTGTAGCTGAGATGGATAAATGTGGTTGACCATTCTTTCAAAGTAAGGGTTTGCAATATTTAACAGATCATCTAAATACCTTGAGGTAGAGTTGAAGGCTTCAATAATGTCACCTTGACTTAGACAAGAAAGTGACATCATAAAATCTCGTTCATAAAAAACAAAAATTCCGCTGACCGTTCCAATGCGGTTCTTCTGTCGCGGTTTATTTTTGTTATGGTTTGTCTTTGTGTGTTTGTTTCGGTTATATTATTTTATTTTGGGTAGCCTATTGGCCATTTTGTGGGAAAGTAACTGTCCTTTTGGCTTTCCGCTATTGATGTTTCCATTAGTGCATGTTGTTGCATGTTTGTGTTTCTTTCCCTTTGGTGTCTTTGATGGGAGCTGTGAGTTATTTGTATCGAATCCTGATCATTGCCTCCACTTCTACTATGGTTAGTGTCTTTAATAATAAAATATAATCGGTGAGCCTTAGACAGTTTTATAGGGGCTCGCTAAAGCTCACCCCTATGAAATTGTCTCGGTGAACCGATTATATTTTATTATTAAAGATACTAATCATGTATTTAGTTTCTACCGCAATTCGAAACAATCAAGGGGTTTTGCAATAATTTAGTAAATGCAAGCAAAAAAGACAGCAGACAATGTTAAACGACATTCAGTGCCATGGCGCAGACACGTAGTATAACGTGACGTCAACGAGTACAAAGTTTCTGACGTCACCGTGCCACAAAGACGTGGGAAACAACATGGACGCTCGAATAAAAGTTTCCCATCGCTTTGCATAGTGTAGATTATATTTTCTTATCCTTTGGGATCATTGATTCCATTGTGGAATTTTGAAAATATCTGAGGGTGACTGATGAGGCCTAAATGGCCGAAACTAGCTAGTCTGGCCAAGAAAACATGTACACTCCATATTTTAGTTCTATGGTGTATTCCTTGCTTCCAAAGGATAACCCTTTTATAGAACATTTACATTCTGTATGAAAGTCTGCAAACAAATAGTTTATTTTAGCTTTAAAAATTATTTTCGAGGTTGAGATGCAACTGCAGTAGTGTTGCGCAGTTATTCCAACCGGCCATTCAACCAGGAAAGGCCTATAATGTAAGAATTTCTTTCTTTCTTTCTTCCGGTTTCGCCTTAACAGCAGTAGGGGACACAGACGGTGTATGTTACACACACTCCAGTTTTTGCAGGATGAAAGCCTACACAGTAATCATGTAATTACGATAGGGTTCTTTAACCTGCACAGGGGCCCTCCAGTTAACGTCCCGATCCGAAGGACGGTGCACTTTATGACATTCATCCCTGCAAATGATGCCAGTGGAGCGTGTTCGGACACCGAAATTTTCACACCGCTGCCGGTGATCGAATCCGGGAACTCTAGCATCAGAGGCAAGTGCACTTAGCTGAAATTTCTGAAAATCTGTTTAAATAAATAGTGCAAAGATTTTAATTTGCTTCGTTGTTTTTTACCATGCATAAACGATTGCTTGTTATTGTTTACACTTGTAAATTAGTGACCTGAAAAATAGGTCCGGTTTATAAACGGTCACTACCGATTATAGCGTGCAGTTATTCGACCCCCTTTATTGGGTTACAAGAAAGCCTGATTGCGGTATAAATATTGCTTACATCTTTTACGAGGACTGTTCAAATATGAATGCAACTAAGCACATAAAAATGATGTCGTGATAGATTTCGATGAAAAATTTATTTTGTCCCCTCAAAGTATTCCCCTTCAACAGATATACAAACTTTCAGTCATCTGATCCAATCATTGAATGCATTTTGGTAGTCTTTTCGAGGTATACTACGAAGGCAGTGTAATATTGCAGAACCGAGGTGTTTGCGCTGTACAAATTTTCGACCAGAAAGGTATTTTTCAGCCGCGGGAACAATAAAAGTCACACGGGGCAAGGTCAGGGGAATACGGGGGGGGGGGTGGGGGGGTGGGGGGGGGTGGTGAGGGAGTTCAACAACCTTTTCCTGCTTCAGATAGTCTTGCACAATGAACGCCTTGTGCAATGACACATTGTCATGTAGCAATCTGACATTGGCCAAACCAGTTGCGGGTTTTCGTTTTTTCGTTCTTCGAAATATTTCTTCAATTTTCGAAGAACTTTATTCTTGTAAAACTTCGCATTTACAGATTTGCCTTTAGGCACAGCAACCTGAATAGAAGGGCCCTGATTTGAAAAGAATACGGCATACATTACCTACTTGACGCTCGTGGTCAGCTTTGCAATGCATGGTCTTTTGCAATACTTTGTTGCCCATATTTTGTTCTGAATCTTTCGTTTTGGCTCCAAAAAAGTGAATCCATGTCTCGTCACCTGTGACGACATTAGCGAAAGACCGTGCATTGTAATTTGGAAACTTTTCAAGCAACGTCTTGACGCACTGAACGCGTGTCTTTTTCTGCTTATCTTTCAACAGATGGGTAATCCATCTAGCACAGATCTTTCTCATTTTCAAATCCCGTTTCAGACTTGAATGAGCTGCTCCTAATGAGATGCCAACCATACTAGCTATTTGCCTAGTGGTGTATCGTGCATCGGTAGCGACTATTTCTTTCACTCTAGCAACCATCTTGGCAGATGTTGCTCTTTTCGGCCGACGATCATGTGGTGCATCTTCTGTTGAGCCTAGCGCACAGCTGAATTTCTTACACCAACGAAAAACTGTCGGAAAAGACATTTCATTATGACCAATACTGAACATATTTCATCAAAAATGTCTTTGCACCGTATACCAAGAATACAACGATTCTTAATAAGAGTAGACAGTGTTTATCGAACGATATACATGACTAAAGTGTACGGATTTTAACAGGTTTGGTATCAATGTATAGGTAAAATGTTTTTCTAAGCTGTGATATTTATTTCAAGGTGATTTTCGCATTAGTGCATGAGAAAACGTTCTACTTGCATTCATATTTGAACAGTCCTCGTATTTTGAATAGCCGTTTTGCGATTTTATGGGATAGTAACTGTCCTTTTGGTTTTTCGCTTGTGATTTTTCATTGGGGTTTAGTCATATCAACTTCGTGTTTCTTTCCCTTTGGTGGCTCTCATGGGAGATGTGGGTTAGTTTATCGATTCCTGATCATTGCCTTCACTAGTATTTTGTTTTCCAGTTTCGCTATGCAGCATTTTCTCAGGAAATCTCATGCTGTTTTCACGATATGGTCCCTGTGTATTTGTGCATTCTAAACTTACGTTGAGCTAGGAAGCCTCATTGCGGAACCATCTGACCTTCCATTGCAGAACTTGGCGTCTCACATGTGACCCGAGCCAGGCTGGACCCACAGCGTAGAGAGACATAATGATATAGAGTCAGCGCTCTTATCAACTTGGCCTCGGAGGCCCGTTTATTGTTATTGTGTTTGATACCGCACTGGAACCGAGGGCGATGGTTGAAATTTCATATGTTTATATATCGCAATTAATTCGGTTCACCACTATTTCTTGTCATGTTCCAGATTCCACTGCAGAATTATTAAAATATATGAGGGTCACTAATGATGCCTATTTTTCCGAAACTGGCTAGTAGGGGCTGTACATTCAATAGTTTTCAGTTCTGTTCTGTGGACTTCCAAACGAGTAGTCTTTTACAGAGCATATTCAACAGTCATATTAAATTATTAACATTAACTTCTTAATCAGTGTTATCGACGTCATAAAATTCGCAGCAAACCATCATAAACTTCGCAAGCCTTTTATAAGTTTCGATGTTTTTTTTTTATTATTATTATTGTTGTTGTTTTAATATCAATGTTGGACTTATTTTCTGAAACAAAACCTATAAGTGCCTGTATTGTTTGTTTGTTTTGGAGTTTAACGGCCCAGTCAACACTAGTTTAGGTCATTTTTTGAGCCGGTCAGTTTACCTATCCACACTTTTCCTGGGCAAGCTTAAAGTGGTTAACCAGTACAGTGCACATTCTTTCGCCGGAAACTGACAACTGCCCTTCTTGAATCAGTGGAGAGAATGACCGTAGAAAAAAACTTCATGTCCAATCTCCACGAAAGAATGTTGCCAACCCCGGCAGGTATCGAACCCGCGCCCTCCTGGTCACCAGTCAGACGCGCATCCGACTGAGCTACCGTGGCAGACCGATAGGTGCCTGAATATTATGGTGATTTTATTATACAGAGATTTTATTATACAGATTTATACAAATATTTTGTGGGATCTGGTTTGTGTGTTTTGGTGATTCGTTTTTCTTTCTCTTTTTTTTTTTTTTTTTTTTTTCATTGTTAGTTAATCTTCCTCTTGGTGCAATATTTGATTGTGGCTTTTCCTTGGCATCTATTTCTACATCTGTTTAATAGAAATGGCTTAGTGTCACTTTTGATTTTGAACCTTATGCACTACTTATGGACAGAACTTCAAACTCCTGTGCTCCAGCATTTCAGTTATTTCATGCTGTCGAGGCCTAAACATTGTTTCATGAGTGTTTTCTGTTCCCGGTTTCACTGTTGAGTATGAAATCCTTCACGAATTATTTGTCTATACCACAACAGAACCAAGGAAGCGGACTGTGGCAACGTAACATCTGTTTAAACCCCCATCCCCAGTTAAAACAATACTGGCAAATATGTTTTCCTTATACCTTTTCTTTACGATATCGGTTTTGCCATTTTTGGAAAATAATCATCGTTTTTACTTTCCGCCTTTGATGTTTTTATTTTCGTCAAGTTGTTTCATGTTTGTGATTCTTTCCCTTTGGTGTATTGGAGAAGGGGTGAGACGTAATTGTATCGATCTTTGTCATGGCATATTTAGTCGGTTGCTTAACAGAGTCAAAGAAAAAAGTATCCCTTAATTACAGGACGAATATAGAACTTAACAAAATTTCCTTTACTCACTGATAGGTGTTGGGACTGTTATAAACGGTTTGGGTGTTAAGGTCATTTTCATTCTCTCAAAGTTTCAACAATTTCGATAACACATCCGTGCGAAATTGTACATTCTTTCATATCTCCAAATGGTGAATTTTTTCATGAAAATGTTGATATTTTTCTAATTTTTACTGTAAAAAGAGGTTGTGGGTGCTCGTTAAGACCGCCTTATTGAGGTGGTTTTAACGAGGACCCAAAACCTATGTCTTAGAGCAAAAATAAGAAAAATTAGTGTTTACCCAAATAAACTCCAGTTTTCTCAATATAAAGAGGATTTAGGCGGTGTTTATTTCACGGGCTTGTTCCCGTTATAATTGGCGGATAACATGATTTGTGGAGTTCATTGCTAGTTCTTGTCCACACGATGTCCACATTTCACGCAATGCAGACTGAAGACATGCACTAGACCAAAAAGATCTATTTCACGCGATATAGAGACATGCTTCAAATGAAATTCAATCATTTCGCGCAATAGACCGGATACACGCTTTATGGTGACTTGGTATATTAATTCTGAAAAATGTATACTTGCAATGACTTTAGTACCGAATTTCGTAAATATATAGATATAAAAAGATTGGGTACAACATCAATGTTATACGACATACTGCATGCATCGTAGTAAACCCAAACACGGTTGATATAGAAGCCTTCATGCTGACTGAACAAATTATTTGTCGCAATGGAAGTAAGGGCGAGGATTGCGTCCGCGTAAAATCCCCCCCACCTCCCGCACACACACACAACCCAGTGAAATACTTTCCACTGATCGTTCCAAAGTTATTCTTCTGTCGCGTTTTATTTTTGTTATATTTCATCTCGCTTATATCTTTTTGTTTTAGATACTCATCTGGCCATTTTGTGTAAAGTAACTGTCTTTGGGCCCTCCGCTATTGATGTTTCCATTAGGGTCTAGGTTTTTTTTCCATTTGGTGTCTCTGATGGAAGGTGTGGGTTCATTGTATCGATTCCTCTCATTGGTTTCACTTCTAATTTGGATTAAATTACCCATTTGACTGAATGTAAGGCTGTGGTTAACATACGTATTTTCTTAAATCCTCGTGCAAGCTCTCATCAGTGCAACATCGCGGAGAACTTAGAAATGAAATGAATTCGGATGCGGATCAATGGTGAGGATATGCCAGCATGAAATGAATGAAAGGCTGTAGCAAATGGAAACAAACAGCTGGACTCCGTTTGGCCCGAAAAGAGACAGAACACCAGTCTTGAACCGACTTACTAATAGTCATTAGGCTGGAACTGTCATAAAGTGTGAGGCCCAGTCCGCCGGCGTATAGTTAATAGGTGACTAAAGTTATCAACTGTTGCTTGGTTAACCAGTATGCATTCAGTCTGTTGTATCACATTTATGTTGTACCTAATATCTTGATATCGAAGAATGATTTTACCAAATTTCGGGGTACTTAAATCATAACACACATATTTCTGATTGCATATGCAGAGTTACCATCAGATTCAGGTTCTGATGATGCCTTATTGCAGAGGAAATTCTAGTCCAACAATATATTTTGAAACTAAATCGAAAAGGTGTCTGTAAAATGAAGACAATGCCTTATATTCGCATTGTAACATCACTAGGAAGAGTGGAACAGTGATTTGGTTTTATACTGCATTTTTAAGAACGCTGACTCCAAATAATTGACCAACTTGGAATGTTAGTAGGCGTTGTTGTTGTTTTTTAATCGGACGTACGTGGTTACATCTATGAAAGGGCGATTTCGGATGATCTTGACCTCATCTTTAAGGTCAGATGCTCAAAAATGTCAGTTGGGAGCTAAAACAATAGTTAGGCGGCACCATATATTCTGTGGTCAGTCTCTGCACAATGTGCATTAATGCTACTTGTCAATTTGGAAGACATAATAGATTTTGGTAATCGTTTTTAATTTCAAGAAACGACGAGTGCCAAAATGGACGGTATTCTGTCGTGCCTGCACTATATGTTGTAAAGCGATCGATGTTCTTTTCAAAATATAAATGAAATCGATACATTTAACCCACACCTCCCATCAGAGACACTACAGGGAAAGAAACACAAACATGGAATAACTATATAGATTGAAACATCAATAGCAGAAAGCCAAATGGACAGTTGCTTTCCCAAAATGCACAATTGGCTATCCATCAGGAAAACACGCCTATGAGATTTTCACCCCCTTGAATCCCACTTTTATACAGTAAAACTGGGGTTTGCAGGGGTAAACCTTATTTTTCTTATGTCTGCTCCAAAATATAGATTGTGGGTACTCGTTAGAACCGCCTCGATGAGGCGGTTCTAACGAGTGCCCACAATCTATATTTTGAGCGGAAATAAGAAAAATATCACAATTTTTCATCATAAAATTTTCATTTTTTCAGTGGTAAGGTTTACAATGTTTTTGTTTAGGCGAGATTTCGTAATGTAAGCGATACACACATTCAAAGACGAGCTACAAAAAATACACCGCGACAGATGTATTTCACTGGTGGCCGACATTTAACCCTTCTCTTGCTGAATATTCAGTTTAGCCACACCCATTTCTGACTTTGAACCAATCAGATTACTTGATGTAATTTATTCCTTCTAATTCATACATTGAATGTCAAACAGTGTAGATCCTGATCAGATGGCTTCTGAAGAAGCCATCTGATCTGGATCTACACTGTTTCCAAAGATAGGGGTTGTCGTGTACAGCATGATAAGAGTTAAGACCAACATTGAATTTTGAAATTAAATCGGAATGACGTCTATGAAATTTAAAAATGCTTTGCGTGGTTTATGATACCGATATCCCTGATTAAAAATTTATTACGAGTGTTGAATTCAAGTTGGTTTAATCAACCAGTTGACAACAATTTACTTGTCCTCACCTACTCTTTAAGGTCACACGGGACAAATGATTGTTCATTGTCTGTTTATATCATATGACGTCGCGTCTGAGAGTGTAATAAAGCCATGATATATTTTCGATAATCCAGTAGTGGATTAAATATGTAAATTAGGTAGATACGTCTCGTAACGTTACATGTACGACGTACTTAACGACGTCGTGTTTACTAATGGCGGAATATTGATATTTTTGTAAACACACGCGAATAAAATGCGTTATAAATGTCATATGATAAATAGAATCTTGCATTCGTGCTCATGTATTATTGAATTTATTAAACTCGTTCAGGAAAAGGGATAAAATGCTCGACAAAGCCTCGCATTTTATCCCTTTTCCTCAACTCGTTAACTAAATTCAATAATACATAATCACTCATTAAAGATCCTCTATATAACATATCTTTCTTTCTTTATACCTTAACGCCAGGCGGAGACACAGACAGTAAACATTATATACATTCCAGATTTGCAGGATGAAATCCTGCTACACAGTAATCATGAAAATACGATAGGTGTCTTTAACCCGGACGGGGGGTGCCTCTGCCTCTGCCCCGATAAGAAAACGGCGTACATAATGGCATGTATCCCTGTAAATAAATGTAATTGACGCCACAAAACTACCGCAAAAGTGTACTTGCTGCTGAGCTATAGCGATTGCAGATTCTTGACAGATTTTGTGCAGTAGGATGACACGATGACGCTAACATAATTGTACTTTTGTGACCGGACTGTGGCATTTCATGTTTAACACTTATCATGCTGTTCACGACAACCCATATCTTTGGAAACAGTGTAGATCCAGATCAGATGGCTTCTGAAGAAGCCATCTGATCAGGGTAGATCCAGATCAGATGGCTTCTGAAGAAGCCATCTGATCAGGATCTACACTGTTTGACATTCAGTTTATGAATTTGTAGGAATTAATTACATCAAGTAATCTGATTGGTTCAAAGTCGGAGATGGGTGTGGCTAAACTGAATATTCATCAAGAGAAGGGTTAATGTTAGATACAATTATAATTGCAGACAACGTTTTTCATTTATTGTGTCTTATATTTACACCGCGCCACTAAGAATAGCTCGTATCGATAGACGAGAATATTCACAAGTATTACAGTGGAACATCGATGGCTCGAACACCGATGGCTCGTTTACCATGGATGTGTCGAACCCATTCTTGAGCCCCTAGCGAAATCCTCTAAATAAGAAATAGTGGGGGATAATTAAGGAGATTTTAGTCTTTTATCTTGCAAATGTATGCTGTGTGTACTCATTAGAATCGCCTCGATGAGGCGATTTTAATGAGTACACACAGCATACATATTGATTATAGAACACCGAAAAGATGTCTAAAAGTATCTCGTTATGCCTCCTGACAGTAACCTCAGTGGCTCGAACTACCCCTGTCTCGAACAGATTTTCGAGATCCCAAAGGTGTTCGAGCCATTGAAGTTCGACTGTAATTATTTTGTATTAATTTATTTTTCTGTTTTTTAATAGGTGGTATTGGAAGATCACATGGACTGTTTTATAAACGATTTTTAGAACGATTTCATCAAAGTGCCACTGCTACAGCATGGGTGACGTCACTTGCATGCACAGTCAGGCTTGCCACAGGTAAGTCACTATAGATCAAGCAAAAACAGAAATAATCAAAGTACTGAACGAACTTTTATTTGTTTGATTTGAGGTTTAACGTCCCCGTCAACACTGTATAGGTCATTTTGGAGACGTTGCTTCCAATCTTGTGGGACTTTTACCCGACATTTGAGATTAAATGACTTCTCAAGCCCTGCCGCCGAATAAAACCAATAGGGTTTATATGCATGGACGGTCCGACTCGCATCATATGCGCGGTCGGTTTCAGCTCTGCGTGGAAGCATCGTGCAGCCCATCTATTTCTTTAAGCCACGATGGGGGCCGATTGGTGGGTCGATTGTCTCTGAGTGTAGGTAGGAGAAATAGTACTGAACTGTGATCTAAGCTGTTTCATTTAACTCTGTTACCCGGATTTTTAAGCAAATAGTGTAGATCTTGATCAGACACCGCGTTCTGTGGCGTCTGCTATGGGTCTACACTGTTTGCCAAGCCCAACCCAAGATTTCAAGATAACCCTCTTACGCTATACTCTGATCTCAGTGCGGCTTTTTTGTATAAAATGTTATACCGAGAAGTCAGTGATAGTCACGTGGTCTTTAGCACTGAAGAGCCCTTCTGCTTAGTAACTTTTGGTCGACTGACAAAATAATCGACCAAAACAGCCTTGTTATTTGTTCCACTTTGAGGTCAGAGAGCACATGTGAGTTATCTGCAACCATGTGTTGATTTGGAAAACAGTGTAGACCCAGATCAGTCGGCACAAAACGCGGCGTCTGATCAGGGTCTACACTATTTGCATTAGGTACAAGAAATTAAGGGTTTACCGAAACAGTCCAAGTCCCAGTTCATGACCATTTTCCCAGCCTGCACTAAGAAACAATCAGCCAATCAGTGCTGCCAGTGCTTTGATTTTTAAACCCTCTTGAGTTTGTTGGGCATGTCCATTTTACTAAACAGGGCGTCCAGCAGAATGGTAAGCAATACATATTCCGATATAATGGCTCAGATCCATCACATCAGGATCTTCACTGTTTGCATTAGTATCTGTACCGGGCTTAAGGGTTGTAAGCGATAACAATTGTAGTTCCGAGAGCCGGGCTTGATTAACATACATTGGAATCAAAAGGGATAATTTGAAACCGTAGAATGTACATTCTATGTAGGAAACGATCAGGGACTGATACAATCAGATCCCGAATTCTTTTCACAATATCACTATTGAAATACGTGATGCCGGTGTAACGTAAAAAAGTGTCCCTGAGAAAAGTAGACACTTCGGCCACTGCGCATACGCAACGCATTTGCTCCGCCTACCTAGATACGTCTAACTGCGCATGCCTTATCGGATTGCTATTTTCTTAATTATCGTGTATTCTGGCAGTTACCTCCCCTCGTTCGCTCTGTTGGCGAGCTTTGAGGTTAGTTCTCCTTGTAACAGCACTTGTAGATGGGTTTTTTCGTGACGGCCTTTGTTCTTTCACGGATTGGTACCTTGTCAACCCTTTCCACGGACAGAATATTTTCCGTGTAACGCCACAGGAAAGGAATTAAGTGTTCTCCACATCTTCATTTACTATTGTCCACGTTTTCCACGGACTGGTACCTCGTCTACGTTTCTCACCGTCACTATGGCGTGTTCGGTAAAACAAATGCATGTTTTCTGCATGTTTCTTTGTTCACGCCCGGCTACATCTTTCACATACTTGTATCTTGTTTACATTTTTCACAGTCTGACTATTTCGATCTGTTACACCATAGGCAGGACAATGAGGGTTATACATGTCTGTTTGTTTCAAGACTGTCTACATTATTTTCCGTGCTGGTACCTGGTCTACCTTTTATCACGGTCAGAATGTTTCGTTCTGTCACACCAAAGACAGGCTTCTAAGCAGTTTTCATGTCAACTTGTTTCACGCCTGTCTACTTTTTTCACGCATTGGTAACGTGTTTACCTTTTTCACGGCATAAACATTCATTCTGTTACAACATCGGCAGGGAGTTTTGGGTTCTTCATGTCTACTTTCACATCCATTATTTTTCAAGGATTTCACATTGTCTAACTGCTTTGGCAGTCAGAATATTTCGTGCTGTTACACCATAAGCAGGAACGTGTGGGGTTTCGCATGCCTAGTTTCTCACTCGTCCACTTTTTCGACGCAAGAAAATTGGTTCTGCTACACCACAGGCAAAAAGTTTAGGATTCCTCATGCCTACTACTCTCATTCCTGTCTAACTTTTTCACACTGAGAAAGTTTGATTATTTAACAGCGTATACAGGGTTTTTGTATTTCTTAATATCTACTTTTTTCACGGATGTCTCCTTTTTTCACGGATTGGTGCATTGTCTGTCTTATACCATGGTAAGACTACATTATTCTGTTACACTATTGACTGGACATTTAGGGTTCTCATGTCTACTCTCACGCCTGGCCTGTAACAACAAAGGCGGGCATTGCTGATTTTTCGTGTCTACTTCTTTCACTCTTGTCTATTGTTTTTCACAGATTGGTAATTTTTCTACATCTTTCAGGGCCAAAAAAATCATTCTTTTACAACATTGGCAGGCAGGATCGGGTACTTCATGTCTACTTTCACATCTGCCCTTTTTTACGGATTGGTACCTTGTCTACCCTTTTCGCGACCGGTTTCAGCTCTGCGTGGAAACTTCATGCAACCCATCTATTTCTTCAAGCCCCGATGGGCGGGGGCCCTGGTCTTGGGACTTACTGGTGATGAGAGGAGGATATCTTTGCAGTCTTCTCTAAGTTAACGGAAACCCCAAAAGTGGTATTCTGGCAAACAGTGCAGGTCCAGATCAGAACACGGCGTCTGATCAGAGCCTACACTGTTTGCAAAAAGCTCAGCCATCTTACAAATAAATGTTGAAGAAACCACAACCTGTCACCCCTAAATTTGGAATGGACTCCTGCTATATATAAGGAGGAATATTCCATTTGTTACAAAAAGGATTAAAAAAAAATGCTGTGAGTACTCGTTTAGGCGAATCTGGGGATTACCCGCAACATACCTTTTTAGACAAAATGAACTTTTCTTAATATATGGACAACCTAACGGAAGCTGTGCTATTAATTCTCTAGGGTCTCAGAACGAGTTCGAAATGTCCGTGGTAAACAAGCCATCCCTGTTCGAGACATTTCAGATTCACTGTAATTAGCCTAAAATCAGCCTGTTGCCAAGGTTTCTTCACATATTGTTTGTACGAGCCACATATCTTTTACTGCACTGTTATGTTCAATTCGTCTAAGGCCTTATACACTACGTATAAGTAAAACCAGGCGTTTTTTTCTGGTTTTAAGACCCATTGGTTTTCGAGCAGACCGTTAATTAAAGGTGGGCGAAAACTGGAGTACCTGAAACATATATGACCTTAACTTTGCGATACACATGCAAGGTGATTAAGAGTCAAAGCTTTTACCCACTAGACCATGAAGGCCCCAAAAAGGCAGTATGCACTGTTTTATTATTGACAAAATCAATTAGAATGCAGGATAATAAAATACCTGCTAGTAATTTTGTTCGTTCGTTCGTTTGTTTTTTTGTTTGATGTTTAACGTCCCCACCAACACTATATAGGTCATATTTTGGTCGTTGCTACTTTTACCCGACATGGAGATATAATATAATCTCAAGCCCTGTCCCCAATGAGGCCAATAGGGTTAATATGCATGGATGGTTTGACTCGCATCACCTCAGACCCTCTAAGCGGCTTACCAGTACCCGTTTGCGCTTGGTTTCAGCCTTGCATGGAAGGACCATGAAGCCCAATCTATTCTCCCACCTGATGGGCGGGGGCCACGTTTTTGTTCGGTAGTTTGTGTGAAGTTTAACAGCCTTGTCAACACCATGAAGGCAACACCGACCCGGCCATCTTACCTTGGGCAGACATGCACGTCAGTGGTTAACCAGTACAGTGCACATTCATTCGACAGAAACAGAGGAGAATAGTCGCAGAAAACAAAACAAAACAAAACAAAACAACACAAAACAAAACAAAACAAAAAACAAGAGGATCATGAGGTTCTGGTCGCTCCCCTGAGCCCTGTGCAAATTTGGTAGTACTCCATCATCTGATGCTACATACCAAGTTTCAAGACAATCAGTCAAGTGATTCCGCAGAAGAAATTTGTTAAGGTTTTCACCATAATAGGGCATGGTGGCCACCTTGATGTAAAATAGGTCACGGTCAACCTAGTGTCATCATTTGTCACTCAATGCTACATACCACGTTTCAGGACAGTCGGCCAATTAGTTCTGGAGAAGAAGCTTTTTAAGGTTTTTACCATATTCAGGCATAGGGGCCATCTTGGGCATGTGAACCGAACATTTGAATACTTTTTTGTTCCCTTATAGCCCTTGGTTGCATGTAAAATTTAAATGAAAATGACCCAGTTTTTTTAGAGAAAATGTATTCTAATATGTCAATGGACCTGCACTACAAGTGACCTTGTGCCAAGATCACCAAATGACCTTGACCTTAAGCATTCATAGACATTCAATTTTTACCTATTCTCATATCATAGATCACGATGCTTTTCGAAAAATGCATTGATTTACCTATGTCCCATTGAAAAGCCTATGGAGCCAAATTTGACCTTGGTGTAAAAAAGGTCAAGGTCAATCTCAGGTCATCATTTTTGCAAACATGGTAGAACTCAGTCACTCGATGCTACATACCAAGTTTCAAAACAACTGGCCTAGTGATTCTGGAGAAGACGGTTTTTAAGGTTTTTACCATATTTGGGCACGGCAAACATCTTGTTCATGTGACCTGGACTATCCGAATAAATTTTTGTTATCTAAGTGTCCTAAGGATGCTTATATAATTTAAATAAAATTTGCCAAGTGGTGTTAGACAGAAAATGTATTCTACTATGTAAATGCACCTGCAATAGAAGTGACCTTGGACCAAGGTCACCGAATGACCTTGACCTTAAGCATTTATAGACATACATTTTAACATATTCTCATATCACAGACCAAAATATTTTTCGAAAAATGCATCGATTTACCCATTTCCCATTGAAAAGTCTAAGGAGCCAAATTTGACCTTGGCATAAAATAGGTCAAGGTCAACATATGGTCATCATTTTTGCAAACTTGGTAGTACTTGGTCACTCAATGCTACACACCTAGTTTCAAGACAATCGGCCCAGTGGTTCTGGAGAAGAAGATTTCTTAAAGTTTTCAACATATTTGGGCATGGCGACCATCTTGGTCGTGTGACCTGGACCAACCGAATAAATGTTTGTTCACTAAGTGCCTAAGGCTGCATATAAAATTTAAACGAAAATGGCCAAGTGGTGTTAGAGAAAATATATTCTAATATGTCAATACAAGTGACCTAGTGTTTTACCCTTCTCCCATTGAAAAGCCTAAGGAACCAAATTTGACCTTGGCAGGAAATAGGTCAATGTTGACCTTGGATCATCATATTTGCCAATTTGGTAGTACTCAGTCGGGCGGACGACGGAGGCCTACAATCCTATATGCTCCCCCGGAGCCTTCGGCTCAGGGGAGCTAAAATGGATCAGTTTATAAAAGGCTGATGAACACCGTCCAGGTATTGAGCCAGCGTCCTTCTGATCGCCATTTTTGTATGTCTAGTTCCACGCCTGTCCACTTTTTTAAAGCAAGAAAATTCGTTCTGCTACACCAAAGGCAGCAAGTCTAGGATTCCTTATGTCTACCTCTCTTACTTCAGTCTAACGTTTTCGCTCTGAGAATGTCTGATTATGTAACAGTATATACAGGAATCTCGTGTTTCTTCATGCCTACTTTTTTCATGCCTATCTCCTTTTTTCACGAATTGGTGTCTTGTCTATCTTTAATCATGGTTAGACTAATAGTTTATCATTTAGTTACACCTATGGCTGGGCATTTAGGGTTCTCATGTCTACTTCTCACACCTGTCTACTTTAACGGATTGGTACCTGGTCACCCCTTTTCGCCGACAAAATATTTTCCTTCTGTTACACCACAGGAAAGGAATTAAGGGTTCTCAACATTTTCATTTACTATTGTCCACGTTTTCCACAGTCTGATACCTTGTCTATGTTTGTCATAGTCAATATAGTGTGTCGGGTACAATATATGCATGCTTTCTTCATGTCTCGTTTTTCACCACTGACTCCAACTTTCAAACATCTGTATTGTCTACATTTTTCACAGTTTGACAATTTCAATCTGTTTCATCATACGCAGGAAATGGACGGTTTTACATGCCTATTTGTTTCACGCCTGTCTACATTATTTTCCGTGTTGGTATCTTGTTTACCTTATATCAGGTCAGAATATTTCATACTATCACATCGAAGGATATTTCATGTCTACATCTTTCACGCCTGTCTACTTTTTTCACGGATTGGTAACTTGTTTACCTTTTTCAGGGCATAAACATTCATTCTGTTACAACATGGGCAGGTCGGTCCCGCCCATCGGGGCTTGAAACCGATCGCGCAACGGTACTGGTAAACCGCTTAGAGGATCTAAGCCTGCCCAGGCAAAGCGGTGTGAGTCGGACCGTCCATGCTTATAAACCCAATTGGTGTTATTGGGCGACAGAGCTTGTGATGTCATTTCATGTCAATGTAGGGTAAAAGTCTCACAAAAATTGGAAATAACGTCTCCAAAATGACCTATACACTGTTTAGGGGGCGTTGAACCTCAAATCAAACAAACAAAACCAAACAACCTGGGCAGGGAGTTTCATGTTCTTTATGTCTACTTTCAGATGTATCCTTTTTCAAGGATTGGTATCTGTTCTCGCGGTTAGAACAGTTCGTGCTGTTACACCATCAGCAGGAAAGTGAGGGTATTTGCATGTCTAGTTGCACGCCTCTTCACTTTTTAAAGGCAAGAAAAGTCGCTCTGCTACACCAAAGGCAGAAGAATAGGATTCCTAATGCCTACTTCTCTCACTCCTCTCTAACTGTTTCACACTGAGAATGTTTGATTATGTGACAGTCTTTGTTTGTTTGTACTAGAGTTTAAAGGCCAAGTCAACACTATTTTAGGTCATTTTTGAGCAGGTTAGTTTACCTGTCCACACTTTTCCTGGACAGGCTTATACGTAGGCGATTAACCAGTACAGTGCACATTCTTTTACCAGAACCTGACAACTGCCCTTCTTGAATCAGCAGAAGGGAGAGAATGACGGTAGAAAAGATTTCATAAAGAATGTTGCCGACCCCGGCAGGTATCACACCCGCTTCATCCGACTGAGCTACCGAGACCGGCTATGTACATGTAACAGTGTATACGGGAATTTTGTATTTCTTTATGTCTACGTTTTTCACGCCTGACTACTTTTTTCTTGGATTGGGGCCGTGTCTCTCCTGTCCAACGTTTTTCACACTGAGAGTGTTTGATTATTTAACAGTGTATACAGGTATATTGTATTTCTTTATGTCTACTGTTTTCACGGCTGTCTAGTTTTTTTTCACGGATTTGCGCCTTATCTATCTTATATATCAGTTTGTTACACTATTGGCTGAACATTTACGGGTTCTCATGTCTACTTCTCTCACGTCAGGCCTGTATCACCAAAGGCGGGTCATTGAGGGTTTTTCATGTCTACTTCTTTCTCGAGTGTCTACCTTTTCACGGATTGTACTTCTACATCATAGGCAGAAAAATTAGGATTCCCCATGTCTACTTCTCTCATCCTGTCTAACAATTTCACACTGATATTGTTTTATTATGTAATAGTGTATACAGATATTGTGTATTTCTTTATGGCTACTTTGTTCACGCCTGTCTACTTTTTTCACGGATTGGTGCCTTATCTATTTTTTTTCACGTCAGTCTACACCTTTCTTCGTAATTATCCTTTTCACGCACATCTTCTTCTTTCACAGACTGGTACCTTTTCAAAGTAGAAGTAAAACAAAGATCAGGAATCGATACAATTAACTTACTCCGCCCATCAAAGACACCAAAGGGAAAGAAACACAAACATTAAGCGACCAGACCATAATGGAAACCTAAACAAAGGAAGGCCAAAAGGACAGTTACTTTCCCACAAAATGGCCATATGGCAATCCAAAATAAAAAGACACAAGTGATACACACAGTAAGTAACAAACAACAACATAAATAAATCGCCACAGAAGAACCGCCTTGGAACGGTCAGTGGAAAGATTTCCACTGGGCGGGCTTAAATCGATTTTACGTGGCCACAATCCTCGCCCTTACTTCCATCGCGATTTAAACAAATAATTTGTTCAGTCCGCATGAAGGCCTCCTAACTCATCAGTGCAACATCTCCGTGAACACAAATAATCAAAGAACCACAGAGGTGAGACAACGGTGAGGACTCGACAGCAAGAAACCACTGAAATGCTGGAGCAAAAGGAAACCAATAATTAGACTCCGATGGGCCCGACCAGAGACAGAGCATCAGGTACCAACCAACATTACCTTGAATTAGATCTCTCTAATTCTCAATAAGCCTTTACGTTGGAGCCGTCATAGAATCTGAGGCCTGACCCAACGGCGTGCAATTAACGAGGGAAGCAAAGTTGCCAACCGTGATTGGGTCAACTACCATGCATGCAGTCTGTCGTATAACATCCATGTTGTACCCAATTTTTTTATATCGAAGAATGATTTTACGAAATTGGGTGCTGAAGTCATTGCGATTATATATTTTTCTGAATTTATTTACTAAGTCACCATAAAATTGGGGTTCCGATAAACCTTGTTGCAGAAGATATTTAAGTCCAATATTGAATTTTGAAATTAAATCAGAATGGCGTCTATAAAATTTTGAAAAGGCTTTTTGTAGTTTATGGAACCGATAACCCTGATTAAGAAGTTTAGCCGTTAATAATTTATTACGAGTGTTGAAGTCAGTTACATGACTACACACTCTAGCAAATCGGATTAATTGCGAAATATAAACGCCATAGGATGGCGCTCGAGGAACATCACCATCCAAAAAAGGAAAATTTACAATCTCAAAATCTAAGTCATCGCGTTTATCGTAAATTTTGCACGAAACAAACCCATCTACAATAGATAGATGTAAATCCAAAAACGGGGCCTCGGTATCAGAAGAATTTGCTTTATTTAACTGAAGTTCTCGGGGGTAAATCTGACTGATCAAACCATCGAAATCGATATTATAAATATTTAATAAATCATCTAAATATCTACAACCTTTTTCACGCACATCTTCATTTTACATTCCTTTTCTTCGTATTTCTTTTTGCCTTCTTGTTTCAAGCCTGTCTACATTTTTCACGGATTGGTGCCTTATCTATTTTTCTTTCACGTCAGTGTACATTTTTCTTCGTGATTATCCTTTTCATGCACATCTTCTTCTTTCACGGACTGGTACCTTTTCAACCATTTTCGCGCACATTTTTTTTTCATTCCTTTTTTTTTGTATTTCTTTATGTCTACTTTTTTCACGCCTGTCTACTTTTTTCACGGATTGGTGCCTTATCTAATTTTCTTTCACGTCAGTGTATTTTTCTTCGTCAGTATCCTTTTCACGCACATCTTCTTCTTTTACGGACTAGTACCTTTTCAACCCTTTTCACGCACATCTTCTTTTTTCATTCTTTTTCTTTGTATTTCTTTATGTCTACTTTTTTCACGCCTGTCTACTCTTTTCACGGATTGGTGCCTTATCTATTTTTCTTTCACGCCATTGTACATTTTTCTTCGCGATTATCCTTTTCACGCACATCTTCTTTCACGGACTGGTACCTTTTCAACCCTTTTCACGCACATCTTTTTTCTTTCCTTTTCTTTGTATTTCTTTATGTCTACTTTTTTCACGCCTGTTCACTTTTTTCACGGATTGTTGCCCTATCTATTTCTCTTTGACGTCATTGTACATTTTTCTTCGTGATCATCCTTTTCACGCACATCTTCTTTCACGGACTGGTACCTTTTCAACCCTTTTCACGCACATCTTTTTTCATTCCTTTTCTTTGTATTTCTTCATGTCTACTTTTTTCACGGCTGTCTACTTTTTGCACGTATTGGCGCTTTGTCTAATTTATACCTTTGTGAGACTACAACATTCTGCTACACTATTGGCTGGACATTTAGGGTCCTCGTGTCTTCTTCTTTCACACCTGGCCTGTAACATCAAAGACGGGCAATTGAGGATGTTTCATGTCTAAATCTTTCACGACGGTCTACGTTTTTCAAGTTTGGTACTTTCTCTACATTTTTCAAGGCATAAAAATACATTCCGGTAACAGTGGGTTGGAAGTTTAGGCATGTGGGACAATTGTAATCCGCCTATTACCTGTGTCCGATTTAAACCGCGCGGTTTTTAACGGTTATTCGTGTCTACCACCAAATCTGTCCTTTTTCACGTATTGGTACCTGATCTGCCCTTTTTCGTAGTCAAACTAAATCGCGCTGTTACATCATAAGCAGGTACTTGTGGGTTTTTGCATGTCTTCCTCAAGGGAAGGACATTCATTCTGCTGGGCATAGGAATTAGGATTCCTCATAATCAATTCTCTAACTACTGTCTAACTTTTGCACAATGAGGATGTTTGATATTGTAACAGTGTATACAGGAATTTTTTGTGTTTCTATATGTCTACTTTTTTCACGCCTGTCTACTTTTTTCGAGGATTGGTACCTTGTCTACCCTTTCCATGCTCAGAAAATTTCGTTTTGTTACACTTTAGGGCTCTTCATATTAACATTTTACGCCTGTTTACTTCTTGCATGGATTGGTATCTTCACCTTTCTATACATTTTTGCGGAAATGTTATGTTTTGTTTAGGTCTACTTTTCCACGTCTAACTCCTTTTCCACGCAGGCTGGACATTTAGGGTTTCTCGTGTGTACTGATCTACAGCTCGTCTGCATATTTCAGGGTGAGGATGTTTCGTTATACTACAGCATATGCAGGATCTTCTCGTTGTAAATGTTACTTTTAAAATGCATCGATACTTTTTTTGGCACCTGTACACAATTTTCGAGGTTACAAAGTCATAATTCCTCTCCCAGATGGATTAGAGAAGTGCTCAGAGAAGTATTATACTAAACTAAACAGAGGGAGAGGTAGGTTTTTCTTTAAAAATCTTTTTTTTTATTGGAGTTTAACGGCCCATTCAACACCATTCAGGTCATTTTGAGCCGGTCAGTTTACCTATCCACACTTTTTCTTGAAGCATTTAACCAGCGCAGTGCACATTCTAACGCCAGAAATTGACAACTGCTGTTCAATGTAAAAAGTCAGTAACAGTCACAGAGGTGAAACTTCCATTGCATGGTATATCATATACGTTCCAGCTATTACGATATAGCCGGCCAATATGGGGCTGAGAGCGAAACATCTCATGCAAATTGTCTCCATAGACATCTCATGCAATGTCAAGTCCTGTTTTCTGGGAAAAATATCAACAATTTGTCACCTGATGAATTCCCCTAAAGAGTGGTAAAGGTTATGCAGTAGTCATTTGTAACCACTGCCCTCCCCCCCCCCCCCCTCCCCTTGTTACGTCGTATCGCTGTCGGTCCGACGTTGGTCCGAATACTTTTGCTGGCTGGACTATAGTTCATCCAAGAATGATTGAAAATGTGCCTATTGATTTGTTTATCGTGTAAGCCCCGCCTTAAACAATCGGTTAACGCCCACTTAGCTTCGCGCATGCGCAGTGGCGGAAGTGTCTACTTTTTCTCACGGTCCACTTTTTTACGTTACACCGGACTGTGACCCTCAGTACTGTCATACATGAGCCGGGGTACAGCATTTCCTACATCTTACATGTATGTCAAGCGAAGAATCAGATCAGCCTGCGCATATTTATAGTCTAACCTGAGATTTCTCTTGCTGCATGAAGGAGCATTGTGCCCTTAGCTATCCTTAGAGCGCACAACGAAGACTCTGATCAGTCTACCCGGATGCGCAAGCTGATCTGCGTCTTCGCTGGGCGCATATGTCTTATTGTAGGTTTTGTCGCGCGCTGGCTCATAATTCAAACATACATAGACATGCCGTGATCTATTTCAAACACTGAATTTTAATTTTGAGACAATTCCGCAATGAAATATCAGGACTGTACAAACTGAGATCAAAACCGTACACTCTTTCCATAATAGAAAAGATTTATCATTAATTTGACAGCATTGCTTTGAACTGAGACTATTATCTTATATACCAGTATTCTAAGCAAACAGTGTAGAACCTGAGCAGACGCCGCAAACCTACTTGTAACATCGATAGAAATAGCGCGAATATTTTAAACCTGGGGCCAGTTTCATCAAAGCATTTGCGACGTATTTTCGTCGTAGAAACATCGTACGAAGTTCTTACGACAAAAATCCTGTTTTGTCAAATGCTCGAGATCTGCGATGTTCGCACATTTTGTCGTATTTCTAAGATGAATATTTAGACATCGCACATTGAAATTTTCGTCTTATCACAGCCATAGCTGAAGAAGATGACAAAGAAACCTACGCTTATCCCTTGTGTAACGTTGTTAAAAGGATGGTTCACAACATGTCATTTTGGTTACCCTCGCAGATCATTCCCATTTCTTCTACAAGCCCACCCAATGAAGAGCCCTTGAAACTGACCCTTTTGTTATAATCTTTAGGGTTCGTAGTTTTTTTGTTGTTTTTTTTTTTTCTTTAAAAAATAGAGGTTGAGAGTACTCGCTAGAAGCGCCACGTTGTGGTTGTGCTTACGAGTACCCACAATCTATATTTCATGGTATAACCTAGAACCGACGTTCGCTTTCGCCCATCGGGGCTTGGAGAAATAGATTGGCCTGCATAGTGCTTCCGAGCAGAGCTGAAACTGGCCAACATTACGAAAACATGCCTATGCAAATACTTTGTAACCTTTATCGCCGAAAAATGAAAAATTTCAGATAAAATTTGTGATATTTTTCTTATTTCTGCTCAAAATTTAGATTGTGGGTACTCGTTAGAACCGCCTCACCGAGACTGCATGATGAGGAGGTTCAAACGAGTAGCCACAATCTATATTTTAGAGGAGAAATAAGAAAAATAAGGTTTACCCTTGTAAACTCCAGTTTTACTATATAAATGTGGGGTTCAAAATTAAACAGACATGATGATTTGATTACTGGTTTACCGTTTAGAATGTAAAAGCCTGTCCAAGAAAAGTGGTGCGAGTGGGACCGCTCCTTAAACTCTAGCGGTTTCTTTGGTCGGTAGGGCTTAAGATGCTATTTCATCTCAAGGTCGGGTAAAAGCCCCACAAAATCAGAAGCAGCGTCTCAAAAATGACCTATATAGATTTATTAACGGTTGACGGGGGCTTAAAACCTCGATACAAACAGCAAAAGAACCGACGCGACGATTGCCCACAATCTGCGATAATACTTTTGATTGCAACGAAGACTCAGTGTACCTAAAATCGACACACCAAACTAGAATTGTCAATGCGACACAGATGCCTCCGTCCGGGGACCATCCTCACCAAGGAAATAAAACATGTTGCAAAAAAAAAAAAAAATAATAATAATATGACATATACCTACCATCACATTTCCATCATATGGTCTGGAAAATATGAGCTCTTAAAAGTTTAGGTTCTTCCCGCTGGTACAATGCCTTAACCTGGGGTTACAGGATCGCGTTTGTACACCCCATATGGAAGGACGTACGTACATGTCTGTACGCTCGTATGTGCGAAAACCTTCACGGCATTATGCCGATGGCACGTGTGTGGGGTGGGTGGTGGGGTCATTGTCCTGCGTACTTCAATTTCGTATATGTAAGTGAGTATAATTTTGCAGGCGATTATATAATTGTGTATACATATATGTAGCTATAGAACTTTGTTTCAAGTCAGGTTCTTTGTAATTTAAAATCAGTCATGCTGTAGGATCCATGTTGCAAATGAAATGAATTTATTTTTCATTGAAAGCACTTACAGATGCTACGTCATGTAACGTTATGTGCGGCGTCCTTATTAAACAATGTATTGACGTTTTGTGTTAAAATCGTGCATAAACTGTATTTTAAGTTCATACGATAAATTGAATCTTCTATTCATGCCCGTGCATTACTGGATTGATTAAGGTCATAAAATGCTCAGCGAAGTCTCACATGCCATCCCTTTTCCTCAACTAATATTATAAACTCAACCATATAAGTAGTAAGGGGGCCACTTGGGCGCCATGGACTGCGCATGCGCAGCATTTGTATAACTTCCGGTGAAACGTAAGCGAAACGATTAGATGACGAAACTACCCTAAATATCGGACGAGTGTTCGAATGACGTAAATTACCGTAATTACGTCGTAAGTATCCTAAATTTTGAGGCGAAAGATGTTCCCGCGGATTGGCGAAGTTCGCCGTCCCCGATTTGGTCGGGGTGATCGGGGTCTACCCCGTTCGCTCGAGCGATCCTATCCCAATATTTAGGGAGATACTACCCTGTATAGTATTGATGAAATTAAGTCTCTCACCCGCAAACCAATTATCGCCTCGAAAACCGGGAAACAATGGAAGGTGTTGGAAGAGCTCGACTCGATGCGAGAAACTAGTAATGGACCGCGTCCCGGAAAAAAAAAGTTTGGTTCGTTCGATTTGAGGTTTCACGTCCCCGTCAACGCCGTATAGATCATTTTGGGGACGTTGCTTCCAGTCGCGCGAGACCTTTACCGGCCATATCTACGACATTTGTATCTCGGAGAATCTTTCTCGGCTACGGAATTTATACGGATATCGCGGGGGCGTAGCCAGTATGCATTATGAGAGTGGAGCGTAAAATGAGAAGCAAATGATGATAGGATTTTTGATCAGCTGTAATTACCCTAAAAATTGGGGCACCTGAAGGGAGGTCACCGTAAATATCCTAAAGTTTGATCTCAAGCGATGTAGCAAACGTGTTCTGGTGGAATAGTGGAATGACAAACAGTGCAGACCCTGGTCAGGGTGATCGGGATCTACACCGTTTTTTTCTGTCCCAATATTTAGGGTAATACTACCCGGTGCAGTCCTGCGATATTGACAAATCGATTGTCTCCGACACTCAGTGCGAAACGCTTATCGCCTTTAAACTAGAAAACAATGAAACTCGCTGGAAGATAGCGTTTAGAAGGCTGATGTTGTCGTTTAAATTTCTAAACACGCTCGCTTCTGAATGGGCTGCGTCCCGGGAAAAGAAAGTTTTGTTTGTTCGATTTGAGGTTTCACGTCCCCGTCAACGCCGTATAGATCATTTTGGGGACGTTGCTTCCAGTGCGCGAGGCCTCTAAGTGGTTTACCAGTACTCGTGTGGGGTCGGACTCAGCTCTGCGTGGAAGCATTATGCAGCCCATCTATTTCTTCAAGCCCCGATGGGCGGGGGGCGGTCAGTCAGTCCGTTCGTTAACGCAAATTGTTGCGTGTGTTAAGCGAAACGACGTTGTTGTAACGTTGCACGGTATCAGCAGTCTTCCATCCCAACATTTAGGATATTACTACTGTCAGGTGCAGGCGCAGAGAAAGTCATCTTAATTAGGTTAACTCCATCAGATATAAGCTGAGCACGGGAGAGCTGTATTCGATACCTACGAGCGGATAGAAAAGTCCCATGCATTTGAAAGACCCCCATTGTATCCTTACTGTATCCTGACTGTATCCCCATTGTATCCTGACTGTACCCCCCGCTGTATCCTCACTGTATCCCACCCGAGGTCCCGTCTCCGTATGACCTTAGTTGTTGGTGGGACGTAAAACTAAAACTCACTCACTCGCTAAGCTAAGTGTTTCATCTCTCAGATATTCTGTTACAAAAGTTTACGAAAAGTGACTCAAAGACTTACTCGCTTTTGTAACAGAATATCTGAGAGATGTGTAGTTTATATTTTCTGGTCCTTCGGGTTCATCGATTCAGTTGTGGAATTTTGAAAATATCTGAGGGTCACTGATGAGGCCTAATTGGCCGAAGCTAGCTAGTTGCTTCCAAAGGATAACCCTTTATAGAACATATTAGGATAAAAATGATTACAAAACAAACGTATAGTTTTACATATTTATTTACGCGCAACGTAGTGGCAAATTATATATACGCGTATAAATGTTCATGTAAAGTCTTTCCGTCTTCTTCTAAGCATTCTTTTCGTTTTAGACACGATCAGGCGGTCGTTGAACTTCTTCTGGCGTGGGTTGAATTCTTTGATAATGTCTCGCATGGTTTTTCCTCGAGATCTAGCCATCACGTAGTACGCGCAGTATAGTCCGCATACGTTAGAACTAGATTTTTGAAGCTGTTTATCGTTCATTAAGTAGGGTTTATCGAGTACCTCTTCGAACCCAACGCCGTAACTTCTAGGATCGTTTCCTACCGAATCGAAAAATTCGTACGGTCCGTGTTTGGGAAAATAAAATGTTACCCAGTGTTCCCCTCTTTGATAACTCGTGGATGTGTTGGAAATGACGAACCTTCCTCTTCGTTTTTTAATTTGGTCCGCTGAGCAGACAGTTACGGGGTATCCGGAAAGTATACGAGTCAGTTGATCGCTGTTCATCGTCGCTTAATATTTAAAGGTTGTCCAGTCTACCAACTGCCCGCTTTTCGCTCTCGGTTTCTTACGATCAGAGGCCTCGTCCTTATGCTCCTTTCGTAATCGTGCTAGTTCTGACTTTGCCATTTCAACCGCTTGAGCCACGGGAGTGACCAATTTCACCACGGGTTTTTGCCGTTCTAGCATTTTAATTTCTTTTTGTCGCTGATCTTCCATTTCCTTTTGAAGACGGTTTCTTCTACCGCTACCTACGATATACCGTCCCATGTAATCGGGTTGAACGTAGCCCTCGCTCAAGTCTTTGAAATGTTGGTACCACGCGTCGTAGTCCGGGACATAAGGCACCCATTTATTCAGTTTCTTGTCAAATACTTCTATAGAACCCATCTTTTTTTCTGTAAATATGGGGATGCTTTACCCTTCTTACGTATATTTCATTCGGCATCGGATTCCTGGTTTTCATCGGTTTCTGTCCCGATGCCGAATGAAATATACGTAAGAAGGGTAAAGCATCCCCATATTTACAGAAAAAAAGATGGGTTCTATAGAAGTATTTGACAAGAAACTGAATAAATGGGTGCCTTATGTCCCGGACTACGACGCGTGGTACCAACATTTCAAAGACTTGAGCGAGGGCTACGTTCAACCCGATTACATGGGACGGTATATCGTAGGTAGCGGTAGAAGAAACCGTCTTCAAAAGGAAATGGAAGATCAGCGACAAAAAGAAATTAAAATGCTAGAACGGCAAAAACCCGTGGTGAAATTGGTCACTCCCGTGGCTCAAGCGGTTGAAATGGCAAAGTCAGAACTAGCACGATTACGAAAGGAGCATAAGGACGAGGCCTCTGATCGTAAGAAACCGAGAGCGAAAAGCGGGCAGTTGGTAGACTGGACAACCTTTAAATATTAAGCGACGATGAACAGCGATCAACTGACTCGTATACTTTCCGGATACCCCGTAACTGTCTGCTCAGCGGACCAAATTAAAAAACGAAGAGGAAGGTTCGTCATTTCCAACACATCCACGAGTTATCAAAGAAGGGAACACTGGGTAACATTTTATTTTCCCAAACACGGACCGTACGAATTTTTCGATTCGGTAGGAAACGATCCTAGAAGTTACGGCGTTGGGTTCGAAGAGGTACTCGATAAACCCTACTTAATGAACGATAAACAGCTTCAACAATCTAGTTCTAACGTATGCGGACTATACTGCGCGTACTACGTGATGGCTAGATCTCGAGGAAAAACCATGCGAGACATTATCAAAGAATTCAACCCACGCCAGAAGAAGTTCAACGACCGCCTGATCGTGTCTAAAACGAAAAGAATGCTTAGAAGAAGACGGAAAGACTTTACATGAACATTTATACGCGTATATATAATTTGCCACTACGTTGCGCGTAAATAAATATGTAAAACTATACGTTTGTTTTGTAATCATTTTTATCCTAATATGTTCTATAAAGGGTTATCCTTTGGAAGCAACTAGCTAGCTTCGGCCAATTAGGCCTCATCAGTGACCCTCAGATATTTTCAAAATTCCACAACTGAATCGATGAACCCGAAGGACCAGAAAATATAAACTACACATCTCTCAGATATTCTGTTACAAAAGCGAGTAAGTCTTTGAGTCACTTTTCGTAAACTTTTGTAACAGAATATCTGAGAGATGAAACACTTAGCTTAGCGAGTGAGTGAGTTTTAGTTTTACGTCCCACCAACAACTAAGGTCATACGGAGACGGGACCTCGGGTGGGATACAGTGAGGATACAGCGGGGGGTACAGTCAGGATACAATGGGGATACAGTCAGGATACAGTAAGGATACAATGGGGGTCTTTCAAATGCATGGGACTTTTCTATCCGCTCGTAGGTATCGAATACAGCTCTCCCGTGCTCAGCTTATATCTGATGGAGTTAACCTAATTAAGATGACTTTCTCTGCGCCTGCACCTGACAGTAGTAATATCCTAAATGTTGGGATGGAAGACTGCTGATACCGTGCAACGTTACAACAACGTCGTTTCGCTTAACACACGCAACAATTTGCGTTAACGAACGGACTGACTGACCGCCCCCGCCCATCGGGGCTTGAAGAAATAGATGGGCTGCATAATGCTTCCACGCAGAGCTGAGTCCGACCCCACACGAGTACTGGTAAACCACTTAGAGGCCTCGCGCACTGGAAGCAACGTCCCCAAAATGATCTATACGGCGTTGACGGGGACGTGAAACCTCAAATCGAACAAACAAAACTTTCTTTTCCCGGGACGCAGCCCATTCAGAAGCGAGCGTGTTTAGAAATTTAAACGACAACATCAGCCTTCTAAACGCTATCTTCCAGCGAGTTCCATTGTTTTCTAGTTTAAAGGCGATAAGCGTTTCGCACTGAGTGTCGGAGACAATCGATTTGTCAATATCGCAGGACTGCACCGGGTAGTATTACCCTAAATATTGGGACAGAAAAAAACGGTGTAGATCCCGATCACCCTGACCAGGGTCTGCACTGTTTGTCATTCCACTATTCCACCAGAACACGTTTGCTACATCGCTTGAGATCAAACTTTAGGATATTTACGGTGACCTCCCTTCAGGTGCCCCAATTTTTAGGGTAATTACAGCTGATCAAAAATCCTATCATCATTTGCTTCTCATTTTACGCTCCACTCTCATAATGCATACTGGCTACGCCCCCGCGATATCCGTATAAATTCCGTAGCCGAGAAAGATTCTCCGAGATACAAATGTCGTAGATATGGCCGGTAAAGGTCTCGCGCGACTGGAAGCAACGTCCCCAAAATGATCTATACGGCGTTGACGGGGACGTGAAACCTCAAATCGAACGAACCAAACTTTTTTTTTTCCGGGACGCGGTCCATTACTAGTTTCTCGCATCGAGTCGAGCTCTTCCAACACCTTCCATTGTTTCCCGGTTTTCGAGGCGATAATTGGTTTGCGGGTGAGAGACTTAATTTCATCAATACTATACAGGGTAGTATCTCCCTAAATATTGGGATAGGATCGCTCGAGCGAACGGGGTAAACCCCGATCACCCCGACCAAATCGGGGACGGCGAACTTCGCCAATCCGCGGGAACATCTTTCGCCTCAAAATTTAGGATACTTACGACGTAATTACGGTAATTTACGTCATTCGAACACTCGTCCGATATTTAGGGTAGTTTCGTCATCTAATCGTTTCGCTTACGTTTCACCGGAAGTTATACAAATGCTGCGCATGCGCAGTCCATGGCGCCCAAGTGGCCCCCTTACTACTCATATACGTGCACTCAAGGAAGAGGCCCGTCCGCATTAACTGACAAACGTGCTTGTGAAAGGTCCATTATAACGTTAAATCAACGTTTATCTGACGTCACGACGTCCACAAACGAAAACTCGCCAGTGGTAAAGGGGGAAGGGGTCCAGATAATTAACAACTGTATCTTACGACAACGAAATGGCAACACAAGTTTGAAACAACATAAAATCAACGTTGATTCAACGTTTGTACTGAATATTCATCATCTAGGTCCACTTTTTGTTTGATTTGAGGTTTAACGTCCCCGTCAACACTGTAAAGGTAATTTTGGAGACGTTGCTTCCAGTCTTGTGGGACGTTTACCAGACACTGAGATGAAATGACATCTCAAGCCCTGTCGCCCATTGAAACCAATAGGGTTGTTAACAAGCACCGCTTTGCCTGGGCAGGCTTAGATCCTCTAAGCTGTTTACCAGTATCTGTGTGCGGGTCGGTTTCAACTCTGCGTGGAACCATCATGCAGCCCATATCTTTCTTCAAGCCCCAATGGGCGGGGGCCGCATCTAGGTCCACTGGAACAATAATTTTAACGCGTGTAATCTACCTTACACGGCTATTTCAAGACGGCACGTGATCACGCATGTGACAATTAGTGGCCCTGTTTAAGCGCATATTCAAAATTACGACTTATTTTAGTGAAACGCAAATTTAGCTCGTACGACGACTTTGCGATGTTTTGATGAAACTGACGTACGCAGTTCTTTAAAAAGTGCGTACGAGCAGTTTAAGATTAATCGTACGATGTTTATTGATGAAACTGGCCCCTGGTTTCCGCAAATCAGTGATAGTCAGCAACAGCACTAATACAATGTCTGTCTTTTATCACTTTGGGTCGATTGAAAAACTATCGACCCAAAACGTGACCGCAGTAAGGAAAGCAATGGAATGCGATACGAATGGGGATTTCACATCACAAAAACACGGCTATATAATATGGACCCGTTGAACCCCAATTTTATGTAGTAAAAGTTCCGTTTACAGTGGTAAGCATTTTTTTTTATATATATTTCACCTGTAAAATATAGATTGTTGGTACTCGTTAGAACCGCCTCGATGAGACGGTTCTAACGAGTACCCACAATCTATATTTTGAGACGGTTCTAACGAGCACCCAAAACCTATGTTTGGTGTATTAATAAGAAAAATATCCCAAACTTTCATTAGAAAAATAGCTTTTTTTAGGTTTGAAACACGGATGTATCACACGGGTGTGTTATCTTAATGTCTGCTTTTCAGAATCATAGCCAATCAATGTTTGCCTTATTATACAATGCGATTTAGACGATAGTTGAACGGTTTACATTTTGTTTTAATTTTCAGGCCCCGCCGTAAGCATATTATGCAACCGATTCTCTGAAAGACGGCTTGTTCTCACTGGAGCGTGTATACTGTTTGTTTCTGTTTTTATATCAGGATTTGCTCCAAACCTACCTTACCTTTACTTCAGCTATGGTGTTCTAGCAGGTAAGAATCTTCCCAATGTCTTGTTTGTTTGTTTGTTTTGTTTGAGAGTTTAACGGCCCAGTCAACACTATTTTAGTTCATTTTGGAGCCGGTCAGTTTACCTATCCACACTTTTCCTGGGCAGGCTTATACGTAAGCAGTTAACCAGTACAGTGCACATTCTTTCGCCAGAAACTGACAACGGCCCTTCTTGAATCAGCGGAAGGGAGAAAATGACCGTAGAGAAGATTTCATGATCAATCTCCACGAAAGAATGTTGCCGACCCCGGCGGGAATCGACACCGCGTCCTCCTGATCACCAGTCAGACACGCATCCGACTGAGCCACCGAGACCGGCCTTCCCAATGTCGAGAAGTTGATCGCGATGAGAAGTCCATTACGTCAACATGCCTATACAAATACATTATAACCTTTATCGCCGAAAAACTGAAAATTTTAAGAAGAAAAATTGTGATATCTTTCTTATTTCTACTCTAAATATAGAGTGTGGGTACTCATTAAAACCGCCGGATCGAGGCGGTCCTAACA
This sequence comes from Lucinisca nassula, assembly GCA_963580285.1. Taxonomy (NCBI): domain Eukaryota; kingdom Metazoa; phylum Mollusca; class Bivalvia; order Lucinida; family Lucinidae; genus Lucinisca; species Lucinisca nassula. The sequence goes on from OY757010.1 coordinate 64,564,748, forward strand.
AGTACCCACAATCTCTATTTTGGAGCAGAAATTAGAAAAATAAGGTTTACCCCTGTAAAATCCCAGTTTTACTATATAAAAGTGGGGTTCAAAGGGGTAAAAATTATATAGGCGTGTTTTCATGATACAGTTCAGGCTTTTGTGGGTGTTGTGCAAGAAAAAGACTCTGTTATGGTGTTATCTTGTTGATAGGCGTTTGTAACACCCCCCCCCCCCCAGGCGATCGTATTGAGCCGAACCTCGGCATAACCTCGGTTCCGCTCAACACGAACATACATCGAGTTGGAAAGACCAGTCTACAACAAAAAACCACTTTCGTATTCTCACCACACACCCTGTTAGTATAGTCAATTTACAATGCACATATTATGTAGAAAAAGACCATTTTCAGCCATTCGTAGTTCGGTATAATCCATAGATTTTGCCAATAATTTTCTAACTGGGCCCCGTCAAGCGATTTTGGTATTTACCGCCTACGCGAGCAGTGAATCAAGAGGAACCTTCAGACAGAAAGCTATATCCATGGCCCCTCTGAATGGCTAGGCATGCGCAGTTAAAATTTGTCATGACGGAATGCTCGAAGACACAAATTCGCTTGGCGGGGCTCAATTGTTTTCTATTGAAGATTATTTCACTTATTTCGATCATTAATCTAGAGGTTGGCGCGAAAACCGTTGTACCTGGAAAAATATAAACAGTTAAGGCCCTGGTCAAACAAGGCGCTATGTGTTGTATGATCTGGACCTGCATTGTAAATGTGTTGTCGTATAAAATGAGTAATTGGTGTTTTGATAGTAAGTTACCTACTTACGCGTGCGATGGACCATAGTCAAAGAGTGCAAAGGCCTATCCAACGCCGTAGAATGTGTCGTCTATTCTGGACATTCTGCAATGTTTGCTTTAAATGCTTGCTGTTTTCGAAACCTACAATGAAGGAATATTGCCAATATAGGCGCAACCTTAACGGTACGCTCGTAAATGTCCAAGTGTCAATATGTGCCGCTGAACGCTGTTATATTGCAAATAAAATGTTTTGAAAGGTCGATTAATGTTTATTGAACATTACGTCACACGGACCGATCCATCTGTTACCGTTATATAGGGATGTTTGTTTGTTTGTTTGTTTGATGTATAACGTCCCCATCAACACTATATAGGTCATTTTGGAGACGTTGCTTCCAATTTTGTGGGATTTTTACCCGAAATTAAGACGAAAAGACATCTCAAGTATGGCGCCCCCGCCCATAGGGGCTTGAAGAAATATATGGGCTGCATGATGCTTCCACGCAGAGCTGAATCCGGCCCGCACACTAGTACTGGTAAACCGCTTAGAGGATCTAAGCCTGTCCAGGAACCGCGGTGCGAGGCGGATCGTCCATGCTAATAAACTCTATTGGTTTCATTGGGCGACAGGGCTTGAGATGTCATTTCATCTCATTGTCCGGTCGAAGTCCCACAAAATTGGAAGCACGTCCCCAAAATGACCTTTACAGTGTTGACGGGGACGTAAAACCTCAAATCAAAGAAACAAACATCCCAATCCCTGTAGCCAAATGAAACCAATAGGGTTTATAAGCATGGACTGTCCGACTCGAACCGCTTTGCCTGGGCAGGCTTAGATCCACTAAGCGGTTTACCCGTAGATTCAGCTCTGCGTGGGTTATATAGGGATGACAATGTTATTGGTAAAGGCAAACTTCTGAAGTAAATGCTGAAACTCATTCCTGTATCGATGGCATATCAGAATAAATTACAGCAAAGATTTTGCGAAAAAAGCGAGTGGAAAGTCGGGCACCCTGTATAACGGTATCTGATGGATCGGTCCGTATGACGTAGTGTTCAGTAACTAGACGGATCCAAAGTTATGACATGTGACTTTGTTTACATATTACTGCGCATGCGCCAATTACCTCCCCTGTAGAGTACCTCTTTTATCTCAGGGTTGGCAAAACATGACTGTTGCCGTATAGTGTCAATGAGAATATCGTGTAATTAAACTCCTTTCTTAACCACAAAATTAACTGATCTTTGTCGCTTTGTGTTTTTAAGTATTAAATGATATAGAACCAGTCTCCTCTGACATTTTATCACACGTTTTGTTGCTAAAAAGCGTTATAAAACTACCCACCAACATACCAAAATATAGTCGATGCCCTTTATTTAATGAACGGAAATAAGATTAAAGCATGTTTATTTTCCATCCATTTTTTTTTTCGAAAAAGAAGCAGTTTAATGTTCAAAATGGTTTGTTGCAAACAGTTTGGAAAGAACGACGATCTAACAATAGTAATTACAGAAAACAATTCGTGCTACATCAACAGTAGAGTAAGGAACGGGAAGTTTTTTGCCCGCCAGGTAAAACGAGGCTAATGACCTTTGAACTTGTGTGAGGTAGACTTTGGATGTGTCTATGGGCATCGATCTTGTAATGTCTACACACTTTTCTAAAACGCCAGAAGCAACACCACAACTCTGTTTGCACATTGCTGAAATAGATTTTATCCAAAGAGCCTTCAAATAACTGTATAATATTGAATGATTAGGACCTAGAAACAATCTTGTTGACATCACTCGATATCACATCAGGTGAAAAAGTCCTTGAAATGAACACCCATAACCCATACTTTACATAGAGTATTTACGGGAGTATGTATTATTTTTCTTATTTCTGCACCAAGACATAGGTTGTGGATACTCGTTAGAACCGCCACTAAGGCGTCTAACTGCCTCATTCTAACGAGCAATCTATGTTGAATGCAGATGTTAGAAATGCGTTACAATTTTACGTAAACTATTAATTTTGTAATTTTCTACGTAACCTGGGAAGGTACATTTCTGTTCCAGTATATAGCAGAACAGAAATTTAAACAATAAAATTAGAGTGGAAAAGAAAACGAGAATGTCGTTTAACTTATATAATATGACACATTTCTTGTTTTCTAGTCCACTCTGAAAAAGTAGCCTGGTATTTAAAACAATAAAATTAGAATGGAGCAGAAAACAAAATTACCACATGTTTCTTGTTAACTTAATGGGGGACATCGGGGTGACATGGAGATTAAGATTTGCTAAATCGTTCCGTTCCTGTATCCAAGATGACCGCCATGGCAGCCATCTTGAAATTGTTCAAAAGAAGACTCTTGAACCAATGATCGAATGGAGCTGAAACTTGACAATAGGCATCGAGGTGACAATGTGATTCAGATTTGCTAAAATTGTTCCGTTCCAATATCCAAGCTGGCCGCCATGGCACCCATCTTGAAATTCTTCAAACAACATCTCTTCCCAAACAAAGATCCAATTGAGCTGAAACGTGATGGACGGCATCAGGATAATATGGATAGTTAGATTTGCTAGCATTGCCATCTTGACATTTTTCAAACGACATATCAAGCTGAAACTTGGTGGGAGGCATTGGGGCGACATAGAGATTCAGATTTGCTAAAATCATTCCATTCCGATTTCCTAGATGGCCGCCATGGTGGCCATCTTGAAATTCTTCAAACGACATCTCCTCTCAAACTAGAGATTTGATCCAGTTAAAACTTCATGGAAGGCATCGGGGCTTCAAACGACATCTCCTCTCAAACTAGAGATTTGATCAAATTAAAACTTCATGGAAGGCATCGGGGCTTCAAATGACATCTCCTCTCAAACTAAAGATTTGATCAAGTTAAAACTTCATGGAAGGCATCGGGGCTTCAAACGACATCTCCTCCCAAACTAGAGATTTGATCAAGTTAAAACTTCATGGAAGGCATCGGGGCTTCAAACGACATCTCCTCTCAAACTAGAGATTTGATAAAGTTAAAACTTCATGGAAGGCATCGGGGCTTCAAACGACATCTCCTCTCAAACTAGAGATTTGATCAAGTTGAAACTTCATGGAAGGCATCGGGGCGAACTGGCGATTCAAATTTGCTAAAACTGTTCCACTCCGGTATCAAAGATAGCCACTATGGCGGTCATCCTGAAATTCTTCAAATGACATTTCTTTCCGAACCGAGGGTTGGATTGAGCTGAAACTTAATGGAAGGCATTGGGCGACATAGCGATTCAGATTTATCTAAATTGTTCTGTTCCGATACCCAAGATGGCTGCGCACAGGGGCCGTCTTGAAATTCTTCAAAATACATTTCCTCCCGAATCAGAGGTCATATCAAGCTGACACTTCAGTGCGGATATTGGGGCGACATGGAAATTCGGATTTGCTAGAATCGTTCCATTCCGATATAAAATCCTTCAACCTAAGTCTCCTCCTGAAACAAAGGTCGAATGGAGCTGAAACTTGATTGGAGGAATCGAGACAACATGGAGATTCAGAATTGCTGAAGTTATTCTGTTTTGTTATTTAAGATGGCTTCCATGTTGGCCAGCTTGAAAATCTTCAAACCACATCAAGTTGAGCCAAAACTTCATGGGAAGCATTGGGGTGACATGGAGATGCAGACTTCTTAGAACCATTCTGTTCTGATATCTCCGATGGCTAACATGTCGGCCAGCTTGAAAATCTTCAAACAACATCTGTTACCGAATAGTCTGTTGCATTGAGTTGAAATTGGTGGTTTGCAGTTAGGTGACATGGAGGTTGAGAAATGCTTTAATTGTTGTATTCTCATATCGCAGATGACGGTAATCTTGAAATTCTTCAAAGTACCCGTATAGTAATTGAATATAAGATTTACAGAAAGGGACAGCTCAGGTGTTGTCAGTATATGTCAAACTCGCTGAGTCCACAAGAAGATTCGCTAGTATGGCTTTTTTGCAAGCGGCCATAGCTTTGTGTTGCAGTTGTATTTGCTTGACTGGTTGACTTTGTTTACTTATTTGATAACAAAATATGCCAAAGACAGTTGCAAACGATAGCTCAGGCCTGCCAAACTATACACTTCCACTCTGCATCATCTCTTCCTGAATCCTAAATCAGAGAAAGCTGTTCAGAAACTTAATCAGAAGCTTCAAAATTATTTAAACATGCAGATTCAGAATTGCGAAATGGCAATGTGATTTGATAGACAAACTGGCCACCAGGATGCAATCAGCCTCATCCAGGTGAGCGATTCTGGCCCACTTGGGCCTCTAGTTCTTGTTTTCTGTTCCACTCTGAAAAACGTAGGTTGGAAAGGAAAACAAGAAATATGTCGTTTTAAAGACATATTTTGTTTTCTGTTCCATTCTAATTTTATTGTTTTAAATTCCACTCTTCTTGTTCAGAGTGCAAAGGAAAACAAGAAGTATGTCGTTTATACGACATATTTTTGTTTTCTGTTCCATTCTAATTTTATTTTTTTTAAATTCCACGCAACTCTTTCAGAGTGGAACAGATAAAAAAAAAACATATCGTTTGAACGACATATTTTTGTTTTCTGTTCCATTCGGATTTTGTTTTAAATTTCACCCTCCTTTTTCAGAATGGAACAGAAAACAAGAAACATGTTTGAACGACATATTATATCGTTTAAACGACATATTTGTTGTTTTCTTTTCCACTCTAATACTATTGAACGACATATTTTTGTTTTCTGTTCCATTCGGATTTTGTTTAAAATTTCACCCTCCTTTTTCAGGATGGAACAGAAAACAAGAAACATGTTTGAACGACATATTATATCGTTTAAACGACGTATTTGTTGTTTTCTTTTCCACTCTAATACTATTGTTTTAATTTCTGTTCTGCTAGATACTGGAACAGAAATGTACCTTCCCAGGTCCCGCACATTCCTGGCTCCATGACTGGTGCCATCATCACGTGAACAAGTTCGTGAAATAAAGACCCCTAAACCCCACTTTATATAGAGAAAACTGGGGTTTAAGGGGGTAAACATTGGTAGCCTATAGAACCGTCTTGATGAGGCGGTTCTAACGAGCACACAAAACCTATGTTTGTAGTATAAATAAGAAAAAAATATCACAAATTTTCATCAGAAAAATTGCATTTTTTGAGGTTTGATTGTTTGTTTGATCTGATGTTTAACGTCCCCATCAACACTATAAAGGTCATTTTGGAGACGTTGCTTCCAATTTTGTGGGACTTTTACCCGACATTGAGATGAAATGACACCTCAAGCCCTGTCGCCCAATGAAACCAATAGGGTTTATAAGCATGGACGGGCCGACTTGCACCGCATTGCCTGGGCAGGCTAAGATCCTCTAAGCGGTTTTAATTACCAGTACTCGTGTGAGGGTCGGTTTCAGCTCTTCGTGAAAGCATCATGCAGCCCATCTATTTCTTCAAGCCCCGATGGGCGGAGGTTTGAAAAATGTACTGTATAACACGGATGTGTTATCGTAATGTTATTTCAAACGGGAGTGTTTTCCTAATGTCAGCACGCATACTCACTATTGCGCCTTATAGACTGCGTGACAAGTAGTAAGAGTTACATTGCTGCAAAAGGCCAAACGTAGGGATGGGATCGGAGTAAAAACTAGCCCTCAGTACGTGACCTTACTTCCGTGTATCATTACAACAAATAAGAGCTAAAATGAATCACTTTATTCTGGAGGTATATCACTAGAAAAAGTAACTTCTTAGGATTACATTAATTAAAGCTTTATAACTGATTAAAACTAGCAAAAGACAGAAAAGTTCATTTATTGTTACTTGTCCCGCTTCTTACTTTGGGAAGATTCTTGCGCAAGTAGGAATTCTCACTTTGCGCAACAAAGTGAGAATTCCTACTTTGCACAGGACCGAAATTGTATCTATTCTTACTTTGAGCAGAACATATACTATGGTATTCATTTCACGGATTTGTCAATATAATGCCTTTTTTCATGAAATTAAATGAATAAATGAATTTGTGTAGTTACTGTATTGTTGCATAAATTCCTGCATTATACACGGCCGACTTGAACGAAGTTGCAGGTAGTGCTTATAGTTTAACGGTCTATGCAACAATTTTAGGTCACATGGAGCCGGTCAGTTTATTTAACCACACTTTTCATTGGCATGTTTACATATAACGGATAACCAGTACAGCGCACATTCGCCACAACAGCTCCCTTTCTTGAATCTGCCAAACGGGGCGAATGACTGTTGGAGAGATTTCATGATCAAACTTCAAGAATGTTTCCAGACTGGAATCGAATCCCCGACCTCCTGCTCAACAGTCATACGTTCATCAAATTGAGGAGCTGAGGCGGGGGCTACAACAATTGCATATCATTACGCCAACACATCAGTGTAAAATAGTGCATTCTTTCATACCTCCCAAACGAGTTTTTGTCTGATAAGAAATTGTGATAATTATCTTATTTATACTTCAAACGTAGGTCGTGGCTATTTAGAACAGCTTCATTGAGGCTGTTCTAACACCTACAGCCTACGTAATAAACAAGAAATCAGAACATTAATGTATACCCCTGGCAAACCCATTTTTCTGAATAAAAAGTTGGGTTTAGAGTGATATTCACTTTACGGACTAATTATTTCTCTTTCAGGCCTTGGAAAATCGTTTGCTTTGACGCCATGCCCACTTCTACTGGGCTACTATTTCGACAAACGAAGAAGCTTGGCCTTTGGCCTTGCTTCGGCTGGTTTTAGTCTCGGGGGTTTCGCCCTCACGCCCGTGGTAGAGCTCATGTTTCAGAGCTACGGATTAACTGGAACTTTCATCGTGCTAAGCGGTTTAGCAACGCATACATTTGTCAGCGCATGCCTATTTAGACCTATAGAGCTTCAGAGACGGCTTTCAAATAAAAGGTTTGTAAGGTTTTTGTTTGTTTGATTAGAAGTTTAACGTCCCCGTCAACACTGTCATTTTGGAGACGTTGCTTCCAATTTTTTGAGACTCTTAGCTGACACGGAGATTAAAGAAACCAATAGGGTTTATTAGCCTGGACGGTCCGACTCTCACCGCTTTGCCTGGCGAGGAATGTTTGTATGGTGGAATCTCGAGAAAGTGAGAATCAGCCTAAGACTAAATGCTCTACATCATCAGTGATTGGTCCTTTTTGCAGCCATATGAAAACACGCTGCTAAATATATTTCTTATTTTTCCCAGAAAACAGGATTTGGCATCTCATACAACTTATCTCCTACCTATGGAGACAATTAGCAGGATATGTCAAACCATGTTTTCTGGGAAAAATAAGAAGGTAAGAGACAGTTTGCATGAGGATTCAAATCCTGTTTTCTGGGGAAAATAAGAAAGTATCAACATTTTTTTCGCCTGCTGAATTAGCCCCGAGAATGGGAAAGGTTAATGATGTTGACTATTCCAGCTTTGTTTAGGTTTCCATTATGGTCTGGTCGCTTAATGTTTGTATTTCTTTCCCTTTGGTGTCTTTTATGGGTGGAGTAAGTTAATTGTATCAATTCCTGATCTTTGTTTTACTTCTACTTGACAAGTCCCAACTATTCAAAAGCATTTACCAGATTACAAACAGTGTGGCGTTGATGAGATTGATCTACTCTGTATATGAATATCTGAATGCCCCTCCATCATGAAAAATGCCCTTATATTTTGACTCCCTTAAACTCTACATTTATCGCTAAATCTGGGCTTTACAGGGGTGTACAATATTTTTTCTTATTTCCGCTTAAAAACATAGATTGTGGATACTCGTAAGAACCGCTTCCCCGATCCACAATCTATGTTTTTTAACAGAAATATAAAAAATATTAGATTTTTTTATCTGAAAAGTTTCCTTTTTTGTTGGGTAACATTCTCAATGTATTTAAATAGGCAGATTTTCGTAATGCATAGCTTCATCGAGTGTTTCAGAACACCTGTCACGTAGTGACGAAGTGAGCTTTTGGGATCACTTTTTGTCCGTCGTGCGTGCGTCCGTAAACTTTTTCTTCAAACGACATCTCCTCCTAAGCTACTGATCAGATTTTGGCAAAACTTCACAGAAATGATCCTTAGGTGGTCCCCTTTTAAAGTGGTTCAAATGGTTCCGGTCCGTTACACATCTGGGTCACTTAAGCCAAAAATAGATTTTTTACTGAAAACTTCTGCTCTGAAACCGCATGGCCCAGGTCTTTGATATTTGGTATAAAGCTTCATCTAGTGGACCTCTACCAAAATTTGTCAAATTATAGCCCTTAGGCCAAAAATACCCCCGCCCAGAGGCCCTTAGGTTTTAAATTAACGTATATAGGGAAACTACTAAAAAAGCTTTCTCTCTGAAACCACAAGGCCCAGGTCTTTGATATTTTGGTGTGAAGCTTCATCTAGTGGACTTCTTGGCTTATTGAAAATTAAAGAGATAATGTTGGTTGGTGCCTGATGCTCTGTCTCTGGTCGGGCTCATCGGAGTCTAACTGTTGGTTTTCTTTTGCTCCAGCATTTCAGTGGTTTCTTGCTGTCGAGTCCTCACCGTTGTCTCACCTCTGTGGTTCTTTGATTTCTGTGTTCACGGAGATGTTGCACTGATGAGTTAGGAGGCCTTCATGCGGACTGAACAAATTATTTGTCTAAATCGCGACGGAAGTAAGGGCGAGGATTGTGGCCACGTAAAATCGATTTAAGCCCCCCAGTGGAAATCTTCCACTGACCGTTCCAAGGCGGCTCTTCCGTGGCGATTTATCTATGTTGTTGTTTGTTACTTACTGTGTGTATCACTTGTGTCTTTTAATTTTGGATGGCCATATGGCCATTGTGTGGGAAAGTAACTGTCCATATGGCCTTTCTTTGTTTAGGTTTCCATTATGGTCTGGTCGCTTAATGTTTGTATTTCTTTCCCTTTGGTGTCTTTTATGGATGGAGTAAGTTAATTGTATCAATTCCTGATCTTTGTTTTACTTCTACTTTCTATCAAGATTGTTCAAACTATAGCCATGGGGCCAAAAGTGCCCCCGCCCCGGGGCCCTTTGGTTTTATATAGGGTTATATAGAGAAAATCTTATAAAATCTTCTTCTCTGGAACCGCAAGGGTCAGGTCTTTGATATTTGGTGTGAAGCTTCATCTAGTGGACCTCTATCAAAATTGTGACTTATATAGGGAAAATCTTTAAAAATCTCCTGCTCTGAAACAGCAAGGCCCAGGTCTTTGATATTTGGTGTGATGTTTCATCCAGTGGCTAAAATGTGTATTAACATCAAGAATAGAAACAGACGACGATTCAGAATATATCAACGCAGTTAATGATACAGTTCTATAAGATTATTCGTTGCCTCTGAAGAAAATATGACAAATCATTTCGCCAATTACTTGACAACTAATAACTACGACAATAACAAGGTATTCAATCATAATTATGACATCTATCATAATTATGGCATTGAAATTGCTTGAACATTTATCAAAACACTTGGAAAATACACACGCCTGATCTCATGAAAACACCCCTATATATTTTTAACCCTTGAACCCCTCTTTTATATTGTAAAAACTGGGGTTTACAGGGGTTAACCTTATTTTTCTAAGTTCTGCTCTAAAATAAAGATTGTGGGTACTCGTTAGGGTCTGTTAGACTCGTACTCGTACACACAATCAATATTTTGAGCAGAAATAAGAAAAATATCACAATTTTTCTTCTGAAAATTTTCGTTTTTACGGTGGTAAAATTTACAATGTATTTGAATAGGCGTGTTTTCGTAATGCAAAAGCGTATTTGTCAATAGCTCAAACAATCACAAGTTTCAAAGCCCCTTGCAAAATCCCTTTAATACACAGAAACGTGAAGCAGTATGAAAATGAGGAACGGTATGAAAAATAATACAATTTTTAACTCAAAAATGTTTGTGCTGAATTGACTAAATGCACTATTATATCCGCACATGTGTTATCGTTAGAATAATGAATAAAGTTGTATTGCATTACATGCCTTTTCTTTCAGACGAAAAAACGACGTTGAAATTCCATTGAATTCAGCAAACACACGACCTGTCACAGCAAATTCAACGACTATAGAAACAGTTGAAAAATCCGAAACAACGTTAAACATGGTAAACATGGATCAAAATGGATACCACATAAAAGACTCGAATGACAAACGTAACACGAATAAATACACGTCTCATAACAAAAGTTGCCAAGACGAGCTTATAGAAATTGCAGAAATAGATAAAGAAACACGTACCAGCACAGACAACAAACTTAGAACTGAACGAAAACCCAGTAGAGACCTGAACAAACATGAAAAAAAGAAAAAGAAGAAACTTATTTCCCTGTCCATAGTAAAAGACATACGATTTTTAACTTTTCTACTTGCCTTGTTTTTTAATGCATTGCCATCTACAAATCTCTTTCTACCTTCACTTGCTGTGTCACGTGGCCTCACTGAATTTGAAGCAGCCTACCTGTTGTCAATCAATGCTGGTTCTGACACAGTGTTTCGTGTTATTGCTGGACTGGTTCTTGACATGAAAGTATTCAGGGACAAACGACCAGTCATTTACAACGCCATGACGTTTATACAAGCACTGACAGTCTTTCTTATTCCGTCCTTGTGGTCGTTTGGCAGTCTAGCACTGATTGTATGTGTTGAGGGCGCAGCACAAGGAGTAAAGAATGCACAGGTAAACATCTAAGACCATGCTCAGACTGTACGATTTGCGCCTATGCATAAAGATGTAGCGGATCATATCTTAACCCATTGCATGCGGAAAACCCCCAAAGAGGTGCCCTGGCAAACAGTGCAGGCCCAGATCAGACGTCTGATTAGGGTCTGCACTGTTTGTTAACAGAATTTTCTGTCAAAAATAGAATAAAAACGAAAATAATAGGGCTGACACTCCTTATATGACAAATTGACTTGTCCAACATATAGCAATGGAAGAGTCCACCGGTATACAATGGGTTAAAAGTGTCATGTCCGACTTTACTATACATGAAGACGGTTTTACTTTGAGACTAACCAGCCAAAGCTGACGCCGCTAAACGCTTCAAGTATATACTATTGACCCCCTAAAACTACACATTTTAAATTGTTAGTAAAACTGAACGGGCCTCAGCGGCTAAGTTGGTATGAGTGCTGACTCTTAATCATTAGGCCACTCATCGCTGTAGGTTCGGCTCTTGTTCAATGTCTCATGTGAGCTGCCATGTTCTGCAACGGAATAGACTTGAATGGGTCGTAAAATAAAAAAAAACAACAGAAAATATATGGTTGGCAGGGGTTTACATTATGTTTCATATTTTGCTAAAAACTGGTTGTGGGTACTATATAGGACCGCCTTGCAGAGGTGGTTCTAACAAATACACACATTCTATTTTTGAGCAGAAATTTAGAAGAGACAAAATATCAGAAGTTTTGCCAGATTTTCTTTGATTTTCTGGTGGATAATTCTGTATATTTTAAAAGACGCTGTTTTGATATGAGCAGCGTAGGGCCCTTATTCAACACCGGGTGTGTCCAACTTGCATATTGTACTGGCCGACAGAGACGACTAAATCCAGTAAAAATGCAGCCTGGCCAGCTAATACAAAAAGGGTACTTACCACAAAGGCGATAAGCAATGACTCAGATGACAAATCCGTCCTCTCACTCTCCAAGTTGGCTTCTTTTTCGACGAAAATTTGTGACATTTTTCTGATTAATAATCCAAACATAGGTTGTGGGTGCTCGTTAAAACCGCTTAATTGTGTCGGTTCTAACGACTCCCCATAGCCTATGCCTTAGAGCAGATATAAGGAAAATAATATATAGCGCCGTAAACCCACTTGTTTCTATATAAAGTGGGGTTTAGAGGGAGGTCCATTTAATGTGATGCGGGGAACGCTAGAACCCGTTTCGATTTGACCTCTTGTGTCAATTTTAGCCTCTTTCAACTCGGTCGATTGCCCATACGGTTAGCAACACGTGAACAAATTCGTGAAATGAACACCCCTAAACCCACTTTCTATAGAGAAAACTGGAGTTTACGGGGGTATACATTAGTTTGCTTATTTCTGCTGTAAGATATTGGTTTTGGCTACTCGTTAGAACCGCCTCATTGAGACGGTTCTAACGAGCAGCCACAACCTATAGATAACCTATAAATAAAACAACATATATCACATATTTTCATCGGAAAAACAGCTATTTTAGAGATATGCACTATGTCACAAGGGTGCGTTAAAGTAAAGAGCATTACTTTTCTCTTGCCACTTGATTTGTACTGAAGCCCATACTTGATTAATAAATAGGTAATGGCGCTAACCAATGAGCTACAACTTTATACTGAACCTTTTATGCCAAACCAGGAACATACTTTGTCTTAAATGACATTTCAAGAGAACATCACGAAAACAGGCCTATATAATTTTGACCCCCTTAAACCCCACTTTTATATAGCAAAACTGGTTTACAGGGGGGTATACCTTATTTTTGTTATTTCTGCTCTAAAATATATGTTGTGGGTACTCGTTAGACCCGCCTCGATGAGGCGGTTCTAACGAGTACCCACAATCTATATTTTGAGCAGAAATACGAAAAATATCGCAATATTTCATCTGAAATTTTCCATCTTTCGGTGGTAAAATTTGCAATGTATTTGAATAGGCGGAATTTCGTAATGATACGAGGACTGTTCAAATATGAATTCAACTAAGCACATAAAAATGATTCTGTGATAGATGTCGCTGAAAAATTTATTTTGTCCCCTCAAAGTATTCCCCTTTAACAGATATACAAACTTTCAGTCTTCTGATCCAATCATTGAATGCATTTTGGTAGTCTTTTCGAGGTATACTATGAAGGCACTGGAATATTGCAGAACCGAGGTGTTTGCGCTGTACAAATTTTCGAGCAGAAAGGTATTTTTTTAGCCGCGGGAACAAAAAAAGTCACACGGGGCAAAGGCAGGGGAATACGGGGGGGTGAGGGAGTTCAACAACCTTTTCCTGCTTCAGATAGTCTTGCACAATGAACGCCTTGTGCGTTGACCATTGTCATGTAACAATCTGACATTGGCCGAACCAGTTGCGGGTCTTCGTTCTTTGAAATACTTCTTCAATTTTCGAAGAACTTTATTCTTGTGAAACTTCGCATTTACAGATTTACCTTTAGGCACAGCAACCTGAATAGCAGGGCCCTGATTTGAAAAGAATATGGCAAACATTACCTTCTTGACGCTCATGGTCCGCTTTGCAATGCATGGTCTTTTGCAATACTTTGTTGCCCATATTTTTTTCTGAATCTTTCGTTTTGGCTCAAAAAAATGAACCCATGTCTCGTCACCTGTGACGACATTAGCGAAAGACCGTGCATTGTAATTTGGAAACTTTTTAAGCAACTTCTTGGCGCACTGAACGCGTGTCTTTTTCTGCTCATCTGTCAACAGATGGGGAATCCATATAGCACAGATCTTTCTCATTTTCAAATCCCGTTTCAGAATTGTATGAGCTGCTCCTAATGAGATGCCAACCATACTACCTATTTTCCTAGTGGTGTATCGTGCATCGGTCGCAACTATTTCTTTCATTCTAACAACCATCTGGACAGATGTTGCTCTTTTCGGCCGACGATCATGTGGTGCATCTTCTGTTGAGCCTAGCCCACAGCTGAATTTCTTACACCAACGAAAAACTGTCGGAAAAGACATTTCATTATGCCCATAAACCGAACATATTTGATCAAAAATGTCTTTGCACCGTATACCAAGAATACAAAGATTCTTAATATAGGACCCTATTTCAACGGCGCACTCTGACCTTCTTTCAACCATGTTTTGTATTAGTATACAAGAGTAGACAGTGTTTATCGAACGATATACATGGCTAAAATGCACGGATTTTAACAGGTTTGGTATCAATGTATAAGTAAAATGTTTTTTCTACGCTGTGATATTTATTTACAGGTGATTTTCGCATTAGTGCATGAGAAAACGTTCTACTTGCAATCATATTTGAACAGTCCTCGTAAACATAAATGAGTGTTGCATTACATTGGTATCTTACCCCATTGCTATAATCGTTATTGTATTATATCAGAGGTCCGTTGTTATGGTTGATCTTCTCGGACTGGACAAACTGGCAAGTTCTATGGCATTGTCAATGACTGTACAAGCAGCTGGTATACTTCTGGGTCCAACGATTTCAGGTTTGTATCGATTCACATTTTTGATATGCAAAGTTCTTATGCCGAAGTTAACAAAGAAGTGAAGGAAAGATGCGAAATCGACACAATTGCCCCACACATTCAGTCAGAGGCACCAAAGGCAAAGAAACACGAACATGACATAACAACTAAACCCTGATGATAACGCTACTGGCGGAAAGCCAAAAGGACACTTACTTTCCCTCAACATGGTTATCTAAATAAAAATATATACCATTATGCAAACACGCCTATACAAATACATTGCCACCTTTATCGCCGAAAAAATGAAAAATTTATGATGAAAAATTGTTCTATTTTTTTTATTTCTGCTCCAAATATAGATTGTGGGCACTCGTTAGAACCGCCTCATCGAGGCGGTTCTAACGAGTACCCACAATCTATATTTTAGAGCAGAAAAAAGAAAAATGAGGTATACCGCCGGAAACCCCAGTTTTACTATATAAAAGTGGGATTCAAGGGGGTCAAAATTATATAGGCCTGTTTTCGTGATGAGCTGTACACACATGCTAAGACGAACTATAGCATAAACAAACCGCGACAGCAGCACTGCCTTGGAACGGTCAGTAAAGTGTATTTAACTGGGGCGTTGGGGGGGCTTACATCGATTTTACTGGCCACAATGCTCGCTCCTGGTTCTGTCGCGGTTTGGACAAATAATTTGTTCAATCCTTATGATCCTCAGTGCTACATCTCCGAGAACATAAAAATCAAACGATTAACTATGGCCACAGTCCTCTTCACACTTAGTTCTGTTGTGGTTTAGATAATTGATTGATTGATTTGAGGTTAAACGTCCCCGTCAACACTGTAAAGGTCATTTTGGAGACGTTGCTTCCAATTTGTGGGACTTTTACCCGACATTGAGATGAAATGACATCTCAAGCCCTGTCGCCCAATGAAAGCACAAGGGTTTATTAGCATGGACGGTCCGCCTCGCACCGCGGTTCCTGGACAGGCTTAGATCCTCTAAGCGGTTTACCAGTACTAGTGTGCGGGCCGGATTCAGCTCTGCGTGGAAGCATCATGCAGCCCATCTATTTCTTCAAGCCCCTATGGGCGGGGGCCGTGTGGTTTAGATAAACAATCTTTAACAAGTTTCAAACGCTTGAAGCAAGAATGCATGACATTTTATCCAAAATGAATATGTCTAATGGGCACCCGTTTTTGCATTTTGCGTTTCAAAATTGTCTTTAATCACCGGTGTCAAACTGTGTCTCAGATAATGCTTACTTGTTGTGCAGGAGAACGATCTTACAGCTTCGGAGTTTGGATAAAATAAAGTACTATACACTCAGACTTAGTGGACCTCGCCAGCGACTTATTATTGTACGCGACCATATAGGCTGCCACGATTAATCTTATAATCGATTAATCGATCGATACATTCCAAAAAAATGATTATCATTTCTGATTTGCTTTTCATCGATTACTTGATAGGTACAATTTACTATCCAAAGTTATGCCTCAAATAGCTGGATGAGTGGCAAACAGTGCAGACCCTGATGAGACGCCGCATTATGTGGCGTCTCATCGGGGTATACACTGTTTGCTCAGGCCTGTCTGTTCAAATATACATATGGTAAAGTGCCACATATGGTAAGAGGCATGCTCAGACAGAAAGCCACAGGTAAAATAATGACAAAAATCTTAGCGATTACTAATCGATTATCGTTCGCAATGACAGGACTGATAATCGATTATCTTTTCAGCTCCGATTAGCTAGCCTTAGGCTGACCATATAGGCCGTATCCTATATTTTATTCCAGGATAATGCCAACGCTTTTGCATAATTTGTGTATTCTATATTTTCTGAAAATTAACCCTTATCTTGCTGTTCACGACAACCCCTATCTTTGCAAACAGTGTAGATCCAGATCAGATGGCTTCTGAAGAAGCCATCTGATCAGGATCTACACTGTTTGGCATTCAGTTTATGAATTTGTAGCACTAAATTACATCAAGTAATTTGATTGGCTGATAGACAGAAATGGGTGTGGCTTAAATGAATATTCAGCAAGAGAAAGGTTAAGAGGAAGAGTAGCACTACCTGATATATTTTTCGCTTCTTGTACCGTTTGTGTTTGCTTTTACTTAGAACCTGTTTTTTTTTGCCATCCATGACGTGATTGTGTACTTTTGCTCTGGTGTTTATTTCTCCTCTGTCAGTTAAGAACGGACCCCTATTGATAAGGATTACAAAATATTTTGCCAATGTTTCTTTTTTTTTATTTATTGTCTTGGGTGCAACAAAAGGGTAGGTGTTACTAAATAGGCCTCAAATGAGCAGCGATAAAAGCCAGCATAACTCATTACGAAAACTCGCCAATACAACTAAGTTGTAAATTTAACAGCAAAAAAGGAGAAAATTTTAAGATGGAAAATTGTGATAGTTTTTCTATTTCCGTTCAAAATATAGCATGTGTGTACATATTAGAACCGCCTCATCGAGGCAGTTCTCACAAATACCCACAATCTATATTTAAGACCAGAAATAAGGGGAATAAGGTATTTACCCTTGTTAACCCTAGTTTCACTTTATAAAAGCTGGAGTCAAAATTATATTTCCGTTATGTTCACTTCCTGTTGGTCAAATGGCATCCGTGCAGCGAGCAGCGTATAGAGACCAGACTGGCCTAAGTCTTTCTTATCCTTCACAACCGATAATATGTCTTCTGTGTTGGGATGAAAGTATGTATAATGCTTGCATTTATATAGACACAGCCAAAGTCTACGTCACACAAGGTCAAAGGTCATTAATCTCGTTTTATCTGGTGGGCAAAAAAACTTCCGGTTCCATACTCTACCGTTGATGTAGCACGAATTATTTTCTGTAATAACTATTGTTAGATCGTCTTTCTATCAAAACTGTTTGCCACAAACCATTTTTGACATTAAACTGATTCTTTTTCGTATAAAATTGGACATAAAATATACATGCTTTAATCTTATTTCCATTCGTTAAATAAAGCACATCGACTACGTTTTGACATGATGGTGGGTAGTTTTATAACGCTATTTAGGCAACAAAATGTGCGATAAAATGTCAGAAGAGACTGGTTCTATGTCATTTATTGCTTCAAAAACACAAACTGACAATGGTCAGTTAATTTTGTGGAGAAGAAATGAGTTTAATCACATGATAAATATTCGAAATTCTCATTGACACTGTACGGCAACAGTCATGTTTTGCCAACCAGATAAAAGAGTACCTCTACAGGGGAGGTAATTGGCGCATGCGCAGTGAAATATAAACAAGGTCACGTGCAAAACATTGGATCCGTCTATAACAATAAAATGCAGCATTATCCCGATAATGTTACTTTGGTTCATGTGTTTCAGGTTTACTGAAGGATATATATGGTTCGTATGATGGTGCGTTTTATTTTGGAGGATCAGCTATACTGGCAGGCGCTTGCATAATGGCTGGCGGAAATATACGAAAAATGTACCTTGACAGACAAGAGAAAATCAAAAAGATAACTTGTAAAGAAGACAGTACTTTATAAACTAAAAACAACTTTTAGAGATCATAATGGATATTTTCATACATGCCGTTTTCTATATACTAGGTCAAAAAAGTAACTGTACCAACTTCCGGGTAAATTTCAGTAGCTATCCGGTAGCTATTTAGCTCATACCGAACTTTTTCCTTCATAGGCGGCGATCGGAATAAGTCGTGAATTTCCGTTAAAACCTATCTGGGCGAGATATTCGAGTTATCTCCCTGTACACCACTGGGATCAAGGTACAGAATAGCCAATATTTTTTCTCTAGTCGCTGACCTCAGGGAATCACTAATTATGACACTTTGATCTACCTGTAGGTATTCAAAGGAGCGCTTAAGTAGTGCTAAAATTAAGGCTATCTAAATGTGAAAAAGAACTTCTTGAAGTAACAACCATGCCTTTTCATTTCGAGCCATCTAGTATGAACGAGCATATTTAACCTATTGAAGAGCTACATAATATAATTAATAATAATTATAATTATAATTATCAATATTATTATTATTAGTAGTAGTAGTGGTAGTTTTTTTTTTTTTGTTTTTGTTTTGTTGTTGTTGTTTTTATTATTTATTAATTTTTTTTTGACTTGTAGGATATTGGGTCTATATCTCTTGTCAGTCTCTTGTCCAGTGATTTTAAATAAGGATTAAGGTCAAATATGATACGTGAAATCCGATCTTTTTATGCATTTATTTTATCTATTTATTTAAATAAATAACGCCATGAAAAATATTGTTAGCCAATCACGAACACACGCCTATAAGACTCGATCAAGATGAACTCAGATTTTGTTTGTTTGTTTGATTTGAGGTTTAACGTCCCCGTCAACACGGTAAAGGTCATTTTGGAGACGTTGCTTACAATTTTGTGGGACTTTTACCCGACATTGAGATGAAATGACATCTCAAGCCCTGTCGCCAAATGAAACCAGTAGGGTTTATTAGCATCAGCCTCGCACCGCGGTTCCTGGACATGCAGGCTTAGATCCGCTAAGCGGTTTACCAGTACTATTGTGCGGGCCGGATATAGCTCTGCGTGGAAGCATCATGCAGCCCATATATTTCTTCAAGCAGGAGCCGAGATGAACTCAGATGAGAAAGTTCTTACAGTAAAACCAATTTTGTTCCATGACGAAAACACGCCTATACATATACATTGTAAATTTTACCACCAAAAAATGAAAATTTTCAGATGAAAAAAAAATGATATTTTTCTTATTTCTGCTCAAAACATAGATTGTGGATACTCGTTAGAACCGCCTCGGTGAGGCGGTTCTTACGAGTACCCACAATCTATGTTTTTAAGAAGAAATAAGAAAAATAATGTATACCCCTGCAAACCCAAGTTATACTATATGAAAGTGGGGGTTATAGGGGGTCAAATTTTCGTGATGGTCTGCCGCAGTCATAATTGACACCTTAACAGTTAACATTACACCAATATACATTATATTGTATAAGATATTTCCTGAATAATTTAAAGGACGCCATAAAAGTAACTTATAGGTAAACACATATTGAAAAATGATGTCTTCCCAAGTCATGATTGACACCTTAAGAGTTAACACTACACCGATATACAGTATATTGTATAAGATATTCCTGAATAATTGAAAGGATGCCATAAAAGTTACATAATGTGTAAACACAGATAAGCCTATTAATTTATGTATTTATCTATTTATTATAAAGGACATTTCACTCATATTGAATCGGCCGTAATGTTTGTCCTAAACAATTTTAACACAATTTCGAAAAAATGTTGTTTGTCGAGCTATGGTTGACACTTTAAGAATTCAAGAAAGATATAAAAAGTGCCTTAAAAGTCGGTCACAGAAGGTGATTACAGATACGGCATATTTATTTATTTATTTCTTAAAATGAGGCATGCAATTAATATGTGAATGTGCTGCATGGATGATCACATCACAAAAACACCCCATATTACCCACTTTTATGTAGTAAAATATGGATCATTATTTTTCTTATTTCTGCTAAAACATGTATTGTTGTTTGTCGTAAGAACCGCCTCGCTGAGGTGGAACTAACGATTCCATCAATTTATGTTTCGAGATGAAATACGAAAAGTAGCAATTTTTTTTTATCTGAATACTTTCATTTTTGGTGGTAAAATTTTCAATATTTTTTAAGACGTGTTTTCGAAATTAATCAACTCAAACCCTGGAAATGTCATCTGCACTAGTTATGATTTACACTTTAAGAGTTAATCAAACTGTACATAAATCAAGACACCACAAAAATTGTCTATCAAATCAATCACAAAAAGTGGACAATGATGAGACTGTTACTTTATTTATTTATTTATTTATTTATCTATTTATTTATTTATTTATTTATTTATTTATTATCTATTTATTTATTTATTTAATTTAATTGATCAAATTGTTATCTTCAATATTATGATTGACACTTTAAGGGTTACACATGATTGACACTGTAAAGATTAACACATAGTGGGGGACGACAGGCACGCGCCAACTCATTGTTAAATTAAAGCACGTTTGTTAACTTCGTCATCACGATAACTCACCTATATAATTCTCACCAACGTGTACCCCACTTTTATATAGTACAACTGGGGTTTATAGGGGTATACATTATTTATTTGACTGTTACTCTAAAACCTCAAATCAGCTGCAGTGAAGATAAATAAGTTTTATACAGTAAAACTGGGGTTTACAGTAGTATACATTATTTTTTCTTATTTTTGAACAAAACAAAGATTGTGGATACTCGTTAGAACTGCCTCACCGAGGCGGCTCTGACGAGTTCCTATAATCTATTTTTGGAACAGAAGTATGAAAAATAGCAGAATTTTTTATCTAAACATTTTCATTTTTTGTGGTAAAATTTGTCAGTAAAGGCGTGATTTCGTAATGTGAATTTAGACAATTCCATTTTTATTGACGGTGGTTTAGTCAAAGTCATCAACAGAATGGCAAACAGTGTAGATCTGGAGAAGAGACGGCTCATCCTGAGCATTCGCACCATGCTCTACACTGTTTGCAAAGTAACTGTGCGGACAGGCAGAGTTGAAACTCATTAACAGAAATTAACAGAATAGCAAACAGTGTTTTGTTCTGCACAAAACATAGATTGTTGGTGCTCGCTTGAACCCCCTCGATGAGGCGAATGTGCACTGTACTGGTTAACCGCTTACGTATAAGCTTGCTCAGGAAAAGTGTGGACAGGTAAACTGACCGGCTCAAAACTGACCTAAATAGTGTTGACTGGGCCGTTAAACTCCAATGCAAACAAACAAACAATATCAATCACTGGCTTCAGACTGCCAATTAACTTTTCATGGTGGTTTTAATCGCCATTTAATCGCCATTTTACAGTTAATGATTTCGACAATTTTTGTCCTTTCGACATATTTGCCGCCCATTCATAATGAATAAAAACATAAATGTAACAAAACTGAGATAAAATAAAATAAAGAAATCCGAGAAATATAACCACTGTATCAAGTATATTATCCGCATGTTGTTTATTACTAGTAATTACAAAATTAATACAAAAAAAAAGCTTTACAGGTTTGATACGATTTCTGGTACATATAATGTGGACTTGGCGATTTTCGCATCATGAACTGCAGTACTGAAAAACAGCTTATAAACGATTTTTAAGCTCTCGGGGAAGCAATTTAGCATTTTTCAGTAGAAATAAACTTTATATCATCGTAAACTTTGAACAACAGTCTAACAGTATATAACAGTGACTTAATTCCAAACAAATCATTTCTATTTAATATTGGCAACCAAACATGGAAATCTGAACGTTTTTTTTTTTTTAAATACATTGCCGCCTATCGAGCATATAGGCATGACATTAAATTGCAGATGGAAGCAATAAGAATTAATTATTCATCACTTTGAAATGCACCAAATAAAAACTGAATAATTTTCTTACATTAGGATAACAGTGACTTTTTTCTAGTGTTAAGGATAAATAAGATACGAGGAGTTAAGATTTTTTTCCTTCATAATTTTTATATAAAAAATCTTCAAAATATACAGGTAACTTGAACTGCCGATTTCCTACGGAAATCGATATTCAACTCGGTAATTTCCGGCGAATGAAGGAAAAAGTTCAACATGTGAAAACGGCTGGTGACATGCGCACCGGACGTTTAGCTACATAATGCACAACTTTGCCCACACTATTCTGCTCAAGAGTTGTCTTGCGATATGAACATAGAAAGGTTTTGCAAGGTTTTTGGCATTGTGCATGCAATATTATTTTTGTATCTGAGATGCTAGATCATGTCCACTGAACATCGAAACTCACTTCACCTTTACAACATCTCATGATCTAGCACTACAATCAAGGCTTTTATTTGTGAAATTCTCAGATTATTTCCCTTTCAATTAGAAATATAGCAAAATTCATACCGTTGTTATTTCTATACCTGTCATTCAATTTTTGAAATTTCTTTAAAAACCGCTTTGTTACCACCATTGCTATTGACCATGATGGAAAATAAGGTAGAAGATTCATGTAGCATGTACGGGAATCCGGGTCAACTCGGCCTTGAGTCAAGTCGGCCTGAGTCAACTCGGCCGGGTCAACTCGGCCTGGTCAAGTCGGACCCCAGTACGAATTTAGCTCGATGGACGTGTCCTTAATGAAATGATAAGCTACTACATACACTTTTATATCTGTGCCCTTCCGTTTTTCTCTCTGTTTATTCATATTGCATACATCTTTTACAGTAGACCTCGACGGCAAGGTTGGATTGTCATAAAACATAAACATTTACAATCAATTAGTGGACAGCAGATTAATACCATTAAGAATAAGTCAGAACAAATACTTAGGATGTGGTGTGGTATTTTTAACTAGACTGGAAAATTACTCAAATTTAGAAACAAATGGACCCGAAATGAATGTTAACCTTTGATGTGAATGTATACATTTGATGTGAATTCGCCAGTATTTATCAATGCAGCTCGAACATGTGCAGTTAAGCACGATTCCAAACTGATAATTTTCAGAAAATATAACTTTGGTCAAAAAAAAAAACGAAAACAATTCTCTATTCACTAAAGTTTCTTGTCATATATAATGCTTGACAAATGCAGGCCGAGTTGACCCGGCCGATTTGACTCGGGACCGACTTGACTCAGGGGCCGAGTTGGTTATAGGCCGAGTTGACCCGTTTCCATGTACGGTCCCCGCCCATACGGGCTTGAAGAAATATATGGGCTGCATGATGCTTCCACGCAGAGCTGATACCGACCCGCACACGAGTACTGGTGAACCGCTTAGAGGATCTAAGCCTGCCCAGGCAAAGCGGTGCGAGTCGGCCGGTCCATCTGGTTTCATTGGTCGACAAGGCTTGAGAAGTCATTTCATCTCAGTGTCGGGTAAAAGTCCCACAAAATTGGAAGCAATGTCTCCAAAATGACCTATACAGTGTTAATGGGACGTTAAACCCCAAATCAAACAAACAAATCAAGTAGCATGTAGCCATTACGAAAACACGCCTATACAAATACATTGCCACCTTTATCGCCGAAAAAATGAAGATTTTAAGATGAAAAATTAGGATATTTTTCCTATTTCTGCTCACAATATATATTGTTGGTACTCGTTAGAACCGCCTCATCGAGGCGGTTCTAACGAGTACCCACAATCTATATTTTAGAGCAGAAATAAGAAAAATATGTTTTACCCCTGCAAACCCCATTTTTTTTATATATAAAAATGGGGTTCGAGGGGTCAAAATTATATAGGCGTGTTTTCGTGATGACTCCCAGTTACAATTTTCCATGGAGTTCAATTGAAAGCAGCATTTTGCATACAACTTCAAAGAATCGGAGGCGGCCTATACGGGATCGTCTGTTTCTCTTAGCAAATAGAACTAAAGTTCCAAATCTTTTGTGAATAGACACAAAGGGAATCTAATAAAAGGTTGCATGTATCAAATTTTCGAAATCTTGTCCTAATTGGGATTTTTATGGTGTTTAATCTTGGCTTTTTTAATGATTTATTCTGCGAAATTGTCACAGTGAGACATTAGGTGTTTAAAACAAAAGCCTACGCCGGCGAGATTACATAAACAAAAACAGTTTGAATTTTTGCATGACAAAAAATGAGTCCTCTAATCAAAAGCAAACAAATTTTGAGTATTTTTCATTTGTAGGAATTATATGTATAGGAATTTTTTTACCGAGTATATTTAATAGAGTAATAAGAGTGAGTGAGTGAGTGTTTGAGTTTTACGTCCCACCAACAGCTAAGGTCATACAGAGACGGGACCTCGGTTTAAAGACTCATCCGAAAGTCTGGAGAAGCCCGGGATCGATCCTGCGAACCCTGGTGTACAAGGCAAGTAGCGTAACCACTACACTACGGAGGCTTCTAATACAGTAATAAGAAAGTACAAACTGGGTGGTGATAGCTGGCAACGGCTGCCACGCCTAGCCATACAGGCATACCGGTCTCACCGACTGTGCCACAACGCTCCTAAAAAGGAGTTTCATGGAACATTGTTTAGGCCATTTTTCCTGCATGATACGTCAGATCGAGTTACTAGGTATGGTTGTGCGTGAGCACACTCGGATTTATATGATGGATCCATGGATCCTATGGAAAATGAAGCTTGCAAGTATATTATTAAAAAATTAAGATTTGTCAAACGTCGAGAGACAACCGGCCTTGGATCATCTTCCTAAAACAATCGTAGAGAACAGAAAATATAAAGATTCGAACTCACGCTGACAATGGCTGCCGCGCCTAGCCATACAGGAATAACGGTCTAACCGAGTGCGCCACTACGCTCCTCGAAAAAGGAATTTCACGGAACACTGTTTATCTCATTTGTCCTGCATGACCCTTCAGCTAGAGTTAACAAGTACCGTTGTGCGTTGGCACACTCGGATTTATATCATGGATGCCTGCGTTCCATGGATACCGAAGCTGGCAAATATTATATTTATAATTTAAGATCTATCAAACTTCTACAGACACCCAACCAGATCCTGAAAAAAATTAAATGCCTAAATTGACAGTAAGGGCTAAGCCTGTCCAGAAAAAGTTTGGTGGCTTTTCACGAAATTATACATATCAAATGTATTTGGTCTCGAACACAGGATTTGCCAGGTCGCATACGTTCCTTTTATGGAACATAATATTAACGATCATATGCAAACTTTTACGAGGGAGATCACCCAGCAAATTAGTTGATTATAAATAAAAGCCAGTACTCCATGGCAGCCCTATTTTTTTTACACAGGTCGGTCTTTTTATTTTAAATGATGGATGACATTACAAATTACTAGTCTCCTAGGTACGATTTGATGGAATAGTCAAGCATATGTATTCACCATATTTGCATTATTTGCTGGCTCCCAGCTTTCACATTGTCAATATTGGAAAAACAGGTAACCAGACCCCCGTGACCTTGAAAGGTCAGGGGGGTCTGGTTACCTGTATTTCCAACACTTATAATCTTCAGACTAGGAACCAGCAGATAATGCAAATAAGGTGAATTACCAAGTATTTTATTTCGTAAAAGGTTCAATGATTTGGGGATTTAATTTCTTATTAATGTCTCTATCAAGTGTAATTCAGCATCTATAGTAATGCACCTGTAGTTCCAAGTTGGAATGACCGCAATCTGTCTACTTATAGACACATCCGAACACTACGTCATCACTCAATAATACTATTTTCCGGAACGTACCGGTGGTGGGCAAAAACGTCTTTGGTTGTTTATCGCCATTGTAAATGCGGTGTTATTTTCTGTAAACTTGTATTTTGTTTGGACTCGAAACGATAAAATTGACCTTTAAACTTTTATAATAGACATTCCTTAGCTAAGATTCGAGGATGTTTTTTATGTCCCCGATAGCGATAGAAGTGACATAAAAAAGTGACTTCAAACGTACCAGCTTATTTAAAAAAACAAGAGCCCACCAATTATTTCCTACAGTTATTCTACTCCGATTGCACCCAAAATATTCAATTATAAAACCGTGCTGCAAGGTCTGATGCCGAGACCATTGCCCAAAACCCCTCTGAATCTTCATGTAATGTCTCAGATTTTTGTTACAATCCAGCAGGTCAAATCATTACAGGAGACCTCAATATTGCTAGAAATGACAAACTTCGAGACATTCTTTCAAAAGGCCCCAAATACAGGGAACCAAAGTCGTTTACTTGGAAACAGAATTCCAAATTAATTTTGGATTCTGTTGAAGAGTATGCACGGCGCTGGGCTAGGAAAGCGGATGCGGAGGTTGACACCCTCTCCGAATGGGAAAAATCAGCAATGGCCTTGGTAAACAGACGTATAACAGTACTCAGCACAACCATGTCTCGCCGACATTATTCGGTGTTTGTCTGTTTGATAATCCAGATGTTGCTACTGAGTTAGCTGAAATCCATCAAAAGTGTGTCGTTGTTCCAGCTGACAAGGCATCTAACAATATTGTGTTTGTTTGCAAAACACACTATATAAACTGCTGAAAAGAAGAGCTTGGTTTGAGCACTATGACAGGCAACCAAACATATAATCTTTCTTCTTTGTCCAAAGATGAAATTCTGCAAAACCACAAATCGGTGATGCTTTCGTTTGGAATTTCCCTCCCAGAGGAAGATATGGACCTTCCGAAGTTGTACTGGATTCCTAAGCTTCACAAGAATCCGTACAAGCAGAGATATATCGCGGGTTCAGCTAAGTGCTCAACCAAGCCTCTTTCACAGATCCTAACACGAATCCTTACTGCAGATAAAGATGGCATTCAGAAATATTGTGACACTGCATATGCCAGGAGTGGTGTGAATCAGATGTGGATCTTGAAAAACTCCAAAGAACTTCTAGAACATCTTCAGTCACAGTCTTTTCTCTCAGTAAACAGCATAAAATCTTTCGATTTCTCAACACTCTACACAACTATTCCTCATGATAAATTGAAATCCAAACTCAAGGAAATCATAAATCAATGTTTTTTTCAACAAGAATGGCAACTGTCGCTACAAGTATGTTGTCCATGGCTACAAAGACACATACTTCGTTCGAGATCACTCTGATGCACCACAAAAGTACACTGATGCAGATGTCATAAGGATGCTGGAATATCTAATTAAAAATATTTTCGTGGAGTTCAGTGGCCTATTATTTCAGCAAACAATTAGCATACCAATGGGTACTAATTGTGCACCATTGCTTGCCGACTTGTTCTTGTACTCATATGAGGCGGAGTTTGTACAAGGTCTCCTCAATGCAGGCAAGAAACGCCTTGCACAGCAATTCAATTTCACCTACAGATATATAGATGATTTATTGTCTCTGAAAAATGCTAAATTCGCAGAGTACTTGGAATTCATCTATCCACGTGAACTTGAAATTAAGGAAACAACAGAGACTGCAACCTCCTCCTCATACTTGGATTGTTATCTCTATATTGACAGCGGGAAGCTTACTACTAGGCTGTACGATAAACGAGATGACTTCAATTTTCCCATTGTTAACTTCCCTTCCTGAGCAGTAATATCCCGTGTGCACCAGCATATGGAGTTTACCTTTCACAGTTAATCCGTTATGCTAGAGCCTGTTCCAAGTGTCAGGACTTTATGGAACGTGGGAAGGTGCTCACTACCAGGTTGTTATGCCAGGGGTATAAAAAAAAAACTGGTTTCAACAATTAAGTTCTATCGGAGGCACCATGATCTTGTTGATCCGTACAATGTGGCCATTTCCACAATTATTTCCGATATGTTTGCCAATGGAAAGCCATAGGAAGACTTCCAAAATCTCGGACATACCCTTCTCGGCATTTACACCTTTTCTTCTTTCGGGTCGATGGGCATGGTGGGCGAAACTTGCTAACCAAGTAATGCTTACTATCCGCGGACGCCATATTACACTCTTCCGGAGTCCATGTCTGTTGATCTGAACATTGATATTTGCCATTTTGTCTATGGACTAATGATTTTGGATTAACGCTTGGGTACTACGACCTAAACTACTTTTGCCCTGTCTGTTTGTTTGTTTGTTTGTACGTGGACAACTTTAACGTTGTTCATAACTTTTGAACCATTTGAGGTAGAACATTCATATTTGGGATGAAGGTTCCTAGTGACAAGAGCTTCACTTTCATGCAAAAAAAATATGAACTGTGACCTTGACCGTTGAACTACTTAAAAGAAAAAAATAACATGTCATAACTTTTGAACCACATGAGATACAGCCTTCATATTTGGCATGTATGTTCCTTGTGACAAAAGCTTTATATTCGTGCAAACAAATTTGACATGTGACCTTGACCTTTGACCTATTTAAAATAAAAAAATAACATTTTGGTCATAACTTTTGAACCTTTTGAGAAAGAGCCTTCATATTTTGCATGTATGTTTCTTGTGACAAGAGCTTTACACTCACACAAAAAATTTGACCTGTGACCTTGACCTTTGACCAACATAAAAGAAAAATTTAACATTAGTCATAACTTTTGAACCGTTAGAGATACAGCCTTCATATTTGGCATATAGGTTCCTTGTGACAAGAGCTTTACATTCATGCAAAAAATTTTGACCTTTACCTTTGACCTGCTTAAATTAAAAAAAAATAACATTTTGGTCATACCTTTTGAACCGTTTGAGATAGAAAGTAGAAATAAAACAACGATCAGGAATCGATACAATTAACTAACTCCTTCATATTTTGCATGTAGGTTCCTTGTGACAAGAGCTTTTCATTCACACAAAAAATGTTGACTTGTGACCTTGATCTTGACCCTTGACCTACATAAAAGAAAAAGTTAACATTGGTCATAACTTTTGAACCGTTCAAGATAGAGCCTTCATATTTGGCATTTAGGTTCCTTGTGACAAGAGCTTTACATTCATGCAAAATTGTTTGACCTGTAACCTTGACCTATGACCTAATTTTAAGAAAAAAATATAATTGTTCATAGCTTTTGAACCTTTTAAGACAGAGCCTTCATATGTGGCATGTAAGTTCCTTGTGTCAAGGGCTTCCCACCTGTGACCTTGACCTTGAACTGTGACCAACATTGAAAAAAATGACCATGCCCAGGGACATATTCGTGTTTCACAAACACATCTTGTTATGATGATTACCTGTTAAACTTATTACCGCCCCCGTTCATCAGGGCTTGAAGAAATAGATGGGCTGCATGATGCTTCCACCCAGAGCTGAAACCGTCCGCACACTAATACTGGTAAATCGCTTAGAGGACCTAAGCCTGTCCAAGAACCGCGGTGCGAGTCGGCCCGTCCATGCTTATAAACCCTATTGGTTTCACTGGGCGACAGGGCTTGAGATGTCATTTCATCTCATTGTCGAGTAAAGGTCCCACAAAATTGGAAGCAACATCTCCAAAATGACCTTACCGTGTTGACGGGGACGTTAAACCTCAAATCAAACAAACAAAACAAACAAAGTACGTAACGAAGCGGGACCGTCTTAATTATTTGTAATAAAAATGCGCAAAACAAATGACCAAATGCGGAAGGTGCATGAATGAACTCTAACATATATTTATGCACATTTAAAGTGTTATTCGATCGATTTTCTGCGACAGTCAACTAAATGAATGTAGGAAAGAAAGTATCAGGAATAAAAGTATCCGGAAAAAAGTATCGGAAAAAAAGAATCCGGAAAAAAAGTATCAGGAACAAAAATTTCAGGAAGAAAGTCTGAATTTCATGTACAAAGGATAGATAAAAAGCTACGAAATGTCATCCTAATTAATCTTTAATTGCATTTTGATCATTCAGTACCTAAATTCAGTGCCTTCCATAATCATGTTAATCCTGATTGATGGTTAAGTTTTTAATTACATTTTGATAATTCAGTACCAAACTTCAGTACCTTTCATAATCAAGTTAGAAGCCTCCGTGGTGTAGTGGTTATGCTACTTGCCTTGTAATTCAGGGGTCGCAGGAACGATCCCGGGCTTCTCCAGACTTTCGGATGAGTCTTTAAACCGAGGTCCCGTCTCCGTATGACCTGAGCTGTTGGTGGGACGTAAAACTCAAACACTCACTCATTCATAATCAAGTTAATCCTGATTGATGGTAAAGGTTAATGGTAATTAAATTATTTTGAGATGAAATGACATCTCAAGCCCTGCCGCCCAATGAAACCAAATAGGGTTCATGAGCATGGAGATCCGACTTGCACATTTTAGTTTGTTTAATTGGAGGTTTAACATCCCCATCTACACTATAGATTATTTTGGAGACATTGCTTCCAACTTGTGGGTCTTTTACCCGACATTGATATGAAATGACATCTCAAGCCCTGCCACCCAATGAAACCCAAATAGGGTTCATGAGCATGGAGATCCGACTTGCAGACTTTAGCTTGTTTAATTGGAGGTTTAACACCCATGTCTACACTATATAGGTCATTTTGGAGAGTTGCTTCCAACTTGTGGGACTTTTACCCAACATTGAGATGAAATCAAATAGGGTCCATGAGCATGGAGGTCTGACTTGTAGTTTCTTTAATTGGAGGTTTAACATCCCCATCTACACTTTATAGGTCATCCTGGAGGTATGGAGGAATTTTTACCGACATTGAGATGAAATGACATCTCAATCACTGAAGTGACCTCTCGTCCCTTTTATAAGGTAAGGATTACAGAGATAGGCTGTAAAATTGATTATTAAACTGAACAACAAAGCGAATCATACAAAAGTATACTAATCATCATCTCATTGTAACATCAGAAGGGAATCTGGTTAAAACTGATACTTTTTTTTCCAGATACTTTTTTTCCTACCCAAAACTGATACCTTTTTTTCCGATACTTTTTTTCCTGATACTTTCTTTCCGATTACCCAACTGAATATATGCCCGTAATATGAAACCTATTTATAATGTGTTTATATGGAATCAGCGGCTTTTTGCCAACCACGAAATATCGTTATCAAATGGAAAAGTAATTTTGCGCATGCGCAATGACATGTAAACAGGGTCACATGTCAAAACATTGGATCCCTTCTATAGGAATTCAATGTTTTTGTGGGAACTCTTGATGGCACTTTTGGACGTCCTTTAAGTAACGTTTCCTGTTGACGCATGGTAATATGTAATCTTGTCTTCACGACGTTGTTAGTTACCTCTCATTAAATGTCGCCGAAGGAGACCAGGATGCCGGTTGAAACGTCCAGAAAATAAAAGGCTTTTAGTTGTTTCTCCTCAGGAAAAGACCTTGGTAGGAAAATCAGAGTTAAGGTTTATATGTCCTGCACGTCGTCTCATGACGCTCTACATATCTGTGAAGTTTCGTGAAAATATCTCAAAAGGTATCAGAATTATTGAGCGGGCTGGAAACGGATAGAAAATGCTATGTTCAATGTTCAAAGGGCCGCAACTCCAAAAGTAAGACGAAAAGACGAAAACCTGATTCAGAAGGAGTATATTGATTCGATTTCGAAAGTAACAACAGAGCTATTTTATAGGCTTCATACAGAAAGAATGCATAAATGTGTTGGATGTATATAGATTCAGTGTCCACCCACTGTAAATAGTCTCTCTAAGGAGGTCAACCAGCTGTATATAGTCTCTTCAAGGAGGCCAAAAGATCCACAGTTTTAAGCGCCCATCGCATGTTTATATTTTGTAATTTTAAAAGTAAAAATATGTGCTCAAGAAGATCTACAAGAATTATATACATTCTTGGTCATCCATGACTGGAAGCTAATACGGAAGAAAGAAGCAAGGCAATCAGTGTTATAGTTCATAGGTTTTGCATGTCGTCTCATGGTGCAAAACTGAGGCGCTGACGAAACGACGGACACTAAAAGATTCGGACGGTATAACATAATACCCCACCATTTTTTTTTGTGGCGGGCCATAAAAACACTATAAAACCTTCTGCTCCATATCCACATGTCAGATGACCTTGATATGTCATCCAATGACCTTGGCTCAATGTCACAGCACAAGGATTGAATGACCATCAGAATTTCCTCATACCACAGGGCCAATTGAAGTCATATCTTGTATAGAACATCTATGCCTCGTGTGAACTTCTGTTTAAATACATGTAATTGGTCAAGATGGCCGCCGTGCCCATATAAAGTAAAAACCCTTTAAAATCTTCTTCTCAAGAACCATAGGCCTGGTATTTGAGAAAACCGAAAACAAACTTTTACCGGAAATAACCAAAAACAAATTCTCATAACCGAAAACAAACTATATCGACAGTTATACCATGAGTATTGTACATTTAGACATATACATGTTTAAATGCTATGTAAACAGTGAATATGGCCAGGTTTGGGAGAATAATTTGAAATAATAACGATTTTACTGTCTTTTTTATACAATTTTCATAGATGGACCGTGATCTACACTGCTTGTACTAACTGTTTGTCTTGTTGTTTGTGATTTAAACGAATACATTATGCTTAGTAACTTGGCTGTTTGATAGTCAGAAATTTGTGTGACTAAAACAATTTATTCAGCCGGTTTCTGCTGAAGAAATTTAGTCAAGATGGTTCATCTTGCTGGTCATCAGGATAACTGCCAAACCAGTACCATCAGGATCAGCAGGATTTAGAAATTTGTATAATAAGAACAAATCATATATTATAACCAATAAAAATGATTGTTTGGAGATATGAAAGTATACACTCTATTCCACTGATGTGTTACTTAAAGTTTAAAAGGCCTGTCAACACTATTTAGGTCATATCAAGGGTGTCAATTACTTAATCACGTTTTCCTGGACAAGCTTAGCCACCTATACTGTTAACAAGTTCAGTGCATATTCTTTTGTTATAAAACTGATAACTGCCCTTCATGGATGAGCAGATGGAAGAGTGTCACACTTGAAAGGATGTAATGAGCAATCTTCATGAAAAGATCTTCCTAGCAGGCCGGTATCAAACTAATGACCTCCTGATGACCAGTGAGACGGGCATCCGACAGATATACTCTACGTATTGTTTATATAAAATTTCTAAAGCTGTATCCGGCTAAATAAATTAATTAGTCACACCCATTCCTGACTATCAAAGTACAAGCTATAATATATTCATTTAAATCAAAAACAACATGGCAAGCAGTAAGTACAGGCAGTGTAGATTCTGATGTTACTGGCTTGGCAGTTACCTAACCTGGGACATCCTGATGACCAGCCAGTTAAACCATTTTTGACTAAATTTCTTAAGCAGGACCTGCTGAATAGATTGTTTTAGCCGCACACATTTCTGACTATCAAACAATCAAGTTATTAAGTATAAGGTATTCATTTAAATCACAAACAACAAGGCAAACAGTTAGTACAAGCAGTGTAGATCCCAGTCAGTATATGAAAATTGTATAAAAAAGGCAATAAATAAAAATCAAAAATGAGTTCCTTTAAGAGCAATGAAAACATTCATAAGAAAGAAGATGGGTCATACTAGTAGTACGTAGTTTCGTTATTATTTCAAATTATTCTCCCAAACTTGGCCATAATATCAGTTTACATGTAATTTAAACATGTATATGTCTAAATGTACAATAATCATGGTACAATTGGTGATATAGTTTGTTTTCGGTTATGAGAATTTGTTTTCGGTTATTTCCGGTAAAAGTTTGTTTTCTGTTTTCCCAAATACCCCCATAGGCCCAATTGGAATCAGACATAGAATTTCAATGCCTCCGGCCCCCGCCCATCGAGGCTTTAAGAAATAGATAGGCTGCATGATGCTTCCATGCAGAGCTGAAACCGACCCGCACATGAGTACTGGTAAACTGCTTAGAGGATCTAAGCCTGCCCAGGCAAAGCGGTGCGAGTGGTACCTTCCATGCTTATAAACCCTATTGGTTTCATTGGGCAGCAGGGCCGGAATGTCATTTCATCTCAATGTCGGGTAAAAGTCCCACAAAATTGGAAGCAATGTCTCTTAAATTACCTTTACAGTGTTGACGGGAACGTTAAACCTAAAATCAAACAAACAAACTTCAATGCCTCATGGAACAAAATTTTATATAATTAATCCTGCTCACAAGACCAAAATGATGGCCATGTCCATACATTGTAAAAAAGCCTCTGAGAATATTCTTCTCTAGAACCAGAAGTCAAAAGATCTTGAAACCTGGCAGAAAGCAAAAGGGACTTGAGCCCTACAAAAGTTAGATGAATGATGACCCTGGGTTGACCTTGACCTATCTTAGAATAAGGTCAAATTTGTCCCTAAGGCATTTGAATAGGGAAAGGTAAAACATTTCTTTCATCCAAAACAAGTGTAGTTTGTGAAAAGAAAGTAGGTCTTAATTGAACCTCTATTAATGTCAAAGGGCAAGGTCATTCAGTGACTTTGGCTCAAGATCACTGAATGGTCATCAGAATTTCAAACATTTTCTCTGAAACCACTTGACCAATTGCAGTCATCTTTTATATAGAACATTATTGTTTCACAGGAACTTAAGTTTATATAATTTGCCTGGTCAAATGACCAAGATGGCAACCATGCCCAATTTAGTTAAAAACCGTTTTAAATCTATTCTCCAGAACCATAAGTCAGATGACCTTGGAACTTGGAAGACAGCAAATGGGACTTGGGCCCTACAAAAGTTATATACATGATGATCCTGGTTTGACCTTGAACTATTTTACGGCAGATCAAATTTGCTCCCTTAGGTTTATAATTGAAGAAGTTGAGACAGTGCATCTATTCAAAACAATTTTAGTTTATGAAATGAAAATAGGCTTTTAAACGTAAGAGGCTCTTGAACGTAAGGGCTTATTGAAAATTAGAGAGATAATATTGGTTGGTGCCTGCTGCTCTGTCTCTGGTCGGGCTCATCGGAGTCTAACTGTTGGTTTTCTTTTACTCCAGCATTTCAGTGGTTTCTTGCTGTCGAGTCCTCACCGTTGTCTCACCTCTGTGGTTCTTTGATTTTTGTGTTCACGGAGATGTTGCACTGATGAGTTAGGAGGCCTTCATGCGGACTGAACAAATTATTTGTCTAAATCGCGACGGAAGTAAGGGCGAGGATTGTGGCCACGTAAAATCGATTTAAGCCCCCCAGTGGAAATCTTCCACTGACCGTTCCAAGGCGGCTCTTCTGTGGCGATTTATTTATGTTGTTGTCTGTTACTTACTGTGTGTATCACTTGTGTCTTTTGGTTTTGGATGGCCATATGGCCATTTTGTGGGAAAGTAACTGTCCTTATGGCCTTCCTTTGTTTAGGTTTCCATTATGGTCTGGTCGCTTAGTGTTTGTATTTCTTTCCCTTTGGTGTCTTTTATGGGTGGAGTAAGTTAGTTGTATCAATTCCTGATCTTTGTTTTACTTCTACTTTCTATATTAATGTCAAAGGTCAAGGTTATTTTTTTATTTTGCCCCCCCCCCCCCCCCCTCACTAAGAAAATCAATATTTAAAAATACTTCATCTTCTGAAAATGCTTGGCCAATTAGGGATGTGAGGAAAATCAATATTTAACAAGAGGGCCATGATGGCCCTGGATTGCTCACCTGATCCATAGTGTAACAAGTGTGCCCCAGAGAGGGCCATTATTGGCCCCAGGGCTTTAATGTGCATACTGTTGAGGGAGGTCTTAAAGGTGAAGCTTCATACCAAACATCAACAAAGGCTATAATTTGAACAATCTTGGCAAAGGTCCACTAGATGAAGCTACACATCAAATTTCAAAGACCTGGGCTTGGCGGTTTCAGAGAAGAAGATTTTTAAAGATTTTGCCTATATAAGCCTATGTAAAACCAAAGGGCCCCAGGACGGGGGCATTTTTTGCCCCAGCACTATAATTTGAACAATCTTGGTAGGGGTCCACTAGATGAAGCTTCATACCAAATATCAAAGTCCTGGGCCTTCTGGTTTCAGAGAAGAAGATTTTTAAAGATTTTCCCTATATAAGCCTATGTAAAATGAAAGGGCCCCGGGGCGGGGGCATTTTTGGCCCCAGTACTATAATTTGAACAATCTTGGTAGGGGTCCACTAGATGAAGCTTCATACCAAATATCAAAGACCTGGGCCTTGTGGTTTCAGAGAAGAAGATTTTAAAAGATTTTCCCTATATAAGCCTATGTAAAACCAAAGGGCCCCGGGGCGGGGGCATTTTTGGCCCCAGCACTATAATTTGAACAATCTTGGTAGGGGTCCACTAGATGAAGCTTCTTACCAAATATAAAACACCTGGGCCCTATTGTTTCAGAGAAGAAGATTTCTAAAGATTTTCCCTATATAAGCCAATGTAAAACCAAAGGGCCCCGTGGTGGGGGCATTTTTTGTCCCAGCACTAAAATTTGAAGGGGTCCACTAGATGAAGCTTCATACCAAATATCAAAGTCCTGCATGGGCCTTGTGGTTTCAGAGAAGAAGATTTTTAAAGAATTTCCCTATATAAGCCTATGTAAAACCAAAGGGCCCCGGGGCGGGGGCATTTTTGGTCCCAGCACTATAATTTGAACAATCTTGGTAGGGGTCCACTAGATGAAGCTTCATACCAAATATCAAAGACCTGGGCCTTGTGGTTTCAGAGAAGAAGTTTTTTAAAGATTTTCCCTATATAAGCCAATGTAAAACAAAAGGGCCCCGTGGCGGGGGCATTTTTTGTCCCAGCTACCTATAATTTGAACAATCTTGGTAGGGGTCCACTAGATGAAGCTTCATACCAAATATCAAAGACCTGGGCCTTGTGGTTTCAGAGAAGAAGATTTTAAAAGATTTTCCCTATATAAGCCTATGTAAAACCAAAGGGCCCCGGGGCGGGGGCATTTTTGGCCCCAGCACTATAATTTGAACAATCTTGGTAGGGGTCCACTAGATGAAGCTTCTTACCAAATATAAAACACCTGGGCCCTATTGTTTCAGAGAAGAAGATTTCTAAAGATTTTCCCTATATAAGCCAATGTAAAACCAAAGGGCCCCATGGCGGGGGCATTTTTTGTCCCAGCACTAAAATTGGAACAATCTTGGTAGGGGTCCACTAGATGAAGCTTCATACCAAATATCAAAGTCCTGGGCCTTGTGGTTTCAGAGAAGAAAATTTTTAAAGATTTTCCCTATATAAGCCTTTTTAAAACCAAAGGGCCCCGGGGCGGGGGCATTTTTGGCCCCAGCACTACAATTTGAACAATCTTGGTAGGGGTCCACTAGATGAAGCTTCATACCAAATATCAAAGACCCGGGCCTTGTGGTTTCAGAGAAGAAGATTTTTAGAGATTTTCCCAATATAAGCCTATGTAAAACCAAAGGGCCCTGTGGCGGGGGCATTTCTTGTCCCAGCACTATAATTTGAACAATCTTGGTAGGGGTCCACTAGATGAAGCTTCATACCAAATATCAAAGTCCTGGGCCTTGTGGTTTCAGAGAAGAAGATTTTTAAAGATTTTCCCTATATAAGCCTATGTAAAACCAAAGGGCCCCGGGGCGGGGGCATTTTTGGCCCTAGCACTATAATTTGAACAATCTTGGTAGGGGTCCACTAGATGAAGCTTCATATCAAATATCAAAGTCCTGGGCCTTGTGGTTTCAGAGAAGAAGATTTTTAAAGATTTTCCCTATATAAGCCTATGTAAAACCAAAGGTCCCCGGGGCGGGGGCATTTTTGGCCCCAGCACTATAATTTGAACAATCTGTGTAGGGGTCCACTAGATGAAGCTTCATACCAAATATCAAAGAACTGGGCCTTGTGGTTTCAGAGAAGAAGATTTTTAAAGATTTTCCCTATATAAGCCCATGTAAAACCAAAGGGCCCCGGGGCGGGGGCATTTTTGGCCCCAGCACTATAATTTGAACAATCTTGGTAGGGGTCAACTAGATGATGCTTCATACCAAATATCAAAGACCTGGGCCTTGTGGTTTCAGAGAAGAAGATTTTTTAAGTTTTTGGTGAAAAAAATCTAATTTTGGCTACTGTGACCTAGATGTGCAATGGACCGGAACCATTTGAACAACTTTGAAAGGGGACCACCTAAGGATCATTCCTGTGAAGTTTGGTCAAAATCCGATCAGTGGTTTAGGAGAAGATGTCGTTTAAAGAAATTGTTTACGCACGCACGGACGGACGCACGCACGACGGTCGACGGACAAAAAGTGATCCCAAAAGCTCACCTCGTCACTACGTGACGGTGAGCTAAAAATACTTCATCTTCTAAAAAATGCTTGGCCAATTAGGGGGGGGGGGGGGGAAGCAATCAACATCTTGAATTTCATCTAAGTAGCAACTGTTTACTATGTGGAGTTTTAGTTGCATTGGCACTTCGTTTGAAATAACCAACTATGTCACTGGACTTAGCAAATATTTTAAAAACCCATTGCACATGAAGACCAATTTTCGCTAAAAAGACTTTCCCTAAATTATAATCAGTTTCAGACAAGTTAACCCTTTGCTTGCTGTTCACGACAACCCCTATCTTTGCAAACAGTGTAGATCCTGAAGAAGCCATCTGATCAGGATCTACACTATTTGAAATTCAATTTATGAATTTGTAGGAATAAATTACATCAAGTAATCTGATTGGTTCAAAGTCAGAAATGGGTGTGGCTTAATTTAATATTTAGCAAGATAAGGGTTAATGGTAGCAGCTAGGCACATAACAGTTCCAGTTCAATATCTAGCAACTTTCACGTTAGCTGCATTGTCACTTACAACTAGATTTCTCCAGGCCCCATTCGGTTCCACACTTTTGAAGCTCTAAAACCAAATTTTAAGCCATATGCTGCTCCTCCATGCTACATGTTTTGAGTATGCATGATTTTATTTTATACTCTGCAGTGAAATCAATGCCTATCTGAAACAAATAAAAATATTTTCACGTGAAAATATATGATATTTTCACATTGTGAAAAATAACATGACCTTGTTATTTTCACAGTAGCAGCCCAGACTACTTTTTCTCGCCAAAATTTATATGCTATGGATAAAAAATTCTGTAAAATACCTTAAAAATCACGCTCTCAACAGAAAAATGCTGTTTTCAAAATGGTGATCTGTTTGTTTTGAAACGGACAGCTGTGACATCATAGCCAGGTCAAAATTGTGACATACGATACTATTGATCAGTTACCATAAATACCCATATAAAATACAAAGAAACTTTACTTTTTTCGACAGATACCAAAAATATTTCATCTCATGTGTTGAAAACATGTGAATATTCACTCGTGCTTCGCACTCGTGAAAATTTGAATGTTTTCAACACACTCGATGAAATACATTTGATATCCACCTCAAAAAAGTAAATATCCTCTATTTAGTTCGTATTGCTTTGTAAGAAAGCGTGAATTGCTTTGTACGAAAGAGTGAAGTAAATGTCATGTTCATCACAAAAACATGCCCCTATACAAATCTGACCCCCTTCAACCCCACTTTTAGATACATGTAGTAAAACTGGAGTTTACAGGGGTAAACCTTATTTTTCTTATTTCTGTTCTAAAATATAGATTGTGGGTACTTGTTAGAACCACCTGGATGAGGCGGTTCTAACGTGTACCCACAAACCATATTTTAAGAAGAAATAAGAAAAATATCACATTTTCTCTCTTTTTGGTGGTAAAATTTACTATGTAATTGAATAGGTGTGTTTTCCAAATGTAATTCTGTGGCATGGGAAGTCAAGCAGTCAATAGTTATATAGAGTGAGTGAGTCACAGCTCACGGCAACAGCTAGGCTCCAAAAGTCTGAGGAAGCACGGTATCGATCCTGCGACCTCTGGTCTACAAGGCATGTAGCATAACCACAACACCACAAAGGCTTCTAGTAGTAAACCCTATCTGTTTCATTGGGCGACTGGGATTGAGATATCATTTCATCTCAATGTTGGGTCAAAATCACACAAAATTGGTAGCAACATTTCCAAAATGACCTAAATAGTATTGGCGGGGACGTTAAATCTCAAATCAAACAAACAACTAGAATTTGTTTTTCTACAAAAACACAGATGTCTCCCCCGTTTTTGACTGCTACGTATAACCTTGACATTGGAGGTATTGAGCTGGGTCTTGTGTGCAACACATCATCTAATGAAGATGAACATTTCTGCATAGTAACTTTAAAAATGTTCATAGAAAAATAAAAAAGTTATTGGCCGTAAACAAAAAAAGCACTTTTTTACCTTTGACCTCTAAGTATGGCCTTGACCTTTGCGGTACAATACATCGTCTCATGATGGTTAACATTTCTGCCAAGTAATTTCATAATCCATCAAAGAATAAGGAAGTTATTGACTGTCCTTTTTTTTTACCTTTGACCTCTAGGTATGACCTTGACATTGGAGGTATGGACCTTGGTCTTGCACATGACTCATGGTCCAACTTTCAAGCCTCTAGCTCCAACAGTTTTTGAGATATCTTGCTGACAAGATTTTATTAAAAAAAATTCAAAGGGCAATAACTCTTGAAAGGGGCTTAATCCGGATGAGAAAAGAAAAAAATACGTGTCAGCTTATTTTCCATTAGGAATGCATATATGAAATTTCAAAACCATAGCATACACAGTTCTAAAGTTATGCTATGCATCACTTTTAGGATTCATTACAATGGGCACAAATTACCGAAATGACAAGGGCCATAACTCGCAAAGTATTTTTCGGAATTTTGTCAAAAGTTAATCAGTTCATATACTCATCACCACCAATATACTCAACAACTTTCAAGGCTCTAGCTCCAATAGTGTTTGAGATATTTTGCTGACAAGATTTTATTAAAAAGAATTTCAAAGGGCAATAACTCTTGAAAGGGGCATAATCCGGACGAGAAAAAAAATACACGTCAGCTAATTTTTCATGAGGAACCCATATATGAAATTTCAAAACCCTAGCATACACGGTTCTAAAGTTATGCTATGCATCACTTTTAGCATACATTACAATGGGCACAAATTACCAAAATGACAAAGGGCCATAACTCACAAAGTATTTTTTGGAATTTTGTCAAAAGTTAATCAGTTCATCTACTCATCACCTCCAATATATTCACCAACTTTCAAGCCTCTAGCTCCAATAGTT
This sequence comes from Lucinisca nassula, assembly GCA_963580285.1. NCBI lineage: Eukaryota > Metazoa > Mollusca > Bivalvia > Lucinida > Lucinidae > Lucinisca > Lucinisca nassula. Next base: position 64,606,216 of record OY757010.1, read on the forward strand.
TTTGAGATATCTTGCTGACAAGATTTTATTAAAAAAAATTCAAAGGGCAATAACTCTTGAAAGGGGCATAATCCTGACGAGAAAAAGAATACGCGTCAGCTTATTTTCCATCAGAAATGCATATATGAAATTTCAAAATTATAGCATACACCGTTCTAAAGTTATGCTATGCATCACTTTTAGCATACATTACAATGGGCACAAATTACCAAAATGACAAAGGGCCATAACTCACAAAGTATTTTTCAGAATTTTGTCATAAGTTAATCAGTTCATCTACTCATCACCAACAATCTATTCACCAACTTTCAAGGCTCTAGCTCCAATAGTTTTTGAGATATCTTGCTGACAAGATTTTATTAAAAAAATTTCAAAGGGCAATTACTCTTGAAAGGGGCATATTCCGGACGAGAAAAAAAATACGCGTCAGCTAATTTTCCATGAGGAATCCATATATGAAATTTCAAAACCCTAGCATACATGGTTCTAAAGTTATGCTATGCATCACTTTTAGCATACATTACAATGGGCACAAATTACCAAAATGACAAAGGGCCATAACTCACAAAGTATTTTTCGGAATTTTGTCAAAAGTTAATCAGTTCATCTACTTATCACCATCAATATAATCACCAACTTTCAAGGCTCTAGCTCCTATAGTTTTTGAGATATCTTGCTGTCAAGATTTTATTAAAAAAAAAAAAAATCAAAGGGCGATAACTTTTGAAGGGGGCATAATCCGGACGAGAAAAAAAATACGCGTCAGCTAATTTTCCATGAGGAATCCATATATGAAATTTCAAAACCCTAGCATACACGGTTCTTTAGTTATGCTATGCATCAAAAGCGTAATGGACAGACGAACGGACGAACGAACCAGAACCAATATGCCCCTCAAACTTTTTCAAAGTTGGGGGCATTATAAGAAAGTTATTGACAGAACACAAAAAAGGCCCTTTTTTTACCTTTAACCTCTATGTATGACCTTGACCTTTCAGGTATTAAACTGGGTCATGCATGCAACACATCATCTCATGGTGGTTAACATTTCTGCCTAGCAATTTCAAAATCCATCTAAAAATAAGAAAGTTATTGACCAAACACGAAAAAAGGCCCCTTTTTTACCTTTGACCTCTATGTATGACCTTGACATTTTAGGTACAAAACTGAATCATGCATGCAACACATCGTCCCATGATAGTTAACATGTTTGCCAAGTAACATCAAATTCTATTTAAAAATAGGCAAGTTATTTACAAAACCCGAAAAAAGGCCCCTTTTTTTACCTTTGACCTCTAAGTATGCCCTTGACCTTTGAGGTACCAACCTGGGTCATGCGCGCAACACATCGCCTTATATTGGTTCACATTTCTGCCATGTGATTTCAAAATCCATCTCAAAATAAGAAAGTTATTGACCAAATACGAAAAAAAGGCCCACTTTTTGACCTTTGACCTCTAAGTATGACCTTGACCTTTGAGGTACCGACCTGCCTCATGTGCACCACACATCGTCTCATGATTGTTAATAATTATGCCAAGTAATTTTAAAATCCATCTCAAAATTAGAAAGTTATTGACCAAATACGAAAAAAAGGCCCCTTTTTTGACCTTTGACCTCTAAGTATGACCTTGACCTTTGAGGAACCGACCTGCCTCATGCGCACCACACATTGTCTTATGGTTGTTAATAATTATGCCAAGTAATTTTAAAATCCATCTCAAAATAAGAAAGTTATTGACCAAATACGAAAAAAAGGCCCCTTTTTTGACCTTTGACCTCTAAGTATGACCTTGACCTTTGAGGAACCGACCTGCCTCATGTGCACCACACATCGTCTTACGGTTGTTAATAATTATGCCAAGTAATTTTAAAATCCATCTCAAAATAAGAAAGTTATTGACCAAATACGAAAAAAAGGCCCCTTTTTTGACCTTTGACCTCTAAGTATGACCTTGACCTTTGAGGTACCGACCTGCCTCATGCGCACCACACATCGTCTTATGGTTGTTAATATTTCTGCCGAGTAATTTTAAAATCCATCAAAAAATAAGAAAGTTATTGACCGGACACGATTTGCCCATACATATATACATACCAACAAACTTCCAAGGGAGATAATTCAAAAAGTATAAATGCGAGAGTTATGGTTCTTGCGCACTGCACGTCGTCTAATGCTGATTAATATTTATACGAAGTTTCGTGACGATAGCTCTAACGGTTTTCAAGTTACAGAGCGGACACGAAAGTGTGACAGACGGACAGATGGACATATGGACAGACAGACAGACGCCCGGGGGAAAAACAATATGTCTCTCCGAAAAAAAATTTTTCGGGGGAGACATAATAAAAAACATCCGAGATGCGAGGGGAAAAGAAACACAAACATAAAATATCTTCACTATAATGAAAGCTAACAAGCAGAAAGCCAAAAGGACAGTTACTTTCCAACAAATGGCCAAAGGCAGAAATAATAAGCAGATAGGGTTTATATGCATGGACGGGCCAACTCGCTCCACTCTGCCTGGGCATGCTTAGACCTTCAAAGCTGTTTCAGCTCTGCGGGAAGCATCATGCAGCCCAATCTATTTCTCCAAGCCCTGATGGGCGGGGGAGAGGTGTCTTGGATTGGAGGTGTGAGGTAATTGTTGTTAACTGATCATTGCCTTCACTTCTATTTGTTGTTTGTTTATCTTTTTGTTGTTTTGTATATCTTTGGGAACTGGGCACTGTTTATTTAGGCTGCAGGATTGTGGCTGATGACACAGATGAGTAGCGCCCCTAAAGAGCGGAAAACACTCTTTTTGGCAAAAAAAAAGACACAAAAAACACTTTTTTTACAACAAGAGGGCCATGATGGCCCTGGGTCGCTCACCTGATCCATAAGGCAACAAGTGGGCCCGAGGAGAGCCATTATTGATCCCATGGCTACAATTTGCATAATCTTGGTAGTGGCTTCATACCAAATATCAAAGAACGGAGCCTTCTAGTTTCAGACAAGAAGATTTTTAAAGGTTTTCCTTATATAAGTCTATATAAAACCTGCGGGTCCCCGGTGCAGCCATTTTTGGCCCCAGGGCTATAATTTGAACAATCTTGGTAGAAATCCAAACGACAAAACTTCATACCAAATATCAAAGACCTTGGCCTTCTGATTTCAGACAAGATTTTCAAAGGTTTTCCCAATATAAGTCTATGTAAAACAAGTGGGCTTGGGGGTGGGCCCATTTTTGGCCCCAGGGCACCAATTTGAACAATTTTGCTAGAGGTCCACTACATGAAACTTCATACCAAATATTAAAGACATTGGCCTTCTGGTTTCAGACGATAAGATTTTCAAAGGTTTTCCCTACATAAGTCTATGTAAAACCAGTGGGGCATCAGGGTGGGCCCATTTTTGGGCTCAGGGCTATAATTGGAACAATCTTGGTAGAGGTCTACTAGACAAAGCTTCATACCAAATATCAAAGACGTGAGCTTTCTGGATTCCGAGAAGACTCTTAAACGTTTTCCCTATATAAGTCTATGTAAAACCTGTGGGCCCCGGGGCAGAGCCATTTTTGGCCCCAGGGCTATAATTTGATTAATCTTGGTTAAGGTCCACTAGACAAAGCTTCATACCAAATATCAAAGAACCGGGCCTTCTGGTTTCAGACAAGAAGATTTATATAGATTTTCCCTATATAAGTCAATGTAAAACCAGTGGGCCCCAGGGAAGGGGGCATTTTGGCCATAGGGCTATAATTTGAAAAATCTTGATAGAGGTCCACTAAACGAAGCTTCATACCAAAAATCAAAGACCTGAACCTTCAGGTTTCAGACAAGAAGATTTTTAAAGATATTTACCTGTATAAGTCAATGTAAAATCAATGGGCCCCGGGGTGGGGGCAGTTTTGGACCCAGGGCTATAATTTGAACAATCTTGGTAAAGGTCTTCATACCAAATATCAAAGACCTGGGCCTAGCCATTTCAGAGAAGAAGAGTTTTGAAGATATTCCCTACATAAGCCTATGTTAAACCAAAAGGCCCCAGGACGAAGGCATTTTTGGCCCTAGGGCTATAATTTAAACAATCTTGATAGAGGTTCACTAGATGAAGCTTCATACCAAATATCAAAGACCTGGGCCATGTGGTTTCAGAGAAGAAGATTTTTAAAGATTTTCCCTATATAAGTCTATGTAAAACCAAAGGGTCCCCGGGCTGGGGCATTTTTGGCCCCAGGGCTATTATTTGAATAATCTTGATAGCGGTCCACTAGATGAAGCTTCACACCAAATCTCTAAGACCTGGGCCTTGTGGTTTCAGAGAAGAAGATTAATAAAGATTTTCCCTATATAAGTCTATGTAAAACCAAAGGGCCATGGGGCGGGGGCATTTATGGCCCCAGGGCTATAATTTGAACAATCTTGGTAGAGGTTCACTAGATGAAACTTTATACCAAATATCGAAGACCTGGGCCTTGCGGTTTCAGAGAAGAAGTTTTTTAAAGAGTTTCCCTATATAAGTCTATGTAAAACCAAAGGGTCCCAGGGCTGGGGCATTTTTGGCCCCAGGGCTATAATTTGAACAATCTTCGTAGAGGTCACCTAGATGAAGCTTCATACCAAATATCAAAGACCTGGGCTGTGCGGTTTCAGAGAAGAAGATTTTTAAGATTTTCCCTATATAAGTCTATGTTAAACCAAAGGGTCCCAGGCGGGGGCATTTTTGGACCCAGGGCTATAATTTGAACAATCTTGGTAGAGGTCCACTAGATGAAGCTTCATACCAAATATCAAAGACCTGGGCCTTGCGGTTTCAGAGTAGAAGATTTTTAAAGGCTTTCCCTATATAAGTCTATGTAAAATTGGTGGGCCCCGGGGCAGGGGCATTTTTGGCCCCAGGGCTATAATTTGAACAATCTTGGTAGTGGTCCACTAGATGAAGCTTCATACCAAATATCAAAGACCTGGGCCATGCGGTTTTAGAGAAAAAAACTTTAAAAGATTTTCTCTATGTAAAACCAAAGGGTCCTGGGGCGGGGGCATTTTTGGCCCCAGGGCTATAATTTGAACAAACCTGGTAGCGGTCCACTAGATGAAGCTTCATACCAAATATCAAAGACCTGGGCCTTGCGGTTTCAGAGAAGAAGATTTTTAAAGATTTTCCCTATATAAGCCTATGTAAAACTGGTGGGCCCCGGGGTGGGGCCATTTTTGGCCCCGGGGCTATGATTTGAACAATCTTGGTAGAGGTCCACTAGATGAAGCTTCATACCAAATATCAAAGACCTTGGCCTTGCGGTTTCAGAGAAGAAGATTTTTAAAGGTTTTCCCTATAAAAGCCTATTTAAAATTGGTGGGCCCCGGGGCGGGGGCATTTTTGGCCCCTGGGCTATAATTTGAACAAACTTGGTAGAGGTCCACTAGATGAAGCTTCATACCAAATAGCCAAGACCTGGGCCTTGCAGTTTCAGAGAGGAAGATTTTTAAAGATTTTCCCTATATAAGCCCATGTAAAACCAAAGGGCCCCAGCACTATAATTTGAACAATCTTGGTAGAGGTCCACTAGATGAAGCTTCATACCAAATATCAAAGACCTGGGCCTTGCGGTTTCAGAGTAGAAGATTTTTAAAGGTTTTACCTATAGAAGTCTATGTAAAATTGGTGGGCCCCTGGGCGGGGGCATTTTTGACCCCAGGGCTATAATTTGAATAATCTTGGTAGATGTCCACTAGATGAAGCTTCATACCAAATATCAAAGACCTGGGCCATGCGGTTTTAGAGCAGAAGATTTGTAAAGATTTTCTCTATGTAAAACCAAAGGGTCCCGGGGCGGGGGCATTTTTGGCCCCAGGGCTATAATTTGAACAAACTTGGTAGAGGTCCACTAGATGAAGCTTCATACCAAATATCAAAGACCTGGGCCATGTGGTTTCAGAGAAGAAGATTTTTAAAGATTTTCCCTATATAAGCCTATGTAAAACTGATGGGCCCTGGGGTGGGGCCATTTTTGGCCCCGGGGCTATAATTTGAACAATCTTGGTAGGAGTCCACTAGATGAAGCTTCATACCAAATATCAAAGACCTGGGCCTTGCGGTTTCGGAGTAGAAGATTTTTAAAGGTTTTCCCTATATAAGCCTATTTAAAATTGGTGGGCCCCGGGGCGGGGGCATTTTTTGCCCCAGGGCTATAATTTGAACAATCTTGGTAGAGGTCCACCAGATGAAGCTTCATACCAAATATCAAAGACCTGGGCCATGCGGTTTTAGAGAAGAAGATTTTTAAAGATTTTCCCTATATAAGTCTATGTAAAACCAAAGGGTCCCAGGCGGGGGCATTTTTGGCCCCAGGGCTATAATTTGAACAAACTTGGTAGAGATCCACTAGATGAAGCTTCATACTAAATATCAAAGACCTGGGCCTTGCGGTTTCAGAGAAGAAGATTTTTTAAAGATTTTCCCTATATTAGCCTATGTAAAACTGGTGGGCCCCGGGGCGGGGCCATTTTTGGCCCCAGGGCTATAATTTGAACAATCTTGGTAGAGGTTCACTAGATGAAGCTTCATACCAAATATCGAAGACCTGGGCCATGCGGTTTCAGAGAAGAAGAGTTTTAAAGATTTTCCCTATATAAGCCTATGTAAAACTGGTATGCCCTTGGGCGGGGCCATTTTTGGCCCCAGGGCTATTATTTTAACAATCTTGGTAGAGGTCCACTAGATGAAGCTTCATACCAAATATCGAAGACCTGGGCCTTGTGGTTTCAGAGAAGAAGATGTCTAAAGATTTTCCCTATAATTTTATAGCCTATGTAAAACTGGTGGGCCCCGGGGCGGGGCCATTTTTGGCCCCAGGGCTATAATTTGAACAATCTTGGTAGAGGTCCACTAGATGAAGCTTCATACAAAATATCGAAGACCTGGGCCTTGTGGTTTCAGAGAAGAAGATTTTTAAAGTTTTCATTTAAAAAATCTATTTTTAGCTCCTGTGACCTAGATGTGCAACAGACTGGAACCATTTGAACAACTTTGAAAGGGGACCACCTAAGGACCATTCCTGTGAAGTTTGGTCAAATTCCGATAAGTGGTTTAGGAGGAGATGTTGTTTGAAGAAAATGTTTACGCATGCACACACGCATGCACGCACACACGCACGACGGACGACGGACAAAAAGTGATCCCAAAAGCTCACCTTGTCACTACATGACAGGTGAGCTAAAAAAAGACACATATCAATAACAGTTGGGATGTAATCAAGACAAAATCACTTCATGAAGACATATTTTAATATTCGATAAAGTCTGTTTTTATTGAAAAAAATATCATTTTGATTTATCATTAATAATTAAGATTCCGACCACCTCACATGGAAGCTCTGAAAACATGGTCATAGAAATAATGAAGAAGAATGAGAAAGCAAGAAAATTTACTCTTAAAGTATTCACCATATTTGCATTATTTGCCGGCTCCCAGCTTGCACAGTGTCAATATTGGAAAAACAGGTAACCAGACCCCCCTGACCTTGAAAGGTCAGGGGGGTCTGGTTACCTGTTTTTCCATCACTGATAACCTTCAGACTAGGAACCAGCAGATAATGCAAATAAGGTGAATCCTTACTACTTCTCATCTATATAAGAATGCATCACATTAATAAGTTTGTGAAATAAACACCCCTGTTTGGTTTATAAGGGTATATGTTATTTTTCTTATCCAAAACATCTGTTGTGGGTACTGGTTAGAACTGCTTTATTGGGATGGTCTAACAAGCACCCACAATCTATGTTTTGACACATTACGAAAACACGCCTATACAAATACATTGCCACCTTTATCGCCGAAAAAATGAAGATTTTAAGATGAAAAATTACGATATTTTTCTTATTTCTGCTCAAAATATAGACTGTGGGTACTCGTTAGAACCGCCTCATTGAGGCGGTTCTAACAAGTACCCACAATCTATATTTTAGAGCAGAAATAAGAAAAATAAGTTTTACCCCTGCAAACCCAAGTTTTACTACATAAAAAAGGGGTTCGAGGGGGTCAAAATTATATAGGTGTGTTTTCGTGATGTTGTGAAATAAACACCCCTGTTGGGTTTATAAGGGGATATGTTATTTTTCTTATCCAAAACATCTGTTGTTGGTACTGGTTAGAACTGCTTTATTGAGGTGGTCTAACAAGCACCCACAATCTATGTTTTGACACATTACGAAAACACGCCTATACAAATACATTGCCACCTTTATCGCCGAAAAAATGAAGATTTTAAGATGAAAAATTACGATATTTTTCTTATTTCTGCTCAAAATATAGACTGTGGGTACTCGTTAGAACCGCCTCATTGAGGCGGTTCTAACAAGTACCCACAATCTATATTTTAGAGCAGAAATAAGAAAAATAAGTTTTACCCCTGCAAACCCAAGTTTTACTACATAAAAAAGGGGTTCGAGGGGGTCAAAATTATATAGGTGTGTTTTCGTGATGTTGTGAAATAAACACCCCTGTTGGGTTTATAAGGGGATATGTTATTCTGTTGTTGGTACTGGTTAGAACCGCTTTATTGAGGTGGTCTAACAAGCACCTGCAATCTATGTTTTGAAAAGAAATAAGAAAAGCCATAAAAAAATAATCTGAAAAATGCTAGTTCTGGAGATCAGAAAGAAGCCATTTTTGCACAGGGATGTGTTATAGTAACAGATAATAACAAAGAAAATAATATAGTGATGCATGATCAACAATGGGTCACATGCAAAGAAAGTGTATACTTGTCTAGCATCCAAATCTTGTCATACTCCATTCTCAGTGCATTTACAGACTTTAACGTTCTTTGAAGTATGAACAACATCGGGTCACAAGCAAGTTTAACCCTTATCTTGTTGAATATTCATTTAAGCCACACCCATTTCTGTCTATCACCCAATCAAATTACTTGATGTAATTTATTGCTACAAATTCATAAACTGAATACCAAACAGTGTAGATCCTGATCAGATGGCTTCTTCAGAAGCCATCTGATCTGGATCTACACTGTTTGCAAAGATAGGGGTTGTCATGAACAGCAAGATAAGGGTTAAGTAAAAACCGTTAGGGTTCTGACCAAATGTTTCCACTTCAATGATTATTAAATAAATAACATTTACATGTATTTCTAATATTAACATAAGAAATTGTTAGTAACTTGATTGCTTGTATTTACATTTTTACTTCCATACGACAACAAAAATGGAAACGGTGAAATTTGAACAAATGAGTTTTCTACAGTACAGTGCAAATTTTGTTTGTTTGTTTGATTTGAGGTTTAACGTCCCCATCAACACTGAATAGGTCATTTCTGTCTTCCAATTCTGAAGGACGTTTACTCGACATTGAGATGAAGTGACATCTCAAGCCCTGTCACCCAATGAAACCAATAGGGTTTATAAGCATGGAAGGTCCGACTCACACCACTTTGCCTGGGCAAGCTTAGATCCTCTAAGCGGTTTACCAGTACTCGTGTCCGATCGGATTTCAGCTCTGCATGGAAGCATCATGCAGCCCATTTATTTCTTCAAGCCCCGATGTGCGGGAGCCTTGTACAGTGCAAATGATGCCATCATTGTCCAATTATATCTTATCTGTAGGTCACTTAATGGTCAATTGGTGCTTTGTTGTTGTTGTTGATTTGAGGTTTACCATCTCCGTCAACACTGTATAGGTCATTCTGAGGATGTTGTTTCCAATTTTGTGGGACTTTTACCCGACATTGAGATGAAATGGCATCTCGAGCCCTGCCGCCCAATGAAATAAATAGGGTTTATAAGCGTGCATGGTCCGTCTTGCACCGTTTTGCCTGGGCCAGTTTAGATCCTCCAAGCAGTTTACCAGTACTCGTGTGCGGTCAGATTTCAGCTACAGTGGAAGCAGCCCATCTATTTCTTCAAGCCCCGATGGGGGGTGGTGCTATGTGACTAAATAATGAAGGTACTTTTTTCCAATTTCATATAAATTAAATAAATTATCTTTTTTCATTATTTTCTTCCATTACTTGACAAAAAATGTGCTGAGGGCTAAAATTTAAACAGGAAAAAGCTTCACACAGTTCTTATTAATAACAGCATTGGTTTATTTTTATGCAATTTAATGGTCAGGTGCCACTGTTGGATTGAAGTATGAAAAACATTTTATCAGTTATCCCCTATATTAATTGCATTGTAACGTATTGACCTGATAAAGATTTGCTATCTCAGGACAAGTGAGCTTTATCAGGTCAATATGATATTTCACTTCTATGAACTGGACTACTGGAAAAAATGGCAAAACTCTAGGAGTGTGCAAGGGGATTAACTGATAAATAGAATACCAGATTCGTGTCATTTGATATCAAGTTTATCAGGCTCGGCTTCAAGAATGCATGTAGAATCCCTCGGCAAGCCTCACAATTCAACAAGCATTCTCAAAGCCTTGCCTGATAAACTTGACATCAAATGACATGAACCTGGTATTCTCTTTACATCCCAACAGCAAATTACAGGTTTTCTTCTGTACATGCACGGAGACTGTAAATATAAAAGCATAAACTACATATAGCATCCAAGTGTTCAACTACAGTAGAACTTTGATGGCTCAAACACTGATGGCTCATTAACCATGGCTCAGTCGAACATGTTCTTGAGTCCCAAGGGAATTCCTCTTCATAAGAAATAGTGCGGAAAATTTAAGGAGGTTTTTTACTTTTATCTTGCAAATGTATGCTGTGTGTACTCATTAAAATCGTCTCAATGAAGTGAATCTAACGAGTACACACAGCATACATTTTCATTATAGAACAGTGAAAAGTCCCAAAATTAACAACCTTATGTCTCCTGGCAGTAACCGTTAGTAGCTCAAACTACCCCCGTCCATTTTCATGGTCCCAGTTCAAGGTGTCCAAGCCATAGGAGTTCGACTGTAAAGGGTTTTTTGTTGTATGTGCAGAGTGTATGCATCTACCTGTATGTTTGTTCTAATTATAATGCATCTGTTTTAACAATTTTATGTGTAGGTATGTCAAAATAATTTCCACAATGACAATATCATTCAACCATCCCAGATGGGCATCTGCACAGTTGGCAACAATCTTTCATGGGGATTTTTTATTGTCATTCTCTCACTTCCACTGATTAAACATGGGGCAGTTGTCAATTTCTGGCAATAGAATGCGCACTGTACCAGCTTACTGCTGATGCATGAATCTGTCCAGGACAAGTGTGGTTAGGTAAACTGACATAATATTACCTAAATAGTGCTAACAGGGCAGTTAACTCAAACAAACAAATGAGCCACATAATTGGAAAAACTGTTTTTACCATATGCAAAATAACTAAGATGCAGATAAGACTGACTCCAGCCATTCAGTCTGATTGGCACCTTTGTTTCTGCTACTTGCATAGAACAGTCCTTCTGCTACTTGCATAGAACAGTCCTTCTGCTACTTGCATAGTACAGTCCTTCTGCTTCTTGCAAAGTACAGTCCTTCTGCTACTTGCATAGAACAGTCCTTCTGCTACTTGCATAGAACAGTCCTTCTGCTACTTGCATAGTACAGTCCTTCTGCTACTTGCATAGTACAGTCCTTCTGCTACTTCCAGCATAGTACAGTCCTTCTGCTACTTGCATAGTACAGTCCTTCTGCTACTTGCACAGGACAGTCCTTCTGCTACTTGCATAGTACAGTCCTTCTGCTACTTGCATAGAACAGTCCTTCTGCTACTTGCATAGTACAGTCCTTCTGCTACTTGCACAGTAAGTCCTTCTGCTACTTGCATAGTACAGTCCTTCTGCTTCTTGCAAGTAGGTAATAGATTAATAAAAGAAGTATTTGATTTTGATAAAAGTTTATTCGATGAAGGTCACAAGTCATGGTATTCCTTTGTACAAAAGTCTTTACACAGATATTCAATTTCAGTATGTGATGCTGAGTCCTGTGATATTTCAGAAATTATCTCTGACAAATATTTGGCAGCCATAAATACTGAAATAAGTCGGCTTAGAAACCAAGTTGAAGATAATAAATTAAATACATAAATATTATGCCAAAATTTACTCCGGGTTTGGTTTGCAAAAATATCTGTCATTTGGAGTATCTAGATCTAGAACTAGAGAACTAACAAAAATTAGAATAAGTTCTCATGAATTATTAATTGAACGAGGATGTTATTTCAGACCCCAAATTGCTCGTGAAGAAAGGCTCTGTTCAACTTGTAACGTACTGGAGGATGAACATTTCATGCTCCATTGCAGCAAATTTGCATCAATAAGAAATAAATTATTAAAACAACTGAATTTAGAATACCATGATTTAAACAATAATACCGCCACTTCTTCTACGGCATTTACTCGTTTAATGAATCCTGTAAATGCAGAGGAGACCAGATTAATATGTGACTTCATATCATCAGCTTTGTCTATAAGATAGCTTTAAAAAGCGAGAACTTATTCATGCCATCGCAAAGACGCAGCATATAATTTTGACCCGCTTTCAAGAACCCCACTTTTATATAAACTGGGATTTACACACGTGGAGTGTGAGTGCTCCTTTGAACCGCCTCTATGAGGTGGTTCTAACGCGTATCTGCGGTCCGCGTTTTGGGTGGGGATAGGAGGAATATCGGATTTTCCTTCTTGGAATTCTCGACTTTCGTCCGTAAATTTTACATCCTATTTCGTATAGGCGTGTTTTCGGGGTGTCATTCGGTTAGGCACACAACCTTTGCTCCATTTCAAGTCAATGGTGAGACAAAGATATTGATAAGAATTCACATGCCTTCATGTTACTATTCCTTGTATGTTGAACAGTTATGTATATATATGTATGTGTTGTATATGTGCCAGTGGACACCTTTATGTTGGTTTTCCGAATAAAAATCTTGTATCTTGTACTTGCACAGTACAATCCTTCTGCTACTTGCATAGTACAGTCCTTCTGCTACTTGCATAGTACAGTCTTTCTGTGATTTGCATCGTACAGTCCTTCTAGTTTCTATATCTAAATTTCAGGGCCCAGTTGTTCAAAGCATTGTTAGCTTAACGAGCTTGTTAGTGGTCAAATTGTTAACTCTTCTAGCGAGTACAATATCAAAAATTTGGTACTTTTGCTGAAAGAATGTGAGCAGCTTTTGCACATGCAAAAGCTGCTCACATTTTTTCAGTAAAAATATTAGTATATTTGCCATATTAAACGATCAAAGTTTTAACAATACGTTAACTAACGACGTCGTTAGTTTTGAACAACTGGCCCATGATGTTTGCTAGTCTGTGTAGCTGAGGAGGCTGGTTTGTGTCTTACCTGGTCATAAACCCAAGACGGGCTATCTTGTGAAGGTACTCTCAAGTAACATGTTACATTTGAGCCCCGCCAAGCGAATTTGTGTCTTCGAGCATTCCGTCATGACAAATTTTAACTGTGCATGCCCAGCCATTCAGAGGGGCCAGGGATATGGCTTTCTGTCTGAAGGTTCCTCTTGATTCACTGCTTGTATGAGCGAGCAGTGATGGTTCTGGCGAGACTGTGCTGATGCGCAGGCTCGCCTGAACCTTCGCTGCTCGCATAGGCGATAAGTACCAAAGTCGCTTGACGGGGCCCATTTATGTTTTAAGATCCTGTTTATGTCAAATGAGCTCAATACTATTGGAGAGTTTTTACACCAAAGTCATTGCCTTTTTTTGACGTCATTGCCATTGATGTCATGTGGCGTTGATATCATCATGTTTCATTGATTACAATAATGTCCCTTGAAGAAGATTGCAATAACCGAAACCAGTTGGGAATAAAATTTAAATTAAGTACTTGAAGTTTGATCTCTTTTATTAAAAACCTGTTTGTAACACTTTACACTGAAACATGGTTTTGCATATAACATGGTTTAAAGACAATCCCAAAAATGTATAAATGATATAGAAATAATGACCATAAATGATCATTTTTCTATATAATATGAGCCCCGCCAAGCAAATTTGTGTCTTCGAGTATTCCGTCATGACAAATTTTAACTGCACATGCCCAGCCATTCAGAGGGGCCAGGGATATGGCTTTCTGTCTGAAGGTTCTTCTTGATTCACTGCTCGCATAGGCGATAAGTACCAAAATCGCTTGACGGGGCCCATATAATTATTCATTTTGTTTTGGATATTTTTTAACTAACATGTTCTCTGGATTTGTTTGACCCACACAATATTGTTACTGACGTTGTGGTGTATTTCTTATCTATGTAGGCTTCAAGCATAGATTGTTGGTGCTCCTTAGAACCATCAATGAGGTAACCCACAACCTGTTTTGAAGCTTTAATAGGAAAAACTAATGTAAACCATAATTTGCTTTATACAGTCAAACTTCAATGGCTCAAACACCTTTAGGACCTCAAAAATCTATTTGAAACAGGGGTAGTTTGAGCCACTGATGGCTACTTCCAGGAGGCATATCGGGACTAATTTTGGACTTCTTTTTGTTGTTCTATGATATACATGTAAATGTATGTTGGGGTACTCATTAGAATCACCTCCTTGAGGTGATCCTAATGAGTACACACAGCATATATTTGCAAGATAAAAAACAAAAATATCCTAAATTTTCCCTGCCTTTACCGGTATTTTGTAGAGAAATTCCCTAGGGACTTAAGGACGGGTTCAAGTCAATCATGCAAAGAGGGCCATCGGTTTTCAAGCCATCAAAATTCTACTATAACAAAAATTCACCTGCTAATCTCCGGGCTTAAACTGTTATTTTTCTATTTTTTTCCAAGAAAACAAGTTTGAAATTTCCTGCAAATTGTTTCCTATGGAGAGCAAATAGTCTCCTATGAATACAACTTGACATCACGTGCAAATTATCTCATAGAAGACAATTTGCATGAAATGTCAAATCTTGTTTACTGAGGGAAAAAAAGAAAAATATATCAGAATGCTGTGTTTATCTTATGGACTTCTCAATATCATGTGAAAACAATAGTTTGAAAATTGTCTCTCAAAAAAGTTTGGGTTATCTCCTCTTTTCATGCTTTGCTTTTTTGCCCAGTATTTCAAGTCCAGCTTTTGCCGTGTCTATCCTGAGATTGTCAAAGTCTGCTAATCCAAAATCTGCTGTACCAAGGCCCACAATTCCCTGTGAAGGGCTATTCAAGACTGAGATATTGAACAGCTGAATATTGTTCAAGGTACCAATGGCAAATGAATCCTGAAAAGCAAAAGATTGCTCAATCAATATCTCAACATTCTAACATGAAAGGAAGCTGGGTCATGTGAAATTTTCTAACATCTTGTTACCAGCTGTAGCTCAGTGGGACTGACAATCAGAAGGTCATGGGTTTGCCAGGTTGGCAACATTGAGAACGCCATCCAGTCAGAGACATGACCCATTGGCATAAAATGAAGAGGGCTGCAGAGCCTCTTACCATCACTGAGTCACAAACTAAGCATAAGGCTGTCACATAACATTTGGTTGCATGGCGATGGGCTTGACTCTGGACTCTGTGAAGGACCCATCCAAACCTAATGGGGTTTGAGCCTTATGTAATGTTCTGAATTTGTGCCTCCATTATGTAACTGGTAGACAAAGTATTATTCTGCTCTGACATCAGGCCCCGAAGTTTTAAAACTTTTTCTCATGCTCAACTCACTTGAGCAAGAATTTGTCATGCTTATAAATTTTAAAATACAAATATACATGTACATGTATATGGCAATTTTCCTATTCAGATCAGTAGAGAATTTTGTTTGTCCTGCTCATAAATTTTAATACGCCAACAATTATTGGCATTTTAAAACTTATGAGCAGGACAAATTTCATACTCAAGTGCTCATATTTTGTCTGCAAAAATTTTAGCATGTTTACCATTTAAAGTTTTAACCATATGTTAACAAACGGCATTGTTAGTTTTAAAAAAGTATTTTTTTTTGAGAAATTAAATGCACTGAAAAACAGGTTTGCCAAAGCAGTTATCCTGTGTCTGGCACAGACTTGCTCTCTTCAGATTAAAACAGTGAATATCAACCAGTTTCATGTAACACGAATGCTGCTGAAGATCATGTCAGCTTTCACTGGATCACAAAATCTAATCAGTCTGTTAACACTGCTGCATGCTTTAATATCAAATGATTCATCGATCGAACAATCTATCTATCTGTGTGGGTACGTGTGTGCATGCATGTGTGTGCACATGAGTGAGTATATATGGTGTCACCTACCATCATTAACAGTCCTATGTTGATCCACGCATATGGTTCAAGAGAACCAGTGATTTTGCCTTCATGCAACTTCTGCTGGGACACTGTAAATTGGATAAAAACATATGTTCAAATAAAACAGATTTTATGCAAGAAACTCCAAAATGGGACACTGGCAATCAGTGCAGGCCTAGATCAGATGGCAATGGGACACTGGCAATCAGTGCAGGCCTAGATTAGATGGCAACGGGACACTGGCAATCAGTGCAGGCCTAGATCAGATGGCATAGAATACAGCATCTATTGTACTTATGACATCACTAATACATCAGTGACAGTCACAGCTTCAGCAATGATTATGTGCAGTCACCATCACAGTATAAGTAGTTACATGTATTTGAAAGTTAAATTCATCAGGAAAAATATTTTATCAAATGATGACACGTCTGAGAATGTAATAACCCCATGTAATATTTTCAATAATCCACTTGTGGATTAAATATGTAAATTAGCTAGATACGTCCAGTAACGTTACATGTACTAAGACCTTAATGACATCACATTTACTAACGGCAGAATATTGACATTTTTGTAAACAATAATGAACAAAATGCATGTTAAATGTCATATGATAGAATCTTCCATTCGTGCTCATGTATTATTGAATTTATTAAACTCATTAAGGAAAAGGGATAAAATGCTCGGCAAAGGCTCGCATTTTATCCCTTTTCCTCAACTCATTTAATAAGTTCAATAATAAATGAACACTCATGTAAGATCCTCTTTATATTATATGTAGGTAACAAAAGTTCTTACTATGTGTCATCAGAGATTCATCAAGATTTAGATTATTTTCTCGCAGATTTGTGCTGTGTGCACTTTTTTATAGACGGATTTATATTTTTATGGACAGGCTATTGGAAATAGTTTGTGAACTTTTGGGGAGAGGACTATCTGATGTACACATTGTGTCCAACCCCATTGTCTTAAAAATGCAATAAAAATGTTTAATCTAGAAGAAGCTACAAAACATCACGAAAACATGCCTTTATAATTTTGACCCCCTTGAACACCACTTTTATATAGAAAAACTGGGGTTTCCGGGGGTATACTTTATTTTTCTTATTTCTGCTCTAAAATATAGATTGTGGGTACTCATTAGAGCCACCTCGATGAGGCGGTTCTAACGAGTGCCCACAATCTATATTTTGAGCAGAAATAAGAACAAGAGGGCCATGATGGCCCTGGATCGCTCACCTGATCCATAGTGTAACAAGTGGGCCCCAGAGAGGGCCATTATTGGCCCCAGGGTTTTAATGTGCATAATGTTGAGGGAGGTCTTAAAGGTGAAGCTTCATACCAAACATCAACAAAGGCTATAATTAGAACAATCTTGGCAAAGGTCCACTAGATAAAGCTACACATCAAATTTCAAAGACCTGGGCCTTGCAGTTTCAGAGAAGAAGATTTTTTTTAAAGATATTCCCTACATAAGCCTATGCAAAACCAAATGGCCCCAGGGCTATATAAATCTATGTAAAAACAAAGGGCCCCGGCCCGGGGTGGGGGCATTTGTGGCCCCAGGGCTATAATTTGAACAATCTTGGTAGAGGTCCACTAGATAAAGCTCCATACTAAATATCAAAGGCCTTGGCCTTGCAGTTTCAGAGAAGATTTTTAAAGATTTCCCTATATAAGTCTATGCAAAACCAAAGGGCCCCGGAGCGGGGACATTTTTGGTACCAGGGCTATAATTTGAATAATTTTGATAGAGGTCCACTAGATGCAGCTTCATACCAAATATCAAAGACCCAGGCCTTGTGGTTTCAGAGAAGAAGATTTTTGAAGATTTTCCCCATGTAAGTCTATGTAAAACCATAGGGCCCCAGAGTGGGGGCATTTTTGGCCCCAGGGCTATAATTTTAACAATCTTGGTAGAGGTCCATTAGATGCAACTTCATACCAAATTTCAAAGTCCTGGGCCTTGTGGTTTCAGAGAAGATTTTTAAAGATTATCCCTATATAAGTCTATGTAAAACCAAAGGGCCCCGGGATGGGGCCACTTTTGGCCCCAGCACTATAATTTGAATCATCTTGGTAGGGGTCCTTTAGAAGAAGCTTCATACCAAATATAAAAGACCTAGGCCTTGTGGTTTCAGAGAAGAAGATTTTTAAAGATTTTCCCTATATAAGTCTATGTAAAACCAAAGGGCCCCTGAGCAGGGGCATTTTTGGCCCAATGGCTATAATTTGAACAATCTTGGTAGGGGTCCACTAGATGAAGCTTCATACAAAATATCAAAGTCCTGGGCCTTGCGGTTTCAGAGAAGAAGATTTTTAAAGATTTTCCCTATATAAGGCCATGTAAAACCAAAGGGTCCCAGTCGGAGGCTTTTTTTGCCCCAGCACTATAATTTGAACAATCTTGGTAGGGGTCCACTAGATAAAGCTTAATTCCAAATATCAAAGTCCTGGGCCTTGCAGTTTCAGAGCAGAAGATTTTTAAAGATTTTCCCTATATAAGCCTATGTAAAACCAAAGGGCCCGGCGGCGGGGACATTTTTGGCCTCAGCACTATCATTTGAATAATCTTGTTAGGGGTCTTTTAGATGAAGCTTCATACCAAATATAAAAGACCTAGGCCTTGTGGTTTCAGAGAAAAGGATTTTTAAAGATTTTCCCTATATAAGTCTATGTAAAAACAAAGGGCCCCTGAGCGGGGGCATTTTTGGCCCAAGGGCGATAGTTTGAACAATCTTGGTAGAGGTCCATTGGATGAAGCTTCATTCTAAATATCAAAGTCCTGGACCTTGCGGTTTCAGAGAAGAAGATTTTTAAAGATTTTCCCTATATAAGTCTATGTAAAACCAAAGGGCCCCTGAGCAGGGGGATTTTTGGCCCAAGGGCTATAATTTGAACAATCTTGGTAGGGGTCCACTAGATGAAGCTTCATACAAAATATCAAAGTCCTGGGCCTTGCGGTTTCAGAGAAGAAGATTTTTAAAGATTTTCCCTATATAAGCCTATGTAAAACCAAAGGGCCCCAGGTGGAGGCTTTTTTTGCCCCAGCACTATAATTTGAACAATCTTGGTAGGGGTCCACTAGATAAAGCTTAATACCAAATATCAAAGTCCTGGGCCTTGCAGTTTCAGAGCAGAAGATTTTTAAAGATTTTCCCTATATAAGCCTATGTAAAACCAAAGGGCCCGGGGGTGGGGACATTTTTGGCCTCAGCACTATCATTTGAATAATCTTGTTAGGGGTCTTTTAGATGAAGCTTCATACCAAATATAAAAGACCTAGGCCTTGTGGTTTCAGAGAAAAGGATTTTTAAAGATTTTCCCTATATAAGTCTATGTAAAAACAAAGGGCCCCTGAGCGGGGGCATTTTTGGCCCAAGGGCGATAATTTGAACAATCTTGGTAGAGGTCCAATGGATGAAGCTTCATTCTAAATATCAAAGTCCTGGACCTTGCGGTTTCAGAGAAGAAGATTTTTAAAGATTTTCCCTATATAAGGCCATGTAAAACCAAAGGGCCCCGGAACGGGGGCATTTTTTGCCCCAGCACTATAATTTGAACAATCTTGGTAGGGGTCCACTAGATAAAGCTTAATACCAAATATCAAAGTCCTGGGCCTTGCAGCTTCAGAGCAGAAGATTTTTAAAGATTTTCCCTATATAAGCCTATGTAAAACCAAAGGGCCCGGGGGCGGGGACATTTTTGGCCTCAGCACTATCATTTGAATAATCTTGTTAGGGGTCTTTTAGATGAAGCTTCATACCAAATATAAAAGACCTAGGCCTTGTGGTTTCAGAGAAAAGGATTTTTAAAGATTTTCCCTATATAAGTCTATGTAAAACTAGAGTGTTCACAAGTTTTTTCTTTAATTTGACCTACTGACCTACTTTTTGACCCGAAAAGACCTTTATTCAAACTTAGCCAAGATATTGTCACAATGACCATTCTGAGCAAGATTAATGATTTAACCAAACTTGTGGCCTCCTGAGTATTCACAAGGTTTTTCTATGATTTGACCTACTGACCTACTTTTCAACCGGACATGACCCATATTCAAACTTGACCGAGATATTGTCATGATGATCATTCTGAGCAAGTTTGATTATGATTGGACCAAAATTGTGGCCCCTAGGGTGTTCACAAGGTTTTTATATGATTTGACCCGCTGACCTACTTTTTAACCCGATATGACCCATATTCGAACTGGACTGAAATATTGTCACAATGGTCATTCTGAGCAAGTTTCATGATAATTGGACCAAAACAGTGGCCTTCAGAGTGTTCACAAGGTTTTTCTATGATTTGACCTACTGACCTACTTTTTGACCGGACATGACCCATATTCGAACTTGACCAAGATATTGTCATGATGATCATTCTGAGCAAGTTTGATTATGATTGGACCAAAATTGTGGCCTCTAGGGTGTTCACAAGGTTTTTCTATGATTTGACCCGCTGACCTACTTTTTAAGCCGACATGATCCATATTCAAACTTCACTAAAATATTGTCACAATGATCATTCTGAGCAAGTTTGATGATGATTGGACCAAAATTGTGGCCTCTTGAGTGTTCACAAGGTTTTTCTATGATTTGACCTACTGACCTACTTTTTTACCCGACATGACCCAAATTCGAACTTGACCGAGATATTGTCATGATTATCATTCTGAGCAAGTTTGATGATAATTGGACCAAAACTGTGGCCTCTAGTGTGTTCACAAGAAAAAGTTTACGCACGACGGACGACGGACGACGGACGACGCACGACGACGCCGGACATCTTACTGTCACAAAAGCTCACCATGACCTTCGGTCAGGTGAGCTAAAAATATCACAATATTTCATCATAAAATTTTCATTTTCTAGGCGATAAGGGTGACAATGTATTTGTATCGGCGTGTTTGCATAATGAATTAAATGGAGGGACACTAATGAGACAGCCACTACTGACAGTGCTTGTGTATTTGTTACATTTGTTGTTGTGTGTTTGGTATATTTCTTTGCATAGTACCTGGTTGATTGGGATCATGTGTTCTCATTCTGGCATGTTTATTCAGCCCTTTGAAAAACAGAATGAAATCCGATAGGTCACTGCAAAACTGCATCACGACGAATATTTTAAAATTTGATTCTTCAAATGGAGGGAACATTGGGAGAATTTACAGAAAGTCTGTCACATGGTGGGAGAATATACTTAGCAAAATTGTCTTTATTTCTCCAAAAGATGAAAAACTGTAAATAAATCCAGGAATGTATGGTAAAAATTATCAATGAGAACAATATCATTATTAATGACAAGAGGGCCCAGAGGGCCCTGATTCGCTCACCTGAATGTCACTGTCTCTAGTACATTCTATTTTTAGCTCTGGTGGCCATCTTGTTGATCAGAGTGGAACGATCTTAGCTATTTTGGTAGGGTGTCAACTAGGCAACATTCCTTTGAAGTTTGAATCAAATTGACCCAAGGGTTTAGGAAGAGTTCGCATTTAGGAAAACTCTTTTAGGAAGCAAATTTACAATGTTTTTCTATTTTTAGCTCTGGTGGCCATATTGTTCATCGGAGCAAGACCATTTTAGCTATTTTGGTAGAGAGTCATCTAAGCAACATTCCTATGAAGTTTGAATGTAATTGGCCCAAGGGTACAGGAGGAGTTGTCGTTTGAAGATTTTTTCTATTTTAAGCCCTGGTGGCCATCTTGTTTATCAGAGTTGAATGATTTTAACTATTTTGGTAGGGAGTCACCTGGGCAACATTCCTGTGAAGTTTGAAGCCAATTTACAATGTTTTTCTATTTTTAGCTCTGGTGGCCATTTTGTTCATTGGAGCGGGATCATTTTAGCTAATATGGTATAGGGTCAACGACATAATATTCCTGTGAATAAAAATCAAAAATGAGTTCCTTTAAGAGCAATGAAAACATCCATAAGAAAGAAGATGGGTCATACTACGTAGTTTCAGCTAATAAAGCCTCATCAGTGACCCTGTAATGATCCACTTTCATGTGAAGTTTGATTCAAATTGGCCCAAGGGGTAAGGAGGAATTGTTGTTTGAAGAATTTTTCTATTTTTAGCTCTGGCGGCCATCTTGTTAGTCAGAGCGGAACAATTTTAGCTATTTTGGTAGGGAGTCAACCACATAATAGTCCTGTGAAGTTTGAATCATATTGACCCAAGGGGTAAGGAGGAGTTGTCGTTTGAAGATTTTTTTCTATTTTTAGCTCTGGCGGCTATCGTGTTCGCCGCATTGAACGATTTTAGCTATTTTGGTAGGGAGTCACCTAACTAACATTCCTGTGAAGTTTGAATCAAATTGGCCCAAGGGTTGAGGAGGAGTTCGCGTTTTGACATAAATTTACAAAGTTTTTCTGTTTTTAGCTATGGCGGCCAATTTGCTCATCAGAGCAAAATCGTTTAGCCATTTTGGTAGTGGGTCATCTAAGCAACATTCCTATGAAGTTTGAATGAAATTGGCCCAAGGGTAAAGGAGGAGTAGTCGTTTGAAGATTTTTTCTATTTTTACCTCTGGCGGCCATCTTGTTAGTCAGAGCGGAATGATTTTATCTATTTCTTTAGGGAATCACCTACATAACATTCCTGTGAAGTTTGAATCAAATTGGCCCAAGGGTTAAGGAGGAGTTCGTGTTTGAAGCAAATTTACGATGTTTTTCTATTTTTAGCTATGGCGGCCATTTTGCTCGTCAGAGAAGAATCTTTTCAGCTATTTTGGTAGATGGTCACCTAAGCAACATTCCTATGAAGTTTGAATAAAATTGTCTTAAGGGTACAGGAGGAATTGTTGTTTATAGATTTTTTTCTATTTTTAGCTCTGGCGGCCATCTTGTTTGTCAGAGCACAACGATTTTAGCTATTTTTGTAGGGAGTCATTTGGGCAACTTCGTGCTCAGGTGAGCTAAAAACCAACTAAGTGCTGCACATTTTTACCATTTTCTTGTTTTTGAAGCTTATACCTTCTATTAGTAGTATAGACATACAGCATGTAGCAAGAAAAACTGTCATGGCCCTTAGGTAAGATACAAACTACAAAGACTAGTTAAAGACTTGAAATTTAAAAAAAAGAAACTAGAGGACAAAGAATATAAAGTTGCTGATCAGGGCCCTGTGGTTCAAAACTAACAAATGTCATTACTTGATGAATCATTCAAATTTTGATCATTTAATATGGCAAATATATTAATGTTTTTGCTGAAAAAATGTGAGCAGCTTTTGCATTTGCAAAAGCTGCTCACATTTATACAGCAAAAATACCAAAATTTTAGATATTGTACTTTCTAGAACAGTTAACAATATGATCACTAACAAGCTCGTTAAGCTGACAAGGCTTTGAACAACTGGTCCCTGGTTGCTAGATGCACAGGCTGATCTGCACCATTGTTCACAAATGGCAAAAAAACATGTTTTCTGATGTTATGGCTCGTACAGCTTGTATGGAATGAGACAATGACAGAGAATCTACTTCTAACCATCTTTCTTGTTAACCCATAAAATGCCCATCACAATACACTACAACCTCTTGACAACAGTGTTCCTTATAACACGATTTTGGATATAACAGTGTTTCAAGATGGATCCCAAAAATGTATAGAATAATCAGAAAAATGACCATAAATGGTCATTTTTCTATATAATCTTCACATTTTTGTTTGGATATAACACAGCTGTTTAACTAACATGGTTTCTGAATGTTGCAAACATTATTGATTCAGATCAGGATCTGGAGCAGTCTGATCAGGGTCAACACTATTTGCCTGTATGCAAAAATACTTGTATAAGGTTTGCAGGAAGATTCAGCAGACAACATAAACAGACAACATTTTCAGATGCATTTGTTTCTTGGCATTTTAAGGGTGAACCCATTTCAAATAAATATATAGCTCTTGCTACCATAATTACACTAGAAGCAATTTGATCAGGGTCTACATATTTTAGGGAATGGGAGAGAAACAAAACCTGGTATACCTGCATCACCATACACTTCAAAACTTTTCCTCTGTGGAAACACATAGAAGAAAATCCCTTTAGCCCAGTATGACCTACAGCCTCCTTTGTTGATACGTGCAGCAACCATAATACCAGACGTTCCATTCACTGGTGAAACCTGAGCATCAAATTCCAAATAGATATCTGACCTGAAATCAAGACAGTGCACCATGAATGTTTTGCTCAAATCTTGTACATTACGATGACACCCCCGTGCATTATAGTGCATTTTTTCACATCTTCAAAATGGCTATTTTTCTGATGAAGATCTGTGACATTTTTTCTTATTTTTACTGCAAACATAGGTTGTGAGTACTCATTAGAACTGCCTCAGTTCCAACTAGACTATCAAGTGAGCATATGCTCACTAATACCCCCGGCCAAAGCCATCGGTAACTTTCTGGCAATTCAAAGCCATCAAGTTTGACAAAAACCTATTATGAACACAGAATTAATCTTGCAAAAGTAAGGAGAATACCATTACATCTAAATAACTCACCTGATAACTAATGAGATCTTGAACAGATGTTTGAAATGTCAGTATCACAAGTTGTCTGTTTAGTCTTTTTAGAACAAAGGCTATTTCTCTTCCAATTGTCTGATTCAGTAATAACTCCTGAAAATTATTGGAGCTAGAGCCTTGAAAGTTGGTGAATAGATTGGTGGTGATGAGTAGATGAACTGATTAACTTTTGACAACATTCCGAAAAATACTTTGTGAGTTATGGCCCTTTGTCATTTTGGTAATTTGTGCCATTGATCTGTATGGTAAAAGTGATGCATAGCATGAGATATCTTGCTGACAAAATTTTATAAAAAAAAAATTCTTAGAGCAATAACTCTTGAAAGGGGCATAATCCTGACGAGAAAAAAAAAATACGCGTCAGCTAATTTTCCATGAGGAATCCATATATGAAATTTCAAAACCCTAGCATACACGGTTCTAAAGTTATGCTATGCATCACTTTTACCATACAGATCAATGGCACAAATTACCAAAATGACAAAGGGCCATAACTCACAAAGTATTTTTCGGAATGTTGTCAAAAGTTAATCAGTTCATCTACTCATCACCACCAATCTATTCACCAACTTTCAAGGCTCTAGCTCCAATAATTTTCGAGATATCTTGCTGACAAGATTTTATTAAAAAAATTTCAAAGGGCAATAACTCTTGAAAGGGGCATAATCCGGAGGAGAAAAAAAATATGCGTCAGCTAATTTTCCATGAGGAATCCATATATGAAATTTCAAAACCCTAGCATACACGGTTCTAAAATTATGCTATGCATCACTTTTACCATACAGATCAATGGCACAAATTACCAAAATGACAAAGGGCCATAACTCACAAAGTATTTTTCGTAATATTGTCAAAAGTTAATCAGTTCATCTACTCATCACCACCAATCTATTCACCAACTTTCAAGGCTCTAGCTCCAATAGTTTTTGAGATATCTTGCTGACAAGATTTTATTAAAAAAATTTCAAAGGGCAATAACTCTTGAAAGGAGCATAATCCGGACGAGAAAAAAAATACGTGTCGGCTAATTTTCCATGAGTTATGCTATGCATCACTTTTACCATACAGATCAATGGCACAAATTACCAAAATGACAAAGGGCCATAACTCACAAAGTATTTTTCGGAATGTTGTCAAAAGTTAATCAGTTCATCTACTCATCACCACCAATCTATTCACCAACTTTCAAGGCTCTAGCTCCAATAATTTTCGAGATATCTTGCTGACAAGATTTTATTAAAAAAATTTCAAAGGGCAATAACTCTTGAAAGGGGCATAATCCGGAGGAGAAAAAAAATACGCGTCAGCTAATTTTCCATGAGGAATCCATGTATGAAATTTCAAAACCCTAGCATACACGGTTCTAAAATTATGCTATGCATCACTTTTACCATACAGATCAATGGCACAAATTACCAAAATGACAAAGGGCCATAACTCACAAAGTATTTTTCGTAATATTGTCAAAAGTTAATCAGTTCATCTACTCATCACCACCAATCTATTCACCAACTTTCAAGGCTCTAGCTCCAATAGTTTTTGAGATATCTTGCTGACAAGATTTTATTAAAAAAATTTCAAAGGGCAATAACTCTTGAAAGGAGCATAATCCGGACGAGAAAAAAAATACGTGTCCGCTAATTTTCCATGAGGAATCCATATATGAAATTTCAAAACCCTAGCATACACGGTTCTAAAGTTATGCTATGCATCACTTTTACCATACAGTACAATGGCACAAATTACCAAAATGACAAAGGGCCATAACTCACAAAGTATTTTTCGGAATGTTGTCAAAAGTTAATCAGTTCATCTACTCATCACCACCAATCTATTCACCAACTTTCAAGGCTCTAGCTCCAATAGTTTTTGAGATATCTTGCTGACAAAATTTTATAACAAGAGGCCCATGGGCCACTATGCTCACCAGAGCTCAGGTGGGCACTGCCCATCCTGCCCAATGGCAGCCATGTATTTTAACATGATATCATTTTAATCCACCAAATGAACCCCCATGTCCAAATGAGCACCCATGTGGACTCAGCATCTGAAAAGTTAGGCCTTTTATGAAGTAGAGGGGGTGGGGCATGGACCCAATGGAGCCCTGGTTGGTATCACTAAATGCGTCTTATCATAAGAAACAAAATTATATATGGTTTAGCAGTGGGGATCTGTAAGGCCTCTTTAACAGTTGAGGGGTTGGGGCATGCCCTGTTGATCCCAGGAAAGCCCAAACTGTTGTCCCTAAATGTGTCTTATCATAAGGACCAAGTATATATATGGTTCAGTGCTGGGAATCTGACCGGTTTCAGGGATTTGAGGCCCTTTTATGAAATAGGAATGGCCCCTGCGGACCCCGCTACAGTAGGTGTGCTAATAATAAGGAAAAAGAACATATATGATTATGGGGTGGGGATTTGAATGGTTTCTGAAATATAAAGCCTTTTATGAAATGGAAGGGCGGGGCACATTGCCTCAGCACAAAGAGACCTCCAGGTTGGTGTGATTGAACGAGTCTTATCATAAGGAACAAGTTTATGGTTTAGGGGTGGGGATCTGAACTATTTCTGATATATATGGCTTTTAATGAAGTAAAGCGGTGTGGCATGGCCTGGGCGTGCCCCGGGGACTCCCAAGCTGGTGTCACTGAATGCGTCTTATCATAAGAAAGATGAATATATATGGTTTAGGGTGGGGCTAAGAACATTCTCTGAGATATAAGGCCTTATGTGAAGTGGAGGGGTGGGGCAAGGCCCAGGGAGACTCCCAGGTTGGTGTCAATGAATGTGTCTTATCATAAGGAACAAGACTATATATGGTTAAGGGGTGGCCATCTGTAGGGTTTCCGAGATATTGTGATATTATGAAATGGAGGGGGTGGGGCATGGCCCCAGCATATCCCTGGGAACCCCCAGGTTGGTGTTACTGAATGCGTCTTATCATAATGAACAAGAATATATATGGTTTAGGGGTGGGGATCTGAACAGTTTCTGAAATATATGGCCTTTTTTGAAGTGGAGGGGTGGGGCAAGGCCCCAGCGCGTCTTTGAGGATCCCCAGGTTGGTGTCAATGAATGTGTCTTATCATAAGAAGCAAGCATATATATGGTTTATGGGCGGGGATCTGTAAGGTTTCCGAGATATTGGGCCTTTTATCAAATGGAGGGGGTGGGGCATGGCCCCGGTGCATCCAGGGGACTCCCAGGTTGATGTCACTGAATGGGTCTTATCAAAAGGAACAAGAATATATATGGTTTAGGGGTGGGAATCTGAATGGTTTCCGAGATATTGGGCCTTTTATAAAGTTGAGGGGGTGGGGCCTGACCTGTGCGCATTCCTGACGACCCCCAGGTTGGTGTTACTGAATGCGTCTTATCAATAGGAACAAGAATATATATGGTTTAGGGGTGGGGATCTGAACAGTTTCTGAGATATATGGCTTTTTGTGAAGTAGAGGGGTGGGGCAAGGCCCCAGCGCATCTCTGAGGACCCCCAGGTTGGTGTCAATGAATGTGTCTTATCATAAGAAGCACGCATATATATGGTTTAGGGGCGGGGATCTGTAAGGTTTACGAGATATTTGGCCTTTTATGAAATGGAGGGGGTGGGGCATGGCCCCGGCGCATCCAGGGGACTCCCAGGTTGATGTCACCGAATGGGTCTTATCATAAGGAACAAGAATATATATGGTTTAGGGGTGGGGATCTGAATGGTTTCCGAGATATTGGGCCTTTTATTAAGTGGAGGGGGTGGGGCATGACCTCGGCGCATCCCTGAGGACCCCAAGGTTGGTGTTACTAAATGCGTCTTATCAATAGGAACAAGAATATATATGGTTTAGGGGTCGGGATCTGAATGGTTTCTGAGATATATGGCTTTTTATGAAGTGGAGGGGGTGGGGCATGGCCCCGGCACAACCTGGGGGACCCTCAGGTTGGCATAAAAGCATATGGCTGAAAGAATTTTACTCAAGAAACATTTCTATAAAAGTTTTGTCCAAATATCTGCAATGACTTGGCAGTAAATGCCATTTTTCAATTTTCCCCATTATAAGTCTATGGAAACTCTAAGTTGCCATAGCAACCAAACTAATGGGCCGATTTTCATAAAAAACACAAACTTTCAATCCCCCTGCCCAAGGATGCTACAGATAAAATTTGGGCTGAATCGGTCCAGTGGCTTCAGAGAAGAAGATGTTTGAAAGTGTTGACGTCAGACGACGACGACAACGACAACGACGACAACGACGACGACGACGACGCCGGACAACTGCCTATCCTATAAGCTCCCCCGGAGCCTTCGGCTCTGGTGAGCTAAAAAAAATATAACAAAGGGGAATAACTCTAAAGAACCTGGCCCCACAGCCCCAATTTTCTTTCCCACAATACAACTAGTTATGCATGTTGTTTGTACCAAATTTCAAGTTTCTAGGTACAGTAGTTCCTGAGAAATCTTTGACACAAAATTTAAGGTAACTCACAAAATAAACATCTCAGTAGCAAATATAACAAAGGGGAATAACTCTAAAGAACCTGGCCCCACAGCCCCAATTTTCTTTCCCACAATACAACTAGTTATGCATGTTGCTTGTACCAAATTTCAAGTTTCTAGGTACAGTAGATCTTGAGAAATCTTTGACACAAAATTTAAGGTAAGTCACAAAATGCACATCTCAGTAGCAAATATAACAAAGGGGAATAACTCTAAAGAACCTGGCCCCACAGCCCCAATTTTCTTTCCCACAATACAACTAGTTATGCATGTTGTTTGTACCAAATTTCAAGTTTCTAGGTATAGTAGTTCCTGAGAAATCTTTGACACAAAAAAAAGTTTACACACACACACACAGAAAGTTTACACACACACAGAAAAGACGAAAACTATATACCCCCATGGCATACTCCGTATGCCGGGGGTATAATGAGTGTCCACAATCTATGTTTTGAGCAGAAATAAGAAAAATATCGCAAATTTTCATCTTAAAATTTTTGTTTTTTTAGCAGTACGATTTACACTGTATTTGTATAGGCATGTTTTCGTAATGGTGGCATTTACCTTTGGAATGATATATAGAATAATCTTTCTATGCTTCCAAGCAGACAATGTTTTCATGCTAAGCATGTTCTTGTCCTATATATTTGCTTTCAATACTGACTGTGGGATCTCATATGGAACAAGATGTCAGTAAGCAGGGCTTACTAAATACCTCCCACAGCAGTACAATTCAGAACCTCAAGATATTGGGAGAAAACAGTTTTCTGAGGTCATTCAAAGGTCATAACTGCTGAAAATTGATGCAAAAAGCCATGTAATAGTCCCAAGCTATATCTTGCCACGGAAATTCACATACCAAATTTGATCAAAATCCATCATTTCTTTCTCAAGGTATTGAGCAGAAACAAAATTTTGACATCATTCAAGGGCCATAACTCTGCTGAAAATCGACAGAAAATACCATATAACAATCCCAAACTATATCTTGTCAACATTAATTCACATACCAAATGTGATCAAAATCCATCAATTCATTCTCAGGATATTGAGGGAAACAAATGTTTGCCCTCATTCAAAATTAATCATATGTTTCTTAAGATATTGAGCGGAAACGACTTTCTGGTGTCAGGCAAGGGCTATAACTCTGTTGAAAATTGATGCAAAAAGCTGTGTAACAATTCTAAACTAGAGGTTGTCAATATCAATTCATATGCGAAATTTGATCAAAATGATTTAAATCCATCAATTTGTTTTCAAGCTATTGAGCAGCTGGATGGACGGATGGATGGATGGATGGATGGACGGATGGATGGATGGATGGATGGATGGATGGATGGATGGATGGATGGATGGACAGACAATGCAAAACAATATAACCCCTCACACCATACTTAGTATGTGGGGGGTATCTTCCCATTCTCAGTGTGTGGGTGTATAATAATTGAGGCAGATTGTTTACCCTTATCTGCTGCAAGGACAGCAAGCCTTGTCCAACTGTAAACCAATATCAGTTTTGGATGTCCCCATGTGGAAAGATACACAACCCCTTTACTTTACCACGGACATCTGAAGTTTCATGTGAAATAAATACATAATTATAAAAATTGCTAAAATCTCAAATATTCAAGGAGCTCACGCGGCTATGTAAGCTCCTTGAATAGTGATATCAGCTGTTTTTCAAGGTCTGTAATTGTTTCAAACAAAACTTAACCCTTTTCCTGCTGAATAAATTAATTCAGCCACACCCATTTCTAACTTTCAACCAATCAAATTACTTAATATAATGTATTTCAATTCACAAACACAATAATAACAGTGTAGATCCTGATCAGAAGCCACCAGATCGTTTGCAAAGGTAAGGCTTATTGTGGTCAGCAGGATAACGGTTAAGGTACCCATGGCCTTGTGCAACAACCACTGCATACTGCTATTAAATGTATCTTATGGACTATTATTTTCACAGACTGTATGGATGGAACTCATGATACAGTAACCTTAATATGTATGATTGTTTCATGGCTATAGTAGCTTACAGAGACTGCTTTTGGTGGACTATTTAACTTGAATGGACACATCTGAAATACCACAACCTCTTTACTACACTATTGTGCAGAAACCCTGTTAGTCAAACAACACTGCTATATTTAGGATCCTGTTGGTTTTTCTATAACCTAAGCTCTTCCAAAAAAAGTGATCTATCCTTAAAGGAAAGAATTTTTGCTCCTAAGCAGCATTTGTTTTCCCTTTAACCCTTATCCTACTGTTCATGACAACCCCTACCTTTGCAAAACAGTGTAGATCTAGATCAGATGGCTTCTGAAGAAGCCATCTGATCAGGATCTACACTGTTTGTCTTTGAATTTGCAGGAATAAACTAGAGCTATCACTAAAGGTGATGAATACCCCCACAAAAACTGCCTTGATAGTACATCAGCGGCATTTTGCAATTTTTTCACTTGAAAGGGGCCATAACTATGTCGAAAATTGACGAATTGTAGTGGAAATCGAACTTGACTTGTATTTTATGATGTTACATCAGTGTACCAAAAATTATAAAAATCGGTGGAGCGCTTTTTGAGTTATCGTCTGGAAACCAAGTCAACAGGCCGACCAACCGACCGACAAGCTCACTCCTATATACCCCCCAAATTTCATTTGTGGGGGTATAATAACATCAAATAATCTGATTGGTTCAAAATCAGAAGCGGGTGTTGCTAAATTAAATATTCTGCAGGATAAGTGTTATGGGAAGATATCTTCTGCAAGGCAGACAAAAATAAATTGAAAGAGTTGCCTCTCCTGAATATGTATCCAAGTGTATCCATTCTTGTTTATAAAAGTAAACAGAATGCAGTGCAATATTAATGGTTATTTGTGCAGTATAAACAGCAACTAAACATTAACCCTTGTCCTGCTGATCCCGGATATGTCTTATCTTTCTGACAATGAAGATCCAGATCAGATGGCTTCTGAAGAAGCCATCTGATCAGGATCTACATTGTTTGTCATTCAGTTGATGAATTTGTTGCAATAATTTGCATCAAGTAATCTGATTGGTTGATAATCGGTAGTGGGTGTGGCATATATGAATTTTCAGCAGGACAATGGTTAACGACAACAAATATGTTATCTCTTTTATCAACAGGTGCCTACTCATAGAGGAAAGTTTGGCTTGTTTGTTTGTTTGTTTGTGGTTTAACAGCCCAGTCACCACTATTTAGGACAAATCAAGTTGGTCAGTGTACCTAACTACACTTTTCCAGGTCACAGTTTATCTGTCAGTCAAAAGTAGACAAATCACTTGTACTACCCTTTCAAGATTATTTCAGTTATTTCGAGCTGATCATTAATCAGAGGTGGGCAAAAATCAGAGTACCTGGAGAAAAACTGCCTGACCTTCCAATGCAGAAATTGGCGTCTCACATTGTGTGTACAATTTGATCTACTTTACAACTGACCTCCAAACTGTGATTTATTACTCAGCAATTCACTGCTACACATCACGTGAACAAGTCTGTGAAATGAAGACCCCCCTAAACCCCACTTTATATAGAGAAAACTGGGTTTTATGGGGGTATACATTATTTTTCTTATTTCTGCTCCAAGACATAGGTTGTGGGTACTCGCTAGAACCGCCTCATTGAGGCGGTTCTAATGAGCACCTACGACCAATGTTTGGAGTAAAAATAAGAAAAATATCACAATTTTTCATGAGAAAATTCACCATTTTGGAGATATGAAAGAATACACTATTTCGCACCGATTTGTTATCGTAATGAGCTGATCGATTTCATAAACAAAACAAATCAGTAAGTACATCAGAATATAGTAAATACATGGTTAGTGTCTTTAATAATAAAATATAATCAGTGAGCCTTAGACAATTTTAATAGGGGCGAGCTTCAGCGAGCCCCTATGATATTATAGTGGCGAACTGATTATATTTTATTATTAAAGACACTAATCATGTGTTTAGTTTATACCGCAACTCAAAACAATCATGGGATTTCGCAATAATTAAGCAAATTTAAGCAAATAAGACAGCAGACAGTGTGGCTGTTAAACGACATTCAGTGCCATGGTGCGCACACGTTGTATAACGTGACCTAAAATAGTGCTAAGTTTCTGACGTCACTGTGCCACAAAGATGTTGGAAACAACATGGATGCTCGAATAAAACTTTCTCAGCGCTTTACATTCTATATGAAAATCTACAAATAAATAGTTTATTTTAGAGTAATTATTTTTGAGGTTGAGACGCAACCGCAGCAGCGCGCAATTATTCCAACAGACCATTGAAACCAGGAAAGCCTGAGTTCAGAATTTAGCTTAAATTTCTGAAAATATGATTAAATAAATATTGCAAAGATTATAACTTGGTATTTGGTTGTTTTCTTGTGTATAAAAAGTTGCATGTTATTGTTCACATTTGCAAATTAGGGACCTGAAAAGTAGGTCCGGTCTATAAACGGCCCCTAGACGTATTACAGGTCACTAGAAGGTATTATAGGTCACTACCGATTGTAGCATGCAGTTATTCAACCCCCTTTATTAGGTTACTAGAATGCCTGATTGCGGTATAAAAAGGATTACTGTGACAAAAATAAATTATTGATTTTAAGGTTGCAAATTGCAGTTTATGACTCTGCCTATGTGGAGCCATTAACCACGACTTGCAACCTTAAAATCAACAGTTATTTTTAAACCAATGTTTTATTGCACAAATGGCAATTTTGACAATAGTTATCTCTCAACTCATTTTGAACTGGAAACCAGGCAAACAGTGCAGGTGCAGATCAGAAGCCACAGAATATGGCATCTGATCAGGGCCTACATTGTTTGCAAAAAGTTCAGCCATTTTCCAAATAAATTTAAAGAAAACACAACCTGAAACCCCAAAATTTGGAAATGGATTAGTGCTATACTGTATTATAAGGTGGAAGATTCCATTTGGTACAAAAAGGATTAATCATTATAGGTTATTAACTTTATATTGTGAAATATTCGGCACGAGTTCATATGGCGAAGGATGCACGAGCTTGCGAGTGCGTCTCCGCCATATGAACGAGTGCCAAATATTTCACAGTATAAAGTGAATAACCTTTTTATTATATACCCAAAACTTGAACTATCTACTTGAATTCAGGATTGTCTGGTATAGAAATCTGAACATAAAATCAGATTATATAACTCTAAATGGTTTGAAATGGAAAATAATGAAGGTTGTTAAGTGTCTCCCTATATGTTGAAAAACCACGCCCAACAGCGCCAAAGTGAAGATGACGTTAACATTGGTGGATGTGACGTCATTAAAAACATTTACGTTTCCCAACGCAGGACGGTATTTTTTCCAAAATGCCTGTTTTATTTGTTTTAAAATTCTCCTGATTTCTTAGAATGTAGTGAAAATCTAACCAAATTGCAGGCAGGCCATATTTGACAGCATAAAATGCTCCTTATGCACTTTGTCAAAACCTATATTCATTTTGTTTTATGTTCTTTTGGTCGATACGTAAGACAAGATGGCTGTCAATGTTTCTTCTTGAAATGCATAGATTTGAAAGTAGTTCTATTGTGAACGAGACTGATTATCTACAGGCAATATGAACCTGACTATGGAGAATATGGAAAAATATTGACTGGTAACTTCTGTACAAAGTAAACAGGACATTTTCTGGGTATATAATAATACAAAATACTGGTATTTTTTTCAAATCAGCCATGTCTTCATGCAATTCAGCTAAATGTACCTTTTCCAAAGGAACAGTGTTATGCCAATCCGTTCTCTTCAGAGTGCATGGTCTACCAATAAGTCCTAGTTTCACAGGCTTTGTTAATGCTGCAATTTTCTTCGGCTTTCTGCAGCTATGCCACACATCAGAAACGGTATAACTTTCATAACAAATTGCTAGTGTGTAAAAATCAACAAAGCAACTATATATTATTAGGTTATAATGTTAGACAAAAGTCACAATATACCTTTATAATGGGTCAATTTCATGTATTTACCAAAATAATGGGAAAGAAGTGTCTGACCAAACTCTGTAGACCCAGATCAGGCTGCTCCTCTAGGAGCATTCTGATCTTGGTCTACACTGTTTGCCATGCTTATTGTAAGTTTGAAAATACCTACATGTATAAATTTATGAAACTTGTTCAAGGTTTTATATACTGTATTTACCCTATGTTTTTGGACATACAAATCACATTAACAAGTCGGTGTATTAAACACCCCCTCAAACCCCACTTTATATAGAGAAAACTGGGGTTTGCAGGGATATACAGTATTTTTTCTTATTTCTGATCCAAGACATGGGTTGTGGGTACTCATTAGAACCGCCTTATTGAGGCAGTTCTAACGAGCATACACAACCTATGTTTGCAGTATAAATAAAAAAAAATATTACAGATTTCCATCAGAAAAGTAGCCATTTTGGAGGTGTGAAAAATGCATTACTTGTATGTCGCACGGGTGTGTCATCATAATGCAGGCCTGAGCAAATGGTGTAAACCCAGACCAGAGTCCACAGAATGTGGTATCTCATCAGGGTCCACACTGTTTTCCACTCATCCATTTACATGTGTTTTCAAACACAACATCTGGTAAATTGTATTTTTTCAAAATTAAGAACTAGTATTGTAAGGAGTCGAGGTGGCCAAATATTTAGGGTAATCACGGTTTTTTACACTATAGGGGTGTCTCAGTGCTTCAGATAACCATAGTAAACCAGTGCAATAACCTATTCAAATGTGCCAAGAGTAAAGCATTTTGCTGTGCTGCATAAGTTTGACTGCTACATGATGATTTATGTTACAAAAGTCAAGGCATCTTGATTTGTTTGTTTGTTTTGATGTTTATCGTCCCCGTCAACACTATAAAGGTCATTTTGGAGACGTTGCTTCCAATTGTGTGGGAATTTTCCCTGACATTCAGATGAAATGACATCTCAAGCCCTGTCACCCAATGAAACCAATAGGGGTTATAAGCATGGACGGTCCGACCCACACCGCTTTGCCTGGGCAGGCTTAGATCCTCTAAGTGGTTTACCAGTACTGGTGTGCGGTCGAATTCAGCTCTGCGTGGAAGCATCATGCAGCCTGTTTATTTCTTCAAGCCCCAATGGGTGGGGGCTGCACTACATCTTGATTATTTTCTTATAAAATGAGGACATTCAGATTATCAGAACAGCAGATAGCTACAATTTTATCCAGACTAAATCTCTTCTGTAACATACTTTGCTACCAACAATAGAATGACTTCTTACACAAGTTTTTTTCTAAGCCATTACGCAATCACGCCTATACAAATACATTGCCACCTTTATCGCCGAAAAAATGAAAATTTTATGATGAAAAATTGTGATATTTTTCTTATTTCTGGTCAAAATATAGATTGTGGGCACTCGTTAGAACCGCCTCATTGAGGTGGTTTTAACGAGTACCCACAATCTATATTTTAGAGCAGAAATAAGAAAGTAAGGTATACCCCTGGAAACCTCTGTTTTTCTATATAAAAGGGGTTCAAGGGGTCAGAATTATATAGGTGTGTTTTCGTGATGAATACCGTGAATATGGCAGCTAGTACATGACTGTTTGGTTAGTATTTTTTTATTTTTGGTTTGCTTTTTATCTCGGACCCATCAATACCATATTGATGGGTATGGGGTTTTATGGCCCTTTCACAATTATTTTAGTTATATCAAGGCAATTGTTAATCAGAGGAGAAAAACCACCTGACTTTCATTGCAGGACTTGGCATCTCATATATGGCCCAAGCGAGGCTCGAACCATGGCAGTGAGAGACTTAAAATTTTAACTAGTAAGAGAGCAACATTATACAAAGTACATTTCTGATTGATCAGGATAACAATATGCTACATTTTTCATCTCGGAATTGCAGTTTGCACATTAAGGTCAAGAATACGTAAATGACGTTGTCGCCAAATTTTACGCGCTTTGACCGGCAACATCATTGGATACCAAACAAACGTTCTCATTGAAAACAACCTTATTCTCCATTGCCATTTCGGTAAAATGATAGACATCTTCTGTCTCTGCTGTAAAAACATGATGCATTTTTCATCTATTTATTTATTTATGTGCATATAACAATGCAAAATTCACAACGGCAAGACATTTACTGCAACCTTTCAAATAAATAAGCCTAGATAAAACGTAAACAGTCATGAGAAAATGTAAAATAGTATGAACATTTAGCGACAACTAAGATCAGTTTGCATACTCCCGCTGTCTATTCATAGTCTTCACTGTACCAAACTAGAGCTGTCAGTGAAACTGACTAGGGCCCCGGCAGCGCTATCAGAGGAGTAGGAAAAAAATTTGTGGAGGGACAGACGGACAGACAGACAGACAGACAGATGGACGGACAGAGTGATTACTATAGGGCACCCACTCTTTCAGTGCGGGGCCCTTATAATTGTGTTCTATATAATAGGCTACAACTTAAAGAAACGTTGAAAGCGCACTTCTGACCATCGTATATAAATTAAGTCAAAATGCGCCCAAATTATACATACCCTATACTTCTTTACGCTGCTATAGCTCATAAACTAACCCAGTAGTCAAGGACTTTTTTAATTTCATTCTAATGTTGTTGTTTTGTTTTGTTTTTTAGTAAACCATATCAGGATCTTTGTAAAAATGATTAATGTATAGAATCTGGCTATTCAAAGCATCATTAGCTTGATGGTCTCATTATTAGCCATAATGTTTAATAGTATTTCATATGCAATATGTAATACGCTAAAAATTTTGCTGAATAAATCCGAGTAGCTTTGGCTACTCCCATTTGTTTCTCTCAGCAAAAATATCAGTATCTTTGTCAACATGATGGTCTTGTCAACATAATGTATAGAATCTGGCTGTTCAAAGCATCATTAGCTTGATGGTGTCATTATTAATCATAATGTTAAATAGTATTGCAATATACAGGTATTTTGCTGAATAACTGCGAGTTGCTTTTATAATGCAAAAGCTACTCCTGTTCGTTTCTCTCCAAAATTACCAGTATCTTTGGTCAACATGAAGGACTTGTCAACAAGATATACAAAATTACACTATTCAAAGCATCATTAGCTTTATGCTGTCTTTTATGATGCCAGTATTGGTCATAATGTTAAATAGTATGTCATATACAACGCATGATACACTGATTTTCTAGCTTTTGTAATGTAAAAGCTACTCACACTTTTGTCAGCAAAAATATCAGTATCTTTGCCATATGGAACAATTAATGTCTTAACATAATGTTTTGTGTGTTTGTTTGTTTGATTGGAGGTTTAACATACTCGTCAAGATTGTATAAAATCTTAACTAATGGCTTCATTAGCTCTAAACAACTCGGACCTAGTACATAAATCAACATACCAAGAACCATTTCCAATAACATTCAGTGATTTATTCACTAGTTCCCCCACACACCAGTTACATGGAAAATCTGTAACCATCTGTCTCATGACCTTCTTATGAGATGATGCTGTTGTCATGACTTCATAACTGCCAGTCTGCTGGGCCAGGTTGAATGGTTCACTGAACTCTTCGTATGCTAAAAAAATGTCTGTGTTACGAAAATCCTGACAAACCCCATTTAACCCACTTTTTACTGGCGGACTCTTCCATTGTTACGTGATGGATGGAAAAGTCCATTTTTCATTTACGGGGTGCAGGATCTATTTTTTTATTTTATCATATGACATCGCGTCTGAGATTTTAACAACGCCATGTATTAAATTTGTTAATCCACTTGTGGATTAACTAGGCAAATTCGTTAGATATGCCCTGTATCATTACATATATGACATCCTTAAGGAAGTTGTGTTTACTAACGGCGGAATACTGACATTTAAACAATCGTGAACAAAGGGTATTTAAATGTCATATAAATAGAATCTTGCATCTTTGTTCATATATTACTGAATTTATTAAACACATTGAGGAAAAGGGATACAATGCTTCAATGCTTTGCCCAGCCTCGCATTTTATCCCTTTTCGTCAACTTATTTAAAAAATTCAATTATACATGAACACTCATGTAAGATCCTCTGTTTATGACTGAAAATCTTGCTAGCAAATAGTGTAGTCACATTATGCTTAAACTGATCCAGGCCGTTCCAATGCAGTTCTTCTGTTGGGGTTTATTTTTGTTATGGTTTGTCTTTGGGTGTTTGTGTCGCTTATATTATTTTATTTTGGATAGCCTATTGGTAATTTTGGGGGAAAGTAATTGTCCTTTTGGCTTTCCACAGTTGGTGTTTCCGATGGGTCTGTTGTTTCGTGTTTCTTTCCCTTTAGTGTCTCTGATGGTTTGTTTGTTTGTTTGTATTGGAGTTTAACAGCCCAGTCAACACTATTTAGGTCATTTTTGAGCCGGTCAGTTTACCTATCAACCCTTTCCTGGGCAGGCTTATACGTAAGCGGTTAAACAGTACAGTGCACATTCTTTCTCCAGAAACTGACAACTGCCCTTCTTGAATCAGCTGAAGGGAGAGAATGACCGTAGAAAAGATTTCATGATCAATCTCCACGAAAGAATGTTGCCGACCCTGGCGGGAGTCGAACCCACGTCCTCCTGATCACCAGTCAGACGCGCATCCGACTGAGCCACTGAGGCCGGCCTGTGTCTCTGATGGGAGCTGTGGGTTGATTGTATCAATTCCTGATCATTGCCTCCACTTCTATTTTACACTGCTTGCCTATGTCCCATTCACGAGTTTCCAGGTAAGAATAGGTTTATATGCAAGAAATTAATGTTGACTGGTTGAAACATTTTTGTTATCTTTCTGTCCAAAAACATTCATTGTGATTTCTAAAATGCCTCAATAATGCGATCCTAATGAGTACACACAAGATACCTGTAAAAGTCAAATCAGAAAAACATACTTAAAATAACAAAATGCAGTGAAAGACCACCTAAAACTGAGACAAATTTTGATTTAAAAATCTTATTTACAGTGGTGCAGTTATTCTTTCTTCGTGAATTCTGCACACAATGTCCTTTGGACAGGGACCACCTTTGGTACTGTTCAAAAGTGGTCTTAAAGACCACTTGTGAACAGTCCCAAAGGTGGTCTTAATATAGGAATTTTACTGTATATGGATATCTGAAACCATTGGAAGATTTCCCTAGGGACTCAAGATCGAGTTCAAATTAGACAAGGTAAATGAGATATACATGTTCGAGTTATAGAAGATTCACAGAGTAGCTCAACCTCGCTTGATCACTTTAACCCATTTTGTACCAAATTGAATCTTCTTCCTTGCGGATAGCAGGAGTCCTCTTCAAAATTTAGTGGTGTCAGGTTGTGTTTTCTTCCAAATTTATTTGGAAAATGGCTGAACTTTTTGAAAACAATGTAGGCCCTGATCAGATGCCCCATTCTGGGGTGTCTGATCTGGGCCTGGACTGTTTGCCAATTACCCGTTTTGGGGTTTCCGGTACAAAATGAGTTAACAAGCCTGTGTAATGCACACCCCAATCAACCCAGTTAATAAAAATGAAAATATGTTTTACAGGGGTGTTCATAAGTTTCTGTATTTCAGCTCCAAAACAATGAGGCGGTTCTAATGAGTACCAACAAACTATGTCTGAACCAGAAATAATGAATGTATGACAAATTTTAATCAGAATAATGTCAGATTTTAGAGACATGATGGTGAGTTATCCTAATGTCAAGGACTTTTAGAAATGAAAAGCCTAGTAAAATGTTCTGCTAGCCCTTATAACTACTGTCCTGCAGAATAAATTAATAATGTTATATCCATTTATGACTATCAACCAATCAAACTATTAGTTACAATTTATTCATTCACAAACTGAATGACAAACAGTGGAGATCTTGAGTAGATTGACATCTGATCTGGATCTACACTGTTTGCAACATATGGGCTGTCCTGATCAGCAGGATAAGGGTTAACCCTTGTCTTGCTGTTCACGACAACCCCTATCTTTGCAAACAGTGTAGATCCAGATCTGATGGCTTCTGAAGAAGCCATCTGATCAGGATCTACACTGTTTTGGCATTGAGTTTATGAATTTGTAGCAATAAATTAAATCAAGTAATTTGATTGGTTGATAGACGGAAATGGGTTTGGCTGAAATGAATATTCAGCAAGATAAGGGTTAAAATAATAGAAGACTTTCCACTAGTAAGTCTGTTCTTCAGGGAAGCAACCATGTGACAAATGCAACAAGATGATTTTGAAAAAGGTTGCAGCCCTTGAATGTGTTTGTAATGGATTTGTTTATAATGGAGTTTAACAGCCCAGAAAACACTATTTTAGGTCATTTTTGAGCCAGTCAGTTCACCTATCCACACTTTTCCTGGGCAGGTTTATACGTAAGCGGTTAACCAGTTCAGTGCACATTCTTTAACCAGAAACTGACAACTGCCCTTCTTGAATCAGCGGAAGGGAGAGAATGACCATAGAAAAGATTTCATGATCAATCTCCACAAAAGAATGTTGCCAACCCCGGCAGGGGAATCGAACCCGCGTCCTCCCGATCACCAGTCATACGCGCATCCGACTGTGCTACCCAGGCCGGCTAAATATGAATGTATGCCCATTGAATGAAACACAAGTAAACACGCTTCTTATATACTGTATTCTACTCTGTTGACATGATACCTTTCATGGCAAACCATATATTTTGGCAAATACTGTAAAATGGCATGTACAAACAGACAAGACTAAGTTTAGCCTGTGCAGCTATCTAAGCTGTGCATCTATTCAAAAACTTCAGAGAATTTCTTTCTCACTCTGTGGACAGTAAAACTTCTTTGAAAAACAAACACTGATCAGTCTGAGCATCTGCACAGAGTGAGTGAAGTCTTCAACTAAAAACAGAACGTAAGTTATTTAAAGTTCACTGAAGTATGAAAAACATCGGGTAATGAGCAAAGTAAGCGAAAGCCATAGTATCAAGCCTCAACCAACTTATAGAAGTTTTATATCAAGGCTTTCACCTGAACTGCCACCATGTAATTTTAGAGTCCAGCATAGCTATCAACCGTGATTCAGTCAACAGCCATATTTGCAGTCTGTTGCTTCATTTCAAAACTGTATTTAAACCTTTTGTTACAAAAACTG
Organism: Lucinisca nassula; assembly: GCA_963580285.1. Lineage (NCBI taxonomy): Eukaryota > Metazoa > Mollusca > Bivalvia > Lucinida > Lucinidae > Lucinisca > Lucinisca nassula. The sequence goes on from OY757010.1 coordinate 64,648,521, forward strand.
GTCTTTTTGAATGTCTCTGAAAAATTTGGATTTCCCTAGAATTTTCTTAAATTTGTAAAGCCTCTCCACGGAATACAGGTTCTGATATACGTTGTTAAAATTTAAGTTTCATAAATTTCATATGTAATGAAAAAGAGTGTAAGATCCTCTGTGTAAATTTTACAGCCCGGGCTCACTTCATAGCAACAGATAAGGAAAGTATTTTGATAACTGAAGGATAGGAATCCTTAATTCTCCATAAAAACCTATGTTGTGGGTGCTCATTAGAACTGACTTGGTGAGGCAGTTCTAATGAATACCCACAGCGTAAGTTTTTACGGAGAGCTGACAAAAACTATCCTTCAATTCTCACAAGATACTTACCTTACCCGTTGCTATGTCACTTACATTCAAAATCATCTGTGTAGGGGAGAGGGAATGGTTTCTGAGGTGGAGGGTCTGGGTATTCTCCCTTGGTTCCGGTCTTTAGGGTTGTCAGTGTATACATCTCATCTATACCAAGTCTCAGACTAATTGTCCCTTTTACCACCTAATATGAAATAAAGGCACTGCCTTTTGAGCAAACACACTCATTTACACCCCTATTTATCTATCTATCTATATTCATATATTGAGTTGGTGACTCAGTTAATTTGCAGCGTGGAAACTTTAAAGTACCCTGAAGCACTAGCGTTAGTACTATAGATTTGGGGCTTATCATCATTTTGTAAATCTTGGGAAGGAAGAAATCCACAGGTAGCCAGATAGCTCACTGTGTCTCATACAATTCCCATGGCTTTATTTTATACCCCTGAGTGATAATTTGCGAAAAGTTGTAATTGCTTGGCCAGACGAGAATCGCTTTCCACCCTACCGAGAAGTTCCGGTAAATGCTTCGGCATATGCTCCGGTTACTTGTTGGTCCAGTCGCGGTGCTGGGTTTTACCATCTAACCTTTGCGGTTCAGTGCGGTACGTTTCAGTTAATTTAAACGCGTGACGTATTTTCGTAGCTTTCCCGCGATCAAACTTCAGCGTTTGATGCATCGGTCTTGAAAAGAGCTTTTTAAAATTATTTCGACGCATTTTGTGTTTCTCTTGTAATAGATCGTAACTCCTTTTGGTTTTGAGAAGCATTTTTTGGATAGGAATACAATTCTCATGAACTCTGTAAAGATGGCAGATTATCGCCAGAAATTGAATGAGATTCCAGGCGAGATTTGGGTGCCTAAGTATGTTGTTCCAGTCTCTCTACAGTAAAGCAAACACTTCGAGTGTTTGCTATAAAAGAACAGTTGGTAATATACAGTCATACTTCAATGGCTCAAACATGTTTGAGACAACGCAAATTTGTTCAAGACAGGGTTAGTTTGAGCCACTTTGGTTTAATCAAAGTGTCAGGTCAGAATGAGTGATATCTCTTCAATTTTTCTTTAAAAATAAAGCTATGTTGTATGTACTCATTAGAATCGCCTCATTGAGGTGATTCTAATGAGTTCACATAACACACATTCCCAAGATAAGATAGAATTAGAATATTTGCAAATATTTGCATTCATGCTATATGCATTTGCATTTAGTGATGCCACTTTGGGCCATTTGTAAAGAAGGTCAAATCACAATTGCATAGCATGAATGCAAATATTTGCAAATATTCTAATTCTATCTTATCTTGGGAATGTATGTTATGTGAACTCATTAGAATCACCTCGATGAGCATAATAATGAATAATGCAAATAGAATTGCATGTCCCTAAATTATCCCAAATATACATGTATTAACCCTTGTCCTGCTGAATATTTAAATATGCCACACCCAATACTGATTATCAACAAATCAAATTACTTGATGCAAATTATTGTGACAAATTCATAAACTGAACGACAAACAATGAAGATCCTGATCAGATGGCTTCTTCAGAAGCCATCTGATCTGGATCTGCATTGTTTCAAAGATAAGACATATCCGGGCTCAGCAGGACAAGGGTTAATATCTGCAGTTAGGGACTCATGAATGAGTTCGAAACAGTCGTGGTAAATGAGCCATTGGTATTCAAGCCAACAACGTTCTTGTGTAAATTTTCAGAAAATTCTTTTCACGATAAATTAAGACAGATGCGGGGGAAAACCACTCAAATCCGGTGTTACAAGTTGTTTCCCCTCTTTTATGTTACTCCTAAAGAGTAGCCCATCTGGGTCTACACTGTTTGCATGGGACTGTCTGTTCGCTACATTGGTAAATCATGGTAGCATCCATCAACTTTGGTGTTAATCCTACCAGCAAACCATTCCGCAAGTCAGTTTCACATTAACTATCATGGCTATAATTATCCAACCTTGCTTGCATTTCTTCATCATATACGTACATACAAACTAAGAAATGGTCTGTGATCATCACCTACATTTCACAGTCCAGTGACTTTGTCAACTTACAACAGGCAGTTTCAGCATTATCTTTCAGGGTCTTTGTGTCTGGAATTCAACTGGATTTTGTGTAATGAAAGAATATGCACCAGATGGGGGCATTAGTTAACCCTTTTTGTACCAAATGGAATCTTCCTCCTTATATATAGCAGGGGTTCATTTCAAAATTTAGGGGTGTCAGATTGTGTTTTCATCAAAATTTATTTGGAAAATGACTGAACTTTTAGCAAACAGTGGAGGCCCTGATCAGACGCCATGTTCTGCGGTGTCTAATCTGGGTCTGCACTGTTTATCAGGGTTCCCGTTTTGGGGTTTCTGGTACTAAATGGGTTAAGGGAAAGGGCATCTCATCAGGGTACCGAGATGGCATCTCATCAGGGTCTACATTGTTTGTACCTCACCCAACTATTTATAGATAAAACATCGGGTAGTAAATCTTACTTGTTCAAATATTAGAACAAAAATTGTGAGGAGTTGTGAATAAGTAGGACAATAAAATTATTACCGGTATGGCATAAAACACTGTATAAAACCCATCAGGCCACAGGGGCCTGTTAGATATGAATGTATGTACAGTAAAATTCCTATATTAAGACCACTTTTGGGACTATTCAAAAGTGGTCTTAAGACCACTTTTGAGCAGTCCCAAAGGTGGTCTCTGACCAGAGGCCACTGTATGCAGAAAACACAAAGAAAGAATAACTGCAACCAACTAAATAAGCTTTTTAAAGCAGAATTAGTGTCAATTTTAGGTTGTCTAAATAGCAGAATTTCACTGCACTTTAGAATAAATACATGTTGTCAGGATTTAGGCGTGTGGCAAATGTTTTCTTTACCCCCTTAAGTCCTGAATAGAAACTGTCCCCTTATACAGTATATGGAATAGTAGGGAATTTCGAAATTTAGGGTATTTTAGCAATTTATTTAGAAAACGAACTGTTGGCAAACAGTGCAGGCACTGCTTGCCAGTTCCCCATTTTGTGGGCTTTGTCATATAAAATGAGTTTAGAGCATTCCCAGTGAAATGGAAGAACAATTATCTATATTTGAGTACTTTCTCTTTAATACTGCATATATTTAAGAAATAGATCAGCTCTAGAGCGAATTACTGAGTAATAAATCACTGTTTTTGAGCCAGTTGTAAAGAAGGTCAAATCACAATTGCATAGCATGAGTAATATTTCCACAGACATTGATCTATTACTCACCAATTCACACACTATAGTTGATCTATTTCAATTCTAACATAGAAGCCTCCATGGTGTAGTGGTTAAGCTACTCACCTTGTAAAACAGGGGTCGCAGGATCGATCCCGGGCTTCTCCAGACTTTTGGATGAGTCTATAAACTGAGGTCCCGTCTCTGTATGACCTTAGCTGTTGGTGGGATGTAAAACTTAAACACTCACTCACTCAATTCTATAAACATGAAAAATTGACAATAATTTTGTTTTCTTCATTGTAAGAAGAAATCCTGCCAGCACTAATGAAGGTTAACACATGCATTTCAAGTCCTTTTGTAACATTATTGATGCAAGAAAATAACATTACACCATCTAACGTCAAAGAATCTAAAAGTGGCAACACAAAATGACAGCATTTCTTGTGACAAACTCTCCCGCCCAGTGATTTGTTGCAGAATAAATCACAGAGTTCCTTTCCATTGCTTATAATTATAGGTAAGCTGTGTTTAAATTTCCATCAGACACATGCGCAATATGCATATTGACCACTATCATATTTACTGTATTTACCACGTACATATAGACAGCCAGGTCTGGAAAAACAGTGTAGATCCAGATAAGACACCACAGAATGTGGCATCCCATTAGGGTCTACACTATTTGCCACATGTTATGTATTTTCAGACACAATGTCAGGATAGTAAATTGTTCAAAATTTAGCACAAGCACTGTAAGAAGTTGAGGTGTCGAAAATATAGGGTAATTACAGAATATGAACCTCACCTCGTGTGAACCTAGATTCTTCATTAGTATACTCTCACTGCCATCAAATTTAAGTTTACTGTACCACAGATTCAGATGGTCTACTTTTGCCTGTAAACAGAGATAAAAAAAAATTATATAGATTGTGGGTATTCGTTAGAACCGCCTCGATGAGGCGGTTCTAACGAGTACCCACAATCTATATTTTGAGCACAAATAAGAAAAATATCGCAATTTTTCATCTTACAATTTTCATTTTTTCGGTGATAAAGGTTACAATGTATTTGTATAGGCATGTTTTCATAATGACACATTTGTTGTGGTCCAGTTTGATGGTGTTGGGATTTAATGACACATCAACCCTTTTGGGCCATTTTGTGTTGTCTCCCAGAGAAAGGGAAAAAGAGATAGAAAAGATTGTAGAGGATCCGAGATTAAGGCATTTCAAAAACACACCCATGGCCTAAAAAGGCATCTTTTTTTCTCTAGAACTAACATTTTTCAGATGAAAATATTTGATATATTTTCTTATTTCTAGTCCAAATATAGATTGTGAGTGCTCGTTAGAACCGTCTTCCCCCTGTAAACCTCATTTTATATAGACAAAACTGGGGTTTACACGAGTATACATTATTTTTCTGATTTCTGCTCCAAAACATAGGTTGTGGGTACTCGTTTGAACCGCCTCATTGAGGCAGTTCTAACAAGCACCAGCAACCTATGTTTGGAGTAAAAATAATGAAAATATGACAAATATTCATTAGAAAAATAATCGTTTTGCAGGTATGAAAAAATGCACTATGTCACACGGATGTGTTATTGTAATATTAAGCATCTCAATAACATAACACCCATGTTGATAAAATGTTTTCTTTCATAGTTGTAAAAACAACATTTTTCTCAGGAAAATTTGTCAAATTTTTCTTATGTCTGCTTCAAACATAAATTTGGGTGCAAATTTAAACTCATCACGAAAACACGCCTATATAATTTTTACCCCCTTGAACCCCACTTTTATATAGTAAGTAGAAGTAAAACAAAGATCAGGAATTGATACAATTAACTTACTCCATCCATAAAAGACACCAAAGGGAAAGAAATACAAACATTAAGCGACCAGACCATAATGGAAACCTAAACAAAGGAAGGCCATATGGACAGTTACTTTCCCACAAAATGGCCATATGGCCATCCAAAATTAAAAGACACAAGTGATACACACAGTAAGTAACAAACAACAACATAAATAAATCGCCACAGAAGAGCCGCCTTGGAACGGTCAGTGGAAGATTTCCACTGGGGGGCTTAAATCGATTTTACGTGGCCACAATCCTCGCCCTTACTTCCGTCGCGATTTAGACAAATAATTTGTTCAGTCCGCATGAAGGCCTCCTAACTCATCAGTGCAACATCTCTGTGAACACAGAAATCAAAGAACCACAGAGGTGAGGCAACGGTGAGGACTAGACAGCAAGAAACCACTGAAATGCTGGAGCAAAAGAAAACCAACAGTTAGACTCCGATGAGCCCGACCAGAGACAGAGCATCAGGCACCAACCAACATTATCTCTTTAATTTTCAATAAGCCTTTACGTTGGAGCCGTCATAGAATCTGAGGCCTAACCCACCGGCGTGCAATTAAAGAGGGAAGCAAAGTTGCCAACCGTGATTGGGTTAACTACCATGCATGCAGTCTGTCGTATAATATCCATGTTGTACCCAATCTTTTTATATCGAAGAATGATTTTACGAAATTGGGTGCTGAAGTCATTGCGGTTATATATTTTTCTGAATTTATATACTAAGTCACCATAAAATTCGGGTTCCGATAGACCTTGTTGCAGAAGAGATTTAAGTCCAATATTGAATTTTGAAATTAAATCAGAATGGCGTCTATAAAATTTTGAAAAGGCTTTGCGTAGTTTATGGTACCGATAACCCTGATTAAGGAGTTTAGCCGTTAATAATTTATTACGAGTGTTGAAGTCAGTTACATGACTACACACTCTAGCAAATCGAATTAATTGCGAAATATAAACGCCATAGGATGGCGCACGAGGAACATCACCATCCAAAAAAGGAAAATTTACAATCTCAAAATCAAAGTCATCGCGTTTATCATAAATTTTGCACGAAACAAATCCATCTACAATAGATAGATGTAAATCCAAAAACGGGGCCTCGGTATCAGAAGAATTTGCTTTATTTAACTGAAGTTCTAGGGGGTAAATCTGACTGATCAAACCATCAAAACAGGTATTATCAATATTTAATAAATCATCTAGAAGTAGAGCTAAAAGCTTCAATAATTTCAGATTGGTTATCAATGGAAAGCGACAAAATGAAGTCTCTTTCATAACAATACAAGAACAGATCAGCCACAAGAGGTGCGCAATTAGTACCCATCGGAATACCCACAATTTGTCTAAATAACTTAGTACCGAATCTAATATAAATATTGTCAAGTAGAAAGGTGAGGGCATCACACACTTTCTGACATGACCAAAGTGTATAATTCTTATGCTCTTTAGAAGTGAAAAATGCATTTCTGACATTACATGCAAGATAGAGAGAATCTTCTCTGTGAAAAGCCCATTCAATTAAATCATTAAGCTTTTCTTTTATAAGATTATGAGGGAGTGTAGTGTAAAGAGTGGAAAAATCGTAGGTAGACAGACTAGAAGCACGAAACTGTCTAGATTTCAATTTATTTAAAACCTCATTCGAATTTTTTATAGACCAAAACAGATTTCTCCCTGATCTTTCAAAGACTTTATCACAATATTTAATTACATGCGTTTTAATAGCAGTAAGACAGGAAGTTAATAATTTAGAAAGTTCAGTGGTAGTGCAAGAACTAGAATTTGCAATAAACCGTGCTTTGTAAGGTTTTTTATGAAGTTTTGGTAACCAGTATAGCGTAGGAAGCTTGTCTTGGCCTTCGTTAACACACACAGCAAACTTGGTGGCTGAAAGACAAACATGTTTATCTACTATAGCTCTCTCTTCAGCCAAAGGCTGAAGTTCATAGGCCTTAGTACCACCAAGCTCCTGCTTAAGCGTGTTAACATAGTGGAGCCGTCACACAACGACGACGTTGTTAGCGGCCTTGTCTGCAGGAGCCAAAACAAACTTCTTATGAAATTCTTGAATACCTAGTTTAAGATGACGTAAAGACGTCTTGGGCTTAGGAGGTAATAAGTTAGTATTTTGAGAATAGAAAGAAATGCGTTTATTCACTATTCTTAAAATGCTAAGTTTCCAGTCCTTTAGGGCTTTACACTCAACATACTCTCGCTTACACCATCGATTACCGAATTCATTCAAGGAAGCAGCAATTTCATCTCTACATTTACTGAAATCAATTTTAGAAGGAAACCGATATTTCGGTCCTTTAGAAATTATATTCCTTATCCTAGAATCAGGAATAATTTTCAAATTGCCAGTAATTACATGACCAGCAGCAGGATAGCAATACTTTGAGTTTTTACAATCACATGAATCAGGAGTATTAGTATCAATATCAAGATCTGAAACAAGTTTATTGAAATTAAAAATGATAGATCTAACAGGTTTGTTATATTTATAGCAAATTATAGGTGTTTCAGTATTTTGAAAATAAGCAGGAATGGAAGAAAGCACCGATCTCTCACGAAAGATACTGGGCAAATCTATAAAATCCATACCCTTATTAATGAAGGATATTTTGAAGAAATGACGTTTATGATTAATTTCAGAATCAATGTAAGGACGGAGAGTATGCTGAGTATAGCCTCTAGTTAAGAGAGCCGCATCATATAACTGATGAGAACTATCGTAGAATTTATTCGCCTCGGTGTCCAGAAGACGTAAAACAGAAACGGGTAATGAACTTAAAAATGAAAGCATAGAGTGGCGTCCATGATTTAATAATATAATTGACAGTCACTTCAGTCTAGTATTGTTTCGTTTAAACGCACGTGATTTACGTTTAAAGTTACCATTTTTCCTGGTGCCGTGAAATCTAGTTCTGCGTTTTCGACATTCCAGGAGTGAGAAAATATCAAAGTCCAGCATTCTGGAAATATTACCCTCATGATAAATGTTGTCATTAAATCCCAGTGGAAAAGGGGTCTTTAAAAATTTAATCCATTTCAGTTCAGCTTCATGTCTTTTTATTATTTTGAATCTAGATGTAGAATTTGCATCGTAATAATGTTTTTCCACTGGTTGTATAATAATGTTATTTACAGAATGACCTGTACGTCGAAAGTGACGGTACAAGAAAGTGTCAGTTTTCTTAGGCTTACTCATTCTACAATAATGCTCGTTCAATCTAGTTTTAAGCATGCGGTTAGTTTGACCGACGTACTGCATATTACAGTTTGCAGCACGTCAAGTAATTAGATAAATTAAATCTGTAGACTGTCATGTCAAATCAGACATGTTAACTACAGAGAAGCGTCTACCGTTTACAGATGAAGTAACGGTAGATGCAGTGCTTAAATGCGAACAACATCTGCACCTCTTGGCATTGCACTTAGAAATACTAGGATACATTCCACTTCTTTTCCACGGATTAGTATATTTTCGCAGGATGGGTGATTTGAGAGGAGATAGTCTTATACGAAGACTACTCCCAAAAACATTGGTATTGCCTGCTCCTTTGAGATTAACTGAAGTTACAGAAGACAAATTTAAGGGTCTAACCAATACCGAAGGCAACATAGTATTAAAGTTCTTAATAGAATGGGGAATCCGTACAGAAGAAGCAGAGTGTAACCTAAGGGGTGATATTGATATTTTAAATGTATTTGTAATACTCATTTTGGTTAGTAAGGTTGTGATACCGTCAAAACTAAAGCGATGTTCATACCGGTTATTAAATAAATAAAATTACTGAAGAAGATTCCTTCGAATAGAAGGTCGGTACAACAAAAGCCCACAAAACATCCTAGTCTACTTAAAGTACAGGGATGTCAAACAAGCAGTTGTTATACAACGAGGAACGAACATCGGTTTAATAATGACCTTCAACAGGTATCTAAAGGATGTCAATTGATGGAACAGTGAAAAGCAATTGCATAAGCAATCCCTGAGGATTGGAAAAATAAGAGCATTAAATGCATGTACGGGGAAACCTTTTACAGCCGCCACACGGCACAAACAAAACAGCCCTGATATGCAAAGTAGAAGTAAAACAAAGATCAGGAATTGATACAATTAACTTACTCCATCCATAAAAGACACCAAAGGGAAAGAAATACAAACATTAAGCGACCAGACCATAATGGAAACCTAAACAAAGGAAGGCCATATGGACAGTTACTTTCCCACAAAATGGCCATATGGCCATCCAAAATTAAAAGACACAAGTGATACACACAGTAAGTAACAAACAACAACATAAATAAATCGCCACAGAAGAGCCGCCTTGGAACGGTCAGTGGAAGATTTCCACTGGGGGGCTTAAATCGATTTTACGTGGCCACAATCCTCGCCCTTACTTCCGTCGCGATTTAGACAAATAATTTGTTCAGTCCGCATGAAGGCCTTCTAACTCATCAGTGCAACATCTCCGTGAACACAGAAATCAAAGAACCACAGAGGTGAGACAATGGTGAGGACTCGACAGCAAGAAACCACTGAAATGCTGGAGCAAAAGAAAACCAACAGTTAGACTCCGATGAGCCCGACCAGAGACAGAGCATCAGGCACCAACCAACATTATCTCTTTAATTTTCAATAAGCCTTTACGTTGGAGCCGTCATAGAATCTGAGGCCTGACCCACCGGCGTGCAATTAAAGAGGGAAGCAAAGTTGCCAACCGTGATTGGGTAAACTACCATGCATGCAGTCTGTCGTATAATATCCATGTTGTACCCAATCTTTTTATATCGAAATGATTTTACGAAATTGGGTGCTGAAGTCATAAAACTGGGGTTTCCGGGGGTATACCTTATTTTTCTTATTACTGCTCTAAAATATAGATTGTGGGTACTCGTTAGAACCGCCTCGATAAGGCGGTTCTAACGAGTGCCCACAATCTATATTATGAGCAGAAATAAGAAAAATATCACAATTTTTCATCATAAAATTTTCATTTTTTTTGGCGATAAAGGTGGCAATGTATTTGTATAGGCGTGTTTGGGTAATGTGCCTAAATAAGACAGTTCTATTAAAAATAATGTCCCAAGTAGCCCCCACTTTTCTCTATATGAAGTGGGGTATACAGGGGTCATGTGTTTATGTAATGCTGCTACTATGTATACTTTTCAGAAAAAGTTAAGAGGGAAGACTGCCCTGCAAGATAGTTTTTCAATAGACACCTCATCTCAATATTAAAAGGCTGTTTATGAGTTTGACTTATCTTATGCCATGAGCTATACATACAGTTTTCAAACAAAAATAAAACTAGAGCTGTCAGAGGATCTGACTATAGCCCCGCTATAGCGCTATCAGAGGAGTAAGACACATTGACTCTAAAAGCTTTTACAAAGTTTTAGTTTTCTAGCTCTCTTAGTTTCGGGGAAAACTGTGACGAAAAAATAACGGAATAACGGAATTACGGAATTACAGAATTACAGAATTACGGAATTACAGAATTACGGAATGACAGGGCAAATCCAATATAGCCCCACTTTTCAAGCGGGGCTATAATCACAAGAATTCCGCCAAAGGCTATGTCGCCCCTGTGGGCGCGCAAAGTCATTGAGCCATGATATGCAGGTCAAGGTCAAACATAGATGCTTGCACAAAAGATTCCATTCTCAAATGCAAGCTTGTACTAAATATCAATAATGAAACTCTAATAATTCTTGAGAAATGAACTTAACCATCAGGGTGAATGCTAGGGTGGTCGCAATATTTTACAAAGTCAGTGAACCATGAAATTTAGGTAAAGGTCAAATATGGATGCTTGCGTTTAAGTTGCCATCCCCAGATTCAAGTTTGCACCAAATATCATTAATGAAGCTCTTATAGTTCTTGAGAAATCAACTTGACCATTAGGGTGAACGCTAGGATGGTCGCAATATTTTACAAAGTCAGTGAACCATGAAATATAGGTCAAGGTCAAATATGGATGCTTGCATTTAAGTTACCATACCCAGATACTAGTTTGTAAACTTGAGCATTAGGGTGAATGCTAGGGTGGTCGCAATACTTTACAAAGTCAGTGAACCATGAAATGTAGGTCAAGGTCAAATATGGATGCTTACATTAAATTGCCATCCACAGATACAAGTTTGTACCACATATCATTAATGAAGCTCTTATAGTTCTTGAGAAATAAACTTGACCATTAGGGTGAACGCTAGGGTGGTCACATTATTTTACAAAGTCAGTGAACCATGAAATTTGGGTCAAGGTCAAATATGGATGCTTGCATGTCAGTTGTCATCCCCAGATACAAGTTTGTACCAAGTATCATTAATGAAGCTCTTATAGTTCTTGAGAAATAAACTTGACCATTAGGGTGAATGCTAGGGTGGTCGTAAATGTTGACGCCTTGACAAACGGACGGACGAACGAACGGACGACCGAACGGATGGAAAACCGGGAACCTATATTGCGCCATGCTAATAGCAGGCACGACAAAAACTGTTCACAAAGGCTCTATGCAGTTCACAAGATTAAACATGTCCTTGTTTGTTTAAGTTATCAAAGGCTCATGACTCAGTATAAAGTCCAATTAGCCATTTTCCATAATCAAAGGCTCATAACTCTAGCTCTAACAGTTCAATTTGCCATTTTCCAACTCATATGAGAAACTATGCTTTTTATGAAAGACATACATTTTCAGGATCTATATTTCTATTGTTTTTTTTGTTTTTTTTTTCTTGTTTTTTATTTTTTTAATCTAACATGTGTTTCTGTGAATAGTGTTGCTAATGTGTACTATACTCTTACTCACAAAAGTTCCAGCCAACTGTAGGGTAACATTCTGTGTCTTCACACCAGCCTCAGTACAAGTTGCAGCAGGTGTTACACACTGTGAGTGATTGCGACTCTAGAAAACAAACACACTCAATGTAATGATTATACATACACGGTTTAGCAGAACATTTTGCCTATGCTTAATTGTTTGTCTGTCATTCATGACAGTGACCAATCTTAATGCTCTGTGCATGCTGGGTATTTTTTTGCAGCAGACATCATTTTGAAATACTTTTCTAATTTTCCTAGAAAATAGGATTTGACATTTCATGCAAATTGTTTCCTATGGAGACAATTTGCATGAGATGTCAAGTCCTGTTTTCAGGAAAAATAAGAAAAATATCAACAATTTGTTGTCTGCTGAATTCGCCTAGAGTATGGTAAAGGTTAACAAATGTGTGAAATGCACCTGTTCTGTATTCTAAGATGTTTGTTTGATGGGACCAGTCTTAGCTCTTAACTGCCTGTTGCAGATAGGGCAAGAGAGGTCCGAGAAAGACAGCTCTGTTGCTAATGCCTTAGTGCTGGCTTTGCACTGAGCATGTTAACTTTCTGCTTGGCTTTACGGACATGTTTTACTCATATCAGCAGCACCCTTGTTGAAGCCTTACCACTTTGCTAGGCCATTGCAATTTGTTCCTTAGACACTGTTAGTAGGTCGAAGTTCCAGAGGGAGGCTTTGAAAGTTTCCTTGTATCACTTTTTCTGACCAACATGGGTGCATTTGCCCACTTGCAGTTATCTATAGAGTTTCCAGGCAAAAACCTAGGGAGACCAACATTATGGACTTCAATCATGTATTGCATAAACTGGTGATTTCTCGGAATAACAAACTGGTGATTTCTCAGAATAACAGAGCTTAATAAATAAAGACCAATATCTTTGTTTCTTTATTTTGGAGTTTTACAGAGAAAGACAGCTCTGAAGCTGATGCCATAGTGCTGGCTTTGCACTGTGCATGTTAACTTTCTGCTTGGCTATACGGACATGTTTTACTCATATCAGCAGCATCCTTGTTGAGGCCTTACCACTTTGTAGGCCATTGCAATTTTTCCTTAGACACTGTTAGTAGGTCGAAGTTCCTGAGGGAGGCTTTGAAAGTGTCCTTGTATCGCTTATTCTGACCAACATGGGTGCATTTGCCCACTTAAAGTTCTCTATAGAGTTTCCAGGAAAAAAACCTAGGGAGACCAACATTATGGACTTCAATCATGTATTGGCAAAAACTGGTGATTTCTCAGAATAACAGAGCTTAATAAATAAAGACCAAGATCTTTGTTTCATTATTTTGGAGTTTTACAGCCCATTTAGGTCATACCAAGCCAGTCCACACCTTTCCTGGGCAGGCTTAACCCAATCATGGTTGACAGCTTTGCTTTCCTCTTTAACTGCGCGCGAGTGCCTCTGGCCTCAGATTCTATGATGGTTCCAGTGTAAAGGCTTACTGAGAATTAGAGAGATCCAATTCAATGTAATGTTGGTTGCTGCCTGATGCTCTGTCTCTGGTCGGGCCCATCGGAGTCTAACAGTTGGTTTTCTTTTGCTCTAGCATTTCGGTGGTTTCTTGCTGTCAAATCCTAACCATTGTTTCACCTCTGTGGTTGTTTGGTTTTTTGTGTTCAAGGAGATGTTGCACTGATGAGTTAGGAGGCCTTCATGCGGACTGAACAAATTATTTGTCTAAATCGCGACGGAAGTAAGGGCGAGAATTGTGGCAATGTAAAATCAATTTAAGACCCCAGTGGAATTCGTTTCACTGACCGTTCCAAGGCGGTTCTTCTGTCGCTGTTTATTTTTGTTATGATTTGTCTTTGAGTGTTTGTTTTGCTTATATTATTTTGATTTGGATAGCCGATTGGCCATTTTGTGGGAAAGTGACTGTCCGTTTGGCTTTCCGCTATTGATGATTCCATTAGGGTCTGTTGTTTCATGTTTGTATTTCTTTCCCTTTGGTGTCTCTGATGGGAGCTGTGTGTTAATTGTATGGATTCCTGATCATTGCCTTCACTTCTATTTTTTATACATGAGTGGTTTACCAGTACAGTGCACATTCTTTCACCAGAAACTGACAACTGCCCTTCTTGAATCAATGAAAGGGAGAGAATGACCGTAGAAAAGATTCCATACCAAGAACTTAGCTTTATGGTTAAACAAACTACTGTCTGAAATCTATGTTACTATGGGTTCCAGAATATTTATGACAATTTTTTTCATTATCATTTTGATGTGTCACTAGTTAGTCTATGAAAGCCTCTGTTACTGCCAGAAAATACCATATTGATCCTAAGTATTGGGACAGACAGGCCTAAGAAAAAGTTTTAGGAGCAGTCTGATCAGGGTCTACACTGTTTGCCATTCCATCTTCACTTTTTGGACTCCTTGCTGGATTGTGAAACAAATTTATTAATTTTTTGGGGGAATTACAACAAGTTCTAAAGTCATCGGAAATATAAGGATTTTTACGGTATACATAAATAGAGGATCTTACACGAGTGGTCATTTCATATGATATTTATGAAACGAGCCTTCGGCGTGTTTCATAAATATCATATGAAATGACCACGAGTGTAAGATTCTCTTTATCATATGACTACTTTAAACTGGATTTTATCGGTTTTTAATTTGACAATTTTTCTACGAAACATGCATTGTTGACATGGACGTCGTCATGACGTTACTTAATCCCGCCAAAGTGTTATTACACGTGTGGTCATACGATTTTTATTACACAACGTTATCCACTGATTATCAACGACGTCATATGATATATCTCTTTCTTACACTATTCATTATAATAAGGTTTGTATATAATGCTGTTTAAAAAGATGGATCCCAAACATGTTTATATCATATAGAAAAATTATCATATATGGTCATTTTCTATAAGATCTATGCATTTTCGTTTGGATATAACATAGTGTTTCAAATGGGACAGTTACTGTTTTGGACTCTAGCAATAGTGTTATAATGAGAAAATGGTGTTTAAAATGTCAAGAGAAACTGCATCTAAAAATGTTGTCTGTTTGTGCCCTTTCTGCACATCTTTTGAAAAATTTTCAACATAGTTTTGCACACAGGCAAAGAGTGCAGATCCTGATCAGACTGCTCCTAGAGGAATCATACAATCGGCTTAGCTTGACAAACTTACCATTGTTTCTAAAATAATAGAGAACTCTTTTTTATCAGGACTCTGTAGTGTAACCATACTTCCTTCGCCATCTAGAAATGTGACACCTTCACTGTGAAGGGTATATAGCCAGCCTGGCCTGGTAAACTGGGTTGTGTGTGCTGAATAAGAAAGCAGAATCAACCCAACAAAATCATCAAGGCTTTTTTTTAGTTTGGTTTTATGGCTTAATTCACTTATATCAAGTTGATCAGAGGTGGATGAAACCACTTGACCATCAAGTGCAGGACTCGCCATCTCACACCCTTGAACCCTAAGTGGTTTGAGACCTAATCATTACATAGAAACAAATAAGGTGGGTATTGGGTGATAATGATAAAATCCTATCAATTCTTCATAAAAACCAATGTTGTGGGTATTTATTTAGTGAATGTAAACATTCACAGTGCATTTACAGAATACCCCTTTAGTTAAATGTGGAGACACAATGTTGTAAATATTCAATAAATACATTGCTCATGGCACAACACATAATCATTTTATGACGTCAAAAATAAACCATGTTTCTCTCCAATATGATTGGACAATGGAGACATTATGATGTCAACAGCACTTTTCCACTGTTAAAAGGAAAACTGCAAGCAGTTGTTTTCTCCTTTCAATTTTAACCCTATTTTTCAGCACATAATGGATGGAAAAAAACTGTAAATATAAGTCTTTAATGTTCACTGAAGTATGAACAACATTGGGTCATGAGCAAAGTATATTATAATTGAACTCTGGGTTTATTTACTGTGCTTGTGACCCAATGTTATTCATACTTCAATGAATGTTAAAGAAATTACATTCTGACCAAATGTTATTCATACTTCACTGAATGTTAACGAATAACATTCTGATCAAATGTTATTTATACTTCAATGAATGTTAAAAAATTACATTCATGTCTTATATAATACCACAAATTTTAATCATAAAAATAACCGTTTTGGAGATACAAAAGAAAGCACTATGCCACACAGATGTGTTATCAATCAAAATGTAACCGAGCCTTTGTTGGTTATTGATACAATAAGTACCCTTTTCCTATAAGCTTGCTCCTTTATAAAACATGTTCAATCTAATACACCACAACCTCTTTATAACACTATGAATGGGGTCCAAAGTGGAAACTGTGTAAGTTTAACTACCATAATATATCCAACCCAACATGTATAGACTATATAGAAAAACCAAAATGTATAGATTATATAGGAAAATGACCATTTTATGGTCATTTTTCTATATAATCTATACACTTTTGGAATCCATCTTGAAACCATGTTATATCCAAAACCGTGTTATAACAAACAGTGTTATAAGGAGATTGTGGTGTACCTCCTCGAATGTTCTGCTAAGGTCCAAATGGACCCTTTGGACCTTTTCTTGGGTAAATGGATATGGTTACATGAAAATGTTTTGTTACATATTTATGCTTAATAATTTGGACACCTCAACTCCTTACATTACTTGTTCCCGATTTGAATAAAAACAATCTACTACCCCATGCTGTGTAGAAAAGAAATAGCTGGATGACTTGCATACAGTGTGAACCCTGATAAGATGCCACATTCTGCTTCATCTCATCTTGGTCTACACTATTTGCTCAGGTCTGTCTAAATACAGCTTAAGAAATATGGGCTCCGTCAAGTGATTTTGGTACTTATTGCCTATGCGAGCAGCGAAGGCTCAGGCAAGCCTGCGCGGAGCGCAGTCTCGCCAGAACCTTTGCTGCTCGCTCATACAAGCAGTGAATCAAGAGGAACCTTCAGACAGAAAGCCATATCCCTGGCCCCTCTGAATGGCTGGGCATGCGCAGTTACAATTTGTCATGAAGGAATGCTCGAAGACACAAATTCGCTTGGCGGGGCTCATATGGTACTTACTGTCAAAGATGTGGAAACAAGTCAATTTACCTTAAATTACTCTTCCTGAGCAGGCTTATTAGACAAATAGTCTGAACCAGGATGGCACCAAGGGCAAGGATTGTGGCCACATAAAATCAATTTAAGCCCCCAGTAAAAACTTTTTACTCATTACGCAAACACGCCTATACAAATACATTGCCACTTTTATCGCCGAAAAAATGAAGAATTGTGATACTTTTCTTATTTCTGCTCAAAATATAGATTGTAGGCACTCGTTAGAACCGCCTCTTCGAGGCGGTTCTAACCAGTACCCACAATCTATATTTTACAGCAGAAATAAGAAAAATAAGGTATACCCCCTGAAACCCCAGTTTTACTATATAAAAGAGGGTTCAAGGGGGTCAAAATTATATAGGCGTGTTTTCGTGATGTGACCGTTCCAAGGCAGTTCTACTGTTGTGGTTTATTATTGTTATAGCTCGTCTTTGCATGTATGTACATGTATTGCTAATAGCTTTCTATTTTGGATAGTAATTTGGCCATTTTGTGGGAAAATAACTGTCATTTTGGCTTTCTGCTTGTAAAATTTTTCATTATGGTGAAGTTGTTTTATGTTTGTACAGTCAAACCTGTCATAGTGGCCACCTCTATTAAGCAAGCAACCTGTCTTAAGCAAGCAAGCATTTAGTTCCCGAAAAAGGCAAATGCATTAATATTCACCTGTATTAAGCAAGCAACTGTCTTAAGCAAGCACATTTTAATCATCCCTCAGATGCTTGCTTAACACAGGTTGGACTGTATTTCTTTCACTTTGGTGTCTTGGATGGGAGGTGTGAGGTAATTGTATCGATTCCTGATAATTGCCTCCACTTCTATTTTATACACAAGCAGTTAACAAGTACAGTACATATCCTTTCGTCAGAAACTGAGAACTGCCCCTTCTTGAAGGGAGAGACTGACTCTAGAAAATATTTAACCATCAATCTCCACCAAACAATGTTGCCAGATCTATATTTTCATTGAACCTTCTCTTTAAAAGAAGAGCTTTATTCTGACAATACAGGGAGCAAAATTCAATTTTACTACATGTATTTAAATCTGCATTTACAGTAGAACTTCGATGGCTCGAACACCGATGGCTTGTTTACCATGACTGAGTCAAACCCGTTCTTGAACCCCTAGGGAAGTCCTCTATATAAGAAATGGTGCGAGATAATTTAGGAGCCTTTCGTCTTTTATCTTGCAAATGTATGCTGTGTGTACTCATTAGAATCGCCTCGATGAGGCGATTCTAATGAGTACACACAGCATACATTTTCATTACAGGACACCGAAAATATATCAAAAAGTACCTCGTTATGCCTCCTGGCAGTAAGCCTCTGTGGCTCGAACTACCCCTGTCTCGAACAGATTTTGGAGGTCCCAAAGGTGTTCGAGCCATTGAAGTTCGACTGTATTAGTAAAAGCTGCATTTTTAGGTATAACAGAATGGTTCTTGATCCTAAACTGTTAGGTTTGACAGATGTAGAAAATACTTCAAAATCAGAATGATCTGTCTTAAGTCCATTTTGTACTAACAAATTCCATTTTGAAATTTGAAATAGTCAGGTTGTGTTATTTTTTGAAATTCATTTAGGAAAATGGCTGACATTTTTACCAACATCCCCTTTAGGGGCTTTCCATATAAAATGTGTAAGAAACATCCTCAAGTACCTAGTAATCTACCCTGGCAGTAACAAAACTAAACGTAAGAACTGAAATGATCCTAAGTATTGGGATAGATAGGCCTAAGCAAACAGTGCAGTCACAGATCAGACTGCTCCTGAAGGAGTCTACACTGTTTGCCATTCTATCTGCACCTTTTGGACTCCTTGCTGGACCATGAAAGAAAATTTCTATAAATTTTAGGAGCATTACAGCTAGTCCTCAAGGTGTTCAAACTTTTAGAATTTTTACTGTACCTGTCATCCATATATTACTCTCCACTCTGTAGTAACCACTCCAAGGACTATCTGCTGTCATCAGACTGTCTCTAGTGAAGGGTAGTGGGGTCTCATAGTAACTTGCTATAAGGTTCCAGGCTATTGTGCTGTAGTTAAAGCAAAGGCAACATACAAGTATGTATAAGAGATAAGAAGAATGAATTCACCCTCAATGGAACTTAGTGCAAAATAAAATGGTTTGCCAAACTCTTCATTAGGGGATACTTGTATAGGAAAGGAATGGATACTGTTACAGGACGTGAGGGAATACTACATGTATTACACAATACAAAAAAGGAGGGGATACTCTTGAATTCAAGGAAGGGATACTCTTACAGGAAAAAAGAGGATACTCAGCCTTGATAGCACAGTGGTTAGCCTGTTCGACTTATGATCGAGAGGTTGTGCGTTCGAATCCGGCCACCGGTATCGAGGTGTGTCCTTGGGCAAGACACATAATGACACTGCCCCACTCCACCCAGGTGTAAATGGGTAGCAGTGGTGTAAAAGCCATTGCCTCTCTCGCGCGTGCGCGTGAAAACACCCGGAATGAGTGTTCGAGAGCGATTCAATAAGGTAGAAGCTTTCATTGCAATCGAACTAAAATAAACTAGAATCGCGCAGTCGATGGCACGCCATCGCATATCCCCACGCTTTTTTAAATATACGCCACTATATAAGTTCTCAATTGCAACTCCCACCCAATCTTAAGATCAAAATTCCGAAAGTGTCATGCACTCCTCAGACCAAAGACCCATCAGTTCCCAAAGTTTCATGTTTCTATCTGAAACGGCGTAGGAGGAGTTATCCGGTAATCGTTAAAATGGGGGTTATGGGGGTGAAAATCCAAGTTTTTGACCTCTGGTGAACTCAAACCTGACCCTAGGGGTCAAATTTTGATTGTTATGTGTTCTACTCATTATGCCGTTCGATTTGATATGTCACACGACCAGGTTCTGAAAACTTTGATTTTTTACCCCAGGGGCACCCCACCCCCTGGCCTGGCCCCTAGGGGTAGGATCAAAATTCCAAAAGTGTCATGCACTCCTCAGACCAAAGACCTATCAGTTCCCAAAGTTTCATGTTTCTATCTGAAACGGTGTAGGAGGAGTTATCCGGTAATCGTTAAAAAGGGGGTTATGGGGGTGAAAATCCAAGTTTTTGACCTCTGGTGACCTCAAACCTGACCCTCGGGGTCAAATTTTGATTGTTATGTATTCTACTCATTATGCTGTTCGATTTGATATGTCACACGACCAGGTTCTGAAAACTTTGAATTATTACCCCAGGGGCACCCCACCCCCTGGCCTGGCCCCTAGGGGTAGGATCAAAATTCCGAAAGTGTCATGCACTCCTCAGACCAAAGACCTATCAGTTCCCAAAGTTTTAAGTTTCTAGCTGTAAAAATGTGAGAGGAGTTGTCCGGTAAGACGGACGGACGGACGTACGGACGTACGGACGACGGAGACAATTACAATATCCCCACTTTTTTTCTTCGAAAAGCGTGGGGATAATTACGTGTAGTATAAACTTAAAGGGGATACTCATACAGGAAAGTAGTAGATACAGTACTGTTAAGGAAAGGAGGGGATACTGTTAAAGGAAAGGAGGGTGTAGTCTTTGAGTAAAGGAAGGATACTTTTGCAAGAAGGAAGGTGGTATTTTTAAAGGAAAAAGGGGATACTATTACAGGAAAGAGGGGATACTCTCAAAGGAAAGGAGGTAATACTCATAAATGAAAGGAGGGGATACTCTCAAAGGAATGGAGGTAGTCTTAATGGAAGTAAAGGGATACTAGTACAGGAAAGGGGAATACTTTTTAAGGAGATGATAATTTTAAAGGAAAGGAGGGGATACTGTCAAAGGAATGGAGTTAATCAGGGATATTAGTACAGGAAAAGGGGATAATTTTTAAGGAAAGGAGAGGATGATTTTTAAGGAAAGAGGGGGTGACTCTTAAAAGAAAAGGAGAGATAGTCTTACAGGAAAGGGAGTGAATCCTTTCCTTCATGAGAAGCCTTCAGAGATCAGGTAAGTCATTTGAGCCAGCTCATGAGAAACTGGCACTTGGGCCCAGTTGTTCAAAGCATCATTAGCTTAACGAGCTTGTTAGTGTTCATATTGTTAACTGTTCTAGCATGTACAAGATCTAAAATTTTGGTATTTTTACTGAAAAAATGTGAGCAGCTTTTGCATTTGCAAAAGCTGCTCACATTTTTTTCTGCAAAAATATTAGCATATTTGCCACATTTAATGATCAAAGATTAAATGATACGTTAACTAACGACGTCATTAGTTTTGAACAACTGGCCCCAGAAAATGTCCCGCTGAGACAGTACATGCATTTTATAGGGCAAGATGCACCACTTCTTGCATGGCCATTAACCCTTTTAGTACCAAATGAAATCTTCCTCCTTATATATAGCAGGAGTTCATTTCAAAATTTAGGGGTGTCAGGCTGTGTTTTCTTCAAAATTTATTTGGAAAATGGCTTAACTTTTCGCAAACAGTGTAGGCCCTGATCCGACGTCATGTTCTGCGGCGTCTGATCTGGGCCTGCACTGTTAGCCCTGGTATCCATTTTGGGGGTTACAGTACTTAATGGGTTAACAAGTTTGTTGAGTGAATGATGTTTTGAACAAAACAGGAAATGCAGTAAGTGAAATATGATGTGCATGTATTTATGTCCAAAACCCTTACTATGTAACGTTACAACAGCCAATCATCAAGTTAACAAGTCTGTGTAATGGACAATTAACCCTACTTCATATAGAGAAAACTGTGGTTTACATGGGTATATGGTTTTTTTTTTTTATTATTTCTGCTCCAAGACATACATTGTTTGTTTGTTTGAATAGGGCTTTAACATCCCCGTCAACACTATTTAGGTCATTTTGGAGACGTTGCTTCCAATATTGTGGGACTTTTACCCAACAATGAGATGAAATGACATCTCAAGCTCAGCTGCCCAATGAAACCAGAAGGCTTATATGCATTGGACGATCTGACTCACATCCCTCTGCCTGGGCAGGCTTAGTCCTTCTACGTGGTTTACCAGTACTTGTGTCTGGTCAGATTCAGCTCTGCATGGAAGCATCATGCTACCCAATCTATTTCTCCAAGCCCGATGAAGACATACATTGTGTGTATCAGTGTGGCAGTTCTAATAAGCATCCACAACTCATTTAGGACATAAATGAGAAAAATATATCAAAGAGTCATCAGAAAAACAAGAGGACCATGATGGTCCTGTATTGCTCACCTGAGTCTATTCATCACCTTGTTTTTGATGCCACATGACCCATATTCAAACATATTCAAGATTTTATAAAGGCAAATATTCTTGGCAAGTTTCACAAAGCTTGAACCAAAAATGAAGTCTCAAGTATGATTTGACCAATTTTGTTTGTTTGAGGTTTACGTTGCTTCCAATTTTGTGGGACTTTTACCCGACATTGAGATGAAAGGTCTGCCCCTTCATGTCTGACAGCATTTATATTTCTGCAGCCTGAAGGTTGATTTCAATCATTTCAAATCTGTAGCATGCTTATGGTTGGGAAATTATGAAATAAAAGTTCGTCGAGTGATGACAATGTTTTTTCTAAAAATAGCCAAAAGAACTTTGACCATGATCCAAACACCCTGGAAGTCTGAATTGCTTGAGATACTGTATTATCATAGAGAATATTTGTTTAAAGTTATAATAACCCCTAAAAGGCGGGAAAACCCTGAAGGGGTAGCCTGGCAAACAACATAGGCCCAGATCAGATGTTGCAGAATGTGTCATCTGATCAGGGCCTGCACTGTTTGCTAACAGCATTTTCTGTCAAATAAAATACCCCTCCTGACCAAGGTATTACAAAAAAAGGGACAATTCTGAGCAAGTTTGATGATGATTGGACTAAAACTGTGGCCTCTATAGTGTTAACAAGGTTTTTCTATGATTTAACCTACTGACCTACTTTTTGAACCCACATGACCCATATTCGAATTTGACCTAGATATTGTCAAGAGGATCATTCTGAGCAAGTTTGATGATAATTAGACTAAAATTGCAGTCTCTAGAGTGTAAACAAGGTTTTTCTATGATTTGACCTACTTTTGACCCCACATGACCCATATTCGAATTTGACCTAGATATTGTAGAGATGACCATTCTGAGCAAGTTTGATGATGACTTGACCAAAACTGTGGCCTCTAGAGTGTTAACAAGGTTTTTATATGATTTGACCTACTGACCTACTTTTTGACCCGACATGACACATATTCAAGCTGGACTGAGATATTGTCAGGATGATCATTTTGAGCAAGTTTGAGGTTGACTGGACCATAGGGGCTTGAATCATAAAAAAAAAAAAAATTTTTGGGGTACTATATTAGAGACAAGGGGGGGAAACTTCGGCTCAATTTTTTTAGGGGTTACCTCATTTTACCCAGTGTATCTTTTTCGCAAATGCAGTTTGTCACCTGCTCATTATGAATTATACAAGTTAAATATGACCACTTTGCAACAATAATCCGCTTCTGTCTGTCACTTGCAGGAAACATGCTTCTCTTGCATGGATTACCTCAGCAACTCAAAATTCGGCATAACCGTGTGCCAAAAATTTTCAGGTTTTCATCAATCACGAACTAGTGTTACGGAGGGAACTTTTTTCGCTTTCACCCGTTGTCTTTCATTTAACTTTAGCTCTCTCGGCCAATTTGAATCCAAAAAGGTGTATTCGCAGCTCTAAATTTTGATATTTCGTCATTTGCTTTGCTTTCCGCTGTGTTCTGTCAAAGATCTGAACAGAAACCAGGGCGCTTGCAATCATTGTCGTGTTTAAAAAGCAGGACGTGCTGTTTAAAAAGCGGGACGTGCAGATATAATCTGGAACTTTGCAAACTACGTCCGGCAGTATAGTAGCTAGGGTTACTGTTAAAATGTGTGTGATAGCCTTGATTTCTCCTTTGATATTTTTTTTTTCAATGTAACATATTCTGCTAGGACTACGTATACATGTATACGCAGATAAGATAACTGTATGGTGTTTCTATGTATAATGGGCTGTGCTCTGGGAATATTTATTGTATCGCTTTGCGGTCAACTTCCAATTCAGCCGCTACAAGTTTTTTGACACATGCGTAGAAAAGGACATAAAAATGTTTACTGAAAAGTAGAAGACGGCCTTAGACCTGATAAAAACCAGGCACAACTGTCTTGTTTATGTCCAGGCTGGGACGGGCACAACCCACGTTATCGAGGAGATTGCTAGAGTGCTCCGCATTGAAGGGAAATGTTTGTCAGTTTCTTGCACAACGGGTATTGTATAATATCTATGTGTGTTTTGTGTTTTTGGCTGAGTGCTAAAGAACGTGTGCACATGACGTCGTCATCTTGTGTTTAAACGCTCGTACCCAGTACACGGCAATGGTTAGCTAAGCAAAAAAATTTGCAGCAGTGTTAAACCAAATGGTTCAGAATATAAGTTAAGAGAGATACCGTACGGCTAGAAATAACTTGAAATTGTTTTACAAATTTGGATTCATAGTGGTCGGAATGACTGACGACTTTAAACGTCTGTTCTAATGCTGATACCTAAATAACAATGGCTGTTTTGGTGCTAGTAGGGCTGTAGGATTTTTCCTTCTGTTTTTCTTTCTTTGTGAGGAAAAAGTGGGCAAAGAATGTAATTATAAAAAAAAATAAACTTATTGTTTCTGCTTTTCATGAAAGTATGAACGACAGCAAGTCGCTAGCAAAGTTTACATGAACCCCTTCGGGGTTCATTTACTTTGCAGGCAACCCACTGCGTTCAAACTATCATGAACAGCAGAAAAATAAATTTCATGGTTTAAGTGTTTGTTTTCTTTGCCTCATACTTCTGCCTCACTCTATGGTTTATTAGCTATCTCAATACGTCAATCATTGTAAAACACCCACATTGAGCTGGCGGTAAATACTTTTTCAAAACCGTCTTCTGTAGCATGTTTTGTTATCCATGCGATTAGGGGAGCAGCTTCTCAGTTTCTCCTTAAATGTACATTTTTAACAGTCAAAATGACATGTCCTTATCAACTTTTATTGAAATGGACATTCAATTTGTCATCAAACTGCTGTCAAGTGTCAAGGAAAGCAGGTCATGAAATGTAAATGCACGGGTTTTTTATTTCATGTGTAGCACTTTACATATGGATGCTTTAGACACAAACTTTGGCTGGTCACTGGAAAAATGATTACGATTTTCTTCAGGAGGTATGAATATTAAATGACTAACATTTTTGTTGTGTTACTATTGAGAATGTGCTTTATCGCTTATTAATTTCTGTATATTTGTGCAGTCTTTGCAAAAAGTTTATCCATTCACAACGCATTTTTTTAAGTTTTCGGCCCCGCCCATTGGGGCTTAAAGAAATAGGCTGCGTGACGCTTCCAGAGCTGAAACCGACCGCACGCGAGTTCTGGTAACCCCTCAGAGAATATATGCCTGCCCAGGCAAACCGGTGCGAGTCAGACCATTCATGCTTATAAACCCGTTTGGTCTCGTTGGGCGGCAGGGCTTGTGATGTCAGTTCATCTCAATGTCGGGTAAAAGTCCCACAAAATGGAAGCAACGTCTCCAAAATGACCTGTTGATGAGCAATTTAAACATTAAATCAAACAAATTAATTCTTTAAAGTTTTTGAGTGAGAAAAATAATTAATATTGCGGTTGTGACTTTGGGCTCGTTTTCAGTGAATTAAAGTCGCATGCTCGACAAAACCCCACATGATACTTAACTGAACTGAAAACTTGTTTGAGAATTCCTTGTTTCGGCCTCAACCCCATCTTACATTCTATTATTCAGTTCTTATCTAAACGGCCCCCGCCCATCGGGCTTGAAGAAATAGATGGGTAAAATGAGGTAACCCCCCAAAAAATTGGGCCGAAGTTTCCCCCCTTGTCTCTAATATAGTACCAAAAAAAAAAAAAAAAAAAAAAATTTTTTTTTCATTTTTTTTTTTTTTTTTTTTATATGATTCAAGCCCCTATGACTGGACCAAAACTGTGGCCTCTAGAGTGTTAACAAGGTTTTTCTATGATTTGACCTACTGACCTATTTTTTTGGCCATCATGACCCATAGTCGAACTTGACCGAGATATTGTCAGGATGATCATTCTGAGCAAGTTTGAGGATGATTGGACCAAAACTTAGGCCTCTAGAGTGCTAACAAGGTTTTTCTGTGGTTTGACCTACTGACCTACTTTTTGACCCGAAATGACCCATATTCAAACTTGACCGAGATATTGTCAGGATGAACATTCTGACCAAGTTTGAGGAAGCTGGGACCAAAACTGTGGCCTCCAGAGTGTTAACAAGGTTTTTCTATGATTTGACCTCCTGACCTATTTTTTAACCCTACATGACCCATATTCGAACTTGAACAAGATATTGTCAGGAGGATCATTCTGAGCAAGTTTAAGGATGATTGGACCAATACTGTGGCCTCTAGAGTGCTAACAAGGGTTTTCTGTGGTTTGACCTACTGACCTACTTTTTGACCCGACATGACCTATATTTGAACTTGACCAAGATATTACCAAGATGATCATCCTGAGCAAGTTTGAGGATGATTGGACCAAAATTGTGGCCTCTAGAGTGTTAACAAGGTTTTCCTTTGATTTGACCTGGTGACCTACTTTCTGACCCGACATGACCCATATTCAAACTTTACCGACATATTGTCATGATGATCATTCTTACAGAGTTTGATGATGGTTGGCTCAAAACTGTGGCCTCTAGAGTGTTAACAAGAAAAGTTTAGGCACGCACAACGAACGACGCACGACGACGCCGGACATCTCACAGTCACAAAAGCTCACCATGACCTTTGGTCAGGTGAGCTAATAACTATTTTTGAAAATGAAAGAATTCATTATAGTCAAACAGATATGTTATCATAATGTTAAAATTTAACATTCGTAATATGCTCAGTCAATACACCCAAGCTTGAACAACTGTCATTTTCTTGTCCAAACTTGTATTTTTTGTGTTTTCTTTGACCTTTCTTTTTCTATTTTGGCTTTTTAAAATAAAAAGGGAATTCAAAAATATTTCATTTCTATAATGCAATTTTTTTTATCAGAGGTAAGACAAAATTAGAGCCCTCCCCTCCCCCCAACTCCCATTTCAATATGAAAACACGCTATACAAATGCATTGTACACTTTACCGCCAAAAAAACAAAACTTTTAAGATGAAAAATTATGATATTTTTCTTATTTCTGCTCAAAATATAGATTGTGGGTACTCAATAGAACTGCCTCATTGAGGCAGTTCTAGCAAGTACCTACAATCTATATTTTACCTACAATCTATATTTTCGAGCAGAAATAAGAAAAATAAGGTATACCCCTGTAAACCCTAGTTTTACTATATATAAGTGGGGTTCAAGGGGGGGGGGGGCAAAATTATATAGGCATGTTTTTGTGATGGCAACATACTCTGAGGAAAAAAACACCTGGGCCCAGTTGTCCAAAGCATTGTTAGCTTAACAAACTTGTAAGAGGCTTAAATGTCCAGCAAGCATATCTAAAACAAAATAATATTTTTGCTGAAAAAAATAAAAGTAGCTTTGCTACTCAAATTTTTCAGCAAAAAATAACATATTTACCATATTAGATTGTGAAATTTTAATGATATGTTAATTTACAACATTGTTAGTTTTCAACAACTGGACCCCAATCATCTGTAAGAGACTGACTTGTCACTCCAAGCAGTGAGTAGTACAGAGACTAAGACTGCATTTTACGTACCTTGTCATGAAGCCATTGACATAATTCTGATTCAACATCTGAAATGAAAGGAAATTTATATGATTGGCCGTTGCACAACTCACCATAAGTTAATAATGAATCTGAGTTATATTGTCTTGTAAGCATGACTATCGCTAACCAATTAAGCTAAACTGCCAAATAATGCTTGTTTGAAGTCTGGAAAAGTTACCTATAGACACACTATTCCTATGGCTGTGGTCAAAGACAGTTGTCCATAAAAATAGAAGTGAAGGCAATGATCAGGAATCGATACAATTAACTCACAGTTCCCAGGGTTGATACCAAAGGGAAAGAAACACAAACATGAAATAACTAGATCCTAATGGAAACATCAATAGTGGAAAGCCAAAAGGACAATTACTTTCCCACAAAATGATCAGCTGGTTATCCAAAACAAAATTATATAAGCAAAACACACACTAAAGTCTGGACTAGGCTCTTGTGCTGGGTTTGTGCTAAAATGGATATAGGGTTATCTCATGGATATTTAAACATTTTAATTGGTAAATCCATACGCTTAGGCTCCTTTTGGGTTTTTTTGTTTTCACCCAATTCAAAATTATTTCACTATTTCGAGCTGAACATCAATCAGAGGTGGGCAAAAACCAGAGTACCAGGAAAAATACCATACGAACGTCAGCTGAAGGACTGGGAATCCCACAAATATGCGACCCAAGCAAGACTTACAATTATATGGTGAGACCTAATGATTGAAAGACAGTTCTCTAAACCACAAGGCCACAACTGCCCTTCTTGATTGTGAATGACCATATTTCATGAAAAACCAGTGCTTCAGCTGAAGTGCACAACCCGCCGGATGCTTTTTGCTTTATGAGTGTTACCATATATGGGTATGGCGGCCATGTTGGTCATGTGACCTGGACCTAAAATGGTTCCCCCAATAAATGCGCCTTATCGTAAGGAGCAAAAATATATCTTATACTTTAGTACTGTATTCTGAATCGTTTGCAGGATAAAATGCATTCTCACTTTTCCAATACAAAAGCATATGTCAAAGTTTGACCTAGGCACAAAGAAGGTCAAGGTCAACCCAGGGTCACTATTTTAGCAATTTATGATGGGCCTACGTCCCAGATGCTATTTATCAAGTTTCGTGTAAATCTGCCCAGTGGTTCTGGAGAAGACTATTTTTGAAGGGTTTTTACCATATATGGCTTGGCGGCCATTTTGGTCACGTGACCTGGACCCCATGAGCAAATTTTTGTTTCTCCCATCCCATAGAGGCTCCATATGAAATTTGACTTCAATCGGCCCAACGGTTTCCGAGGAGAAGCAGTTCGAAAATTTTCACATTTTTCGCCTCGGCGAGGCTATACTAAATGGAATGTAATATTTCACGAGTTCATTGGTTAGATCTCATTGATATCTATCAGTATGCCAAAAGTTTTTTAAATATTCCAAGCGGTTAAGTCACTATCACCAATTTTCACAAACGGGTTACGGACGGACAGACAGACAGACCATATATGGCTTGGCGGCCATTTTGGTCATGTGACCTGGACCCCATGAGCAAATTTGGGTTTCCCCCATCCCATAGAGGCTCCATATGAAATTTGACTTCAATCGGCCCAACGGATTCCGAGGAGAAGCAGTTTGAAAATTTTCACATTTTTCGCCTCGGCGAGGCTATACTAAATGGAATGTAATATTTCGTGCAAGTTCATTGGTTAGATCTCACTGATATCTATCAGTATGCCAAAAATTGTTTAAATATTCCAAGCGGTTAAGTCACTATCACCAATTTTCACAAACGGGTTACGGACGGACAGACAGACTGACAGAATGATAGAATGACACGGTGATTTTAGGACACTCTTAGAAATCAACCGACTTCAGTTGGTCGCTTTTTCTGCGGGTCGTGCAATTTCCATGAATGATTGTTGCCAAACTGACAGGAATGTGGTCCTAACCACTAGTCAGATGTACATCCAACTGAACCACCGAGGCCAGCACCACTGATGCCAGTTTAACCAATTTTGTACCAGAAACCCCAAAATAGGTAAATTGCAAACAGTGCTGGCCAAAATAAGATGCCACAGAATGCAGCGTCTGATCACAGCCTACAAGGTTTGCAAAACATTCAGCCATTTTCCAAATAAATTTGGAAGAAAACACAACCTTACAGCATTAGATTTTGAAATGGACTTGTGCTGTATGTGAGGTTGAAGGTTCCATTTAGTATAATGTGGGTTGATCGATCATAGAAAACTATGTAAGTTTCATAATTAATCCATATCCTGCTGAATAAATTAATTGAGCCACACCCATTTATGACTATCTACCAATCAAATTACTTGATATAATATACAGGCCTCATACTGACCAAGCTTTTCCATGCCCGAAAGGCCCGATTTTGAAGACTTAACCCTCATCCTGCAGAATATGACAACCATTACCTTTGCAGATAGTGTAGATCCAGATCAGATGGCTTCTAAATCGGAAACTACACTGTTTGTAATGCAGTTTGTGAATTGAACAAATACATTATATCAAGTAATTTAAATGGTAAATAGTC
Organism: Lucinisca nassula; assembly: GCA_963580285.1. Taxonomy (NCBI): domain Eukaryota; kingdom Metazoa; phylum Mollusca; class Bivalvia; order Lucinida; family Lucinidae; genus Lucinisca; species Lucinisca nassula. The sequence continues at coordinate 64,679,135 of OY757010.1, forward strand.
AGAACTGGATGTAGCAAAATGATTGTGTTCAGCAGGATAAGTGTTAAATAGTCCTTTTAAACAGATTCAGAATATAGGAGGAAAAATCAAAATCTAAAAAGCCTGAAATCAAGAAGAAAAAAAAGCTCTAAAAGCCTGAAATCCTGTGTATGCCTGAAAAGTATGAGGCCTGAATATATTGATTCAATTCATAAACTGCATGAGAAACAGTGTAGATCCTGATCAGAAGCCATCTGATCTAGATCTACACTGTTTGCAAAGGTAGAGTTTGTTATTGTCAGCAGAATACGGGTTAAATCAATTAATTGGCAATCCTCTAACACCTACCCTAGCCCAGTGGCTAGCTCCGTTGTTGTCATTAAAGAGACTGTAATCTTCTGATGACCATAGTGGTTTTCCACTCTTGAGTGCCACCAGATTACCTCTGGTACCAGGATAGTGTACACTGCAATGGAAGATAGCCTTCATAATCACTAGGATAAGATACCTATGCAATCTTATGTTTCATGCATATCAGAAAATGACAAAGGCCAGCCTTGGATGACTGGGTCAGATGCATATCTAATTGGTGATCAGTGGGTCACAGGTTCCAATGCCACTGGGTCAGCAACTTTCTTGTAAAGATTGATCATCATCATCATCATCATCATCATCATCATCATCATCATCCTCTTCACCAGATTTTTATCAACATGCAGGTACAGGGGCAACATCCACATAAGTGGACCTCTTCCAGACAGCCAGCTTGCTGCACACATGGTTGATCTCACACCAGATCTCCAGGTGTGTCTATTTCGAGGGTCTACAGACAAGAGCTTTCACTCTCTGCAATCTCTCTCTTGTCAGCTGCTTTCAGGTCATCTTGGGCCTCCCAGACCCACGCTTTCCTTCAACCTGTATGCCACAGGTTGTCTTGAATGCAACACTGAAGCATTCCACCTGTCTATACCAGCAGAGCTTTCTTTAACTAACTCATCATGAAAGATTATTCAAATCTTACTGTGGTCATTCTCTCCCTTATACTGATTCAAGAAGGGCAGTTTAAGTTTGTGGCCAAAGAATGAGGACTGTACTGGTTAACCATTTATGAACAAGCCTGCCCAGGAAAAGTGTGGTTAGGTAAACTGACAAATTTGGCAAGACCTAAATAATGTTGACTGGACCATTATTCTCAAAACCAAACCAAAGCTTCTTTCAATTACCAAGATTTTTTGAGTAATGAATCATAGTTTGAAGGTCAGTTGTAAAGTAGATCAAATCGAGAGCATGTTGTGTGAGTTATTTGTCTATTTACAACTGACCAACAAACTCTGATTTATCACTGAAAAAATCACACACAAGAGCTGATCTATTTTGATTCTGACACTAAAAAATCAGCGTTTCTTTCAAATTCTCCAAAACATTCCGCCATTGTTAGAAGAAAACATGCTTACATTATTGACTGTATAACACACATTTTTGCCACCACCCATTGGGGCTTGAAGAAATAGATGGCTGCATGATGCTTCCATGCAGAGCTGAAACCCACTGCACACAAGTACTGGTAAATCGCTTAGAGTATCTAAGCCTGCCCAGGCAAAGCGGTGTGAGTCGGCCCATCCATGCTTCTAAACCCTATTGGTTTCATTTGGCGACAGGGCTTGAGATGTCATTTCATCTCAATGTCGGGTAAAAGTCCCACAAAATTGGAAGCAACATCTCCAAAATGACCTATACAGTGTTGACGTGGACATTTAACCTCAAATCAAACAGAACAAATAACACACATTTATGTCCTTGTGTAATGTTCTGAAGCGAAAAAATATTGCTTCACTGTCTTTGGTTAAGGATCTACGAGTGACGTCATAAAATAGCAGATAAATTACAGTTCCATTCCATTGCCTTTGTAGGAGCGCTGTGTTAGTATAACCTTTCTCATTCAGGAAGAGAAAAAAAAGGAAAAAGAAACATGTTCATGTGTACAGGACACAGATTTTAGCACCGCCATAAAGGCTTTGGCAAAATGGTACTTAATACCATTGCAACTCAGGGCCTGACAAATCCATTGCCCAACAGCGCAGGACAAGTCCAAATTTTAGCTGGACAAATGATTTTTAGCTCACCTGAGCCGAAGGCTCATTGGTGAGCTGATAGTATGGCCAGGCAAAAATTCTGTGTGTGTGTGTGTTCACATTTTCAAACGTCTTCTCCTCCGGAACCGCTGGGCCGATTGTAGTCAAATTTCATGTGGAGGCTCCATGGGGTGGGGGAACGAAAGTTTGCATTTTTGGTCTAGGTCACATGACCAAGATGGCCGCCATGCCCATATATGGTAAAAACCCTTCGAAAATCTTCTCCTCCGGAACCACTGGGCCGATTTGCATGAAACTTGGCATGTAGCACCTGGGACATGGGCCCATCATAAATTGCATAAATGGTGTCCCTGGGATGACCTTGACCTATTTTACGCCAAGGTTAAATTTGGTAACATGGGCATTTGTATGGGAAAAAGTAGAAATGTCTGATATCTTGCAAACTGTTACAAATAATGCCACTAAACCATATATATTCTTATTCCTTATGATGAGGCGCATTAAGTGACATGGATTTTGGGACCCTGGGGCCCCCCGTGGGGGCATGCCCCACCCCCTTCTTTGCACAAAATGCTTAATATCTCGGAAACGGTTAAGATCCCCACCCATAAACCATATATATTCTTGTTCCTTATGATAAGGCGCATTCAGTGACACAGACCTTTGGACATCAGGGTATCGGAGGGTCCCCGGGGTGGCATGCCCCACCCTCTTTATTGCAAAAAATGCAAATTTCATGTGGAGGCTCCATGGGGTGGAGGAACGAAAGTTTGCATTTTTGGTCTAGGTCACATGACCAAGATGGCCGCCATGCCCATATATGGTAAAAACCCTTCGAAAATCTTCTCCTCCGGAACCACTGGGCCGATTTGCATGAAACTTGGCATGTAGCACCTGGGACATGGGCCCATCATAAATTGCATAAATGGTGTCCCTGGGATGACCTTGACCTATTTTACGCCAAGGTTAAATTTGGTAACATGGGCATTTGTATGGGAAAAAGTAGAAATGTCTGATATCTTGCAAACTGTTACAAATAATGCCACTAAACCATATATATTCTTATTCCTTATGATGAGGCGCATTAAGTGACATGGATTTTGGGACCCTGGGGCCCCCCCGGGGGGGCATGCCCCACCCCCTTCTTTGCACAAAATGCTTAATATCTCGGAAACGGTTAAGATCCCCACCCATAAACCATATATATTCTTGTTCCTTATGATAAGGCGCATTCAGTGACACAGACCTTTGGACATCAGGGTATCGGAGGGTCCCCGGGGTGGCATGCCCCACCCCCTTTATTGCAAAAAATGCTTAATATCTTGGAAACGGTTAAGATCCCCACCCATAAACCATATATATTATAGTTCCTTATGATAAAGCGCATTCAGTGACATGGACCTGTGGAACCCCGGGGGAGGAGGGGCATGACCCCCCCCCCCCCCCCCCCCCCCCGTTGAAGAAGTCTAAACCTCTTCAAAAGTTTCTTCTTCAGAACCACCCACCAAAACATGCATTGACTTCTATCAACCTTTACATTCAGGTGTACTGGGGTTTACAGTAAGCAACTTTTTAAAAGAAATAAAATTACCCCTTTAACAATTACATGTATTTCATCGATTTGGTTAAATATTAATAGCTTATTCTACAGTGTTTTGTAAAATACAGAATTTTATTGTACGAGTCTTCGACCTGCCGCCACCCCCTTTAGAATTGGAAGTAACACCTCAAGTAACCCTCCCCCTTTTTTGGTTTTTTTCAAAAAGTGACCAATTTCTTGAAAACTGTTCAGATCCCCACCCATAAACAATATATATTCTTATTGCTTATGATAAGGGGCTTTAAGTGACTTGCATCTTGAGACCCTGGGGGCATGCCCCACCCCTGCATTACATAAAATGCATCAAATATCAGAAACTGTTCAGATCATATATTTTCTTGTGATAAGTGGCATTTAGTTACATAGATCTTTGGACACCGTAGGTTAAATTGAGGGCCTCACCCCCTTTAGAAATGGTTAAGCATTCCACCCATTAACCATATATTTTCTCCTGACCTTTTAGCTCATCTAAGGCTTTATCTTGGCTAAATATAACTGAAAATTCAAACTCAAAATTTTCCAACTGATCTTCAAGAGTCAGGAATGTGATTAAGGACCACTTGGTCATACAGCCAAATGCTAAAAATAATCAATGCTTGCTGTCAGGTGAGCGTCTTCAGGACCATTCGTCCTATGGTTTATTTTATGACCAAGAAAAATTATACAGAAGGTTATAGATAGGAAATTTTGTAATTCTAAAATTCCAAGCCATTTTAAAGATGGTGTGAACTGCTGGGCAAGTGGTGAAACAAGTGTAATTATGTCAGGCACTGGGCCGTCAAAACAACACCTGCAGAAGGATAGCATAGCTGCCAGTTTGAGTATTTTGTCTGATACTATATAACCCATTTTTAAGCTGAACAGAATCTTCTAACAATACATATTAGAAGTCCATTTCAAAATTTAGGGGTGTCAGGTTGAGTTATTTATAGAATTTATAAAGAAAATGGCTGAACTTATTTTAGCAAACAGTGAAGACCCTGATCAGATGCCGCATGTTTGTACAACAGTATTTACCACATGTATTGTGGCTTACAGGCCTGAGCAAACAGTGTAAACCCTGATGAGATGCCACAGAATGTGGCATCTCATCAGGGTTTACACAGTTTGCCACTCATCCAGCTATTCTTGGTAGTAAATTGTACTTGTTATCCCCACGCTTTTCGAAGAAAAAGTGGGGATATTGTAATTGTCTCCGTCGTCCGTACGTCCGTACGTCCGTCCGTCCGTCTTACCGGACAACTCCTCCCACACTTTTAAGCTAGAAACTTAAAACTTTGGGAACTGATAGGTCTTTGGTCTGAGGAGTGCATGACACTTTCGGAATTTTGATCCTACCCCTAGGGGCCAGGCCAGGGGGTGGGGTGCCCCGGGGGTAAAATATCAAAGTTTTCCGAACCTGGTTGTGTGACATATCAAATCGAACAGCATAATGAGTAGAATACATAACAATCAAAATTTGACCCCTAGGGTCAGGTTTGAGGTCACCAGAGGTCAAAAACTTGGATTTTCACCCCCATAACCCCCTTTTAACGATTACCGGATAACTCCTCCTACGCCGTTTCAGATAGAAACATGAAACTTTGGGAACTGATAGGTCTTTGGTCTGAGGAGTGCATGACACTTTCGGAATTTTGATCTTTCCCCTAGGGGCCAGGCCAGGGGGTGGGGTGCCCCGGGGGTAAAAAATCAGAGTTTTCAGAACCTGGTCGTGTGACATATCAAATCGAACGGCATAATGAGTAGAATACATAACAATCAAAATTTGACCCCTAGGGGTAGGTTTGAGGTCACCAGAGGTCAAAAACTTGGATTTTCACCCCCATAACCCCCTTTTTAACGATTACCGGATAACTCCTCCTATGCCCGTTTCAGATAGAAACATGAAACTTTGGGAACTGATAGCTCTTTGGTTTGAGGAGTGCATGACACTTTCAGAATTTTGGTCCTACCTCTAGGGGTTAGGCCAGGGGGTGGGGTGCCCTGGGGGTAAAAAATCAAAGTTATCAGCACCTGGCCGTGTGACATATCAGATCGAACGGCATAATGAGTAGAATACATAACAATCAAAATTTGACCCTAGGGTCAGGTCTGAGGTCACCAGAGGTCAAAAACTTGGATTTTCACCCCCATAACCCCCTTTTTAACGATTACCGGATAACTCCTCCTACGCCGTTTGAGAAAGAAACATGAAACTTTAGGAACTGATAGGTCTTTGGTCTGAGGAGTGCATGGCACTTTCGGAATTTTGATCTTAAGATTGGGTTTGGAGTTGCAATTGAGAACTTATAGAGGCGTATCTTTAAAAAAGCGTGGGGATATGCGATGGCGTGCCATCGACTGCCCGATTCTAGTTCAATTTTACAAGAAGTATGGTAAAGAGTTGAGGTATCCAAATATTTAGGGAAAATATGGTATTTGCCAATGTTCATTCTGGTGTTCTATGTCTATAATGGGCTAAAACTTCCATACCCAATTATATCAACAACTTTACTCAGTGATGGATATCTGGCAATATCTGTTGAGATTGGTTCCCACAAATCATCTGCAGCTACAATCCTGACATGTTGGAGACCAGCCACATCCAAACTCTTCCTTAAAATCTGTAAGAGCAAGAACAGATAGACAAGAGATCCATGATTGATCTGCAGGGCCTGACAAATCCATTGCCCAGCTGTCCGGGACAAGTCCAAATTTTGGCTGGGAAAGTGATTTTTTATTTCACTTGCCCAGAAAATGTATAGAATACGGTATATAGGGAATATTCTTAATTATATTGCTTAAGAGGGTTATCTATAGAGTCTGGTCCGGATTTGGCAAACAGTGTAGACCCAGATGTGATGCCATGTTCTTGAATGTACAGTACAGGAATTTTAGTGTCAGAATGCAGCATCTGATCAGGGTCTTCACTGTTTGCTTACAGTACAGAAATTTTAGTGTCAGAATGTGCCATCTGATCAGGTTCTACACTTTTTGCTTAGAGAACAGGGATGTAAGGGTTACACAAAATGTTTACAGTTTAAGTCACCCAGTCAGGATCATTGTTCCAGCCTACACTCAGAGAACATCAACCCACCAGTACGGTCAGTGCTTTGATTAAATCTGAGTCAGTAGCTTCAGAGAATATTTCATTTCAAGTTTTTATATTCTAAGATGTAACTTCTTTCTCAGTTGAGCGGAATCAGTGGACTTGAACCATTTAAGCAATTTTGGTACAGGGCAAAAAAAAGAGGAACATTTCTGAGAAAACATTTTTGAAATTGAGCAATGGGCTTGAGAGCAAAATGTTATTTTAAGATATTTTTCAATTTTTATATCAGGTGGCATTTTCTATTTCTATCTCCGATGGCAATCTTGTTTAGTGGAGTGGAACCATTTTAGCAATTATGGTACAAAGCCATTTCTATGAAATTCTTTTGAAATATTACATGAGTGTACATTTCATGAACATTTAATTTAAAACTTAAGTGAAATACACCACAACCTCTTCATAACATCAATGAAGAGTGTAAGATTTTGCAGTCTATTAAAGATGAAACAGTTCTAAAAGGTCCCACTAACAAACAAATTATTAAGCTTTTGTAATAAAGAAAGACAAAATGCCGACTTGTGTTTATTAACCCTTATCATGCTGAACACGACAACCCCTACCTTTGCAAACAGTGTAAATCCAGATCAGATGGGATCTTCACTGTTTGTCATGCAGTTTGAGAATTTAACAAATACATTATATCAAGCATTTGATTGGTGGGTTGTCAGAAATGGGCGTGTCTAAATTAATTTATTCAGCAGAATAAAGGTAAAGCAACTTATTGTTGTTTTTTTTTCTTAAAATAACATATTATCTTTAAGCCAAAATTGGCATCAGGAGCAAACAGTGCTCTTAACAGAAGGACTTTTAACGCCTTGTTTATATGATTACAATTAAATGTCTTGGGCAAGGCAAACTGTGCCCTCATTATGGTCACTATGAACGGACAGAGACAATAAATGTTTCATCCACTTACCTCTGTGTACTGTATACTGAAGTTTCTCTCATTCCAAATCTGCAATACAAATCAGTGCCAGTCTGTTAAGCTTCACCAGCATACCAAGCTTGTTAGTGGCCAAATAAGTTAACTGTTCTAGCAAGCACAGAGGGTCCTCATCATAAGGACAAATCTTGTTTCCTTGCATTTTACCATTATAAAGAATTTGGCACTACGAAGATGCCCAATAAGAAGAGGTAAAATATGAAATAAAGGACCTTTTCTCCTTAATTACCCCAAGAAACAATTGTTGTGGAGATTTGTTAGAATCTCCTCACCGAGGCGATTCTAACAAATCTCCACAGCATTTTTTTCTTGGGGCATTAGTTTTCAAGGATCTTTTAATAAAGGCATTTCCAACCCAAGGGATCACTGTGCTGATTGAAACCGAGGCTAAGCTTTGTTGTTATAACGAGGTTTGGCATTATAAAGAATGTTGGTATAAATAGTGTTGACTCTGTAGTATCTAGTAAAGCATTTTTTTGTTTGTTTGGATTGAGGTTTAACTTCCCTATCAACACTATTTACCGGTAGGTCATTTTGGACATGTTGCTTCCAATTTTGTGGGACTTTTATCCGACACTGAAATGAAATGACATCTCAAGCCTGGCACGCAATGAAACCAGTAAGGTTTATATGTACTGGATTGTCTGACACACAGCACTATGCGCGGGCAACTGAGAACTAAGCGGTTTACCAGTACCCATGTGTGGTTAGTTTCAGCTCTGAATGGAAGCATCATCCAACCCAATCTATTTCTCCAAGCCCTGCTGTTTGTTTGTTTGTTTGATTTGAGGTTTAACGTCCCCGTCAACACTGTAAAGGTCATTTTGGAGACATTGCTTCCTATTTTGTGGGAGCCCTGCTGTATGGGGGCACTTCCAAACATGTACAGTGACACTTCAATGGCTGGAACACTGAAGGTTTGCTTACCATAGTGGAACCCTTTCTTCAGTCCCTAGGAAACTCCTCAAGGTAAGAGAGAGTGAACAGTAACTAAGAGAGATTTTCTTTTATCTTGCAAATTTATGCCCTGGGTACTCATTAGAATTGCCTCAATGAGCCACGATTCCATTGAGTATACACAACATACATTTATACAGTCGAACTTCGATGGCTCGAACACCGTTGGGACCACGAAATTCTGTTCGAGACAGAGGTGGTTCGAGCGACTGAGGTTTACTCCCAGGAGCTGTCAAGAGGATAGTTTGGGGCTTCTTTTCGATTTTCTATAACATAAATGTATGCTGCGTGTACTCATTAGAATCGCCTCGTTGAGGCGATTCTAATGAGTACACGCAGCATACATTTGCAAGATAAGGAACGAAAATCTCCTTAATCATCCCCCACCATTTCTTATCTTAAGGATTTCCCCGGGGGGCTCAAGAGGGAGTTCGACTTAGCCATGGTAAACGAGCCAACGGTGTTCGAGCCATCGAAGTTCTACTGTATTACAGAACACAGAAAAATATCCCAAAATTATTCCCATTATGCCTCCTGGCCTGGCACTGTCAGGTACCCCCTATATTAATTGCATTGCAGCACACTGACCTGATAAAGATATGCTATCTCAGGACAGGTCAATGTGACATTGCACTTTTATGAATGAACCGGACTACTAGAAAAAAATGCAAAAAATGATATAAATACTGGAAAAAATGGAAAGATTATTTGACAAAATATTATAAGAAAAAATATGGTCAGCTGACACAAAATATATCCAATGCCGAAATGTTGGGATGCACTGAGGACCATCGATAACTGATCGTAAATTGCTAATTCAAGAGTTTACAAGGGGATAAACCGATAAATAGAATACCGAATTCATGTCATTTGACATCAAGTTCATCAGGCTTGGCTTCGAGAACGCATGTAGAATCACTCTGCAAGGCTCGCGATTCGACAAGCGTTCTCGAAGCCTTGCCTGATAAATTTGATATCAAAAGACACTCACCTGGTATTCTCTATATGATTGACCCTCAGTGGCTCAAACTACACGTATCTAAAACAAATCTTCATGGCTACAATGGTGTTTGAGCCATTGAAGTGTTTGGCTGTATCTGTAATAATAACTCAAAGATAACTAGAAATGTGTCAATACAACACAAATGCCCCCACCCAGGGGCCTACCTCCCCCTCCCCCGCAAAAAAAATGACATATTACAATAATACCTGTCCTTAGGTCATTGGCATAGATTGGTGTATGGCTGATTAAACCTTGAAAAAATAACTATCAACATACCAAATAGGAACTCAATCCATCAAATGGTTTGGAAAATATAGGCCTTTACAAACGTTAACATTAAACATTTCTAAGTCTGCAACCTTGACCTTAAGGTCATGGGCAGGGGCGGGGTTATGGCTGAATGAAACTTTTGACCTGCATCAATCATCATTCCAAATATTTAGCAAATCCATCACATGGTTCAGGAAATATGGACTCTCAAAAAATATAATATAAGAAAAATTTCTATGTCTGTGACCTTGACCTTTAGGTAAGGGGCGGGGAGTATGGCTCAATGAAACTTTGGACCTGCAACTATTGTCATACCAAATATGAAGCAAATCCATCATAAAGTTTGGAAAATATAAGCTATTAACATACTTAAATTTGAAAATTTCTATGTCTGCGACCTTGACCCTGAAGTCATAGGCATGGGTGGGGGGTATTACTGAATAAAACTTTGGACCTGCAAAATAGTGCATCTATCTTCAAACCAAATATGAACCAAATTAATCATAAAAGTTCAAGTTCAACGTGGTACAAATACCTTAACCAAAGTCTTAAAGATTAAAAATTTTCTAAGTCTGTGACCTTGACCTTGAGGTCATGGGTATGGATGGGGGTATTACTGAATAAACCATTGGACCTATATGTATCATCATACCGAATATGAACCAAATTCATTACACGGTTTGGAAAATATGAGCTCAAGTTCTACCTGGAACAAATACCTTAACCTGGGTCTTAAACATTAAAAATTTCAAAGTCCACGACCTTGACCTTGAGGTCATGGGTATGGGTGGGGGTATTGCTGAATAAAACTTTGGACCTATATCTATCATCATACTAAATATAAACCAAATCTATTGTATGGTTTTGAAAATATGATCTCAAGTTCTACATGGTACAAATACCTTAACCTGTGTCTTAAACGTTAGAAATTTCTAAGTTTGTGACCTTGACCTTGAGGTCATGGGTATGGGCGGGAGTATTGCTGAATAAAACTTTGGACCTATATCTATCATCATACTAAATATAAACCAAATCTATTGTATGGTTTGGAAAATATGAGCTCAAGTTCTACCTTGTACAAAAACCTTAACCTGAGTCTAACAGGATTACGTACGTACGTACGTACACACTTTCGTACAGAAGGACATACATTCGGACACCGTACACACGGACGCACTTGCGGAAAACCGAAAAACTCTATGCCCCTGGCATCATCCGATGCCGGGGCATAAAAACACTACATCAGCCCCCTGAAATTTATGATAAGTTAAATCTTGACATATCAGAAGCCAGTTGCTAAAAACTAACAATATCGTCAACATACTGTTAAAAATCTGTACTCGTCTAATATGGCAAATATTTAAATATTTTTGCAGGAAAAATGTAAGCAGTTTTTGCACTTGCAAATTCATTATTTTGATTCTTGACGGGAAATATGGGATCACATTCCCATGATTCCCTGCCTGAGAGTGATATTTTCATTGCCATTATGGTATCACATTCCCTGCATGAAAGCGATGTGAGCAGCTTATCCATTTGCAATTTTTTTTTTCTTATTCTTAATGGGGAACATGGGATCATACTCCCTGCATCACGAAAACATGCCTATGTAATTTTGACCCCCTTGAACCCCACTCTTATATAGTAAAACTGGGGTTTCCAGGGGTATACCTTATTTTTCTTATTTCTGCTCTAAAATATAGATTGTGGGTACTCGTTAAAACCGCCTCATTGTGGGTACTCGTTAAAACCGCCTCGATGAGGCGGTTCTAACGAGTGCCCACAATCTATATTTTGAGCAGAGATAAGAAAAATATCACAATTTTTCATCATAAAATTTTCATTTTTTCGGCGATAAAGGTGGCAATGTATTTGTATAGGCGTGTTTGCGTAATGGTCTGACAGCTATATTTTCATTGTCCTTACGGGATCACATTCCCTGCCTAAAAGCAATATTTACTTTCAGACAGGGTAGGTGTGCAAATCTTCCCAGCCGAGAATAAAAATAACAAATATCTCCAAGTACCATGACTGCTCTTATCATATGGCTTAAGGTTACAAAAACATCAGGTGATGTCAAATATCTCAAAGTTGAGAAAAATTAAACTTGCCCTAGTAGGCTGCTCTTGGTGGATGGTCTTGGTCTTCAATGTTTGCTTAAAGAGAATAAGTACACCTTTGGTAAAAGCCAGCTGTTTATAAAATGCTTTGAAACCCTTATCATTACCAGTCTACAGTTTTCATGATCAATCTCCACAAAACAATACTACGGACCAGGCAGATACCAAACGGAAACCTCCTGATCACCAATCAGATGTGCATCCGACTGAGGTACTGAACATGTATACTTTTTTTAACATTAAAGGTCTGTGAACCATACTTACCCCTATAAAATCAAAAGTAAGATTGTGGTATTTCTTAGCTCCAAGTATGTACTTTACAATGTAGGAAGCTGTAAGGCTGGGGTTGTAGTAGGGGTTCCTGGTCCCATTCCCTAACCACCCTGGAAACCCCCAGGGGAGTCCATACAGCACAATATCAGGATTCCTCTGAAATGAATAATCTGTACCATCATGTCACTGTTTAAATTAATCAAAGCACTGATAGCATAAGGGGTTGATTGTCTCTGACAGAGTGTAGGCTGGGAAAACAGTCCTGAACTAAGACTCAGACTGTTTTGTTTAACCCTTAAATTCCAATAGCTGAAGCATGCAGTGAACATCCTGATTAGATGCATTCTGTAGCATATGAGCCCCGCCAAGCGAATTTGTGTCTTCGAGCATTCCGTCATGACAAATTTTAACTGTGCATGCCCAGCCATTCAGAGGGGCAAGGGATATGGCTTTCTGTCTGAAGGTTCCTCTTGATTCACTACTTGTATGAGCGAGCAGCGAAGGTTCTGGCAAGCCTGCGCGGATGCGCAGGCTCGCCTGAACCTTCGCTGCTCGCATAGGCGATAAGTACCAAAATCGCTTGACGGGACCCATATGATCTGGATCTACACTGTTTGCCAATGTCAAGTGAGCCTAGTTCAGATTTTACAGAAAACTCATTTTTTGTACACAGCACTCACAGAGACAAGACTAGCGTGGATATAATATTCATTTATTTCCCTTGTGTGAGGAGAATATGACGATTTGTTATCCCAAGCAGGTAATATTGCTCGAGGGCAATAAATGATTTATTATACCAAATTCTGACTTCTGTGGCGATTTATTTATGTTGTTGTTTGTTACTTACTGTGTGTATCACTTGTGTCTTTTAATTTTGGATGGCAATATGGCCATTTTGTGGGAAAGTAACTGTCCTTATGGCCTTCCTTTGTTTAGGTTTCCATTATGGTTTGGTCGCTTAATGTTTGTATTTCTTTCCCTTTGGTGTCTTTGATGGGTGGAGTAAGTTAATTGTATCGATTCCTGATCTTTGTTTTACTTCCACTTTCTAGAGATTCTTTCAGTGAATGCACTTGTACTTTTGAGCAGTGATGACATAGAGGAATATTGCAGGGGAATCCAATAATCTATGGCCCTGTGTATGACTTCTAGAGATTCTTTCAGTGAATGCACTTGTACTTTTGAGCAGTGATGAACTAGAGGAATATTGCAGGGGAATCCAATAATCTATGGCCCTGTGTATGACTTCTAGAGATTCTTTCAGTGAATGCACTTGTACTTTTGAGCAGTGATGAACTAGAGGAATATTGCAGGGGAATCCAATAATCTATGGCCCTGTGTATGACTTCTAGAGATTCTTTCAGTGAATGCACTTGTACTTTTGAGCAGTGATGACATAGAGGAATATTGCAGGGGAATCCAATAATCTATGGCCCTGTGTATGACTTCTAGAGATTCTTTCAATGAATGCAAATGAATTTTTGAGAAGTGACATCAGAGGAGAATATTGCAGGGGAATATGATAATTCATTGCCTTGTGGGTAACATGCTCTCGTCCAATCAGTATTCTAGAATAGCTTATGAATATTAATGAGATATAATAATAACCATTATCTGGATTTAGTAGACATGCTTTTTGCACGGTCAGTGGTAGCAATGAGGATATTAGCAACATGACTCAAATCATATGGTAACTTTTGTTTGACGGATAAATGATCAACACAAAAATCTATGATACTGTACAGAAATATATTTAATCCTTATCATGCTGAACACAAAAATGCCTACCATTGCAAACAGTGTAGATCCAGATCTGATGGCGGCTTCTAGTTAGTGAATTTGAATGAAATATGACATCAATTATTTTGATTGGTTGATTGTCAGGAATGGGTGTGGCAAAATTAATTTATTCAGCCGGTTTAAAGTTAAATCATTTTGAGCAAGGTAATATTGCTGAAATTAGAGACAACAGGATGAAAATACTTTTATTGTACTTATCTTTGTGTAAACAATTATTCAGGGTTTAAGGGGAATGAGAACACCTGGCAGATTTTTTGGCCATTTTTCAAAGGGAGGCAACTTTCAGGAACTTCCTGTTTGCTTTCCTATAAGCCCTGTCCCACCGAAAAAGGGGTCTACCCTTAAAGGAAAGAATTTGCTCCTCAGGAGCAAATTCTTTCCTTTAAGAGTTGACCCCTATTGACATGGGAGACAAAAATACTTTTGCAGGAATTGCCTTCCCTGACGGTGTTCCCATTCCCCTTAATTTCCACAATATTAAGGTCATGCTGAGCCTGTTTACCTAACCAAACATTTCCTGGGCTGGCTTATACATAAGCGCTTAACCAGTGCTGTGCACATTCTATATTTTAGCTGAGGCCAGCCTCTATTATTTTCTGTTGAACTACACATGTAGCATTATTAACACAGTTTGATGAAGTGTATTTGTACACATTTTCTTGGTGTATTAATGCTCGTGGAATTTCGTGATCAGTGAAATTCCACTAACATTTTTACAAAGCAAATAGCTCTATGTAATTTTTGTAAATTACAAATAGGAGAAATTTGTATAAATTTGTGTGAATATGCATGAATGGCAAACCATCGAATCAATTAAAACCCATGCTCAGAAATGCAAGGTGTGCAAGAAAAAGAGGCTTACATGGGCATCAGGGGTGGATAGAAAAATCTCTCCCAAAAGTGACAGTCTGGCATCTTGAGGTCTGCCTAGGGACAGATTTTTATGCCCCCACCTATTCGAAGAATAGCGGAAGGGCATTAAGTTTTACCCCTGTCCGTCCGTTCGGGCGTCCCAACATCGTGCCCGGGCCATAACTCCTAAACCGTATGGAATATATTCATGAAACTTCACAGGGGCATTCATCACACTGAGACGATGTGTCATGAACAAAGAAGACAACTCTTTTGGTTTTTGAATTAACTGCCCTTGACTTAGTACCATATAGTAAACCATGTCCGGGCCATAACTCCTAAACCGTATGGAATATATTCATGAAACTTCACAGGTGCATTCATCACACTGAGACGATGTGTCATGAACAAGGATGACAACCTTTGCATTTTTGGTTTTTAAATTATCTGCCCTTGACTTAGTACCATATAGTAAACGTGTCCGGGCCATAACTCCTAAACCATATGGAATATATTCATGAAACTTCACAGGTGCATTTATCACACTGAGACGACGTGTCATGAACAAAGAAGACAACTCTTGCATTTTTGGTTTTTGAATTATCTGCCCTTGACTTAGTACCATATAGTAAACCGTGTCCGGGCCATAACTCCTAAACCGTATGGAATATATTCATGAAACTTCACAGGTGCATTCAAGATACTTGGACGATGTGTCAAGAACAAGGAAGACAATTCCTGCTTGTTTAGTTTTTGAATTATCTGCCCTTGACTTACATCCATATATAGTCAAATGGTATGTTGTGTCCGGGCCATAACTCCTAAACCGTATGGAATATATTCATGAAACTTCACAGGTGCATTCATCTGTCATGGACAAGTAAGACAACTCTTGCATTTTTGGTTTTTGAATTATCTGCCCTTGAATTAGTACCATATAGTAAACCGTGTCCGGGCCAAAACTCCTGAACCGAATGGAACTTCACAGGTGCATTCATCACACTGAGACGATGTGTCATGAACAAGGAAGACAACTCTTGCATTTTGTGTTTTTGGATTATCTGCCCTTGATGCATATATTTTATGATTGATTTGAAGTACATTTGTAATATTTTTTATGAATGGCATTTGGCGGGGGCATCCGTGTCCTATAGACACTTTTTCTAGTTTTTATCTTGACTACCCCTCAACCAAAGTAAGATTCTTATGTTACCTTTTTAGCCTCTTTCATTAGCCACCACTCATATCCTCTCTGGTAGTTCTCATCCCAGGGGTAGTGCATATGGGATGCTTCTGATCCATCTGAAGAGAATCATAGTATTTTTATTTTAGATTTACTGCCTCATCAAGAATATTTCAAAATCATCAGGGGCCAGTTGTTCAAAGCATCGTTAGCTTAACGAGCTCGTTAGTGGTCATATTGTTACCTGTTCTAGCAAGTTAAATATTTAAATTTTTGGTATTTTTGCTGAAAAAATGTGAGCAGCTTTTGCGTGGGGATAATGATCAAAGTTTTAACGATATGTAAACTAACGACATCGTTAGTTTTGAACAACTGGCCCCAGGTTAACAAGTCTGTGTAATGAACATCCCTTTTAAACCTCATTATCCCCACGCTTTTCGAAGAAAAAGTGGGGATATTGTAATGGTCTTCGTCGTCCGTACGTCCGTCCGTCCGTCTTACCGGATAACTCCTCCTAGACGGTTATAGATAGAAACTTGAAACTTTAGGAACTGATAGATCTTTGGCCTGGGGAGTGCATGACACTTTCGGAATTTTGATCACACCCCTACGGGTGGGCCCAGGGGGTGGGGCCCGCAGGGGTCAAAAATCAAAATTTTCAGAACATGGTCGTGTAATATATCAAAGCGAACGGCATGATGAGTAGAAAACATTACAACCAAAATTTGACCCCTGGGGTCAATTTTGAGGTCACCAGAGGTCAAAAATTGATTTTGACCCCTTTACCGGATAACTCCTCCTAGACATTTATAGATAGAAACTTGAAACTTTGGAAACTGATAGATCTTTGGTCTAGGGAGTGCATGACTTTTTCGGAATTTTGATCACACCCCTACGGGTGGGCCCAGGGGGTGGGGCTCCCGGAGGTCAAAAATCAAAATTTCCAGAACATGGTCGTGTAATATATCAAAGTGAACGGCATGATGAGTAGAAAACATTACAACCAAAATTTGACCCCTGGGGTCAATTTTGAGGTCACCAGAGGTCAAAAACTGATTTTGACCCCTTTACCGGATAACTCCTCCTAGACAGTTATAGATAGAAACTTGAAACTTTGGGAACTGATAAATCTTTGGTCTGGGGAGTACATGACACTTTCGGAATTTTTATCACACCCCTACGGGTGGGCCCAGGGGGTGGGGCCCGCAGGGGTCAAAAATCAAAATTTCCAGAACATGGTCGTGTAATATATCAAAGCGAACGGCATGATGAGTAGAAAACATTACAACCAAAATTTGACCCCTGGGGTCAATTTTGAGGTCACCAGAGGTCAAAAACTGATTTTGACCCCTTTACCCCCATACATTACTGTTACCGGATAACTCCTCCTAGACCATTATGGATAGAAACTTGAAACTTTGGGAACTGATAAAACTTTGGTCTGGGGAGTGCATAACACTTTCAGAATTTCGATCCTACCCCTGGGAGTAGGGCCAGGGATCGGGCACCTTGGGGATAAAAAATCAAAGTTTTCAGAACAGGGTCGTGTAGCATATTATATCGAACGGCATGATGAGTAGAATACATCACAATCAAAATTTTACAACTCGGGTCAAACACTCCTAGGGGATGACCCAGGGGGAATGGGGCTCACGGGGAAGCGTGGGGATATGCGATGGCTTGCCATCGACTGCGCGATTCTTGTTTTTTTTATAGCAAAAAGTGGGGTTTAGGGTGGTATTCATTATTTCCTTATCTTTCCTCAAAACATACAGTCAAACTTCAATGGCTCGAACACCTTTGGGACCATGAAAAGCTGTTCGAGACAGGAGTAGTTCGAGCCACTAAGGGCTAAGGCCAGGAGGCATAACGACATACTTTAGGACATCTTTTTCTTTGTTCCATAATGAAAAATGTATGCTGTGTGTACTCATTAGAATCGCCTCATCGAGGCGATTCTAATAAGTGCACACAGCATACATTTGCAAGATAAAAGGCGAAAATATCCTAATTTTTACCCTCCCTATTTCTTATGTACAGAAATTCCCTAGGGACTCAAGAACGGGTTCGACTCAGCCATGGTAAACGAGCCATCGGTGTTCGAACCATCGAAGTTCTACTGTAGTTTGTGGGTAGTCATTAGAACCACCTCATTGAGGTGGGTTCTAACATGCAGGAACAATCTATATTTGGACTAAAAATAAGGAAAATATCAAAAATTTTCATCTAATAATATAATGTTATTAATCAAGTAATTTCGTATTGGCCCAGGTACAGGTCCGAGGTCAGCTGTATTGGCCCGAGGCCGAAGGCCAAGGGCCAATGCAGCTGATCGAGGACCTGTAACTGGGACAATGCGAAATTACTTGATTAATGACAATTTTATTAATTGACATAGTTAGAAAAACATGATTATTGATTTTTTTACCTCACTTGACCTCAGTTTATATTGGTTGACCTGGTATTAATACGGATGACCTTCGATCAATACAGGATAGTCAATTAATAAATGCCAGTTCTAGAGATTAAAAAAGACCCTATTTTAGTTCACTGGTGTGTTATCATATTGACTGTATCATCAGAAATTTTTGCAGGTTCAAATTTTCAAAGTTCATGTGAATTCATTTTCTCGTACTGAAATTACAATTTTTTTAGTGGTCTCTTGTATGCGCTATAATAAAAAATCGCTTGTATATTATGGAACTGGTATTTTGCATAGCAGCGTGCCAAGTGAAATGACGAATAGATGCACTATTATATTATAAACTGCAACTTTGTTCAATACATGCACTCATTTCCCAAATGACTGCAAAACAAAGAAAATACATGTCCTATGTAAAAAACTTTTGTGAACTGAAATATTTTTTTGGAACAAACAGATATAGTTTGTAATACTAATGGCTAAAATGCTTTCTAACCCGTGTCCTGCATATTATATTTGCAAACAGTGTAGATCCAGACCAGATGGCTTCTTTATTCAGCAGGATAAGGGTTAATATATACTGAGCCCTGAGCTGAGCTGACAAATCATTACGATAACACACCCGTGTGACATAGTGTGTTCTTACATGGTTCCAAAACATGAAAATTTGTGATTTTTTTTATTTCTGCCAACATAGCTTGTGGATGCTTGTTAGAAACCACCTCAGTGAGGCAGTTCGAATGAATACCCACAATCTATCAGCTCACTATGCCCTAAATAGTTTGACTTGGGTGATAAACTCCAAAACTGACAAAATAAATCCACAGTCTATGTTGCAAGCTAAAATAAGAAAAATAATCTGTACCCATGTAAATCCAACTTTTCTCTACAAAAAATGGGTGTATGAGGGCCTCCATTTCATGGACTTGTTTAAATGAAGTATTTCATGCTCAATATAACTGGGCATGAACTTTGTTGTGTCAATAAATATTTCTCCATATTCATGTATATTTACTAATCCTTGACCTGCTGCAGCAGGATAATGTTCTAGCTACCTTAGCAAACAGTGTAGATACAGATCAGATGGCTTCTTCATTCAGAAGCCATCTAATTATCATCAGTATCTTCACTGTTTGACATTCAGTTTGTGAATTTGTTGGAATAAGTAACATCAAGTAATCTGATTGGCTGTATATCAAAAATGAATGTGCCTATATTAATTTAGGTATTCAGCTGGACATGGGTTAATGGAATTTTCTATATTTATTTTAATGGTCTGAATAAGAAAAAAAAAGTAAATCTGTTGGTTTTTCAATCCCGGGTTTTCAATATCCATGAGCGGAACAATTTTTATATTCAGTTGTCAGAGTGTATTAAAGTTCATTTCTATAACACTGCCAGACATGAGCATTATATGGCTCAAGGTTCCCATCACATGAACAGGCCCGTGAAATGAACACTCCCCTAAACCCCACTTTATATAGAGAAAACTGGGGCTCTCGGGGGTATACCTTATTTTTCTTATTTCTGTTCCAAGACATAGGTTGTTGGTACTCGTTAGAACCGCCTCATTGAGGTGGTTCTAACTGGCATCCACAACCTATGTTTGCAATATAAATATGAACGATATCACTGATTTTCATCAGAAAAGTAGCCATTTTGGAGATGTAAAAAATGCACTATGTTGCACGGGTGTGTTATCTTTATGTTTAACCCTTTTTCTGCTGCCTAAAGTAATTTAGCCACTCCAATTGCTGATTATCAACCAATCAAATTACTGAAAATAATATATTTATTCAATTCACAAAGAACATGACAAACAGTGTAGATCCTGATCACATGGCTTCAGAAGCCATCTGATCTGGTTCTACACTGTTTGCCAAGGTATGGGTTGTCGTGAACAGCAGGATAAAAAAGGGTTAATTATCCCATATCATCTTCAGGAGCCATCTGATCTGGATCTACACTGTTTGCAAAGGTATGGGTTGTCGTGAACAGCAGGATAAGGGTAACCTAGTGACTCCCTCTAATTAAGTACCTGAACTGTCTGCATCTCCTCCTATTTCAACTTTCAGGATATGTAGAGATGCTCCAAAATTGGGCTGAAATGAAAATAACTCATTTGAGCTGGAATAATATAAAAAAAACCTACAAAAATACAAATGTGATCAGTGAAGGCTGAAACCAGCCTGGGCACCTGAATAATTTAATCACATTCCACACTGAGTACATGAGCCTTCTATACCAGCCCTTAGAGTGAGTATGATAGGACTGGGGTGTCGGAATATTTAGGGAAATATGGTAAAATGTGATTGAATGCAAGATAAAGTGTTATCACAATTAATGTCATGGTTTAACTGATATACAAGAAAAAAGAATCTATCATGAGCAAAACTAAAACAATATACATCACTCAGCATAACCTCAAACTGATTTTTTTCTGTCTGTATCTCAAAGATTTCTATACATGACTCTTGTTATAATGTCAGTGTTTGAGCCTTGTTAGAATGTCAGTACAGCCAGTTAAACCTGTCACAGTGGCCACCTGTATTTAGCAAGCAACCTGTCTTAAGCAAGCATGCATTCAGTTCGTCTGAAAGACAAATGCATTAAAATGCATCAGTATTTAGCAAGCACCTGTCATAAGCAAGCATGTATTCAGTTCATCTGAAAGACAAATGCATTAAAATGCACCTGTAGTTAGCAAGCACCTGTCTTAAGCAAGCATGCATTTAGTTCGTCTGAAAGACAAATGCATTAAAATGCTCCTGTATTTAGCAAGCCCCTGTCTTAAGCAAGCATTAATTGATTATCCCAATCATGCTTGCATAATACAGGTTTGTCTGTATTTGTTCCCTAACATTTTGCCTTGATTATGAAGAAATTGCCACTACAGGAAGTTCACATAAGGAGAAGCATAATATAGGCATTAAAGAGTTCTTTCCCTAAATCACTCCAAAAAAGAAATATTGCAGACATTTGTTAGAATTGCCTCGTCAAGGGGAGGCAATTCTAACAAATATCTACAACATTTGTCTCTTGGAGGATCAAATATGATGTTCTTGAATATCTCCATCAATTCATCATTTATCTCGTCTTTGGCAAAGGATTCATTCCAATGAAAGTGTGCTGATTCAAGAAGGGCAGTTGCCAGTTACTAGCAAAAGAATATGCACTGTACTGGTTAATCTCTTACATATAAGCCTGCCATGGAAAAGCGTGGACAGGTAAAGTGACCAGCTCAATGTGACCTAAATAGTGTTGACTGGGCAAATTAAACTCCTAAACAGACAAACCAATGAAATTGTTGTTTAGTGTTTTGTCCTTGTATGGAATGTATAATGAGGGTTGGCTGTACAGGGACACCTTAATGAGTCAAACGCCAATGACTTGTTCACCATGACTGAATCAAACTCCTTCTTAAGTCCCTAGAAAAATTAATTATTTCCTCATAAATCCAGTGGATGTGTCTCATATATCTTGAATGAATGGTGTGTGTACTGAATAGAATTGCCTCAATGAAGCAATTCTAATGAGTACACACAACATACCTTTAAGTTATAACCAAAAGGGGTGTCCCTTAACCCTTGTTCTGCTGAGCCCGGATATGCCTTTTCTTTGAAACAATTTAGATCCAGATCAGATGGCTTCTGAAGAAGCCATCTGATCAGGATCTACATTGTTTGTCATTCAGATTGTGAATTTGTTATAATAATTTGCTACAGGTAATCTGATTGGTTGATAATCGGTAGTAGGTGTGGCATATATGAATATTCAGCAGGACAAGGGTTAATAATCTATAATATGTCTCTTTGCCTGGCACTATGATTAACCCTCAGTAGCTCAAACTTCCCATACCGTATTCGCCCTAATTACCGCACATGCTCCTATAAGCGCACACCAAAGCTATTTTTGAACTAGAGCCAGTGTTTATGAAACACAATGCCCCCAACTGCTTGACCCTAACACTGCTTGTCCCTAACAGTAATTGAGATATCTTGTTTTTATGTGGCTGTAATGCTGAAATTACACAAGAAAAGCTGTAGTTAATCATCTACTCATCATCCCTGACCAGTCTGTGAAGTTTCGGGGAAAAACCTAAAATAGTTTTTTAGATATCTTGCTTACAAACTTAAAACGCGAAAAATTTCAAAGGGCCATAACTCAAGAAAAAAATTTCGGATTTTTTTCAAAAGTTAATCAGTTCATCTACTCATCATCCCCAACCAGCCTGTAAAGTTTCAGGGCAATAGCTCAAACAATTTTTGAGATATCTTGCTTACAAGCTGAAAACACGAAAAAAATCAAAGGGCCATAACTCAAGAAAAAAAAATTGGATTTTTTTCAAAAGTTAATCAGTTCATCTACTCATCATACCCAACCAGTCTGTGAAGTTTTGGGGAAAAACCTCATATAGTTTTTGAGATATCTTGCTTACAAACTTAAAACGCGAAAAATTTCAAAGGGCCATAACTCAAGAAAAAAATATAGGATTTTTTTTCAACAGTTAATCAGTTCATCTACACATCATCCCAAACCAGCTTGTAAAGTTGCAGGGCAATCGCTCAAACAATTATTGAGATATCTTGCTTACAAGCTGAAAACACGAAAAAAATCTAAGGGCCATAACTCAAGAAAAAAAATCGGATTTTTTTCAAAAGTTGATCAGTTCATCTACTCATCATCCCCGACAAGTCTGTGAAGTTTCGGGGAAAAACCTCAAATAGTTTTTTAGATATCTTGCTTACAAACTTAAAACGCGAAAAATTTCAAAGGGCCATAACGCAAGAAAAAAATTTCAGATTTTTTTCAAAAGTTAATCAGTTCATCTACTCATCATCCCCAACCAGCATGTAAAGTTTCAGGGCAATAGCTCAAACAGTTTTTGAGATATCTTGCTTACAAGATTTCATAGTATTTTTTGCAAAGGGGCATAACTCAAAAAAGGGGCATAATCCTGACGAGAAAAAAAACACGGGTCAATTATTTTTTCATGAGGAATCCATATATGAAATTTCAAAAACCTAGCACCCATGGTTCTAAAGTTATGCCATGCAGTAAAAAGTGGGACGGACGTAAGGACGGAAGGACGGACGGACGAACAGGGCAAAACCAATATGCCAAAACGCGAAAAATTTCAAAGGGCCATAACTCAAGAAAAAAATTTCGGATTTTTTTCAAAAGTTAATCAGTTCATCTACTCATCATCCCCAACCAGCCTGTAAAGTTTCAGGGCAATAGCTCAAACAATTTTTGAGATATCTTGCTTACAAGCTGAAAACACGAAAAAAATCAAAGGGCCATAACTCAAGAAAAAAAAATTGGATTTTTTTCAAAAGTTAATCAGTTCATCTACTCATCATACCCAACCAGTCTGTGAAGTTTTGGGGAAAAACCTCATATAGTTTTTGAGATATCTTGCTTACAAACTTAAAACGCGAAAAATTTCAAAGGGCCATAACTCAAGAAAAAAATATAGGATTTTTTTTCAACAGTTAATCAGTTCATCTACACATCATCCCAAACCAGCTTGTAAAGTTGCAGGGCAATCGCTCAAACAATTATTGAGATATCTTGCTTACAAGCTGAAAACACGAAAAAAATCTAAGGGCCATAACTCAAGAAAAAAAATCGGATTTTTTTCAAAAGTTGATCAGTTCATCTACTCATCATCCCCGACAAGTCTGTGAAGTTTCGGGGAAAAACCTCAAATAGTTTTTTAGATATCTTGCTTACAAACTTAAAACGCGAAAAATTTCAAAGGGCCATAACGCAAGAAAAAAATTTCAGATTTTTTTCAAAAGTTAATCAGTTCATCTACTCATCATCCCCAACCAGCATGTAAAGTTTCAGGGCAATAGCTCAAACAGTTTTTGAGATATCTTGCTTACAAGATTTCATAGTATTTTTTGCAAAGGGGCATAACTCAAAAAAGGGGCATAATCCTGACGAGAAAAAAAACACGGGTCAATTATTTTTTCATGAGGAATCCATATATGAAATTTCAAAAACCTAGCACCCATGGTTCTAAAGTTATGCCATGCAGTAAAAAGTGGGACGGACGTAAGGACGGAAGGACGGAAGGACGGACGGACGAACAGGGCAAAACCAATATGCCAAAACGCGAAAAATTTCAAAGGGCCATAACTCAAGAAAAAAATTTCGGATTTTTTTCAAAAGTTAATCAGTTCATCTACTCATCATCCCCAACCAGCCTGTAAAGTTTCAGGGCAATAGCTCAAACAATTTTTGAGATATCTTGCTTACAAGCTGAAAACACGAAAAAAATCAAAGGGCCATAACTCAAGAAAAAAAAATTGGATTTTTTTCAAAAGTTAATCAGTTCATCTACTCATCATACCCAACCAGTCTGTGAAGTTTTGGGGAAAAACCTCATATAGTTTTTGAGATATCTTGCTTACAAACTTAAAACGCGAAAAATTTCAAAGGGCCATAACTCAAGAAAAAAATATAGGATTTTTTTTCAACAGTTAATCAGTTCATCTACACATCATCCCAAACCAGCTTGTAAAGTTGCAGGGCAATCGCTCAAACAATTATTGAGATATCTTGCTTACAAGCTGAAAACACGAAAAAAATCTAAGGGCCATAACTCAAGAAAAAAAAATCGGATTTTTTTCAAAAGTTGATCAGTTCATCTACTCATCATCCCCGACAAGTCTGTGAAGTTTCGGGGAAAAACCTCAAATAGTTTTTTTAGATATCTTGCTTACAAACTTAAAACGCGAAAAATTTCAAAGGGCCATAACTCAAGAAAAAAATTTCGGATTTTTTTCAAAAGTTAATCAGTTCATCTACTCATCATCCCCAACCAGCATGTAAAGTTTCAGGGCAATAGCTCAAACAGTTTTTGAGATATCTTGCTTACAAGATTTCATAGTATTTTTTGCAAAGGGGCATAACTCAAAAAAGGGGCATAATCCTGACGAGAAAAAAAACACGGGTCAATTATTTTTTCATGAGGAATCCATATATGAAATTTCAAAAACCTAGCACCCATGGTTCTAAAGTTATGCTATGCAGTAAAAAGTGGGACGGACGTAAGGACGGAAGGACGGAAGGACGCCAAAACGCGAAAAATTTCAAAGGGCCATAACTCAAGAAAAAAATTTCGGATTTTTTTCAAAAGTTAATCAGTTCATCTACTCATCATCCCCAACCAGCCTGTAAAGTTTCAGGGCAATAGCTCAAACAATTTTTGAGATATCTTGCTTACAAGCTGAAAACACGAAAAAAAATCAAAGGGCCATAACTCAAGAAAAATAAATTGGATTTTTTTCAAAAGTTAATCAGTTCATCTACTCATCATACCCAACCAGTCTGTGAAGTTTTGGGGAAAAACCTCATATAGTTTTTGAGATATCTTGCTTACAAACTTAAAACGCGAAAAATTTCAAAGGGCCATAACTCAAGAAAAAAATATAGGATTTTTTTTCAACAGTTAATCAGTTCATCTACACATCATCCCAAACCAGCTTGTAAAGTTGCAGGGCAATCGCTCAAACAATTATTGAGATATCTTGCTTACAAGCTGAAAACACGAAAAAAATCTAAGGGCCATAACTCAAGAAAAAAAAATCGGATTTTTTTCAAAAGTTGATCAGTTCATCTACTCATCATCCCCGACAAGTCTGTGAAGTTTCGGGGAAAAACCTCAAATAGTTTTTTTAGATATCTTGCTTACAAACTTAAAACGCGAAAAATTTCAAAGGGCCATAACTCAAGAAAAAAATTTCGGATTTTTTTCAAAAGTTAATCAGTTCATCTACTCATCATCCCCAACCAGCATGTAAAGTTTCAGGGCAATAGCTCAAACAGTTTTTGAGATATCTTGCTTACAAGATTTCATAGTATTTTTTGCAAAGGGGCATAACTCAAAAAAGGGGCATAATCCTGACGAGAAAAAAAACACGGGTGAATTATTTTTTCATGAGGAATCCATATATGAAATTTCAAAAACCTAGCACCCATGGTTCTAAAGTTATGCTATGCAGTAAAAAGTGGGACGGACGTAAGGACGGAAGGACGGAAGGACGGACGGACGAACAGGGCAAAACCAATATGCCCCCACAACTTCTTCGAAGTTGGGGGCATAAAAAATATGCATAAGCGCACACCTTACAGAAACCTCCCATTGAAGCTTTCATGGGAAATCTATAAAAACTTACCGTTATTTCTTCAACAGTGAAGTGGGGAACAAGACAGTTCACCTGCCAATACAGTTACCCGAATGATTTGTGTGCGCTTAATAGGTCGATTTTTCACCACAATTTGTTGAAACAATTTTGAAAAAACTAAGCGCACGGTGCGGTAATTAGGGCGAATACGGTATCTCAAACATACCTTTATGGTCCCAAATGTGTTTGAGCCATTGAAGCTTGACTGAATAACAAATCCTACCTTAAAGAGGAAGTCTAGTATTTGGTTTCTCTGTTCTTCTGGATAATTTACCAGCAGCTTTGATGTGGCCTAAAATATAAATTTAGCCTTGGTGTGGAGCTAAGAAAAAGTGACACAGAAGACAAACCTATTGCAACGGTTCGAAAGTCCTTTACATCAAAGAAAGAATCCGCACAAGAAACACAGCGAGGGCAAGAAACATAATGGACTTTTTGTAAGCAAGGAGCCAAGGCAATAAAAAGACTTTCCAGATCTTAGAAAAATACAGTTTTTGAGATATTAAATCAACAGATTTTAGAAAAAGGATCAATACTTTTGTCTTATATCTTCTAGGAAACTAATTTACAATATTAATGGAGCTTTGGTCATAGTTAAGAAGGAGAGGCTTACCTCAAGAAATAATTAACCATGAAAAGGAGTCTAAAGAAAAGTATTACAAAAACACACCTATTCAAATACATTTCAAATTTTTACTGCCCAAAAAAAAAAGAAAATTTGAAGATGAAAAATTGAGATATTTTTCTTATTTCTGCTCAAAATACAAATTGTTGGTACTCGTTAGAACCACCTCCATCGGTTCCAACGAGTACCCACAATCTATATTTAGAGCAGAAACAAGAAAAATAAGGTTTACCCCTGTAAAACCCTAGATTTACTATATAAAAGTGGGGTTTAAGGGGGTCTGAATTATATAGGCATATTCTCCTAATGAAACAGCTCTCAGAATGCACCATTTTGTACCCTTTCCTCAAAGATTTTCAGAGGCACATGCCCCTAGACCCAACTAGCTAGGCATTGCACCTCGCCAAACCTCATCGTATGTGCTATCTCCCGATTTTTTATTTTCAAAACTTAACATTTACATGTATGGTCATATCATTTTTATGACATGATGTTACCCACTAAATAACAGTAACATTATATGATAATAACAAATCTCACATCTGCACCAATGATTGTGATCATGTATACCCCTTTAATCATTCAAATATCTATGTTCTTGTACATCATCATCAGTACATGTACTTATTATTCTTGCACACCAGACAAGGAAATCCGTGATTTTACCCTGGGATAGAAATTTATGTTCTGACCCTGGTGTTCCGACCCCAAATCGAATATAATCGCGTGTTTGACAACTGCACTGGTTGATTACAACCTCATGCGCGGCGGCGTCATGGGTGAAGTCATTAAACATTCCTGTTGTGTCATCACAAAATGGCAGACGTTGGTAACCGAAGTGACAGCAGCATTAAAAATTCGCAATAGAAATGGAAGGTATGCAAGAAAAAGAATCCAATATGGGTGTGAGGGGTGGATAGAAAAATCTGTCCCTCGGGATCACTGTCCGGCATCACTCGGCAAGCCTCATGATGCCGGACAGTGTCCCTCGGGACGGATTTTTCAATCCACCCCTCACACCTATATAAGATTCTAATATTCTCATACTGCTACGACCATTATCTGAAAAAAGATCACCATTTTCTGGCACCAGCTACCATACATGTGATACCTCCCTCATCAGGAGGGTGACACCCTCATTTTAATGCCAATTTTGCACAAATTATACCAAAATTTTGGAGTCTTCCTCATGTGAACTGAGAATTTCCCTATGCAGTGTATTCATTGCATTTTTTAAGAATCTCCCTCATCACAATGGCAAGTCTCCCTCATACAGTTAAAAAAATCATCACATGTATGAGCTCCTGTCAGAATAAATGAATTGTAAACACCCTCCCTAGTCTGTAAAATAACAAACATATGAAAGCCATAAAACAAAAACAATTTCAATTCTTCTTTTACAAACTGCGACAAATTTGTTATATTGTTTGTTTGATTTGCGGATTAGCGTCCCCATCAACACTATATAGGTCATTTTGGAGACATTGCTTCCAATTTTTTTGGACTTTTACCCGACATTGAGATGAAATGACATCTCAAGCCCTGTAGCCCAATGAAACCAATAGGGTTTATAAGCATGGACAGTTTGACTTGCACCGCTTTGCCTGGGTAGCCTTAGATCCTCTTAGCAGAATACCAGTACTCTTGTGTGGTCAGTTTCAGCTCTGCGTGGAAGCATCATGCAGCCCATATATTTCTTCAAGCCCCGACGGACGGGGGCCAACAAATTTGTTATATAATTTTGGACATATTCGGACATATAGGCCTGAGCAGCGTCTCATCAGGGTCTACACTATTTGCCACTTATCCAGCTATTTTAGAGTAAATTAGACACAACATCGGGATGTAAATTGAACTTGTTCAGATTTCAGAACATGTATGTTAAGGATTTGAGGTGTCTGAATATTTAGGGTAAATATGGTATATAACATGTCAAGGCTCTTTAGCTGAGTAGACTAGTTCACACTTTAACTGATTCCAAAACCCCCTGAGGATGTTTTGGGTCTCATTTCATGGCAAGGTAGACATATGCTGGTGTAAAAATGAAATTGATAAACACGGATAATCTGTCATTTTTTCTGATACCTCACCTGGTAAACAATGTGAAACAAAAAAATAAATAAAAATAAACAAGAGGGCCCAGAGGGCCCTGAATCGCTCACCTGAGTATCAGTGTCTCTAGTGCATTCTTGGCCCAAGGGCTATAATTTGAATAAACTTGGTAGCGGTCCACTAGATAAGACTTCAGACAAAATATCAAAGACCTGGGCCTTCTGGTTTCAGAAAAGAAGATTTTTAAAGGCTTTCCCTATATAAGACTATGTAAAACCAGCAGGCCCTGTCGCGTGGGCATTTTTGGTGCCAGGGCTATAATTTGACCAATTTCAGCAGAGGTTCACTAGTTGAAGCTACACACCAGATATCAAAGACCTGGGCCTCCTGGTTTCGGACAAGAAGATTTTTAAAGGTTTTTCCTATATATGCCTATGTAAAACTAGTGGGTCCCAGCGCAGGGACATTTTTGGCCCAAAGGCTATAATTTGAACAATCTTGGTAGAGGTCCTTCAGATGAAGCTTCATACCAAATATCAAAGACCTGTGCCTGGCAGTTTCAGAGAAGATTTCCTAAAGATTTTCCCTATATAAGCCTAGGTAAAACCAAAGGGCCCCATGGCGGGGGCATTTTTGGCCCCAGCACTATAATTTGAACAATCTTGGTAGGGGTCCACTAGATGGAGCTTAATCAGAAAGACACTTCAAGTTCCATGTAAAGAACTACTATGGGTATGCTAAGTTACTCTTGAGTTCTGATAGTGTACCTGGAAGCAATATTTTCCTGTAGGTAATGCAGAGTGCCTTGGAAAAACCTGTGGATTCTTTTTAGCTCACCTGTCACGTAGTGACGAGGTGAGCCTTTGGGATCACTTTTTGCCCGTTGTGCGTGCGTCCGTAAACTTATTCTTCAAACGACATCTCCTCCTAAACCACTGATCAGATTTTGACCAAACTTCACAGGAATGATCCTTAGGTGGCCCCCTTTCAAAGTTGTTCAAATGGTTCCGGTCCATTGCTCATCTAGGTCACAGGAGCCAAAAATAGATTTTTTTTCACCGAAAACTTAAAAAATCTTCTTCTCTGAAACCACCAGGCCCAGGTCTTTGATATTTGGTATGAAGCTTCACCTAGTGGACCCCTACCAAGATTGTTCAAATTATAGTGCTGGGGCCCCGCCCCGGGGCCCTTTGGTTTTACATGTGCTTATATAGGGAAAACCTTTATAAACTGTCTTCTCTGAAACCGCAAGGCCCTGATCTTTGATATTTGGTTTGAAGCTTCATCTAGTGAACCTCTACCAAGATTGTTCAAATTATAGTGCTGGGACCAAAAATTCCCCCGCCCCGGGGCCCTTGGTTTTACATGGGCTTATATATGGAAAATCTTTAAAAATCTTCTTCTCATAAACTGCAAGGCCCTGATATTTGGTATGAGGCTTCATCTAGTGGACCCCTACCAAGATTGTTCAAAATATAGTGCTGGGGCCAAAAATGCCCCCGCTCTGGGGCCCTTTGATTTTACATGGGCTTATATATGGAAAAATTTAAAATTTTTCTTCTCTGAAACCGCAAGGCCCAGGTCTTTGCTATTTGGTATGTAGCTTCATCTAGTGAACCCCTACCAAGATTGTTCAAATTATAGTGCTGGGGCCAAAATGCCCCGCCCCGGGGCCCTTTGGTTTTACATGGGCTTATATATGGAAAATCATTCAAAAATCTTCTTCTCATAAACTGCAAGGCCCTGATCTTTGATATTTAGTTTGAAGCTTCATCTAGTGGACCTCTACCAAGATTGTTCAAATTATAGTGCTGGGGTGAAAAATGCCCCCGCTTCAGGGCCCTTTGGTTTTACATGGGCTTATATAGGGAAAATCTTAAAAAAAATCTTCTTCTCTGAAACCGCAAGGCCCAGATCTTTGATATTTGGTACGAAGCTTCATCTAGTGGACCCCTACCAAGATTGTTCAAATTATAGTGCTGGGGCCAGAAATGTCCCCGCCACGGGGCCCTTTGGTTTTACATGGGCTTATATATGGAAAATCTTTAAAAATCTTCTTCTCTGAAACCGCAAGGCCCAGATCTTTGATATTTGGTATGAGGCTTCATCTAGTGGACCCCTACCAAGATTGTTCAAAATATAGTGCTGGGGTGAAAAACTGCCCCCACTCCGGGGCCCTTTGATTTTACATGGGCTTATATAGGGAAAAATCTTTAAAAATTTTCTTCTCTGAAACCGCAAGGCCCAGGTCTTTGCTATTTGGTATGAAGCTTCATCTAGTGAACCCCTACCAAGATTGTTCAAATTATAGTGCTTGGGGCCAAAAATGCCCCCGCCACTGGGCCCTTTGGTTTTACATGGGCTTATATAGGGAAAATCATTTAAAAAATCTTTTTCTTATAAACCGCAAGGCCCAGATCTTTGATATTTGGTATGAAGCTTCATCTAGTGGACCTCTACCAAGATTGTTCAAATTATAGTGCTGGGGGCCAAAAATGCCCCCGCCACGGGGCCCTTTGGTTTTACATGGGCTTATATAGGGAAAATCATTTAAAAATCTTTTTCTTATAAACCGCAAGGCCCAGATCTTTGATATTTGGTATGAAGCTTCATCTAGTGGACCTCTACCAAGATTGTTCAAATTATAGTGCTGGGGCCAAAAATGCCCCGCCCCGGGGCCCTTTGGTTTTACATGTGCTTATATATGGAAAATCTTTAATTATCTTCTTCTCTGAAACCCCAAGGCCCAGGTCTTTGATATTTGGTATGAAGCTTTGAGAAAAATATTGACAGATATGAACTAAGAGTGAATTAGGAATGTCTGCAAAATGCCACGATTTCTAACAAACAATTTTTGGTTCTTTTATATGAGGTGTACTGCATCAATACAGTCTACATGGCTTAGCAGTGTTGATTTGGAAACCAAAAAGTACATTGCATTACATTACTCATCAAGAAAACATGCCTATTTAAGTTTGACCCCCCTTGAACCCCACTTTTATATACATAGTAAAACTGGGGTTTCCATGGGTATACCTTATTTTTCTTATTTCTGCTCTAAAATATAGATTGTGGGTACCCGTTAGAACAGACTCGATGAGGCGGTTCTAACGAGTGCCCCGCCTCGATGAGGCAGTTCTAACAAGTGCCCACATTCTATATTCTGAGCAGAAATAAGAAAAATATCACAATTTTTTGTCATAAAATTTTCATTTTTTCGGCGATAAAGGTGGCAATGTATTTGTATAGGTGTGTTTGCGTAAAATAAATTGATTCTTCATGAAGATGGAAACAAGGTTTGTAAATTTAATCTGCTTAAAATTTGAATCCGTGAAAATCAAAGATTTTCAAAATGCCCACTGTTCAATCTAAAAGAAATACCTATTCAGTGGCAATCGAAAATAATTTTATGCTTTCGAACTGTTGAATCAGAATCAGAATTGTTTACTGGTGACACATCCTTAGACAATCCTTCACACTTTACTGTATAATGTACACTATGTACTGCTCAAGAAAAATAAATAAATGAATGAATCCTGAACTCTCATTAGAACCACCTCAATCACAACAAGGAGTATGGGCCTTTAAGGGTGCTGCAGGGATACAGACTAAAAGAGCCCAGTTGCCCAAGCCGTCTAAATTTCGAATAAAATGCCTATTAACTTACTGTAAAATTTGGATTTATGGTAGTCTGGGCGCCTAAAGCAAAATGCTTAGTCTAAATCACTGTACTGACTCTCAATCAAATAGGCCTCTCACCACTGTGGTTTGGGCCTTGCTTGGGTGTTTTTTCTCTGGGTACTCCTGTTTTCGCCCATTAAATTTCTGATTAATGATCAGATGCAAAACAATACAAAACCAAAATCCTCAATGGTGGTACTAATGAGCACCAATATTGCATGTTTGTAACAGAAATAAGAAGCTAATATTAATTCGTCAGACAAAAAAAGTCATTTTTAGAGCCTTGAAAGACGATTACCCCTCCTCCACTTATAGCACCAATACCATCAAATTTTCTACCTAGACCTTTGGAATCATCAATTCTGTAGACTGTGCATAGTGATAAATGGAAGGAATAGAGACTGAGCCAGATGGCTATTATTTCGCTATGTGTTGTCATTCTTGTAAATATGTGAAATGAACCTTGCAAAAGAGCGTTCAGTCTGAACCAAACTGGTCATGCTGGTTTGTTTTGGTCACGTGCCTATCATGTGATATTAATGCGGTCAGTCATCCACATAGGGTACTTGAAATAACAATTGGATGGTTTATTTTGGATTACGTTTGAATTAATAATTTTGAAAAACCAAATTTCATCAAATAATTTTTTTGAAATAATATAATGAATTTGACTTTTCCCACTTTAAATTAGATACGAACTTGCGATTCATGTTTGCACAATGGCGGCGCCCATGAAGTTGTCCTTTTTGAGGTTTTCAAACACACATTTGAAGTTTACAAGAAATATTTTGTTTAATTCACGACTTGAGCAAAACCTAGGGAATTCATTTGTTAGACTGCATTGTGGTAAATCAATTTCATGTCAAAATATCGCAAAACAAGGAAGGCTTAAACGCTTTATTGCACCCATTGCTCTAGGTTTTTCAGGAACTATAGTTGGGGTTTCCATTTTCAAGCTCTACAGTTGTTTGTCATTACCTCAGCCTTTACAAGAAGTTCATGCCAGTTCAAGCGATATTCTAAGAACAGTTAGTAGCAACAATTTTATTGCTGATGCTGTTGACATCGCTGCTCCTGCTGTTGTGTTTCTTAGGGTGAAAAGGTTAGTGCATTTCCATCTATTCAATTCACCATATTTGCATTATTTGCTGGCTCCCAGCTTGCCCATTGTCAATATTTGAAAAACAGGTATCCATACCCCCTGACCTTTCAAGGTCAGGGGTCTGGTTACCTGTTTTCCAACACTGATAACCTTCAGACTAGGAACCAGCAGATAATGCAAATAAGGTGAATAGCCTTCACTTATTCAGTACTGTGCTGGGCACCAATTCAGTACTGTGCTGGGCACCAGTACTTGCAATAAATGTCCTTTGATAGTCATCTTCATATGTATATATTTTATTCATTTATTACTTGTACTGCTGCACCCTTGTTTGAGTATCATGAGCACAGGAGCTTGAAATGTGGTCAGAAATGCGTGTCAAAATGGCCCAAATCGACTATCCTTTACTCACATATAATTACTGGGTTTAAGACGAGCAGTTAGGTTAGAAATGCATGTCAAAACATTCCGAATTGACTATCGTATAAGGTAAATCCAAAGCCCTTCGGTTTGGTGTATCCTGGAAACCCATAACTCCTTGCACCTACATGTAGGGTTGAGCAACTCTGCTATCAGTTTTTGTTGCAAGAAGAATTTTCTGCAGTTATTTTTTTTAACATTTGACTAAATTCTTGTGAGAAGCTCAAGATTTAAGAAATTAAACATCAAATCTGTAGAATTTAGTGTTTCCCCCAGCCCTTTTAGCATGGTGCGACACCATGCCCCTTTTCTCTAGTGCCATGCCCTTTTTAGATAAAGTATATGTTGCCCTACATTTTGGAACAAAAATCACTGAATTTTACCAAAAAATAACAAAGTTATGCCTGTTTAAATAATGACTATTTCAGACATTTGTCGCCAATTTGACAGTCTCCATTTATGGTTGACTGCTAATCCCCCTGTTTATTGTACTGAATTAACTCACTTTAAGAAGTCATAACAGTGTTTTGATAACAAGTGTAAGTGACACCAATTAAACAATTGAAGTGTGAAAGTGTGCCTGACCATTGTTATCATGTCAGTGTTTGTGTGTATGAGAGAATGGGAGCTGTGGCCCAAACTTCTCTTGTTTTTATTAGTGATCGGCTTGTTTACAAAACTTAAACTTCTTGTCACTAATGGTGAATGAGCTAGAGTGGCCCTCCCTGGAGGCCCGTCGTGAGCAGTCCTCTTTAACCTTCTTCTACAAGATACACTCTGATTCAGTGTCTATTGATAAAGATAAGTACTTGACCCCTGTAACAGTGTCAACCCAAACAAGGGCATCAAAAGTAAACGACTCACAATATTGTAGATACCAGTCCTATAGTGATGCCCTGAAGAACTCGTTCTTTCCTAGAACTATTTCCCAATGGAATAGTCTTCCCTCCTCTGCGGTGAATGCCAAGTCCGCAGAAGAGTTCAAAGCCCGCACAGTGTAAGATTGGGACTCAGAGGTATGCGTTTTAGGATACCTCTGTTATGCAGATTGTAAATAGTTTTAAGGACGCATCCAGTGCCTCTCTCTTTTTTTTTTCCCAGCTAAATTCTAAATTTAGCCACCCAATCAACTGAGGTAATGGCCAGATATGACCGACTCAGGGTAAGAAGATAGATAGATAGAATGTGACATATCTCTTCACTTAGCATAATAAAACAGGCAATATAATTTAGCATTGAAGACAAAGGGTAAGAGATGGATCTTTTATTTCAAGTTTAGAGATGTGCCCTTTTAGCAAGGATGCGCATGTGCCCAAGATTTTGTAACAAATTTTGATTTCTATGAATAAAATTTTAAGTCATAAGTGATTCTCTTCAAAAAGAGCTGCCATGTTGGTTATTTACTATTAATTTTAATGTGAAATAGTTTTAAGAATGATTTTTTTCATATTATTTAAAGATGAGGGTGAACAGAGTTATGAGAGTGAATGGAATTATGAGAAAAGGCCATATTGGATAGTTGATTTGGGCCAATGGAATGTCAATGTCATCAGTAACAATTCTGAGCTGAAGGCCTTTGGCTCAAATCAACTATCCAATTCAGCAAGCAGAAAGCCTTTGGCTTGCCTTATACGAGATTCAATTTGGAACATTTTGACAGGCTTTTCTAACCAAACTTCAAGCTCCTATGATTATGAGCAGTTCTTCCTGGTTAGAAACCAGTATAGACACATCCAAACACTACGTCATCACTCAATAATACTATTTGCCGGGACTGACCGGTGGTTGGCAGAAAACGTCTTTGGCCGTTTATCGCCATTGTAAATGCGATGTAATTTTCTCTTAACTTTTATTTTGTTTGGAATCGAAATGACAAAATTGACCTTTAAACTTTTAGAATAGACATGTCTTGGCTAGTAATAATTGGTTTCTAGAAGATGTGAGGATGTTTCGATGATTAAATTACCTGTTAAACTTATACCTGTTATACAGGTAACGAGGCGGTCTTAATTATTTGTAATAAAAATGTGCAAAACGAATGACTAAACGCGGAAGATGCATGAATGAGCTCTAAAATATATTTATCTACTCATTTTAAGTATAATTCGATCGATTTTCTGTGACAGTCAACTAAAATATGCCCGTAATATTGAACCTATTTACAATGTGTTTATATGGAACCAGGGCCTTTTTGCCAACCACGAAAGATTGTAATCAAAAGGAAAAGTAATTTTGCGCATGCGCAATGACAGGTAAACAAGGTCACGTGTCAAAACATTGGACCCGTCTATAAGCAATTAGAATAAAGTGTCTTACTGAAGGACACAACACTTGGTACCAGTCAGTATCAAAGTTATAACTAGCAATGACCACTGGTCTGGTCACTACTCATATTGACTGGTCTTTTGCCAACCTTGAAATGAATTATCAAACCCAAAACCACTCGATTCAGAGTCCAGCACATTCACTTCTGTACATGCTATGAGTTCAGTCATTCAAAAAAGAAGCATCACATCTGGGTCTACACTGTTTGCTCAGGCCTGTCCAAATACATACAGTGAAATTCACTGTATTCACTGAATACAGTATATCTAACAGTCAGATGGATAAGCAGACACCATAAACTACAGTAAGGGAGAAAGGTCACATTTTTAGTTCACCAGAGCCGAAGGTTCGGGGGGAGCTTATAGTATAGGCTGTGGTCCGTTGTCTGCATCGTCTTCAACATGTTTAAACAACATCTCTTAAACCACTGGGCTAATTATCAAAGGAAAAAAAAAAGCTTCGAACAGCCAGAGAAGACTCAGGTTATGCCCATACATATATATGGTAAAAATGAGAACTGTTATTCTGGTTTACTTTCTTTTTGAATAATGGCCCTTTGAACTTTGTATTCAAGTCAAGTTTATTTAGGAAAAGACTAAAGCACCTTCATTTTGAATTCCTTTTTGGCAGTGTTATGGTTCTTACTTGATGTAATTGTAGTGGTGGGGCATGATGCAGTGCTTGCAGTGCCTTTATTAAAAAGTTTATTTCAAAATGATGAAGCTTCAGATGTAAACTTAAAAATATTCACCTCTGCTATTTTCAGTCAGTCTTCTACTGTTTCTAAGCATTACTGGCACAATATGCACAGCTGTTGCAATAATTATAGCCATATGTTAATTTTGAAGCAGATTTATGATACTGACAAAACTAAGCTATCATTTACCATAATTTTACAAACAAGTGTTTATTCTGAACCAGTCAAGAGTTTGTGTTTTGGTATTTTCTTGCCATAACATAAAAGTTCTTCAAAATAGGAGTTCATTTGATACACGTACACAACACTACATATACGCTGCCAAAATGAGAAGTGGGATATCTCATTGAGGTGATTTTAAGAAGTGCCCACTATGTACACTGACAAGAATATGAAAAAAATGGTATTTACTTGTAGCTATCCTTCTTACTCTCTAATATATTAAAATTCAAACTAAAACCATAGATCCGCCCCCGCCCATAGGGGCTTGAAGAAATATATGGGCTGCACGATGCTTCCACACAGTGCTGAATCCGGCCCGCACACTAGTTATGTCTCCCCCGAAAACATTTTTTTCGGAGAGACATATTGTTTTTCCCCCGGGCGTCTGTCTGTCCGTCTGTCCATCTGTCACACATTCGTGTCCGCTCTGTAACTTGAAAACCGTTAGAGCTATCTTCACGAAACTTCGTATAAATATTAATCAGCATTAGAGACGTGCAGTGCGCAAGAACTATAACTCTCGCATTTATACTTTTTGATTTATCTCCCTTGGAAGTTTGTTGGTATGTATATATGTATGGGCAAATCGTGTCCAGTCAATAACTTTCTTATTTTTTGATGGATTTTAAAATTACTTGGCAGAAATATTAACAACCATAAGACGATGTGTGGTGCGCATGAGGCAGGTCGGTACCTCAAAGGTCAAGGTCATACTTAGAGGTCAAAGGTCAAAAAAGGGGCCTTTTTTTCGTATTTGGTCAATAACTTTCTTATTTTGAGATGGATTTTAAAATTACTTGGCATAATTATTAACAAACATAAGGCCATGTGTGGTGCGCATGAGGCAGGTCGGTACTTCAAAGGTCAAGGTCATACTTAGAGGTCAAAGGTCAAAAAAGGGGCCTTTTTTCGTATTTGGTCAATAACTTTCTTATTTTGAGATGGATTTTAAAATTACTTGGCATAATTATTAACAACCATGAGACGATGTGTGGTGCACATGAGGCAGGTCGGTACCTCAAAGGTCAAGGTCATACTTAGAGGTCAAAGGTCAAAAGTGGGCCTTTTTTTCGTATTTGGTCAATAACTTTCTTATTTTGAGATGGATTTTGAAATCACTTGGCAGAAATGTTAACCAATATAAGGCAATGTGTTGCCGATGACCCAGGTTGGAACCTCAAAGGTCAAGGTCATACTTAGAGGTCAAAGGTAAAAAAGGGGCCTTTTTTTCGGGTTTTGTCAATAACTTGCTTATTTTTAAATAGAATTTGAAGTTACTTGGCAAACATGTTAACTATCATGGGACGATGTGTTGCATGCATGATTCAGTTTGGTACCTAAAATGTCAAGGTCATACATAGAGGTCAAAGGTAAAAAAGGGGCCTTTTTTCGTGTTTGGTTAATAACTTTCTTATTTTTAGATGGATTTTGAAATTGCTAGGCAGAAATGTTAACCACCATGAGATGATGTGTTGCACGCATGACCCGCGGCCCCCGTCCATAGGGGCTTGAAGAAATATATGGGCTGCATGATGCTTCCACGCAGAGCTGAATCCGGCCCGCACACTAGTACTGGTAAACCGCTTAAAGGATCTAAGCCTGTCCAGGAACCGCGGTGCGAGGCGGACCGTCCATGCTAATAAACCCTATTGGTTTCATTGGGCGACAGGGCTTGAGATGTCATTTCATCTCAATGTCGGGTAAAAGTCCCACAAAATCGGAAGCAACGTCTCCAAAATGACCTTTACAGTGTTAACGGGGACGTTAAACCTCAAATCAAACAAACAAACAAAAGCACGCATGACCCAGTTTGGTACCTGAAAGGTCAAGGTCATAGATAGAGGTTAAAGGTAAAAAAGGGCCTTTTTGTGTTCTGTCAATAACTTTCTTATTATGCCCCCAGCTTTGAAAAAGTTGGAGGGGCATATTGGTGCTAGTTCGTTCATTCATCCGAAACGCTTTTGATGCATAGCATAACTAAAGAACCTTGTATGCTAGGGTTTTGAAATTTCATATATGCATTCCTCATGGAAAATTAGCTGACGCATATTTGTTTTCTCGTCCGGATTATGTCCCCTTCAAGAGTTATTGCCCTTTGAAATTTTTTTAATAAAACTTGTCAGCAAGATATCTCAAAAACTATTGGAGCTAGAGCCTTGAATGTTGGTGAATATATTGGTGGTGATGAGTAGATGAACGGATTAACTTTTGACAAAATTCCGAAAAATACTTTGTGAGTTATGGCCCTTTGTCATTTTGGTAATTTGTGCCCATTGTAATGTATGCTAAAAGTGATGCATAGCATAACTTTAGAACCGTGTATGCTAGGGTTTTGAAATTTCATATATGGATTCCTCATGGAAAATTAGCTGATGCATATTTTTTTTTCTCGTCCGGATTATGCCCCTTTCAAGAGTTATTGCCCTTTGAAATTTTTTTAAATAAAATCTTGCCAGCAAGATATCTCAAAAACTATTGGAGCTAGAGCCTTGAAAATTGGTGAATATATTGGTGGTGATGAGTATATGAACTGATTAACTTTTGACAAAATTCCGAAAAATACTTTGTGAGTTATGGCCCTTTGTCATTTTGGTAACTTGTGCCCATTGTAATGTATGCTAAAAGTGATGCATAGCATAACTTTAGAACCGTGTATGCTAGGGTTTTAAAATTTCATAAATGGATTCCTAATGGAAAATAAGCTGACACGTATTTTTTTTCTCATCCGGTTTATGCCCCTTTCAAGAGTTATTGCCCTTTGAAATTTTTTTAATAAAATCTTGTCATCAAGGTATCTCAACAACTATTGGAGCTAGAGCCTTGAAAGTTGTTGAATAGATTGTTGGAGATGAGTAGATGAACTGATTAACTTATGAAAAAATTCCGAAAAATACTTTGTGAGTTATGGCCCTTTGTCATTTTGGTAATTTGTGCCCATTGTAATGTATGCTAAAAGTGATGCATAGCATAACTTTAGAACCGTGTATGCTAGGGTTTTGAAATTTCATATATGGATTCCTCATGGAAAATTAGCTGATGAGTATTTTTTTTTCTCGTCCGGATTATGCCCCTTTCAAGAGTTATTGCCCTTTGAAATTTTTTTAAATAAAATCTTGTCAGCAAAATATCTCAAACACTATTGGAGCTAGGGCCTTGAAAGTTGTTGAGTATATTGGTGGTGCTGAGTAGATGAACTGATTAACTTATGAAAAAATTCCGAAAAATACTTTGTGAGTTATGGCCCTTTGTCATTTTGGTAATTTGTGCCCATTGTAATGTATGCTAAAAGTGATGCATAGCATAACTTTAGAACCGTGTATGCTAGGGTTTTGAAATTTCATATATGGATTCCTCATGGAAAATTAGCTGATGAGTATTTTTTTTTTCTCGTCCGGATTATGCCCCTTTCAAGAGTTATTGCCCTTTGAAATTTTTTTAAATAAAATCTTGTCAGCAAAATATCTCAAACACTATTGGAGCTAGGGCCTTGAAAGTTGTTGAGTATATTGGTGGTGCTGAGTATATGAACTGATTAACTTTTGACAAAATTCCGAAAAATACTTTGCGAGTTATGGCCCTTTGTCATTTTGGTAATTTGTGCCCATTGTAATGAATGCTAAAAGTGATGTGTAGCATAACTTTAGTACTGTGTATGCTATGGTTTTGAAATTTCATATATGCATTCCTAATGGAAAATAAGCTGACGCGTATTTTTTTTCTCATCCGGATTATGCCCCTTTCAAGAGTTATTGCCCTTTGAATTTTTTTTTAATAAAATCTTGTCAGCAAGATATCTCAAAAACTATTGGAGCTAGAGCCTTGAAAATTGGTGAACATATTGGTGGTGATGAGTGGATGGACTGATTAACATTTGACAAAATTCCAAAAAAAACTTTGTGAGTTATGGCCCTTTGTCGTTTTGGTAATTTGTACCCATTGTAATATATGCTAAAAGTTATGCATAGCATAACTTTAGAACCGTGTATGCTATGGTTTTGAAATTTCATATATGCATTCCTGATGGAAAATTAGCTCACAAGCATTTTTTTTCTCATCCGGATTATGCCCCTTTCAAGAGTTATTGCCCTTTGAAGGTTTTTGAATAAAATCTTGCCAGCAAAATATCTCAAAAACTATTATAGCTACAGCCTTGAATGTTGGTGAATACACGTAGATTGGTGTTGATGAGTAGATGACCTGCTTAACTTTTGACAAAATTCCAAAAAATACTTTGTGAGTTATGGCCCTTTGTCATTTTGGTAATTTGTGCCCATTATAATGTATGCTAAAAGTGATGCATAGCATAACTTTAGAACTGTATATGCTATTGTTTTGAAATTTCATATATGCATTCCTGATGAAAATAAGCTGATGCGTTTTTTTTTTTCATCCGGATTATGCCTCTTTCAAGAGTTATTGCCCTTTGAAGTTTTTTTAATAAAATCTTGTCAGCAAGAGATCTGAAAAACTATTATAGCTA
This sequence comes from Lucinisca nassula, assembly GCA_963580285.1. Lineage (NCBI taxonomy): Eukaryota > Metazoa > Mollusca > Bivalvia > Lucinida > Lucinidae > Lucinisca > Lucinisca nassula. The sequence continues at coordinate 64,721,523 of OY757010.1, forward strand.
GAGTCTTGAAAGTTGATGAAAAGATTGGTGGTGATGAGTAGATGACCTGATTAACTTTGACAAAATTTGAGTTATGGCCCTTTGTCATTTTGGTAATTTGTGTCTATTGTAATGTATGCTAAAAGTGATGCATTCCATAACTTTAGAACTGTGTATGCTATAGTTTTGAAATTTCATATATGCGTTCCTGATGGAAAATAAGCTGACACGTATTTTTTTACATCCGGATTAACTTAAGAACCGTGTAAGCTAGGGTTTTGAAATTTCATACATGTATATGGATTCGCTATGGAAAATTAGCTGACACATATTTTTTTCTCATCCGCATTATGCCCCTTTCAAAAGTTATTGTCCTTTGATTTATTTGTTAGCATAACCTTTGGGCCAAGGCCACACACTTTGAATTATTATTGTAATCATGGTAATTTTCGGTTTCATTGGTCAGGTTTTTCAAAAATTCCGTCCTTTAAAACAGCGATGTCCGGGTTGGTGGTTGGGCGGGTGGATGGGTATTTTTTTTTAATTTTTTTTGTGCTTTTTTCTACATAAACACATAAACAGAGACTATACCCCAACACAAAAGTTGATATGGGGTGGGGATATGCCATTTGTCCTGTACATACATAAATACATGCATGCATACATCGCTACCCTACTCTACCCTACCCCAAGCTTCCCCACTCAAACCCACCCACCCCATCACACCACTCTACACCCCACCCCACCCAACCCCACCATGCCCCACCCTACAACACCCCACCACACCCTGCCCCACCCCACACACACATGCATGCAGTCATGCACAAATCCTTTGTTGACTAGGAATATTTTTTTTTTGTCTTTTTCTTCATAAACACATAACACAGAAATTATACCCTACACAAAAGTTGATAGTGGGTGGTGATATGCCATTTGTCCTGTACATACATAAATACATGCATGCATATATTCCTACCCAACCCTACCCCACACCACCCCACCCCACCACATGACACCCTACCCCACAACACCCCACCCCACGACAACACACCTCAACCCGGCCCACTCCAATTACACATGCATGCATGCACACACACATGCATTTACACTCAAACATGCATGCTCATACACAAGCACCCATTTATGCTTGCACACTCACATACAAACACACATGCATGCATGCACACACACACACTGATGCTTGCATGCATACATGCAGGTACTCGCACATGCATGCATGCATGCATGCATGTACACAAATATGCATGCATGCACACTTATGGACTCGCACAATGTCATGCACACACACACATGCATGCACATGCAGGCATGCACACTTATGCACTCACTATGCACACACACACACACACACACACACATACATAAATACATGCATGCATATATCCCTACCCTACCCCACCCCACCGACCCCACCACATGACACCCTACCCTACCCCACAACACCACACCCCACGACAACCCACTTCAACCTGGCACACAACACTACACATGCATGCATGCACACACACATGCATTTACACTCAAACATGTATGCTCATACACAATCACTCATTTATGCTTGCACACCCACATACAAATGCACATGCATGCAGTGCCCCAGCTAGCTACTTTCAGAGGGGCGGGCCGCCCCTCGTGCCCTCCTGGGCCGCCCCTCGTGCCCTCCAGGGCCGCCCCTCATGCCCTACCGGGCCGCCCCTCATGCCCGGCCCTTCCGCCCCCGTGTCCTCTCCAATCTCCCGGCTGCCTTTTCTTATGACATTCCCTGTTTCAAATACATTCATAAATGCCACATAGCATCCTCGTATGTGTAATTTAAGACGTTAATAAGACAGATGGGTAGATGTAATTATTTTACAATACTGGATTAATTATGCGACACGCGCCGAAGTACTCATGCTGTTAACGGATGGTAAACGCCATGGGGTACAGTATGGCTCAATGAGCAGTATTGTCGGTATTTTTATGACTCTGCCAGAAATACTGGCTAGAACCTGCATCAGTTTACTTTTAATCGGTGTCTTTAAATCTTATTGCAAAAATAAAATGTGCAATAATTTGTAGGCCCTATCATTATTAAAACGGCCTTGATCGGTAAATCAAAATTATTCTCAACTGACTCGTCACTCGTAAGGGTTAAAATGCCGACAAAGAGAAAGTTAAAAAGAGAGTTAAGATTAAAAAAAAAATCTTCGTTTTTCGGTGGTTGGTCAGCGCGAACATGTTAGAAAAAAAACACACACACACACACACACATTCCGATGAAGATTCTGAATATTATGACTTATTAGCCCTCGTCATGTTCGGGCACATGCAATAGTCGCTCGGGCTCCAATATTTGGAAAAAACGTGAAATTTTCATAACAGTGCAGCGACTGAACTCACGTGAGATAAATGACGTGTGGGAAATTCTCTTAACGGGAAAATTATGCATTCATATTTCAAGGGAATCAAGTTTTTAGGGGGTTGGGGTTACGGTCCTTCCAAGATTCTATCACATATAGAGCTGATCCGATCGTTAATCAGGAGGGCGTAAACCCTAGTAATCTGAACTACATTAAGACGAGCGAGCAAGTGAAGTCTCGGATCAGTCAGCGCATGTGCGCAAGCCTTCATTAGCCGTATTGATTGGATGAGCAGGTCATTCATTGCTCAACAGTTTCGTCTTGCATCAGTCTGCGCATCGCTGATTTTACAAGCTGGGTTATCCAAACAGACTTGCATAGTTGTTGCGCATGTTGTTCTGACTTACATAGCCTAGTGCTTGCGCATGCTGGTCTGAGTCTTTGAGTATCGTGCGACCAGTGAAGACTCAGAGTTGCCTGCGCATCCTTACAAACTGCTCTGTCTTCGCTGACCCCAAGAGCCTTTAGAGAAAGGTGAGAAAAAGGGTGCCCGGGCTGCGCATGTTGATCTTGGTCTTTGCAAGGGGTTGTGCGACGAAGCTCGGTATACATGCTGTTTACTGTGTAAAAGGCCTGCTGTCGCAGAGTGATCAAGCAGCGGGGATATTGCAAACACTAGATGCGCATTTTGATCAGAGTCTTTGCAGTTCAGTGAAGACGGAGATCAGCCTTCGCACCCGTTCAGTCAGAGTTCTGCAGCCTGAGTATGACATTCATTCACCAGGAAGGATAACTATTGAGTAGTTTCCCTTGAACAGATTACTTATTCAGTCATGGGTTATTTTTTTTTAATAACACGCTTACAGATGAATCAAACAATTTTTTTTTAAATATTATAAATCTATATTAAAAGATACCTAGAAGTTAAATGTTCAAATGTTCTTTAATTAATAAACGTTGCTATTGCTGCGACCCAGTACACCACTTATTTGTGAAATGCATGTAAATATATTTAATTCAGTAGAGACATCATTATCAGTAGCTCACTATCCTATTCCAGATCATAACGATCTTGATGGCATTTCAAAGACCAAAAATGGTGCCCTATTTTTGGCATGCGAAAGTGCCCTGATTAACCCAGCGCCCCTCTGCCCTGAAATCCTAACTGGAGCACTGCTGCATGCATGCACACACACACACTGATGCTTGCATGCATACATGCAGGTACACACACATGCATGCACACTTATGGACTCACACAGGCACACACACACATGCATGCACATGCAGGCATGCACACTTATGTACTTACACATGCACACACACATGCATGCACATGAAGGCATGCACTCACGCATTAATGCATGCCATAAGAAAACATGCATGCACACATGCACTCAGGTGCGACATAGCCTTCGGCGGAATTCTTGTTGTATGTTTTTGAGTTTTTAACAATATTTGTTGAATATTTTGCCATCTAGGGACAAGCAAAGGTTGGGGGCATTGTGTTTTACAAACACCATTTCTAATTTTTAGATGGATTTTGAAATTAATTGGCAGAAATGTTAACCACCATGAGACGATAAGTTGTGTGCATGACCCAAGTTGGTACCTCAAATGTCAAGGACAAAAGGTCAAAGGACAAAAAGGGCCTTTTTTTAGTGTTCAGTCAATAACTTTCTTCTTCCTGGATAGATTGTGAAATTACTTGGCAGAAATGTTAGCCATCATGAGACAATGTGGTGCACGCTAGACCCAGGTCGATACCTCCAAGATCAAGGTCATACTAAGAGGTCAGAGGCAAAAAAAGTTTTTTGTTTTTTTTTTGTGTCCAGTCATTAACTTTTTATTTCTGGATGGACTTTATAAAGTAACCATGCATAAATGTTCACCGTCATTAGACCATGAGTCATGTGCAAGACCAAGGTCCATACCTCCAATGTCAAGGTCATACCTAGAGGTCAAAGGTAAAAAAAAGGACAGTCAATAACTTCTTTATTCTTTGATGGATTATGAAATTAATTGGCAGAAATGTTAACCATCATGAGATGATGTGTTGTACCGCAAAGGTCAAGGCCATACTTAGAGGTCAAAGGTAAAAATGTGCTTTTTTGTTTACGGCCAATAACTTTTTTATTTTTGAACATTTTTAAAGTTACTATGCAGAAATGTTCATCTTCATTAGATGATGTGTTGCACACAAGACCCAGCTCAATACCTCCAATGTCAAGGTTATACTTAGCAGTCAAAAACGGGGGAGACATCTGTGTTTTTGTAGAAAAACAAATTCTAGTACTGCTAAACCGCTTAGAGGATCTAAGCCTGTCCAGGAACTGCGGTGCGAGGCTGACCGTCCATGCTAATAAACCCTATTGGTTTCATTGGGCGACAGGGCTTGAGGTGTCATTTCATCTCAATGTCGGGTAAAAGTCCCACAAAATTGGAAGCAACGTCTCCAAAATGACCTTTACAGTGTTGACGGGGACGTTAAACCTCAAATCAAACAAACAAACAAAACAAAACCATAGATATTAGTGATTGGATACTGCCTTCTCTTTATTTAATGTAATTACTGGTACTGTATAGTGACATTTTTAGTGCGTGGGGGAGTGGGGAGGGCTGGTTATTTACAAAAGCTGTTATACTGCTTATGTCCAAGTGATCACAACTGATCAATAAAGTTCAGCCACATGCGAATTAAAAATTAACAGAGGTAAAAGAAGATAAAATTTTCTGCAATTTCTGGAAAGATTTTTTCATTGATGAATTGTTTAATGCATAATATGCTTAGGGTCCTTAAATGGGTCATTGATAAACAGTGTAGACCCAGATCAGATGCTGCAGAATGCAGCATCTGATCAGGGTCCACACTGTTTGCTTAAAGTGCCAAAATCTAAGGACACAAGTCCATGTCCAGGATAATCTTTCAAGGCCTCACTAAGACACAATCAACCAATCAGTGCCGTCAGTGCTATGACTTTCTTTTCTGTTTCTTTCATTCACAGATACTCAAAATATGGTTTGTATGAGGAATCACAAGGCTCAGGGTTCATAGTAAAATCTGATGGGCTAATCCTTACCAATGCTCATGTTGTACGTGAGAATGGGCAAATAACTGTGAAGATGAAAGATGGTCGTGAGTTCACTGGAACAGTGCAGTCAGTAGATCGGGTCTCAGATCTTGCCACTATCAAAATAAATGCAGTAAGTACAGCATAACCTCTTTATATCACTACCATATTTATCCAAACAGACAGGCTTGAATACAGAGTGTAGATCCAGATTAGATCATGCAAACTACGGCGTCTCAACAGGGTCTAAGTGTTTACCACTTTTCTGCTATTTTCAGACACAACATCGGGTAATATTTACATTTTCACCGCATTTACAGAAAGCCCTATAGTTAACTACTGGGAAGCAATGTTGTTCATACTTCAATGAATAGATGTATATTGACTCACCGGACGTCAGTGACGTCAAAAACTGACGTCAAAATAAACAATGGTTCCCTTCAGTATGATGGGATGATGGCAAAGTTATGGCGTCAACTATGCTGTTCTGCTGTTAATTGGAAAACTACATGTATTTATTTTCTTCTTTCACTTTAGCCATTAAACAAGAATATTTTGTCATATGATGGATGTGAAAAAATGTAAATATAAGTAATAAATGTAATTTATTTAATGTTCATAGAATTTTGAACATTGGGTCACGAGCAAAGTTTAATGAACCCCTTCAGGGTTTACTTACTTTGCTCTTGACCCAATGTTGTTATACTTTGATGAACAATAGATAAATTCCATTTTTTCTTAAGTAAATCATACTTGTTCAAATTTTAGAACAAGTTTTGCAAGGAATTGAAGTGTCTGAGTTTACTAAGGGTAAATACAGCATATTGGGGTCCAAAGCAGAAACCATGTTAGTTAACAACAATGTTATATCAAAACAAAACTGTATACATAATAATATAGAAAAATGACCATTTATAGGAAAACTAACCTAAACAGGAGCTAAGACTTTCGCAACATCTGGGTCAGTGATAGTCATGTTCACACCCATAACGAAAACACGCCTATTCAAATACATTGTAACCTTTATCACCGAAAAAATGAAAATTTTAAGATGAAAAATTGTGATATTTTTCTTATTTCTGCTCTAAAATATAAATTGTGGGTACTCGTTAGAACCGCCTCAATGAGGCGGTTCTAACGAGTACCCACAATCTATATTTTAGAGCAGAAATAAGAAAAATAAGGGTTACCCCTGCAAACCCCAGTTTTACTATATAAAAGTGGGGTTTGAGGGGGTCAAAATTATATAGGTGTGTTTTCGTGATGCAGTAATGTATTTTAGATTCATGTACAAACTTTAATAACTCGAACACATATGGGACCATGCAAATTTATTCGAGATTAATGCCATGGTTGGATTGACAAACAGTTGACTCAAAAATGAACTTGTTGTGCTTCCATGATCACAGTGTACCAGCTTGAACTACAATGAGTTCATGATACACAGCATAAACCCATTTCAGACATATTGGATGCAGTCTTACAAAGCCTTCACTTTTACTCATAATAAAGGAAATCTATATCCTCCATTTAATGACAAAACATTGTAACCACACTTTTTTGTGTTTTTTTTTTTTACATTACGATAACACACCCGTGCGACACTGCATTTTCCTCATCTCCAAAATGGCTACTTTTCTGATGAAAATCTGTGATATTTTTCTTATAAATGCTGCAAACATAGGTCGTGGGTGCTGTTTAGAACCGCCTCATTGAGGCGGTTCTAACGTGTACCCACAACCTATGTCTTGGAGTAAAAATAAGAAAAATAATGTATACCCCCATAAACCCCAGTTTTCTCAATATAAAATGGGGTTTAGGGGGGTCTTCATTTCACGGACTTGTTCACGTGATGATAAATAGTGTTTTGAAAATGAGGAAAATTCAGCCATAAAATCTATAACGGTAAAGACAAAACCTCATAGGGCTTATCAATTCATGTCATATTAAAAGTTAGTACATACTGTATACATGTATGTCTGTTAGATCAGCAACCATTTATACCGCAATAAGCCATTCTATTAACCTAATAAAGGGGGTCGAATAACTGCACGCTATAATCGGTAGTGACCTATAATGCCTTCTACTGACCTATAATACGTCTAGTGACCATTAATAGACTGGGCCTACTTTTCAAGTCACTAATTTACAAGTGTAAACTAGAATACTGTCGATGGCGCGCCATCGCAAATCCCCACGTTTTCTACAGAGGGGCCAAGTACCGAAAACCCCTCACCCTGGGCCCTAATTTGACTCCATGGTCAAAATAATACCTGTATTATATTCTACTAATCATGCCCTTCAATTTCATATGCCACATGACTATGTTCCAAAAAACTTAAATTTTGACCCTTTGACCCCTCTCCCAGGGCCCCAATCTGACCCCAGGGTCAAAATTTTACTTGTAGTTTATTCTACCCATTATCCCCTTCGCATAGATATGCAACATGACTATGTTCTGAAAAACTTTAATTTTGACCCCCGACCCCCCCAAGTCCGACCCCCAGGGCGTGACCTAGGGGTCACAGCCAAAATCCCGTTCAATATGTTTTACTTTTTTCATAACTAAGTACATGTGCAAAGTTTGGCATCAAAATCTTCAAAATTGACTTTGTAATTGAATTTTATTGATATTTGACCTTTTGACCCCTCCCCAGGGCCCCTTGGGGCGGGGACAAAAAAAAATGTGCTCTTGCGCAAGCCATTCATGTAAGCAACTCGCATACCAAATTTGGTTGAATTCCGGCTAACGGTTTAGGAGGAGATAGCCGGACAGACGGACAGACAGACGGAGAGACGGACGGAGGCGATAACAATATCCCCACTTTTTTTTAAAAACGTGGGGATAAAAATAACATGCAACCTTTTATACATGGGAAAACAACGAGTTAAATTCTTTGCAATATTTATTGAACAGATTTTCAAAAATTTCAGCTAAATTCTTACCTTCTCTGCCTTTCCTGGTTTGAATGGCCCCTTGGAATAACTGCGCACTGCTGCTGCAGTTGCGTCTCAACCTCGAAAATAATTTCTAAAGCTAAAATAAACTATTAATTTGCAGATTTTCATACGGAATGTAAAGCGCTGAGAAACTTTTATTCAAGCGTCCATGTTGTTTCCTACGTCTTTGTGGCGCGGTGACGTCAGAAACTTTGCACTCGTTGACATCACATTATACTACCTGTGCGCTAAAGCTCGCCCCTATAAAATTGTCTAAGGCTTACCGATTATATTTTATTATTAAAGACACTAAACATGTATTTACTATATACATGTACAGTGAAACTGGAATAACTTAAACACTGATGTCTGATTTACTATGATTAAGGGGAATAGGAACACCTGGCAGATTTTTCTGACACTTTTCAAAGGGGGATGACTTTCGGGACTTCCTGTTGGCTTTTCTATAAGCCCAACCCCATTGAAAAAGGGGTCTACTCTTAAAGGAAAGAATTTGCGCAGCCCCATTGAAAAAGGGGTCTACTCTTAAAGGAAAGAATTTGCTCCTCAGCAAATTCTTTCCTTTAAGAGTTGACCCCTATTGACATGGGAGACAAAAATACTTTTGCAGGAGTTGTCTCCCCAGAAGGAGCAGTCTGATCAGGTTCTGCACTGTTTGCCATTCTATGTGCACCTTTTGGACTCAGTGCTGGATCTTGAAACAAATTTGTTAAAATTTTAGGAGAATTATATAGCAAGTCCTCAAGGTGTCCGAAATTTTAGGATTTTTATGGTCAGAAAATTTATCCTGGTATTTCCTCCTTATCCATAGAATGGATGATGAGCAGATTTTGGAAAGCATCAGGGTCTCTTCCTGCATCTGTCAATATGCAGTAAGATATTTCACTTATTTATTAGCCCCACCCCCATGGGGATGTTAAACCTCAATTTAAACAAACAAACATTTTGGAATTGCCTCATGGAGGCAGTTCTAACATGTGCCCACAGCCTATGGTTTAATTGAGAAATAAGAAAATTTATCCAAAACTATCCTGGTATTTCCTCCTTATACATAGAATGGTTTGTAAGCACCAAGGTTTCTTCCAGCATCTGTCAATAACCTGCAATAAGATACAGTAAAATTCCTATATTAAGACCACCTTTGGGACTGTTCAAAAGTGGTCTTTAAGACCACTCTTGAACAGTCTCAAAGGTGGTCTCTCATAAGGAGACACCAGGTGTAGAAACACACAGAAAGACTGAAACCTCAATAAGCTTTTAAAAGCAGATTTAGACTTAATTTTAGGTGGTCTTAATAGGGGAATTTTACTGTACATTGTACATGTATTTCTTTTATTTACCAGAAATGCATTTGGTAGAATCAGACTGTCTTGCACAAAGTACCTACTTGTTTACAAGATGTAAGACAAACAAACTTTCTTGTAGATCTTCCTGTGCCTTTGCTTCGGTTGGTGATATTGTTGAATATGCTTGTTTCAGAAAGATTTGCCAGTCATAAAACTGGGAGATTCCTCTAGTCTTCGAGCAGGAGAGTGGGTGGTGGCCCTTGGATGTCCATTATCCCTCAACTTTACTGTTACAGTAGGCATCGTGAGCAGTAAGCACAGGGCTGGTGAAGAGATTGGGTTCAGGAACAGAGATAACATAGGATACATTCAGACAGATGCTGCCATTACAGTATGTTAACACTGTGTTTCAGTAATTTAACCCTTGAATATAACCCACACCCACTACCGATTATCAACGGTCGGGTATAAAAGCCAAGGCCGCGCCGGGCCGGGCCGAGCCGCCGAGCCAAAATTGCTGATCCGAAGATTTTATTTTTCGAAATTTTAACCGAAAATGAAATGTTAGTGGTAAATTTTGATATGATAATGTTAACTATATCAAATCTGGTACTCAGCATAAATTTTGTTCTTTTTGGTGCCCTAATTTTTGTTTTATAGCAAATTTGCCAAATTTTTGGGGTATAAAAGCCAAGGCGGTTTTTTCGTACGTTTTGATCGAATTTGAATGAAATAGACATGAACGTGTGAAAACATGTACATGACAACCCAAAAAAGTATGGGTCGCCATTCGATTCGGATCATTCCAGTCGTTCAGTGCCTTCCCTTTCGGTCCTTTTCGGTCGTTTCATGTAATAAGGTAATTCTAAAAATAGAATCAAAAATAAAATAAGTAATTCGATCATTAAGGTGATTCTGGTGAATATATTTAATTCTATCACGAACACATAATAAGTATAATCAATTTCAAATATCATAAGGCCAAAAAGAAGTAATTTAACCGATGAATTTGAAAGACATTCGGAATTGTCAATACTTTTTCGCCGCCTTGGCATTTATACCCCTGGATTTCGGAAAATAGCTATTAAAAGATAAATAAGCCATGTAGATACGTAAAACTAAATCTAGTTATAACATATCTAATATATAATAATTTAATCCCACATTCACCCAAATATATATCTAACTTGTAACTAGAGACTAAAAATAAAATTTTCGGTAGGCTCGGCGGCTCGGCACGGCCCGGCGCGGCCTTGGCTTTTATACCCGACCATTATCAACCAATCAGATTACTTGATGCAAATTATTGCATCAAATTCACAATCTGAATGGCAAACAATGTAGACCCTGATCAGATGGCTTCTTCAGAAGCCATCTGATCTGGATCTACATTGTTTGAATGATAAGACAAATCCGGGCTCAGCAGGACAAGGGTTAAAGTAAAGATATTATCAGATAATTTGACATCAGTTCTGTTTATCATAGAAGTCCTGGCTGGCCTCAGTAGCTCAGTTGGATATGCACCTGACTGGTGATCAGGAGGTCATGGTTTGATACCTGCGGGGGTCAGAATATAAGAATCTTATATGGCTGTGAGGGGTGGATGGAAAAATCCGTCCCGAGGGTCACTGTCCGGCATCACGAGGCTTGCCGAGTGATGCCGGACAGTGATCCTGAGGGATGGATTTTTCTCTCCCCCCTTCACACCCATATAGGATTCTTTTTCTTGCACACCTTCCATTTTTAATGCTGCAGTCACTTCGGTTACCGACATCCACCATATTGTGATGACACTGCAGGAATGTTTAGTGACGTCATGTAACGTGCTTTGATGTCAACCTTAACGACAGCGCATTTAATCAACCAATGCATTTATCAAACACATGATTATATTCGATTTTGGGTCGGAAGACCAGGGTCAGAACATAAATTTCTATCCCAGGGTAAAATCACAAATTTCCTTGTCTGGTGTGCAAGAAACATTCTTTCATGGATATTGATCATAAATTCCCTTCTACAGTCATTTCCATCTGCTGATTCAAGAGAAGCAGGTGTCAGTTTATGGCAAACGCATACATGTGATAACCTTTCGATGACCATGCTGGAGATTTGGTTTTCATTTCCTGGAGATTGGGTACTCCTTCCTGGAGACTATTCGATGACAAGTTTGACACATCATTTTCATCCCTTTTTCATCACTCTCTTTTACTAGGCATATTTGCAGGTATACCCAGACCTCGTTATAGCATGATTCATTACAGCATGCATTTGGATATACATGTAGCACGGTTTTGCTTTGGACCCCAAATTCTCCCCAACCAACATTTATGAATATTATCCAAGGTTTCTATCACAATTTTATTTTCCTCCGACTTTAAACTGCGGTAATACGGTAGTTGTAAAAGTATACTCAAATCAAAAGTGTCAGCTTAGCGAGATAACAGATTAAGGAATGTTTAACTAGAAAAAGTGTCCATAGGACACGGATGCCCCCGCCAAATGCCATTCATAAAAAATATTACAAATGTACTTCAAATCAATCAATATATATGCATCAAGGGCAGATAATCCAAAAACCAAAAATGCAAGAGTTGTCTTCCTTGTTCATGACACATCGTCTCAGTGTGATGAATGCACCTGTGAAGTTTCATTAATAAATTCCATACGGTTTAGGAGTTATGGCCCGGACACGGCTTACTATATGGTACTAAGTCAAGGGCAGATAATCCAAAAACCAAAAATGCAAGAGTTGTCTTCCTTGTTCATGACACATCGTCTCAGTGTGATGAATGCACCTGTGAAGTTTCATGAATATATTCCATATGGTTTAGGAGTTATGGCCCGGACACGGTTTACTATATGGTACTAAGTCAAGGGCAGATAATCCAAAAACCAAAAATGCAAGAGTTCTTTTCCTTGTTCATGACACATCGTCTCAGTGTGATGAATGCACCTGTGAAGTTTCATGAATATATTCCATACGGTTTAGGAGTTATGGCCCAACAACAGTTTACTATATGGTACTAAGTCAAGGGCAGATAATCCAAAAACCAACTAGAATCGCGCAGCCGATGGCACGCCATCGCATATCCCCACGCTTTTTTAAAGATACGCCACTATATAAGTTCTCAATTGCAACTCCCACCCAATCTTAAGATCAAAATTCCGAAAGTGTCATGCACTCCTCAGACCAAAGACCTATCAGTTCCCAAAGTTTCATGTTTCTATCTGAAACGGCGTAGGAGGAGTTATCCGGTAATCATTAAAAAGGGGGTTATGGGGGTGAAAATCCAAGTTTTTGACCTCTGATGATCTCAAACCTGACCCTAGGGGTCAAATTTTGATTGTTATGTATTCTACTCATTATGCCATTCGATTTGATATGTCACACAACCAGGTTCTGAAAACTTTGATTTTTTACCCCCGGGGCACCCCACCCTCTGGCCTGGCCCCTAGGGGTAGGATCAAAATTCCGAAAGTGTCATACACTCCTCAGACCAAAGACCTACCAGTTCCCAAAGTTTCATGTTTCTATCTGAAAGGGCGTAGGAGGAGTTATCCGGTAATCTTTAAAAAGGGGGTTATGTGGGTGAAAATCCAAGTTTTTGACCTCTGGTGACCTCAAACCTGACCCTAGGGGTCAAATTTTGATTGATATGTATTCTACTCATTATGCCGTTCGATTTGATATGTCACACAACCAGGTTCTGAAAACTTTGATTTTTTACCCCCCGGAGCACCCCACCCCCTGGCCTGGCCCCTAGGGGTAGGATCAAAATTCCGAAAGTGTCATGCACTCCTCAGACCAAAGACCTATCAGTTCCCAAAGTTTCATGTTTCTATCTGAAAGGGCATAGGAGGAGTTATCCGGTAATCGTTAAAAAGGGGGTTATGGGGGTGAAAATCCAAGTTTTTGACCTCTGGTGACCTCAGACCTGACCCTAGGGGTCAAATTTTGATTGTTATGTATTCTACTCATTATGCCGTTCGATTTGATATGTCACACGACCAGGTTCTGAAAACTTTGATTTTTTACCCCCGGGGCACCCCACCCCCTGGCCTGGCCCCTAGGGGTTGGATCAAAATTCCGAAAGTGTCATGCACTCCTCAGACCAAAGACCTATCAGTTCCCAAAGTTTTAAGTTTCTACCTGTAAAAGTGTGGGAGGAGTTGTCCGGTAAGACGGACGGACGGACGTACGGACGTACGGACGACGAAGACAATTACAATATCCCCACTTTTTCTTCGAAAAGCGTGGGGATAAAAATGCAAAAGTTGTTTTCCTTATTCATGACACATCGTCTCAGTGTGATGAATGCACCTGTGAAGTTTCATGAATATATTCCATACGGTTTAGGAGTTATGGCCCGGACACGATGTCGGGACGGACGGACGGACAAACGGACGGACGGACAGGGGTAAAACTTAATGCCCTTCCGCTATTCTCCGAATAGGTGGGGGCATAATGATCCAGCCACAAGACGAGGACCCCTCCATCCAAAACGAGCCCAAACTTTCACACCCACATTACAAGCAAGTTCAATGCGAACATCAAAGTTTTCCACCACCCAAATCGCCAAAAAATCCAACGTCCGCAATTTACCGCTATCATTTTTCTGCATGCTATCGGTAAATGACGTTATCCCCCAAGCTACTCCAAGCTACTGCACACGTGTTTAATGTCATTGTTTGGCTAAACGGTTGTGGATAGAGAACTCGACTTATCCCCCAGAAGATCCCTGTCAATCACCAACAACAGCAAACATGTGTTTACACAAATTATCTCACCAAGCGTCCGCTATTTGGCGCCAAATCATAACCATTCACGAGGCAGTAGAAAAGTATGTTTTTACATGCATGCATGTACTGTTAGTTGTAGCTAATCGTCTTAGGAGCAATTAAATAATTTTCGCATTGTTCAGTATCTTAATTAATAAAGATGACTTGCCCGCAACTTTCACGAATTTTTTTACGGATGAGTGAACCTATCACAATCACCCATGCCATTTTAATCATCCATGGCCCTTGAAAAGATACCTATTCCAGGTATAATTTTTGCTGTAACAGATACCTTTAATAATGCCTGAATCACTTTCACACCTCAGTGGATCTTATCAGTGAATATACCGTTGATTGCCAGCAGACTGACAGCGCCGATAATTGCACCCTGCTATGATGTTAATCTCTTGACCATTTGTTGTGTCAAGTCAGTACCCTTGTATACCAAACGGACAAAAATTGGACGGTTCAGAAAAAAATTGTTATAGGAAAATTCTGATTCCGGGAGTTTTTTAGTCCTGTCCGGGAGCCCGGGAGATCATGTCCATTTCCGGGAGCCTCCCGGATGATCCGGGAGATATCACATGTATGCAAACGAATTTGTAATGGTTAACTGCTTATGTTAAAGCCTGCTCTGGAGGTGTGGTTAAATAAATTGGTTATTCAATTGAAAAATTAAAATCTTCTTATGTGAAGCTAGACAGCTGAGCTCTTTTATATTTGGAATTTACATGGTGTTGTATCGAATGATGAATCTCTACCAAAACTATACAAATCATGACCCTAGGGCCATCATGGTTCTCTTGCTCAGTATATTTTCTTTAACACTCCTCAATGTTTCTCTTTCAGGTTGGCAACTCAGGAGGACCACTAATAAATCTGGTAACTCATTGATCATATTGAACTTAGTTTTTATACTAAACACCAGGGGCCAGTTGTTCAGAAAAAAAAATGTCATTAATTAAGGGGAATGACAACTTTCTCGACTTCCTGTTTGCTTTTCTACAAACTTTGTCCCACTTAAAAAGGGCTCTATTCTTAAAGGAAAGAATTTGCTCCTTAGGAGCAAATTCTTTCCTTTAAGAGTTGATCCCTGACATGGGAGATAAAAAATACTTTTATTTTATACTAATTTATTTTAGTTCAATTGCGATGGAAGCTTCAAGCTTATTTAATCGCTCTCGAACGTTTATTCCGGATGTTTTCACATGCGCGAGAATTACACCACTGCTACCCATTTGCACCTGGGTGGAGTGAGGCAGTGTCATTACATGTCTTGCCCAAGGACACACCTCAATACCGGGTGCCAGATTCAAACGCACAACCCCTCGATCATGAGTCGAACGTGTTAACCACTGCGCTATCGAGGCTGACAAAAAATACTTTTGCAGGAGTTACCTCCCTTGAAGGTTTATCCATTCCCCTTAGTATGTTAGAACTGTGATCATCTAATATGGCAAATATGCTAATATCTTTGCTAAACATGTGAGTAGCTTTTGCAGATGCAAAAGTTATTCACAATTTTCTAGCAAAAAATGGCAGAATATTAGATACTGTACTTGCAAGAAAGATTAAAAGTTGGCCACTTGTGAGCTCATTAACATTACGAGAACACGCCTATATAATTTTGACCCCCTCATACCCCACTTTTATATAGTAAAACTGGGGTTTAAGGGGTATACATTATTTTTCTTATTTCTGAAAAATATCACAATTTTTCATCTTAAAATTTCCAATTTTTGGCCAAAAAAATTGGCAATGTGTTTGTATAGGCGTGTTTTCGTAATGTAACCATTCTTTGAACAACAGGACCCTGAAAGGGTAGCAAGGTAGTCATGTGCATAGACAAATCATTTCTCCTCGCTTCAGACCTACAAGTGTACAGGGCACAAG
Organism: Lucinisca nassula; assembly: GCA_963580285.1. NCBI lineage: Eukaryota > Metazoa > Mollusca > Bivalvia > Lucinida > Lucinidae > Lucinisca > Lucinisca nassula. The sequence continues at coordinate 64,737,855 of OY757010.1, forward strand.
CTAGTAGGGTTTGGAACCTACTCTCAGCAGCATTGGGCCTGGTAGTTGGTTTAAACAGTATTTATTTCAAACATTTTCATGCAGAAATGTAAAGTGCAAACAATATCATAAAAAAATCAGGATCTGACAGTGTCAGAGCAAGAATGCTTGTCTAGAAGTCACCTCCTGGAATAGTTGCTTTTAAATATTGAAAAGCAGATAAATTTCATCAAGAGGTGGAGGGTTTGATCCCTGCTTTAAGCAGCAAGATTCTTTTATGGAGATTGTTATAATAATATATTTGCTCAGTCATTCTCTCCCTTCTGCTGATTCAAGAAAGACAATTGTTCTCATTCTGAATGTGCACTGTACTGCTGAATGCCTTATGTATAAGCCTGCCCAGGAAAAGTATAGTTAGGTAAACTGATCTGCTCAACATGGCCTTAAATGCGTTGACTGAGCTGTCAAACTCCAAATGAAACCCTACCAAACCTAAAATCATAAGATTGAATTAGTATATACCTACACAAAATACTGCTGCCTACTACAAGTTTTCTGACACAAAATGCACAATCCGATATCACCCTGCTCGCATTTTCCAATTCCGTATCACCAACCATGCCAGCTGTGAACCCCAGCATTTTGATGCTATGTTAGAAAGCAGTCACGTGTAACACAGAACCAGACTTGAGAAATGATTAAGTCATATACACACAGAGCGTAAGGTCAAATTTTCCCGCTTAATTACGTTTAAAACAAAATGACTTTTTACATGTATATAATTAACATATTATCACCATAGTAACTAGATCTGTCACATAGTAGCATGTCTCTTGGATGTTTCCACATCTTATGCATCTCATGTATCATATTGATAAGAGTGGTGTAACAATTCCCATAATTTTGCTTTTCTTCAGGCTGGGGAAGCGATAGGAATAAACACATGGACCGTCAAAGATGGCATCTCCTTTGCAATTCCATCAGATTATGCAAAGAAATTCATAGAGAGAGCAGAAGCCTATGCACAAAAAAGTAATTATACATTGATTTCAATTAAATTAACCAGAGATGAGAAAAAATCAGTTTCATTATAAGCTTACTTGTATTTGACTGAGAGGGCCGGCCTTGGTAGCTCAGATGCATGTCTGACTGGTGACCAGGAGGACGCGGGTTCGATGCCTGCAGGGGACGGCAACACTCTTTTGTGGAGATTGAACTTGATAATCTTTTCTACGGTCATTCTCTCCCTTCCGCTGTCAGAGACAAGAAGGGAAGTTGTCAATTTCTGCCAAAAGAATGTGCACTGTACTGGTTAACCACTTAGTATAAGCCTGTCCAGGAAAAAGGTGGATAGGTAAATTGACACGCTCAAAATGACCTAAATAGAGTTGACTGGGCTGTTAAACTCAAATAAAAACAAATTTGACTGAGAGGCACTAAGGCTTAATAGTTAAAAGTACATAAATTCATTTAAGGTTCAAAATAGACTGTTAGTCAGAAAAAGCCACACTTTCTAAATCAGCCAGAACACAGGTTTTTCTGAATTAACGCTTTGCATGCTGGGTGTTTTTATGCCGCCGCCATTCGAAGAATGGTTGAAAGGGCATATAGCGTTGCCCCTGTCCGTTCGTCCGTGCGTCCGAAACTTAAACGCAGCCAATAACTTCCTTATTTCTTGATGGATTTTAAAATTACTCGGCAGAAATGTTAACCATCATGAGACGACGTGTCACGTGCAAAACCCAGGTCCTTACCTCCAAGGTCAAGGTCATACTTAGAGGTCAAATGTCAAAAAAAGGGTCCGAAACTTAAACGCAGTCAATAACTTTCTTATTTCTGGATGGATTTTGAAATTACTTTGGAGAAATGTTAACCATCATGAGTCGATGTGTCATGTGCAAAACCCAGATCCGTACCTCCAAGGTCAAGGTCATACTTGGAGGTCAAAGGTCAAAAAAAGGGTCCGAAACTTAAACGCAGTCAATAACTTTCTTATTTCTGGATGGATTTTGAGATTACTTGTTAGAAATGTTAACCATCATGAGTCGATGTGTCACATGCAAAATCCAGGTCCGTACCTCCAAGGTCAAGGTCATACTTGGAGGTCAAAGGTCCAAAAAAAGGGTCCGAAACTTAAACGCAGCCAATTACTTAGTTATTTTTGGATGGATTTTGAAATTATTTTGAAGAAATGTTAACCATCATGAGACAATGTGTCACGTGCAAACCCAGATCCCTACCTCCAAGGTCATACTTAGAGGTCAAATGGCATAAAAAGGGTCCAAAACTTAAACACTGTCAATAACTTTCTATGGATGAATACGAACATAGACATATTTTCGGGCGGGGGCATCCGTGTCCTATGGACGCATTTCTAGTTTTATCAGCAGACGACATTTTGAAATATTTTTCTAAAACAGGATTTGACATCTCATCCAAATTGTCTCCTATGGAGACAATTTGCATGAGATGTCAAGACCTGTTTTCTGGGAAAAATAAGAAAAATATCAACAATTTGATGTCTGGTGAATTAGCCTAAAGAGCGGTAAAGGTTAATAAGGAAACTGATTCTTTAGTCATCTTCGTTACCCCCCCCCCCTTATCTTGAGACTCCAAAAGAAAAGAAAGAATTAACCCTTTCACCCCTGAGATTCTGAAATAGACTGTTATATCTTCCAATTTTGACACGCTCATGTTTGTTATGAAGGGGTTTACTCAATAATCATTGACAGGATGGCAATGGCTCATTAGAGATAAGGGGGAGAAACAAGGGTAAATAGAGGATAATTTCCCCTAAACTCCCTCAGGGACCTACGTTGTGGGTACTTGTCTATCTATCTTCTTATCTATCTTCTTATACTGAGTCGGTCATATCTGGCCATTACCTCAGTTGAGGTACTTGTGTACTTGTAAGAATTGACTCTTCAAAGCGACACCAACAAATGCCCACAAGGTTTGTATGAACAAATTAGGAAGGAAACTTACTCTTTAATCATCATCCTCATTACTCCCTATTCACCATATTTGCATTATTTGCTGGCTCCCACCTTGCACATTGTCAAAATTGGAAAAACTGGTAACCAGACCCCCCTGACCTTTCAAGGTCAGGGGATCTGGTTACCTGTTTTTCCAACACTGATAACCTTCAGACTGGGAACCAGCAGATAATGCAAATAAGGTGAATTATCTGGAGCCATGTAATTTATGTATTTATTTATTTTTTGTAACTGTTTTGTTTTTCTTTTATTTCAGCTCAGAGATCTAGCTGGTTTAGCAGCGGTAGTCAGCCCAAGAAACATTTTTATCTTGGGATTACCATGCTGACCTTGACACCAGATTTAGTTGTTGCCCTGCGTGAACAGTATGCTGGTTTTCCTCCTGACTGTGAACATGGTGTGATTGTACATAGTTTAAAACTTGACAGCCCTGCATTCAGGTAAATATGGATTTTATGTTGATGACAATTGATGACATAAAGTGTGTTTCCATTTTGGCTAATCATTGTTAATGTACATTTCAATTCATTCCTTCATGAAAATAATGGTTTATGTGTGTGGGTATGCAAGTTTGTACAAGTGCGGTGGTGGTGATGGCAGTGATGATGTTTGTTTTTTTTTTCTTTTTTTTTTATCAAATGAGAATGAAATTTGTGCTGTTTTATCAGTATAGTTGTAAAAATAGCAGATTCTGTTTTTTAGAGCTCAGCCCAAAGGTGCCCATATCCATCATAGCTTGCAGAAATAGATTTGGCTGCATGGTGCTTCCTCACAGAGCTGAAACCGACCAAACTTGTGTACTGGTAAACCACTTAGCAGGTCTAAGCCTGCCCAGGAAAAGTGGTGTGAGTCAGACTGCTCCTTAAACCCTGGTTATGTCTTTGGGCGGTAGGACTTGAGATGTTATTTCATCTCAATGTCAGGTAGAAGTCCCACAAAATCGGAAGCAATGTCTCCAAAACAACCTGAATAGTGTTGACAAGGATGTAAAACCTCAACACAAGCAAACAAACAAGCTCAGTTTAAAGAAGCCATGAAAGTTGTCATTCTTGTGAATGATAGGACAAAATATTTCAAATTCTTAATCTGATGACCTTTTCTCTGTGTAGGGTATACAGGAATGTACCGTTAAAAGGTAGAAGCCTCCGTGGTGTAGTGGTTACGCTACTCGCCTTGTAAACCAGGGGTCGCAGGATCGATCCTGGGCTTCTCCAGACTTTTGGATGAGTCTTTAAACTGAGGTCTCGTCTCCATATGACCTTAGCTGTTAGTTGGATGTAAAACTCAAAACACTCACTCACCGTTAAAAGGTGAAAATGACCCCAACTCGTACATTGTTGAAAGCATTATCAGCTTAAAGAGCTTGTTAATGGTCAAAATGTTAAATGTTCTAATAAATACAGCATATTTTTAGCTGAAAAAATGTTAGCAGCTTTTGCATTTGCTGCTCACATTTTGTCAGCAAAAATATTAATATACATGTATTTGCCATATCATATGATCAAAGTTTTAAAATGATACTTTTAACTAATGACATTGTTAGTTTTCAAAAACTGGTCAAAACCTCTTTCATAATTATTGATAAATCAATGGCAGCCAAACTAGATCTAATCTATTATTTTTTATGCTAAACATGCTAAACAATAAACCAATATATTTCCCTGAATGATGTACTGTCCAGGTATTTCACCAAGAAATTTGCAGTCTAAACTTTTATTTGACAAACTTCATAGTGCATACCTTGGAAGTGAACATGCGGTGTTTTCTCTTAGACAAATTGCCCCCACCTTTCCTACTAATACTATTTGAAAGTCGGGTAAGTGGGGTATCACATTTCCACATGTTTCCTAAGACTTAAACCATAAAATACTGTGGAGAGACCAATGAAATCATGCTAAGTTATGCAATTGTTAGGTAATGCTGATAAGACAGTTGGTTAAAGGTTATTAGGAATCTCAATTTAAAAAGTCAATTTATTGGTAAAAAACCGAGATGAAGATATAAATCTGCATCAAATTTTAATTAAATTACAAGTTTCAAACGTTTTTCTAGCTGGAAAAATAAGTATTTTAAGATCAATTGTTTCGAATGGAACTGACAGATATATTGAATAAAAGTAGTCCCCAAGGTAAAGCTAATAATGCCACTTGTGAACAAAGTCATTAGTGGAGATACATGATGCCACTAGCCAAAACAAACATTTGGTTAAATTATCAGTTCAGTTAAGCATGAAGTTTTGGTCATTCTTCTCTAAGAGAAAAAACACGTCATGAGATGAATAGTATTTTTCATTTCCTTCAATGATGTACTTTCAAGATATTTTGACACAAAGTTAGAATTCTCCTAAATGTTGAGGAGCTACTTGGGAAACAAGCATGAATTCAGAATTCTCGTTGGCTCATCATTGCCAGTACAATAGAGCTGAACACTGTACTACCTCTGGGATGGCAATTGCATGCAAGTGCCAACACTGTCACACTCAAATTTTTTTTTCGAACTACATACTGTCCAATTGATGTGGGTTTTAGTAGCTCACTCAGAAGGGTGTCTGACGCATGATCAGGTGGTCATGGGTTCAAAACTACTGGGTCAGCAACATTCTTTAATCACCCAAGCCCGCCGGGGCTAAAAGAAATAGATTTGGCTGCATGATGCTTTGGGGCTTAAAGGAATAGATTGGGCTCAAGGTTGGGCGGTCAAAACCAGGGAAGGTACCGTCCGGGTCAATACTCCCAGAGTGGTCAATACTGGTCGATTGAAATATTGAGTGGTCAATTGAATAATATTAGTGTTGACAAGGCAAAGCTACTGAAACTATTTTGAAGTTTTGATCTCTTTGCTGGAGGCTGATCATTTGATAGAGTTTCGGGTTCAGATGTTATTTATTCAAGTGGCCTCTTAGCAATACTTTCTGGCTTTTTTAGTTCTAGGATTTTTGTCTATGACACATCAATCTTAACTTCGATAGTGCAGTCTTTGCACCTTGCACTGTTTTTTTTATGGTTATCTTCCAAAATAGTGAAGAAGTTCCAAATTGGGTCTTTAGGTTTCTTTCATTTTTGACACCTTCAGTAATAGCTTAATCCAAATTGCACACATTAAGAATAAAGCCTGGTGTCAGTTTATAATACCCCTATTAGGGACATGTAAGTGGTCAATTTGGCAATTAGATCTTTGCCACACCCACTGCAGTGGCATGGGTTAAATATGTTCTATAAAAGGGTTATCCTTTGGACTCAAGGAATACACCATAGAACAAAAATATGGAGTGTACATGTTTTCTGGGCCAGACTAGCTAGTTTCGGCCAATTAGGCCTCATCAGTGACCCTCGGATATTTTCAAAATTCCACAATGGAATCAATGATCCCAAAGGACAAGAAAATATAATCTACACTATGATGTAGGGCAGGGAGACGTTTTACCGCCGCCACACATTCCCACACACCAGCTGTAGTGAAGTTAAATATGTTCTATAAAAGTCTGTTTTGACAGCAATTTACAGGTGTTGCAGATTCTTTTAAATATACAAAGACATCAGTAAATCTTCAAACATTGTTTGGTTAATAAATAACAGCCATTTACAGATGAACTACTTCACAGAACTTGGCCCCCCGCCCATCGGGACTTGAAGAAATATATGGGCTGCACGATGCTTCAACGCAGAGCTAAATCCATGATACATTCAGTTTATTTATATTCCTGTAAATCAAAATATGAACAATCAATCTAACCTATGAAGGAAAAAAGAATAATTAAAAAGATTGTTTGAGTGAAAAGAACAGGCCTGTCTGCAGTTCAGTGAGTCAATCCAACCTCTTCATTTGACCAGCAATAATGTCTTTTAACTTTTGATCAAATAAAAATACCTAAATAATTACTGTTATTAATAAAAACTATTTTGTCTTGTTCAGTGATGAAAATGTAGTGTAAGATCATGTACATGATGTAGGGGGCAAGCTTTTAAGACCAGTTTTGCAACAGGACAGATGCATATACATGTACTCCAGTGATTTAATCGACCACCAATCGACCAGTATTGACCAGTAATGACCGATTAAAACCGGTTTTAACCAACGGCCCAGTCAATACTCATACTGACCGGCTTTTTGTCAACCTTGATTGGGCTGCATGATGCTTCCACACAGAGATGAAACTGACCACACATGAGTACTGGTTAACTGCTTAGAAGGACTAAGCCGGCCCAGGCAAAGTGGCGTGAGTCGGACTGTCCAATTCATGTAAGCCTTTTGGTTTCATTGTGTGGCAGGGCTTGAGATGTCTTTTCCATCTCAGTGTCGGGTAAGAGTCCCACAAAATTGGAAGCAATGTCTCCAAAATGCCCTTAACAGTGTTGACGGGGATGTTAAACTTTCAAATCAAACAGCAACATTCCTTTCTTGAGATTTATCATAAAATATTTTTAGTCATTCTCTCCCTTCCACTGAAAAAATGTTCACTGAACTGGTTAACTGCTTACGTATAAGCCTGCCTAGGAAAAGTGTGGTCAGATAAACTGACTGCCACACCATGACCTAAATAGTGTTGATGGGACCATTATAGTCCAAACAAACAAACCATATCTAACCTCTAAGCTTGAATAAGCTGTTATTTTATACCTACATAGTACATAAATACTGCTGTCGGGAAGGGCCTCAACTAATATTGCTAGAACCTGTGGCCCAACCCATTTGCTTGTATCTTATATTATAACCAATATAATATGTTTAAATCAATCAATCACTGCTGTCTACTACCAGTTTTCTAACACAACAATTCAGTATCTCCCTACTTGTTTTTTTTCTGATTCCATATTACAATCATTTGAAATAAGTCTCCCTCTGAGCTGTGGCAGAAAGCAATAATGTATTATGCTGAACCAGCCCTGTAAAAGTGATGACATCACTTACACACAGAACATAACTTTAGATTTCCCATTTATTTGTGATTGAAAAACGATTGGTTAGAAGTGGAGAAAAATGTACATAATAAACATAATACTACTACAGTAGCTTGATCTGCCAAATTATATCACGTCAAGTGGATGTTTCCAGATCAATATATCCCACGAGACAAGGGTAGCTTGATCTGCTCGATTGTATCAAGTCTTGCGAATGTTCCCAGATGTTACGCATCACACTGTTTTTCTTTCAAAATTACTCCTGCCTTGAGGTCATGGGAATTGACTCAGAAAAGTTATGCTTTAGACACAATGTGGGAACATGTGAGCTATCATGCCCTGCAATATTTCCTGTGCCTAAATGCTGTTATATACATATACAACCTATAAGCTAGCTTTGACATTATTTGCTAGCATATTTTTTTACGAAGATTGGTGAGTAGTATAAGATGTTTCCTTTCCCTTAAGGTGTATGGATATACCATCTGGGAAGGCACTTCTTTGAAAACTATTTTTGTCTCCCTTACCAAATCAAGCTTGTCACATGTATATATGTAACATAGTCTCCATTTATAATATGATGTTGCGCCTGAGAATGTAGTAATGCCATGTAATAAATTTGGTAATCCCCTAGTGGATTAAATATGCAAATTAGTTAGATACATCCCGTAATATTACACATACAACATCCTTAATCACGCTTTCATGTACGACATCCTTAACGAGGTTGTATTTACTAATGGCAGAATATTGACAATTTTGTACAAAAACCATGAATTAAATGTGTTTTAAATGGCATATGATATATAGAATCTTGCATTCATACTCATGTATTGAATTTATTAAACTCGAGGAAAAGGGGATAAAATGCTCAGCGAAGCCTCACATTCCATCCCATTTCCTCAATGAGTTTAATAAACTCGTTGAGGAAAAGCGATAAATAGCTTGGCAAAGCCTCGCATTTTATCCCTTTTCCTCAGCAAGTTTAATAAATTCAGTAATACATGAAACTTATGAAAGATTCTCTATATAGTAGATTTTAACCCTAAAGTGCTGCAGAACATTTTAGAGCAGACAGCAATTTTATTAAAAAAAATTCACAGTAAAAAAGGCCTGACATTACATGTGGATTGTGTGCTAGGTAAACAATTCACATGTCCAGCCCCCGCCCATAGGGGCTAGAAGAAATATAATTTATGGGCTGCATGATGCTTCCACGCAGAGCTGAATCAGGCCCGCACACTAGTACTGGTAAACCGCTTAGAGGATCTAAGCCTGTCCAGGAACCGCGGTGCGAGGCGGACCGTCCATGCTAATAAACCCTATTGGTTCCATTGGGCAATAGGGCTTGAATTGTCATTTCATCTCAATGTCGGGTAAAAGTCCCACAAAATTGGAAGCAACGTCTCCAAAATGACCTTTACAGTGTTGACGGGGACGTTAAACCTCAAATCAAACAAACAAACAAACAATTCACATGTAATGCTAAGCCTTATTTTCTCTGAGTTGTAAGAAAAAAATATCTGGAAATTACACCTAAAAATGTTTTGTTTAGCAGCTTAAGGGTTAATTTGTCTTTTCAAACATCTTTCAATGAGCATTCTGCTTTCATTCCAATCCCACATATGTCATTTTATGTATAAACTGTATGCATGTCAACTAAATTAACCAGAATAAATATGTTTAAACCAAACATCTTTCAGAGCTGGTCTTAAAGGAGGTGATGTTATCAGTGAGATCAATGGAGAAGCGGTAAATTCCTCTAGTGATATATACAAAGCCATTGAAAAAGGAGAGGAAATTACATTGACTGTGAAAAGACACACAAAGACAGTGAAACTACGGGTTATTCCAATGGAAGTTAACTAATCTTCTTTATGGCATCTTGGAAACAGATATAATTGAACAAGATAATAAGTTAATACAGTAGAACTTTGATGGCTCGAACACCGATGACTCGTTTACCATAGATGTGTCGAACCCATTCTTGAGCCCCTAGCGAAATCCTCTACAAAAGAAATAGTGGGGCATAATTAAGGAGATTTTAGTCTTTTATCTTACAAATGTATGCTGTGTGTACTCATTAGAATCGCCTCGATGAGGCGATTCTAATGAGCACACACAGCATATATTTTCATTATAAAACACCGAAAAGATGTCTAAAAGTATCACGTTATGCCTCCTGGCAGTAATCCTCAGTGGCTTGAACTACCCCTGTCTCGAACAGATTTTCGAGGTCCTAAAGGTGTTCGAGCCATTGAAGTTCGACTGTAACCACATCATGAGAAAACCTGTTTTTGCCATTTGCTAACATCGAAGGTGCTGATCAGATTGCACATTTGTGTAGTCTGATCAGTACCTTAGTGTTCCATGCTTGGATAGTTAGTACAATACCTCCAGTTTCTGAATCTAGGCCTCTATGGATAGAATAATAATCTAAGCCTCCAGTTTTTATATCTAAAAAGCCATTGAAAAAGGAGAGGAAATTACATTGACTGTGAAAAGACACACGAAGACAGTGAAACTACAGGTTATTCCAATGGAAGTTAACTAATCTTCTTTATGGCATCTTGGAAACAGATAAAATTGAACAAGATATAGAGGATCTTACACGAGTGGTCATTTCATGTGAAATTTATGAAACGAGCCTTTGGCGAGTTTCATAAATTTCATATGAAATGACCACGAGTGTAAGATTCTGTTTATCATATGACCACTTTAAATTGGATCTCATCGCCTTTAAATTTGACAAATGTTCCACCAAAAATGCATTGTTGACATGGACGTCGTCATGACGTTACGTAGTCCCGCCAAAATGTTATTACACGTGTGGTCACACGATTTTTATTACACGATGTTATCCACTGCTTATCAACGACGTCATGTGATAAAATAAGTTAATACAGTAGAACTTGGATGGCTCGAACACTGATGGCTCGTTTACCATAGATGTGTCGGAACCCATTCTTGATCCCCTAGTGAAATCCTCCGCATAAGAAATAGTAAGGCATAATTAAGGAGATTTTAGTCTTTTATCTTGCAAATGTATGCTGTGTGTACTCATTAGAATCGCCTCGATGAGGCGATTCTAATGAGCACACACAGCATACATTTTCATTATAAAACACCGAAAAGATGTCTAAAAGTATCACGTTATGCCTCCTGGCAGTAATCCTCAGTGGCTTGAACTACCCCTGTCTCGAACAGATTTTCGAGGTCCCAAAGGTGTTTGAGCCATCGAAGTTCGACTGTAACCACATCATGAGAAAACCTGTTTTTGCCATTTGCTAACATCGAAGGTGCTGATCAGACTGAAAATTTGTGCAGTCTGATCATCACCTTAGTGTTCCATGCTTGGATAGTTAGTACAATACCTCCAGTTTCTGAATCTATGCCTCTATGGATAGAATAATAATCTAAGCCTCCAGTTTTTATATCTAAAAAGCCATTGAAAAAGGAGAGGAAATTACATTGACTGTGAAAAGACACACAAAGACAGTGAAACTACGGGTTATTCCAATGGAAGTTAACTAATCTTCTTTATGGCATCTTGGAAACAGATACAATTGAACAAGATAATAAGTTAATACAGTAGAACTCTGATGGCTCGAACACTGATGGCTCGTTTACCATAGATGTGTCCAACCCATTCTTGAGCCCCTAGCGAAATCATCCACATAAGAAATAGTGGGGCATAATTAAGGAGATTTTAGTATTTTATCTTGCAAATGTATGCTGTGTGTACTCATTAGAATCGCCTCGATGAGGCGATTCTAATGAGCACACACAGCATACATTTTCATTATAAAACACCGACAAGATGTCTAAAAGTCTAAAAGTATCACGTTATGCCTCCTGGCAGTAATCCTCAGTGGCTCGAACTACCCCTGTCTCGAACAGATTTTCGAGGTCCTAAAGGTGTTTGAGCCATTGAAGTTCGACTGTAACCACATCATGAGAAAACCTGTTTTTGCCGTTTGCTAACATCGAAGGTGCTGATCAGACTGCAAATTTGTGCAGTCTGATCATCACCTTAGTGTTCTGTGCTTGGATAGTTAGTACAATACCTCCAGTTTCTGAATCTATGCCTCGATGGATAGAACAATAATCTAAGCCTCCACTTTTTATATCTAAAATTTCAAGACACTTACTAGTCTGTATATTTTGTGCCTTACTTAGGCGATGTTGTTCAAAAAATAACAACATCGTTAGTTAACAGGGACCAGTTGTTCAAAGCATTGTTAGCTTAACAAGCTCGTTAGTGGTCAAATTGTTAACTGTTCTAACTTCCAGCTAGTACAATCCAACCTGTATTAAGCAAGCACCTAGGGAATAACCATAATGTGCTTGCTTAATACGGGTGAATCTCAATGCATTTGCTTTTATCGGGAACCAAAAGCATGCTTGCATAAGGCAGGTTGCTTGCATAACAGAGGTGGCAACTATTACAGGTTTTACTGTACATTATCTAAAAAGCTGCAAAAGCTACTCTTATTTTTTTAGCCAAAAATATAAGTATATTAAAATATTAGTATATTTCCATATTAAATGATATAAAAATTAACGATATGGTAACTAATGATGTCATTATGCCCCCAACTTTGAAAAAGTTGGAGGGGCATATTGCTTCTGGTTCGTTCGTCCGTTCGTCCGTTCGTCTGTTCGTCCGTTCGTCCGTTCGTCCGTCCGTTACGCTTTTGATGCATAGCATAACTAAAGAACCGTGTATGCTAGGGTTTTGAAATTTCATATATGGATTCCTCATGGAAAATTAGCTGACGCGTATTTTTTTTCTCGTCCGGATTATGCCCCCTTCAAGAGTTATTGCCCTTTGAAATTTTTTTAATAAAATCTTGTCAGCAAGATATCTCAAAAACTATTGGAGCTAAGGCCTTGAAAGTTGGTGATTATATTGGTGGTGATGAGTAGATGAACTGATTAACTTTTGACAAAATTCCGAAAAATACTTTGTGAGTTATGGCCCTTTGTCATTTTGGTAATTTGTGCCCATTGTAATGTATGCTAAAAGTGATGCATAGCACAACTTTAGAACCGTGTATTCTAGGGTTTTGAAATTTCATATATGGATTCCTCATGGAAAATTAGCTGACGCGTATTTTTTTTCTTGTCCGGATTATGCCCCTTTTAAGAGTTATTGCCCTTTGAAATTTTTTTAATAATATTTTGTCAGCAAGATATCTCAAAAACTATTGGAGCTAGAGCCTTGAAAGTTGGTGAATATATTGGTGGTGATGAGTAGATGAACTGATTAACTTTTGACAAAATTCCGAAAAATACTTTGTGAGTTATGGCCCTTTGTCATTTTGGTAATTTGTGCCCATTGTAATGTATGCTAAAAGTGATGCATAGCATATCTTTAGAACCGTGTATGCTAGGGTTTTGAAATTTCATATATGGATTCCTCATGGAAAATTAGTTGACGCGTATTTTTTTTCTTGTCCGGATTATGCCCCTTTTAAGAGTTATTGCCCTTTGAAATTTTTTTAATAAAATTTTGTCAGCAAGATATCTCAAAAACTATTGGAGCTAGAGCCTTGAAAGTTGGTGAATATATTGGTGGTGATGAGTAGATGAACTGATTAACTTTTGACAAAATTCCGAAAAATACTTTGTGAGTTATGGCCCTTTGTCATTTTGGTAATTTGTGCCCATTGTAATGTATGCTTAAAGTGATGCATAGCATATCTTTAGAACCGTGTATGCTAGGGTTTTGAAATTTCATATATGGATTCCTCATGGAAAATTAGCTGACGCGTATTTTTTTTCTCGTCCGGATTATGCCCCTTTTAAGAGTTATTGCCCTTTGAAATTTTTTTAATAAAATCTTGTCAGCAAGATATCTCAAAAACTTTTGGAGCTAGAGCCTTGAAAGTTGTTGAGTATATTGGTGGTGATGAGTAGATGAACTGATTAACTTATGACAAAATTCAGAAAAATACTTTGTGAGTTATGTCCCTTTGTCATTTTGGTAATTTGTGAAAAACATTGTCATCGTTCTAGCGCCTGCATTTCATCACCAATTTCAATATAACTTCACACAAATGTTCCTTATAAAAAAATCTCAAGCGAGTTCGACTTTCAAGGTCATGACCTCAAGGTCAAGGTCACTGTGGCTATTTTTAGAAAAACTTTGTCATCGCTCTAGCGCCTACATTTCTTCACTAATTTCAATATAACTTCACACAAATGTTCCTTATAAAAAAATCTCGAGGGAGTTCGACTTCAAGGTCATGACCTCAAGGTCAAGGTCACTGTGGCTATTTTTAGAAAAACTTTGTCATCGGTCTAGCGCCTACATTTCTTCACCAATTTCAATATAACTTCACACAAATGTTTCTTATGATAATATCTCAGCGAGTTCGACTTTCAAGGTCATGACCGCAAGGTCAAAGTCACTGTGGCTATTTTAAGAAAAACTTTGTCATCACTCTAGCGCCTACATTTCTTCACTGATTTCAATATAACTTCACACAAATGTGCCTTATGACTATATCTTGAGCGAGGTCAACTTTCAAGGTCATGACATCAAGATCAAGGTCACTGTGGCTATTTTTAGAAAAACTTTGTCATTGCTCTAGTGCCTACATTTCTTCACTGATTTCAATATAACTTCACACAAATGTTCCTTATGACAATATCTCGAGTGTGTTCGACTTTCAGGGTCATGACCTCAAGGCAAAGGTCACTGTAGCTATTTTTAGAAAAATTTTGTCATCGCTCTAGCGCCTACATTTCTTCACCGATTTCAATATAACTTCACACAAATGTTCCTTATGACAATATCTCTAGCGAGTTTCACTTTCAAGGTCAAGGTCAGTGTGGCTATTTTTAGAAAAACTTTGTCAATGCTCTAGCGCTTACATTTCTTCATTGATTTCAACATAACTTCACACAAATGTTCCTTATGACAATATCTCAAGCCATTTCAACTTTCAAGGTCAAGGTCACAATGGCTATTTTTAGAAAAACTTTGTCATCGCTCCAGCGCCTACATTTCTTCACCGATTTTAATATAACTTCACACAAATGATCCTTATGACAATACCTCGAAAGAGTTCGACTTTCAAGGTCAAGGTCACTGTGGCTATTTTTAGAAAAACTTTTTCATTGCTCTAGGGCTTACATTTTTTCACCAATTTCAAAATCGATTCACACAAATGTTCCTTATGACAATATCTGTAGCGAGTTCCACCTTCAAGGTCAAGGTCACTGTGGCTATTTTTAGAAAAACTTTGCCAATGCTCTAGCGCTTACATTTCTTCACCAATTTCAATATAACTTCACACAAATGTTCCTTAAGACAATATCTCGAGCGATTTCGACTTTCAAGGTCAAGGTCACTGTGGCTATTTTTAGAAAAACTTTGTCATCGCCCTAGCGACTACATTTCTTCACTGATTTCAATATAACTTCACACAAATGTTCCTTATGACAATACCTCGAGTGAGTTTGACTTTCAAGGTCAAGGTCACTGTGGCTATTTTTAGAAAAACTTTGACATGGCTATAGCGCTTACATTTCTTCACCGATTTCAGTATAACTTCACACAAATGTTCCTTATGACAATATCTCGAACTTTTTCGACTTTCAAGGTCAAGGTCACTGTGGCTATTTTTTTAAAATCTTTGTCATCGCTCTAGTGCCTACATTTATTGATGGATGTTAATAGAACTTCACACAAATGTTTCTTATGGTAATATCTCGAGTTGCTTTGACTTTCAAGGTCATGACCTCAAGGTCAAGGTCACTATGGCTATTTTTAGAAAAACTTTGTCATTGCTCTACCGCCTACATTTATGATTTTAATCTAACTTCACACAAAAGATGCTTATGATAATATCTTGAGCAAGATCTACTTCAATGCAAGTATCCATTTCTGACCTTGACCTACATTTTATGGTTCACTGACTTTGTAAAATAGTGTGACAACCCTAACTTTCACCCTGATGTAAGAGTCTGTTTTTAAGAGTTTCATTGATGATACTTGGTACTTGCAACTAGGAGTGAAATTTTTATGCAGGCGCTCATGTTTGACCTTGACCTAGATTTCATGGTTTGGTGACTTTGCGCCCCCACAGGCGCGACATAGCCTTCAGAGGAATTCTTGTTGTATGTTTTTGAGTCTTTAACAATATTTGTTGAATATTTTGCCATCTAAGGACAAGCAAAGGTTGGGGGCATTGTGTTTTACAAACACCATTTCTAGTTAGTTTTGTACAACTGACTCTAGATCGTTCAAACTTTGATCATTTAAAATGATAAATATGCAAACATTTTTGCTGAAAAAATGTGAGCAGCTTTTGCAAATGCAAAAGCTGCTCACATTTATTCAGCAAAAGTGACACTAGATATTTAACTTGCAACAACAGTTAACAATTTGACAACTAACAAGCTCGTTATGCTAGGGATGCTTGGAAACAACTGGGCCCGGTTGCAAACCCCAATGGCAGGTTGTCATATTTCTTGTGACAGTGTTCATATAATTCTTGGGAAAAAGTGGAGCCCAGTGTGTGGTCAATTCATATGAACTGTAAGTAACAAGGATTTCAGGCCCAGCTGTTCAAAATTACCAATTTTCTTAACGTATTCTTAAAGCTTCGATTTATTAATATGGCTAATATGCTAATATTTGTGCTGAAAAGATGTAAGTAGCTTTTGCTTCTGCAGAAGCTACTAATGTTTTTCCAGTAAAAATAGCAGAGTGTTTGATATTGTACTTGTTAAAACAGTACAAACTTTGCCCATTAACAAGCTTGTTAAGCCAATAATGCTTTGAAAAACTGGGCCAAGATCTTCCATCATGATATCACACCCCTGTGACCTAGTGCATTTTTTCACATCTCCAAAATGGCTACTTTTCTGATGAAAACCTGCGATATTATTCTTATTAATACTGCAAACATACGTTGTGAGTGCTCATTAGAACCCCCTCATTGAGGCGGTTCTAACAAGTACTTACAACCTATGTCTTGGATCAGAAATAAGAAAAAAATGTATAGCCCTTAAAATCCCAAATTCTCTATATACAGTGGGGTTTACGGGGGTTCATTTCAGGGACTTGTTCACGTGATGTAACTTTCAAGAAATAGGTTTTGAGAACTAGTGAGCTAACAAGTGAACAGATTACTATGTTCATGAACAACATGTACAAGATTCAGATAAAACTCTGTATGAAACAAGTGCTCATAAATGAAGCACAAATTTGGTATGAAACAGGTAAGAAATGTGCATTTTATATGAAGTAGGTACCAACAAAAGAAACATAAATTCAGTATGAAACTGGTACTCATGAAGGAACATACCCGGTATTCAATATGAAACTGGTGCATGTGACAGAAACATTATTTCAACATGAAACTGGTACTTACAAAAGAAAATTGAATTCTATATTTGTTTTATATTATGTGTTAATTTTAATAATCTTCAATGAGAACATAAATCGGAATAAAGCATTAAAAAAATTTTGTCTGTTCCTGAATGCATTTAATATATAACTACTCAAAGACTGTCAAAGCATTGGTAAAATGTGCATGCGCAGTGTTACTTGAGTAAAGAAATTGTCTGTATCAATAATAACAGAATAATATTTGAAAGAAACATAAATTCTATGTGAATCACATTTTTGTTCTGTGTGTTGTTTGAAGATTAACAACCCAATCATCACACTTTAGGTCATATCAGATGGGTCAGTATATACACGTATAAGAGATTTACCTATACTGTGCACATTCTTTCACCAGACACTGACAACGGCCCTTCTTGAGTCAGCAGAAGGGAGAACATCACGTAAACAAGTCTGTAAAATGAACACCCCTCTAAACCCCATTTTATATAGAGAAAACTGGGGTTTATGGGGATATATATTATATTGCTTACTTCTGATCCAAGATGTAGTTTATGGGTACTCATTAGAACTGCCTCAATAAGGCAGTTCTTTCGAGTACCCACAACCTATGTTTTGAGTACAATTTAGAAAAATATCACATATTTTCATCAGAAAAGTCATCTGTTTGGACAAAACAAAGAATTCACTATGTCGCACGAATGTGTTATTCTAATGACTTAGCCTAAGAAAAGATACCATGATTAATATGCACAAAAGAATGGAACCTGCAACCTCTGATCACCAGTTGACGAGCTAGCGAGCGAGCGAGTGTTTCAGTTTTACGTCCCACCAACAGCTAAGGTCGTATGGAGACGGGACCTCGGTTTAAAGACTCATCCGAAAGTCTGGAGAAGCCCTGGATCGAACCTGCGTCCCCTGGTTTACAAGGGGAGTAGCGTATCCACTCGACCACGGAGGCTTCTCCAGTCTAGACGAGCCATATGAAATAGTTACTACTGACAGAAACATAAATACCATATGGGCCCCGTCAAGGGGTTTTGGTACTTATCGCCTATGTGAGCAGCGAAGGTTCAGGCGAGCCTGCGCATCCGCGCAGTCTCACCAGAACCTTCACTGCTCGCTCATACAAGCAGTGAATCAAAAGGAACCTTCAGACAGAAAGCCACATCCCTGGCCCCTCTGAATGGCTGGGCATGCGCAGTTAAAATTTGTCATGACGGAATGCTCGAAGACACAAATTCGCTTGGCGTGGTTTATATGAAACAGGTACACATATGGGAACCTTTATATACTTTTTGAACTACATGAACATGCACTTGAATCACTCATTTTGACTTCAAGTGTATTCACCTTATTTGCATTATCTGCTGGTTCTTAGTCTGAAGATTATTCGTTTTGGAAAAACAGGTAACCAGACCCCCCTGACCTTTCAAAGTCAGGGGGTCTGGTTACCTGTTTTTCCAATATTTACAATGTGCAAGCTGGGAGCCAGCAAATAATGCAAATATGGTTAATGCAATTCTGAGTGCAAGAAACATTATGAACAGTGTTAAAGAGAGGTTTATGTGTATTTGTTGTGTTTTTCTGGGCAGGCTTATACGTAAGCGGTTGACCAGTACAGTGCGCATTATTTCCCAGAAACTGACAACTGCCCTTCTTGAATCAGCGGAAGGGAGAGAATGACGGTAGAAAAGATTTCATGATCATTCTCGACGAAAGAATGTTGCTTACTCCGACAGGTATCGAACCTGCGTCCTCCTGATCACCAGTCAGATGGCCGGAGTTGTTGTGTGTCATGAATCATGCATTGTGTGCCGTGCATTAACTTTTCTTGTTAACACTCTAGAGGCCAGTTTTAGTCTAATCATCATCAAACATGGTCAGAATGATCATTATGACAATATCTCTGTCTTGTTCGCATATTGATCATGTTGGGTCAAAAAGTAGGTCAGTAGGTCAAATCATAGAAAAACCTTGTTAATATTCTGGAAGCCACAGTTTTGGTCCAATCATCCTCAAACTTGCTCAGAATAATCATCCTGACGATATCTCGGTCAAGTTCCAGTATGGGTCATGTTGGATCAAAAAGTAGGTCAGTAGGTCAAATCATAGAAAAATCTCGTTAACAATCTACAGGCCACAGTTTTGGTCCAATCATCCTCAAACTTGCTCAGAATGATCATCCTGACAATATCTCAGTCAAGTTTGAATATGGGTCATGTTGGGTCAAAAGGTAGGTCAAATCATAGAAAAACCTTGTGAACACACTAGAGGCCACAGTTTTGGTCCAATCATCATCAAACTTGCTCAAAATAATCATTTTGACAATATCTCGCTCAAGTGCGAATATGGGTCATGTCAGATCAAAAAGTAGGTCAGTAGGTCAAATGATAGAAAAGCCTTGTGAACACTCTGGAGGCCACTGTTTGGTCCAGTCATCAAATATCTTGCTCAGAATGATCAGCTTGACAATCTTTGGGTCAAGATCGAATATGGGTCATGTTGAATCAAAAAGTAGGTTAGTATGTCATTTTGTCTTGACCAGTGACCTACTTTATCATAACTTTTGAACCATTTGCGATAAAGCCTTCATATCTTGTTTAGAAATGAAAGGGCCTCCGTGGCCTTGTGGATAAGAGTGCTGACTCTTATTCATAAGGTCTCTCACTGCTGTGGGTTCAAGCCTGGTTCGGGTCATATGTGAGATGCCAAGTTCTGCAACAGACGGTCAGGTGGTTTTTCTCTGAGTACTCTGGTTTTTGCCAACCTATGATAAACAATCGTCTTGATATGAGTGAAATAATAGTGAAAGGGCCGTAAAACCAAAATAAAAAAAAAATAAAAAAAATAGAAAAAAAGCTACCAAAATGTAGTTTTGAATAGTAAATGGTGTTTTATTACAATTTTTCACACAAACAAGTTCAAATAATGTGTGCATACCACACTAACAAACCACACTATTGTTTGTATTGGAGTTTAGTGGCCCAGTCAACACTATTTTAGGTCATTTTTGAGCCGGTCAGTTTACCTATCCACTTTTCCTGGGCAGACTTATACGTAAGCGGTTAACCAGTACAGTGCACATTCTTTCGCCAGAAAATGACAACTGCCCTTCTTGCTATAAACTATTTATTATAAGCGCGATATTATTTTCTTGTTTCCACTCAAAACAGATTCCATGGTGCAGTGGTTATGCTAATGCCATGTAAACCAGGGGTTGCAGGATCAATCCTGGGCTTCTCCAGACTTTCGGATGAGTCTTTAAACCGAGGTCCCGTCCCCTATGACCTTAGCTGTTGGTGAGAGGTAAAACTCAAACACACACTCAAAACAGATTGTTGATAGTCATTAGAGTATGGTAGGACACCAACTTCATACATGTATAATCATTATTTCATAATGATTGGTGTTTTACATCAAACTCAGCAGGAATGTTCACTGGGCAATAGCCTTTCAAATAGAACTTTTCTGGCTAAATCATTGTTGCCATGGTAACCAGGAGGTATCTCAAAGTGGTCAAAAAGTGTGATTTTGTATTTTTGACCAAATCTTAATCTTCACACTGCTGTCAAGGCAACAATTAAGGGTTTGGCACTGGCCATTTTCACTGTGTGCAGCATGTTTTGCCAGTGTCAATTTAGAGGCATTTTTCACCCCAGACACCCTCAGATTTCATTGCAGCAGCCGGCTGGGCCATACCCCCAATTTTTTTTTTTTTTTTTGGTTTTTCAAATGAGCTCCCATGTGGACACTTGTTTCCATTTTAATACATAAGATTGGGTACAACATAACAGAACAGACTGCATACATGGTAGTTAACCTAATCACGGTTGACAACTTTGCTTCCCTCTTTAATTGCACGCCGGTTGGTGGGGCCTCGGATTCTATGACTGTTACTTAGAATTAGAGAGAATTTAATTCTATGTAATGTTGGTCGGTACCTGATGCTCTGTCTCTGGTCTGGCCCATCGGAGTCTTAACTGTTGGTTTTTCATTTGCTCCAGCATTCAGTGGTTGCTTTGTTGTCGAGTCCTCACCCTTGTTTCATCTCTGTGGTTGTCTCTGGAGATGTTGCACTGATGAGTTAGGAGGACTTCATTTGGACTGAACAAATTATTTATCTAAATTGCGACGGGAGTAAGGGCGAGGATCGCAGCTTCGTAAAATCGATTTAAGCCCCCCTCCCCCACCAGTGGAATTCGTTTCACTGACTGTTCCAAGGCGGTTCTTCTGTCGAAGTTTATTTTGTTATGGTTGGCTTTGAGTGTTTGTTTTGCTTATATTATTTTGTTTTGGATAGTCAGTTGGCCATTTTATGGGAAAGTAATTGCCCTTTTGGCTTTCCGCTATTGATGTTTCCATTAGGAACCCTGGGTCTAGTTATTTCGTGTTTGTGTTTCTTTCCCTTTGGTGTCTCTGCTTGGAGCTGTGGGTTAATTGTATCGATTCCTGATCATTGCCTTCACTTCTATTCTGCCATTAAGGGATTGCAAAGCTTGAACAAGGATAGTTAAGTTCACTGAAGTTCCTGGAAACTCTGTTGAAAAAATAAAACATGATTGATGACCCATCCTTGCCACACCTACAAGGTGGCCGAGAAGTTTTTGATGTACCACCGTGTGATGCTGTCATGAGTCATCGTTGAGCTTTGATCTATCCATGCGAGTCCACTTGTTATGGTTAAGTTTGGTGTTATATATCAGTTCATTATACAAAAGGGTTGATAAGTGTTTGGTTTCCTTGACCCACTTATCAAGATCACATGGGTCAAAAGATTGCTTCACCTCTCGTACGCTATGGTATATCATGGCAATATACCACAAACACCGTATTCTGTTTGGGCAACGGCCATCTACATCTTTCTGATGTGCAATGCGCATGACGGACATAATTCCCCTTTAGAATAGTTTGATGACTGCAGAACGGTTTCAAAGATGAATGATGTTGTGGTCCCTTAAATTGTCCAGTCCTGTCTTTAAGAGCAAAAATGAGCAGCCCAGACTTTTAAAGGTGGTATTGTTATTAGACATACAGCGTAGACACACATCGGATAGACAGTACATTCCTTCTGATCAGGTTCAGCACTGTTCGCCATATATATACAGCACGTTTTGAAAATGATTCAATCCGTATGCAGACTCTGAAAAAGGGGTTAGGTGTGCGCATTTCAGGCATTTTGCAGAGGGTGAAAAACTGTCTACGTTTGAGAATTTTCCAATAAAAAGGGGGAGGGGTGCGCGGGCCTGCATCAACAGCTAGAATGAACTTTTTTTTAAAACATATCGCTGGGTGATTCTGATTCCATGAGCTGGGATGCAGTGGTGGGACCGAGCGAGGAGAAGAGAGTTGAAACTATGACAAACATTGTACTTTCTGATCAGAAGCCATCGATGGATCTACACTGTTTGCAGCGTGATATAATGCTATACATGTAATAACTTTTCCAGCACAGATTGTGTTGCATATGAGGCAATGCATTATGAAATATTGTTAATTCAGAAAGATGAATCTGTTGTGCTGGTTGAATATACGTGTATACAGAAAGGAAATAATTGAACACATTAACAAGTGACAAGTAAATAATTTAGAAAACTTTGACGGAAAATTCTTCCATAACTTTTTTCAGACATAAATTGTACTGAATACTTTTCTTATAACGAAGCGTTGTAACAGGTACCCACAGTCTACGTTATAAAGCTTGCTATTGTCCACGTGACTGTCACTGACCATCTGACTGCGGCCGACCATGAACAAAATGTAGTTTATAGCGTCGATAGTCGCGTCCCTAAGACGTCAGAGTGCTGCGAAAAAAGTAAATTCTGGACTGTGTTTGTGCACTTGGGCATTGGCAAACAGTGTACACCTAATCATACGCCACATAACTGTCTGATCAGGGCTACTGAGCTTGCTTAGAATACTGGAGTTTAAGGGTTAAATGAACAGTTCATTTCTCAGTTCAGGACTATTTTCCCAACCTACACTCAGAAACAATCGACCCACCAGTACTCTCAGTGCTTTGATTCTTTTCCTAATAAGTCTATATTATACAAAATTTTGCCGGCCCCGCCTATTGGGGCTTGAAGAAATAAATGGGCTGCATGATGCTTCCACGAGTACTGGTAAACTGCTTAAAGAATCTAAGCCTGCCCAGGTAAAGCGGTATGAGTCGGACCGTCCATGCTTATAAATCCTGTTGGTTTCATTGGGCGACAGGGCTTGAGATGCCATTTCATCTCAATGTCGGGTAAAAATCCCACAAAATCGAAAGCAACGTCTCCAAAACGACCTATACAGTGTTGACGGGGACGTTAAATCTCAAATCAAACAAAAAAATTATTGACCTCTATCAAACTGGCTCTTTCTCATCTATATTCTAAGTTGGTAAACCCAAGTGAGGGTAAATGAAATAAAGGATATGCGAATTATAACAGTTTAGTATTCCATTTACCCGTAAATAGCCGTTGTTTAGGATCAAACACGTGCTAACGACATAATCAAAGCCGTTTGCTAGGAGCATATGTTTCCACAACTCATCATCAATCGGCAGCCCCCGCCCATCGGGGCTTGAAGAAATAGATAGATTGCATGATGCATCCACGCAGAGCTGAAACCGACCCGCACACGAGTACTGGGATCTAAGCCTGCCCAGGCAAAGTGGTACGAGTCGGTCCGTCCATGCTTCTATAAACCCTATTGGTTTCATTGGGCGGCAGGGATTGAGATGCCATTTCATCTCAACGTCGGGTAAAAGTCCCACAAAATTGGAAGCAGCGTCTCCAAAATGACCTTTACAGTGTTGACGGGACGTTAAACCTCAGATCAAACTAAATCATCAATCGCGTAAACAATCCGATTATAACAGTATGGATTACAGTGGAGTATACTTTATTTAATTTGTCAGCCTCGATAGCGCAGTGGTTAACTCGTTCGACTCATGATCGAGAGGTTATGCGTTCGAATCCGGCACCCGGCATCGAGGTGTATCCTTGGGCAAGACACGTAATGACACTGCCTCACTCTACCCAAGTTTAAATGGGTGGCAGTGGTGTGTAGTCACTGCCTCTCTCGCGCGCGCGTGAAAGCATCTGGAATGAGTGTTCGAGAGCGATTAAATAAGCTTGAAGCGAACTAAAATAAATTAGTATAAACTAAACTAATTTAATCAAAAGAATACAAACGAAGCCGACAGCGATCAACAAATGAAATATTTTGTCTCTCTTGGGAGCTGTGGATTAATTGTATCGATTCCACTTCTATTAGAAAACTTTAAATGGTATAGAGCCGAACCGACTAGGGAGGAAAGGGAATTAGAAATTATAGGCGAAATGACTAGGGGAAACGTCTTGGGGTAGGGGCGTCGTGTTACCGCTAGAGCCTATAAGATAGCGTCTGATGAAATGTATCTTAATAGAATTATCACAGGGGAGGAAAACGAAGATGGACACATACCTATATATATTGAAAAATAAAAAAATAAATGTAACTTTTTAGACTTGCATCGAATATTTATAAGAAAAAGAATTAAGAAGATGAAGTACAGCAATAATAGAACAACTATTTTCTCAAACTGCCAGTAGAATAAAACAAAACATTACCTCCACAGGTAATCCGCGCCTTGTAAAACACCACTTCGTAAGGCGAAAATTTGTTTTGATTGTTTGTTTGTATTGGAGTTTAGCGGCCCAGTCAACACTTTTCCCCTGGACAGGCTTATACGTTATATTTATATTTCCCCTGGACAGGCTTAAGAGGTTAACCAGTACAGTGCACATTCTTTCACCAGGAACTGACAACTGCCTTTCTTGAATCAGCGGAAGGGAGAGAATGACCGTAGAAAAGATTTCATGATCATTCTCCACGAAAGAATGTTGCCGACCCCGGCAGGTATCAACCTGCGTCCTCCTGATCACCAGTTAGACGCGCATCCGACTGAGCTACCGAGGCCGGCAAGGCGAAAATTTAAGTTTACAAAGCAAATATTCTTTTTCTTGCTTTCGTGATTATAACGATTGTGTGTACTCACTAGCATCAATAAAACACATGCATGTATTGTATTATAATATTGATGGGCCCCTTCTTACATGGCTCTTAGCTGAGATTTTCTTTTTGAATAAAATAAATGATTTTTATCCCCCGACCGAATAGGTTTGGGGGATAAAGCGATCAGCCTGGCGTCCGTCCGTCTGTCCGTCCGTCCGTCCGTCTGTCTGTCCGTAGACGCAACCTTGTGATGGCCATAACTCCTATACCCTTTGAGATTCATTGATGGTTCTTGGCACAATTGTTCACAAGGCTGAGACGGCGTGTCATGCGCAAGAACCAGAACTCTTGATTGCATACTTTTTTAGTTATCTCCCCTTTTAATTAAATAGAATGACTACTTTGTGATGGTCATAACTCCAATACCCTTTGAGGTATGTTGATGGTACCTGGCACAGTTGTTCACAAGGCTGAGACAGCGTGTCATGCACAAGAACCACAACTCTGATTGTCATGGTTTTTGAGTTATCTCCCCTTCCAATAAAATTGAGTGACTACCTTGTGATGGTCTTAACTCCAATACCCTTTAAGATATATTGATGATACCTGGCACAGTTGTTCACAAGGCCGAGACGGTGTGTCATGCACAAGAACCACAACTCTGGGTGCCATGGTTTTTTAGTTATCTCCCCTTCCAATAATATAGAATCACTACCTTGTGATGGCCACATCTCCAATACTCTTTGAGATATATTGATGGTACTTGTTACAGTTGAACATGAGGTTAAACAGGTGTGTCACCTGCAAGAACCACGACTCTGGGTGCCCTGGTTTTTTAATTATCTCCCCTGACAATATAACCTTGTGATGGCCATAAATCCAAAACCTTACAGATCCCCACCCCTATACCATATATATTATTATTCCTTATGATAAGACACATTCATTGACACCAACCTGGGGGCCCCCCAAATGCGCTTGGGCCTGACCTCACCCCCTCCACTTCATTAAAGGCCCAATATCTTGGAAACCTTACAGATCCCCACCCCTAAACCATATATATTCTTGTTCCTTATGATAAGACACATTCAGTTACACTAACTTGGGGGCCCCGGGATGCGCTGGGGCCATGCCCCACCCCCTCCACTACATAAAAGGCCATATATCTCAGAAACTGTTTAGACTCCCACCCCTAAACCATACATATTCTTGTTCTTTATGATAAGATGCATTCATTGACACCAACCTATGGGCCCCCGGGATGCGCTGGGGCTTTGCCTCACCCCCTCCACTTCATAAAAGGCCCAATATCTTGGAAACCTTACCGATCCCCACCCCAAAACCATATATACTCTGGTTTCTTATGATCAGACCCATTCAGTGACACCAACCTTGGGTCCCCTGGGAAGTGCCTGGGCCAAGCCCCACCCCTCCACTTCATGAAAGGCCATATATCTCAGAAACCATTCAGATCCCCACCCCAAAACCATATATATTCTTGTTTCTTATGATAAGATGCATTCAGTGACACCAACCTGGGGTCCCCTGGGCAGTGCCTGGGCCAAGCCCCAACCCCTCCACTTCAAAAAAGGCCCAATTTCTCAGAAACTGTTCAGATCCCCACCCCTAAACCATATATATTCTTGTTTCTGATGATAAGACGCATTCAGTGATACCAACCTAGGGTCCTCCCGGGATACGCCATTGCCCCACCCGTCCACTTCATAAAAGGCGATATATCTCAGCAACCTTTCAGATCCCCACCCCAAAACCATATATATTGTTGTTTCTTATGATAAGACGCATTCAGTTACACCAACCTGGGGGTCCTCTGGGATGTGCCTGGGCCAGGCCCCAACCCCTCCAACCCATAAAAGGCCCAAATTCTCAGAAACAGTTCAGATCCCCACCCCTTATCCATATATATTCTTGTTCTTTATGATAAGACGCATTCAGTGATTCCAACCTAGGGGTCTTCACGGGTGTGCTGGGGCCATGCCCCACCCTGCAACTTCATAAAAGGCGATAAATCTCAGAAACCTTTCAGATTCCCACCCCCAAACCATACATATCTTGTTTTTTATGATAAAAGGCATTCAGAGACACCAACTAGGGGTCTCTTGGGATGTGCCCGGGCCATTCCCCATCCCCTCTACTTCATAAAAGGCGCAACATCTCAGAAACCGTTAAGACCAACACCCCCCCCCCCCCCCCATCCATTTACCATATATTTTCTTGTTCCTTCTGATAAGATGCATTCAATGATAGCAAATTGGGCTCTGTTGGGTCATCTCCCACCCCTCCACTTCATAAAAGGCCTAATATTTCAGATACAGAGTCCTCATGGAATTGGGGTTCATTTGTGAGACTTTATAATCAATAAATTAAAACCATACATGGCTGCCAGTGGGCAGTGCCTGCCTGAGCTCTGGTGAGCATCGTGGCCCATGGGCCTCTTGTTTAGTTATCTCCCCTGACAGTGTAAACTTGTGATGGCCATAACTGCAATACTTTTGTGATATATTGCTGGTTTAATTCTGGTGCACTTTCTATTGGTGAACAATCTTCTGAAGGCCATATTGGCTTTTGGTCGGGGGATTTGCCATCTCTTCCGATGGCTATTTTTATTTCTGTTTCAAATATAGAGTGTGGGTATTCAACAGAACCGCCTTTTTATTTTGCAGCACCTGTTATTCGAGAGAAAATTGTTTGGTGGCATTTGGGTTGCATTTGCAAAAAATTTGCTGCAAATAGAAAGTTTTCAAAATGGAATCAGTCGTATATTGCTATAAAAATATATTGACGCGGTTCTAAAGAGTAGCACACTACATGTATATATGAAAAATAATAATGCAAGCAATGTAATTCCATTTTCTGACAACATAGTGGGCCACGTAAAATCGATTTAAGCCCCCCAGTGGAAATCTTCCACTGACCGTTCCAAGGCGGCTCTTCTATGGCGATTTATTTATGTTGTTGTTTGTTACTTACTGTGTGTATCACTTGTGTCTTTTAATTTTGGATGGCCATATGACCATTTTGTGGGAAAGTAACTGTCCGTATGGCCTTCCTTTGTTTAGGTTTCCATTATGGTCTGGTCTCTTAATGTTTGTATTTCTTTCCCTTTGGTGTCTTTTATGGATGGAGTAAGTTAATTGTATCAATTCCTGATCTTTGTTTTACTTCTACTTTACTAGGGTGTAAATTTCATGGAGTTATTAATGTGATGTCTTGGGCAGTTTTAATTTAAGTCCGCGATGACTACCTTCACGCCTTCTTAGTCTGGTATTTGGTCTCGTCTTATTATTACCTTGATTGATACATCGTCCTATATACGGTAATATAATTATTGGTGGGTTGTTACAGGCATTTATTCTTGATTTTTGAGGACTATCATTTCATTACATAATATTATGTAGCCCTCAGTGCTGACTGAAGAGAACTCCTCGTAAGGGGCCTCCTTGGAGAAAATCAATAATTGACTAACTGTTAACTAGAGTGTACCTTATTATGTCTCACCCGAAATTTTTTTTTTCGGAGAGACATATTGTTTTTCCCCCGGGCGTCTGTCTGTCCGTCGGTCTGTCTGTCCGTCTGTCACCCATCGTGTCCGCTCTATAACTTGAAAACCGTTAGAGCTATCTTCACGAAACTTGGTATAAATATTAATCAGCATTAGTCGACGTGCAGTGCGCAAGAACTGTAAATCTCGCATTTATACTTTTTGAATTATCTCCCTTGGAAGTTTGTCAGTATGTATATATGTATGGGCAAATTGTGTCCGGTCAATAACTTTCTTATTTTTTGATGGATTTTAAAATTACTTGGCAGAAATATTAACAACCATAAGACGATGTTTGGTGCGCAAGAGGCAGGTCGGTAACTCAAAGGTCAAGGTCATACTTAGAGGTCAAAGGTGAAAAAAGGGGCCTTTTTTTCGTATTTGGTCAATAACTTTCTTATTTTTAGATGGATTTTAAAATTACTTGGCATAATTATTAACAACCATGAGACGATGTGTGGTGCGCATGAGGCAGGTCAGTACCTCAAAGGTCAAGGTGGTACTTAGAGGTCAAAAGTAAAAAAAGGGGCCTTTTTTCGTATTTGGTCAATAACTTTCTTATTTTGAGATGGATTTTATAATTACTTGGCATAATTATTAACAACCATGAGACGATGTGTGGTGCGCATGAAGCAGGTCGGTACCTCAAAGGTCAAGGTCATACTTAGAGGTCAAAGTTAAAAAAGGGGCCTTTTTTCGTATTTGGTCAATAACTTTCTTATTTTGAGATGGATTTTGAAATCACTTTGCAGAAATGTTAACCAATATAAGACGATGTGTTAAGTGCATGACCCAGGTTGGTACCTCAAAGGTCAAAGTCATACTTAGAGGTCAAAGGTAAAAAAGGGGCCTTTTTTCGGGTTTTGTCAATAACTTGCTTATTTTTTGATAGAATTTGAAGTTACTTGGCAAACATGTTAACTATCATGAGACGATGTGTTGTTTGCATGATTCAGTTTGGTACCTAAAATGTCGAGGTCATACATAGAGGTCAAAGGTAAAAATGGGGCCTTTTTCGTGTTTGGTCAATAACTTTCTTATTTTTAGATGGATTTTGAAATTGCTAGGCAGAAAT